>OY770106.1:3852734-4494351 GCA_963669365.1 Verbascum thapsus
TCAATGCAAAAACAAGAATGAAACAAAAAACACCAAACCAAACCAGCACAAGTTACCAACACTACTCCTCATCACACCATTAGGCGAACTCGTTGCCACCGTGACTGGCGGTGATCGGCCCTCGTCATCTCCGGCGGGCGGTAGAGCGTAGGGCGGCGGTGGTGGCTGGTTGAGGTTGGGCGGTAGGCCAACACCGTGAGTGACGTTTATCTGGAAAGCCATTCCGTGGTGGCATTGTTCACCATCATCGGCACCCGAGAAATAGTATTGTGTACCCTCAATAGTCAAAGCTACCGGAATAATATCCGCCTCACCAAACTCATTGCTACCCCCTTCGTACTGGAATGTGTCCGTGTCTAAAGAGTCGTCTATTGTGCAGCTGTTATATGTTGTCATGTTGTAAGTTTGGATCACTGTGTGATTCGTGTTTGTGTTGAAAACTGCAATGGTACATACACACGAGTTAGTTTTTTAAGTCGTGTTTGTTTATGTTTTTAGAACTGCTTTGTGTCTTCAAAATCACGGGATACGTTTGATTTCATTTTGAGCCAGTTTCAAGCCAAAATTTTAATAACACCTTCTATTACACGCATATATATATAACAATCATTACAATTTTAATATTATATTATAATTGTTAATCACTAATTAATTACTGATATACAAAAGTTTATATAATTTGATTGCTATTTGCTACAGTAATTTATGTTCCATATGAAAACAAACAGAAACATTATTTAACCAAAAAATTCAACCAAAAATTGACAATCAATATAAAACCAAACACAATCTCATCAAATATGCATATATCCCAAAAAAATTCTCACCAAAATACTCCACCAAAACATACCAAATTCAATATTTACTATTCGCTTTCTAGAATAAACACGTTTTTTAGATTCAATATTTAGTATTCCACCATTTTCTTTCTTTTCCCTTTTATACATCAAAATGTCAAGAGGTCACATTTCATTTCACACATTTACTAATTCCAACTATTTTCGATAACACACACACACACCAACATCATATCATTTCCAACGGAACATGTTTCCCCAATAATTTTCTAAAAACAAATTAAAAAACATAAACAAACATAGCCTAAGGTTATGTTTGTTTATGTTTTTGGAATGAAATTTTAAATTTTTCTCGGGAATGGGTACTATAGAAATTCATGTGAAAATGGTAGGTGTTTGTTTATGTTTTTAAAATTATGTTGAAAGTTGTAAGATTGATGGATGATGTGCATAATAATTATGTTAGTGGTGTATATAATGATTATGTAAATTAAAAATAAAAAAAAATATGGATAAAACATTGTAAAGTATGAAAGAGAAAGTGAAAAAATAATTTATAATAAATGATTTGGTTGGTAAATGTGTGAAGTGATGTGTATATGAGTGATAGTTAGTTATATAGGAGATTGAAAAAGTAGAGTTGAAAAAAGGGGAATTGAGATGAAAATTTGGTGGGTTAAGTTTATTTTGAATTTTGTGATTTAAAATCATGAAAATGGATTTTGAGGAAATGATAATCTTGAATCTATGGAGGATGATGTTCGTGTGTTCTCTTCTGATGTTGGAAGAAATAACATAACAGGTCACATAAGCAAAACTAGTGGGTTTGGTTTGGGATACTATAGACAATCCCATTTGCAAACAAATAGATAAATTTGTTAAATTTATTTTTGTTAATGGTCTAAAATTTAAATATTTCGATGCATATTTAATAAAAAGAAAAGAAATAAAAAAAATAATTTTATGAAGAACTATGTTTAATATTGTTTTTTTGTGTAAACATTAGTAAAAATGTATCCAAAGAAATATATAAGTACAATATATAAAAGGGGTATAAAAGTAATTGAATAAGTCATTTAATGTCTATTAAACACAAAAAAACGCACATACGGCGCGTGTAGCTCACCTCCCTGACGGAGGAGGTTTTTTGCAATGAAAATATTTCACAGGGGTTTTTAGCCTATATTTATTTCACATGGGGTTTTTAGCTAATAAATTATTTCACAGGTGGATTTTTTGCATTTTTCTCAATAAATATTACAATTGGACGTAGTTTTCAGCAGTTGGACGTCATTTTCAGCACGACTCGATTAAAAAAAAAACTATATGTAATAAAATAATTTAAACTCGACTCAATTAACTATTCAACTAAGCCCAAACACAATTCTTTAAATTAATTTAAGAAAAATCCATTTTCCCCTTCGCACTATTATAAAATCCCCCAAAATACAGTTCCACTCACACTATACCTTATCTTCTTCCTCCTGATCCACCTTTAATGGCGGCTCTGCACAAAACTTCAATACCAATATTTTACACTTTTCTCATTTTTCTCTGTGTTTCGCTTTCATGGGCACAAAAACACACATGGCAAGAAGCTTTTCAAGCCCTGGGAATCGCATGGAACCCGGATGGAACCTTAAACCGGACTATCCAAATACCCATGGTTGACCCGACACCGTACGAAACCTCCACCACCCCTCCGCCGCCGGCACTGTCACAGGACATTCAACTCAGCTACAAAAGTAAAGCCTCCGTACGTCTCTACATCCCACTCAACCCTCCCAAGAACAAGAAACTCCCACTCATTATCTACTTCCACGGCGGCGATTTCGTCCTCTTCAGCGCCACCACCGTCATTTTCCACAATTTCTGCAACGACATAGCCTCCCAGTTCCCCGCCGTCGTCGTCTCCGTCGAGTACCGCCTTGCGCCGGAGAATCGTCTCCCGGCGGCGTACGAAGACGCGTTGAACGGAATCTTCTGGGCTAGAGACCAGGCCCTGGGAAAAGGTAAATAGCTCACTATAACAAAACATAATATTCATGAAATTAAACAAACTAGATTCTTAATTATCAGATCTTGTTTCAGGCGGTAGAGATCCATGGATGGAATACGCCGATTTCTCCAGGGTTTACTTACTGGGAAGCAGCGCCGGCGCTAACATAGCATATCACGTGGCACTCCGGGCCCTGGATTTCAACATCAGGCCTTTACAGATCAAAGGTTTGCTTTTAAATCAAGCTTATTTTGGTGGGTTACAGAGAACTCAATCAGAAATCAGACTCAAAGATGATCCTTACGTAGCCTTATACATAAACGACGTTTTATGGAGTTTAGCTCTACCAGGCAACCTTAACAGGGATCACGAGTTCTGTAACCCGATCTCCGGCGGGACTTATCTGGGTCGGGTCTACCGGTTGCCGAAAGTGTATATCAAAGGCGATCTGGGCGACCCGTTAGTTGACAGGTCGATCCGGTTGGCGCAATTCTTACAGCAGTTTGTGACTGTGTATTATCGGTTTAATGAAGGAGGGTTTCATGGGATAGAGCTTTCGAACAAGACCGCAGCTCAACAACTGTACGATGATATGAAGTGGTTCATCAATGATGTTTATGTCAATCTGAATTCTGATGATCTTTCTCACCATTCCTCCTTATGAGTTATGATGATCATATGATCATTAGCACTGTTTTTCTTTGATGATCTCATATGAATGGTAATAAAAATCGTATGGTTTTAGTAATAAAAATCGTTTGAATAGTAATAAAAATCGTATGTTTTTAGTTTTCTAGTACTTCATGTCTAGAGTAATTTATATTTGTACTACCATGAAAAATTGAAATTTTAGTCGCCTAAGATTAGTAAAAATTATATTTTATTAGATTTTAAAAAACGTCCCAATATTCACACATGATGCAATATTAGTTGTTTTTCAAAAAAAATATTAGTCTCATGGATTATTTTTATTATTATAAATTACGCTTTGCTCTTTCAACTAAAAATGATTGATATCTTTGAAAAATTAATAAAAAACTCCACCTATATATTCGATGCTGACAAAACATATGAATATGACGTTTACCAATAATTTATTTTTGGCTTAAATGTATAAAACCCTTTATATTATAGTATATTAAATATATATGCAAAAGTCTTGTGATAATGAAATAGACTAACTATTATTTGTTATATTGAGAAGTATGTGCAAAATCGCAATTTATTAAAGAATAATATTTAAAAAAGAATAAAATGGACTCGCTAGTCATGCCGACACAAATCAGTCATAAATTTTACTGGTTAATAATTCATCGTGGAATGCCTCCAATGACTGGTCATTGACTTGCCATATTTGATTGAATATTATTATGATTCACAAATTAAAATACATTTTAAATTTGAGGTAAAGATTTTATATTTTAAATTTTTATTTTATTTTTATCTAATTTGATAGTATTAAAATATTATAAATATTAAATATTTTTTAATAAATATATATGTGAATTACATACGTCAAACATAGAAGGTAAAACATGATTTGAACTAAAAAAATAGCTTCCTTGAAATTGTATCGTCCATAAATCAATTATTTTAATTTCATAATAAAATTAATTTGTTGCTCCCAATTTATTTACATACTAACAGTTTTTATCCATTCATTCATATCTATTACATATACTACATTTATTCAACATATAATGAAAAGATAGATGTACGACAAGATGGATCATAGTTTTAAGGTGTAACGATATTAATTTCTTTATACCTTCTGAAATTTTTGTAATTTACAAACTAATTTTATTTATTATACTTTCTTACATAATTTTATGTTTTTCATTTTCTGGCAAAATAGATGAAATACTATTGGATTGAGGGAAAAATTAAATAAATAATCCTAATGAAAAGAAAAATTCGAAAAATAGACCACTTTTTGAAGGATTTTAATTTATGGCACTAAAGGTGTATCCACCAATGCGTCTTACCCCAAGACTCCAAAATCATAAAAAAAAATCATTTAATTGGCCCCCGTGACCCACTGAATAATTCTCTGAAAAAAAGGTTTTGAAAAGTCCTCTCAAAAGTATGTTCAAGTCCTCTTTTTCAAGAGGGTTTATGACACATATAAATATATATCTCAATACATATCTAATATATAAATAATACAATTAATAAAATATATATTATATGTATATGTATATATCTAATATATAATATATATATATATAATATAGGTATCTATTATATAATTTCCAACTATCCACGTATCATGATATAACTCCCATGGGGGCTGCATCCAGGCCCACCACGGGGGCTGCATGGCCCAAGACGAGGCTGCAGGCGAGCCAGCGGAATGGCCAGAGCGCTGGTGGTTGCGTCCAGCAGAGCCCTGGAAGTGACCATGTCCGGCAGATTGCTTGGAAAGACGCTGCTTGTAATTTTGACGACCTTTAGGAGACTTGCCACGAGTCTGGGCCGGAGGTGAAGGGTCTGGTGTGCGTTCAGAGTCACGCAGAGATACCAGGAGAGCGTCATCCTGAAGAGATTCCTTCAGGCTATTCTCCTCAAGAACGAGCATGGAACGGACTTCGTAAAAAGGTGGAAGAACCTTCTTGTGGCGAATAACCGAAGCGACACCCTTGTACGACGGTGTGAGACCACCAATTATGCGAAGAACAAGGCGGCTATTCGGAACCGGGGAACCAACATTGCGGAGCTGATCAGCAAGAGATTTCAGATGCTGACAATAGAGGGAGACGGACTGAAAATCCTTGAGATAGGTGTTTGAAAACTCCTGCTCGAGGACAACCGCACGGGAGTTTTTATTATCGAGAAACAAATCTCGGAGGCGATTCCACAAGGTAAAAGCAGAAACATCGGCCTCAATGACGGTGTTCAAAAGATCAATCGAAATAGTGGAGTAGATCCACTGTACAACTGCGGCATCCAGAGTATTCCATAGGTCCTGCTCATCGGCTGTTCGAACAGGCTGGGGTTTTTCCTTGCCATCGGCATCAACAGGAGGAATGATGTGTGCAATCACTTTATGCGAACGGCAGTGAACCTTAAAGAGTTCAGCCCATGTCGCATACTGGATTTTTTCGACTTCAAGAATAATTGGGATATGAGACTTGATGTTCGAAACTGTGAGGGCAAGATGGAAAGAAGAAGAGGCAGATTTCGTGGATGAATCTGCGTGTGGTGGTGAACCAGTAGGACTAGAGTCACTCATGGTGATGGATTACAGGCCGTAGGATAGGCGGCAGTAGAAGAAAATAAGAAGAAGGCGGAAGCTGTGTGGTAAAGGATCAAAACCAATATGATACCATGAAAGAATGTAATCCCCTGATTTCTCATTATCAAATCAGCTGTATAAATACAAGAGATAAACTTTACGTAAGGCACTATTCTAGGCACTATTCTAGGAGCTAATTTACAACAGAATATTACAAGAGATATGAAATGATTAGGAGATTAAGTATTTCCTATTCTAACAATTATTTCCTATTCTAACATTTTCAAGATCTCTTTTTCAAGGAAAGATTTCAAAAAATAATATATTTTGTGATTTTAATTGCAAAAATGAATCCACCTACCATTTAATTCAAAAACTAACACACTTTTGGTTTTTTACACAAAAAGCCAATATAGCAAAACTTTGTTTTACCAAATATACCCTTCATATCCAAAAATTTGTTTTGAAACATTAAAGATGTGGAAAATTGCTAGTTGAAACCTAGAATTCCAAATGGTTGCAGATCGGGACCCCAAAATGGTATCAGAGCCTAGGTTTATTATGAACTTGATAAAATATTTATTATTAGGAGTAAGTTAACTTTTGTGGAGGAGAAATTATCTCCAAACATGGATCTGGACGAATGTCCAAGATGTTTGTATTTCAGGAATTGTCTTCAAATTTTGAACACACAAGAACAAACCCATCAGGAGATGGTAACATATTGGAATAACCGATATGTTGAACAAGTTCTAGCAGGAGTAAGTAGGATAACCCTACAATACTGCATGGATCAAAAGACGAATCATCTGATGTCCATTGAAGAAATTCAATGGAAGAAAGAAAGAGTTCTTTACTATCAAGAAGAGGCTCATCATGATCATGGAGCCCAGTAATAAAGGAAGAATTAGCTGGAATGAAATAATTCCAGATTCAACAAACAAGACGTCTAGGGATATACGAGAAGTCCAGAAGACGGTGCAAAACTATGGAGAACAACAATACATAGTTTCGATGAAAGTTCAACAAATTCAAAACAAGTTGGACGACATGTGTAAACATCAAAAGGAGATCTATGAAATCCTTATAGATGTTCAAAAGCGAGTAATTACATTGGAAACCCCAGCCAGTGGTAGAAGAAAGATCGATTTCGGAAAGGTTCCATATCTACACCAAGATGGAAAACCAACCGAAGTGACGAGAAAATTGACCGACGATGAAAAGCTTAGTGCTCTAATCAGAGGAAAATCCATTATCAGATAATGGATAAAATCAACCTACAAGACCTACAAGATCTTGCCGAATCCTTTTCAGGATTAGGACTTGTAGACCTAAAAATGAATGCTGGAGATGAATCCTCAGCATTGGTGCCAAGAGACGGACCGCCACCGATTTATACGGCGCCACAACCACCACAACCACCTCCAATGATGGCAGAATCCTCAGGAGTAACACAAGATATGCCGATGCCACATGTCGAAGATTTTGTGGCAAAAGATGCACAACTACGAGACATCGTGGGAACCAGACAGCGCTCTAAACGGCCAGAATTATACAATACGCCGTATGGAAAGTCTCAGCTCGACCCCATACATCCGTATGGACTAATGCTCAATTTGGATATTCTTGACTTCAAAAATCGAGAAGTCCTAATTGATGAGTGGGCCTCAGCCATGAGAATTGCAGCGGGAACGCTCGGAATAGAAAAGGATGGTTTCATCATGCTCCTTGAGATGAGTCTCGAAGGATCGGTGAAAATTGCATGGGATCCGACACCGCCAAACATCAAACAAGATGTTACAACAGGAGAATCCCTAAAAGGAATTTTCGATAACATGGCAAAATTATTCAAAATCCATTTTATCGGCAAAGGATACTTCGAAGGCATGGAAAATGAGAAGAGAGAAAAATACAGACAAGCTCTCTATTGCCTCGAATTACATGATATTTGTCACATAGACGAGTATATCAAGCTATTCACTGAATACAGATGGAAGTCTAAGGTGGATAACGGCGAAGCTTCGCAACTTTTCTTTGCAAAGATACCAAGTCCCTGGAGAGAGATGCTCATCAGGGAGTACAAAGTTGTAGACGAAATGGACACAGTGGCAAGAAGGATGTCTTTCCTGAAAGCCAAATTATCTAAATGGTGTCACCAAGCAACTTTATACAAGAACTACAAAAGACTACGAGGAATCAATAAATCAGTTCCTCTATGTTGTGTAGAGAATGATATTCCAACAGTCGTTGGAAGAGCACCAAGGAAAGAAAAGAGGAGATTCCACAAGAGTCATCTTTATTCCAAAAAAGGAGAAAGAAAGTCTTCTTGGAAACCAAGGAGATTTTGGTCTAAACATAAAGCCCGGAGCTACAAATCAGGGCAAAGACCGGGACCAAGAAGAAGCCGAGTTATCACCACAGACTCGAACAGAGGCTCTAGACGACCACCTATGAAAAGGACGTTTAGAAGAACACAAGCAAGGTCTAATGAAAGTTTCAAAAACTGTAATTGTTGGACATGCGGTGCAAGAGGACATATCTCTACAGACTGTCTAAACAATGAAAGACGAGGAGTCAGACAGTTCGAGGCCACGGCAGAATTCGACGAAGCTGTCTACTACCAAGACCTGATTCAGGTGTATCAGTTTGAGGACATCCCCTCAGATGAAAGCATCTATGAAGAAGAAGAAATCGATTCTGAGTATGAAAATAACTCAGGAAGCTCAGAATCAGAATCAGGGTGAATGAGAATTCTTTCAAAATCTAGTCCGAGAGGATATGTCAGGATTCCTCTCTCACACGACCGTGTCTCATAAAACTCTAATAAGGATTATGAAGGACGAAGCCAAGCTCCAAATGTATGATGGGTTTACTATCGGAACATTGGAGAAAGCAATGGACAAAATGGGGCTAAGAAACAGAAAGCACCAGATTATCCATCGAGTTTCAAATGGAGAGTTTGGTATTCTCATAGGAAACCAGATCGAGATGAAATTAATCCCGTACTGAGAAATCCAGGAGATTAAGAGCAAGCTCAAACGAGAAGTGGCGAATACACTTTCATGGATCCATATTGGAGCCATTAGAGTTGTAGTCAAGTCAACCTTCAAAGAAGGGATTGATTCACCACTAAACCTGGCCCTATTCGACAAAAGAATCTCAAACCTCAAGGATTCGTGTCTTGGAGCCATTACAGGAAATTTGTATGCAGGAAAACTGGCGTTCAATGTCTATCCTCGCATTGCATATAACTTAAATGATCGAGATTTTAATAAGTTCATTGCAGAGATTACTTATGTAATAAATATTTATCTAAGTTCATAATAAAAAGAAGGCTTTTGCTTCAATATGTTCTTCTAGTTTTTTATTATTTAATCCCTGGAATACTCTACTTTTCACGCCTGGAGTAGGAAACGAACCAAGGCTGTGCTGAGCAGTTGCTGAAGGAGTCGGATAACTTGCAGATCAACTTCCCAAGGTGCGAAGTTGGGTGGTGAGGAGCCATTCGTAAAACGATATGGAGGCACTGATATTCCGACTGGTGGTGTTGCAAACCATCTCACCCGGTGCTGTTTTCGGTCAAAACAAGGTATGGTATTTTAAGGGATTATTTAATTTCTGTACGGAAGCATGTTGGGCCTGATAATAAATTTTATGGACTAATTTGCAACTTTTAAGAAATTAAGAGACCATAAGTGCAATTTTCCCTCTTTTGTTATTCACAAGGGTGTTTTGGTATTTTGTGGTTTTAAAATAATGCTATATATTGGTGTTTGACTTTTCAAAGGGAAAAGTGTGCTATTTCTTGAATTAGTTTTGGAAAGTGTATTATTTCTTGAAAAAATTCCTTTTTCAAGAGGGTTTATGATATATATATATATATCAATATATATATATATATATCTCACAAAAAGTATTTTTATTTAAAAAATAGTAATAAATGCCCCTCCACCCGTGACTCCTCTGAAAAAGAAGCTGTCACAAGCTTTGTAAAAGTGTACTTATATATATATTTATATATCTAATATATATCTCACAAAGCTTTGTAATAATAAGTCATGCTTATATATATATATGTTGGCAGGACCACATATCCACTCAGACACATTTTCCTCCTTATTTTACACATGCAGCTTTAAAATTCAATCTTTCTCATCTTTTCTTCCTTATTTTATTTTTATAAAAACTATTTTATTAAATTCAAAATGGCTTATAACAGAAATATTTACGGTCCAATTGATACTAGTGTTTTAACGGAACAGGCGAATCATCGAAGTGAACAAATTTTTAGCAAGTCTGATGATGCGTTACTATTACGTTCAAGACGAGCTGATGTTCACACATATGAGAAGTCAGAGCGTTGTAGAGGAGGATCGCGCCGAAGTTGATCCCCCTTCATCTGTATATCGTCCCACTTTCGAGCCATCACCTTCATTTTTTGATTTAGATCCCCAGCCATCACAATCTTACTTTTCGGGGGAAGGCACTTCCTATGGGATATTTGGATCGCCGGAGGAATTCATGTCTATGGTCTATGGATATGTTGTATGATCTAGTATTTACACCTCCGGCACAAGACCCACGAATGGTTTCTCCTATTCCCTTTAATTTGATATCATGAAGAAGAGGAGAGAGACCACAGAGAGATTATTGCACCGTAAGTAGCCCAACCGAGGCGATCCCAAAGGACAACGCACCCCCTACTTGCTTTACGGAGATGCAGCGGCAACGGCGAAAGCAACAATAAATGTATGGAAATGAATGTTATATTTTACAAACAATTGAATCAATTTACTACATATTCTACAAATGTAATTAATGTTCCTTTTGTGTACTATGTTTATTTATGTATGATTTTGTGTGTTTCTATTTGATGGTTTTAATTTTATGGGTGATTATAAATTGATTTTGGGAATTATTTTCCACATCACGTGGGGCAGAGGATAATTTAGTTTATATTTTTACAACTATGACATTTCTTTGTGTATTTTCTTTTGACAAGACAATTCCTTTAGTCTCACTTATAGAAGAACTTGGAATTTTTTAAAATTAATTATCAACATAAAATAGGTTGAGTTTTGTTTACATATTCTTTTTTTATAATCAAACACCCTTTTAAATGCAACGAAAATGGATAATAATACTCATCATAGTAAACTCTTTTTTGATCAACCAAGTAAATTATAAACATCATAAATAATAATTTTAAGATTAATTTTATATAAAGAAATCATACAAATCTTCTATCTATGTACATCATACCATACAGATATTTCCCGTCTCTTATTTCATTATACAGTGATCAATAATCTACTTTATTAGCTATAAAAGGTGTATATTATAATGCATACAATACATATAAATAAATGCACAACTACAATACTTTTAAACTGTTATTGTAATTTAGTCATTATATCGATATTAAAAAAATTGTGATTTACATACTTTTGAGTTTTCTCGAGTTATCTTTGAAGTTTTCCTCAAACCCTAAAATCTCGAGTTATCTTTGAAGTTTTCCTCAAACCCTAAAAAATAATTGAATAATATAATTTAGAATCTACCAAATTGACAAAATATTATATAAATATTAAAGGCTTACAATATACATTCTCTCAATAACCATACATTGTCTCGTATTAAGAGATTACAAATTATTCATCCATCTCATTTTGAATTCGCGTACTCACCCTTCGGCCCATTTAGTAAGTCTTGATGACGATCAGAGAGAAGGCATACGCCTTCATTGCGAGGAACGAAATAATGGGCGACACAACGCAAAAACCAAAATCAAGACTCATTTGTCTCATTATCAACGATTGCGAAAGCAAGAGGTAAGATATTATTGTTTACATCCAAACTAGTTGCGATTAATAGCTTTCCATTATAACGCGCGTATAGATGTGTCCCGTCAACACAGATGACTCTTCGACATTGTTGGAATCCGTCTATACACGGCCGGAAAGCCCAAAATACATATTTAAAAACTTTTGGATTTTCGTACCCCTCTTTGTGTCGCCATTCTACAACAGTTTGAGGGTTCCATTTCTTGATAGTTCCAATGAACATAGGTAAGTATTTAACAGAATCCTCCCAATTGCCATAAACAATTTCGTTTGCTCGATGCAAACTATACCAAGCTTTACCATAACTTATTGTGCAATCCCATTTTTGTTGTGTAAGCACAATTATTTGTTTGATATCATACGCCGGATTTTCTTTAACATATGGTATAAGTTCATTAGCGATCAAGTTCATTTCTAAGTTCGGATGTTTCTTACTCGTACTATCAAATTCACATATGTGCTCAACACAGAACTGAGAAATTATCCACAAGTTTAATTTCTTGTTCAAAGCTCCTAGGTAAAATTCACATTGTTCAGGTTGGTCCTTGTGTTTGCACACAACCACCCACGTGGACTTGTTGCTTTTTTGTACTATATACTCACATTTTTTATGCGTAACGTGATAGTCCTTAACTGCGCTTTGTAAGCTCTTTTTATTTTCGAAAACCAATCCCAAACCAAGATTACCTATACGATAATCATATACCATTTCTGTTGCTTCAAGTTCACTTAAGCCTAAGGAGTCTCCTTCAACTATAGGGTCTACTGCTGAATAAAACGGGAGTACTGGATGAAGTCTTACTTGATTTGTTGTGGTAGGAACATCTTCCCCTCCTTCATTTTCCTCATCAGTTGGAACGTAGTCAATTTCTTCATCTATGTCGAACTCTGAGGACGAGTAAGCCACATCTGGTGGTTGAACGTTAACGTTATCATCTTCGAACTGATCGAAGTGGGGTTCTGCTGAACTACTTGCCCCTCCGTGATGAGGAAAATAAGCATTGTGCGTAGAATGACCTACATGCACAAAAATTCAAAATTGTTAGAACATGATAACAAAACAAATACATAACAACCATGTAACTGACCTCAAAATTTTAAATTACCTGCATTCATTTCATTATATGTAAAATCCTGAAAATTTTGGGTTGGAAATTTCCACCAAACCCATGACCTGAAGATGAGCATCCTAAAATGAAAACCCACAAATAAATTATGAAGTGTAAAAATATGCACAAGTGTAATAATAACATAAATGTAAAAAATAAATTACCTGCTTGATAATAGGGCATTTGTCGTTCAGCCATGTTAAAATCAGATACGAATGGTTCCGAACATAATGTTGCGAATTGGTTTGGTGGTGAAGAAACTAGAATTTGAGGTTGTTTCTCAACAAAAAATTCTATCGTTATAACCTCATTCGAAGTATCAAAGAAAAACCATAAATCATCACTTGTTATCTCCAGTAAATTTTCTCTACGTTTATCTCCGTGTGAGTAACGAATAAAAACTTTTAACAAAATTGATTTGGATAAATTCTTGTTCATTCGTACAACTTTTGCACTATATCAGAAAATTTGATTGTGCGATCTACTCGGAGAGTAGCATTCGGACTTATACTACTATAGGTATTCGAATTCGAATTTGATTCTCGAATTATCTCACCATTTAAAAATATAATAAGTTTAACAATATTTGATATTGACATTCGAATTTGATTCTAAAATGCAAGTAAAAAATAAGAAAGTTAGAAGAAATGAGGGTAAGTTTTCTCTTTGAGAAACCCTTATATATATAGACGAACTTAATTTTTGTTTTTTTACATGATAAATAAATTTTTCAAGAAAAATAATAATTCCCCCAATTTCTTCAAAAAGCAAAGGGGTAGGTGGAAGTTATATACTGCTATGTGGGTAGTTGGGAATTATATAATAGATACCTATATTATATACATATATATTATATATTAGATATATACATATAATATATATTTTATTAATTGTATTATATGTATTATTTATATATTAGATATATATTGAGATATATATATTTATATGTGTCATAAACCTTCTTGAAAAAGAGGACTTGAAAAGACCTCTCACCTTTGAGAGGTCTTTTCAACACCTCTTTTTCAGAGGGTCATTCAGTGGGTCACGGGGGCAATTAAATAATTTTTTTTTATGATTTTAGAGCCTTGGGGTAAGGCGCATTCAGTGGATGCGCCTTATCCCAAGGTGTTTAGTACCATAAATCAAAGTCCTTTAAAAAGTGGTTTATTTTTCGATTTTTTTTAATTAGGATTATTTATTTAATTCTGCCTTGGATTGAGTGATTTGGAATTGAGGCGTAGATTTGAAAGAAAAATTTCACATGACTCTAAAAATAAAGTTATTTAAAATTTATCATAATTATGGAGAAAATACTCAAAACGAATAACAAGGATTTAAAATTCATTCAAACAAATGTTAAGAGCACTCACAATTAGGCTTGACATTGGGTGGGTCGAACCCAGACCCAGACCCAAAACTTTAGGTCTGGGTCCGGGGTCCGGACTCAGACCCAAAACTTTGGGTCTAGACTAGACCCAAACCCAGACCCAATGGGTCTCATGTGTGGGTTTAGATTTGGGTCTAGACCCAATGCTTTAGGTCCGGGTCTGGACCCAATGTTTTGGGTCTAGACCTAGACCCAATTATTTTCGTTTATCTTTTTATCAAAAATATTTTAAAATTTTGTAAAATAATAAAATTATATATTTTACTTATTTGTTCATGATATTTAAATATATGTATACCAAATATATATTATTTAAATTATACATAGATAATGTTATTTTATATATTTTAAATACATATACATTACTATAGTCTATAAATCAAAGTTCCTTATTCTTTCTTTTTTTTTTTAATTCTAATCCAATAAAATACTTTGACTTAAGTTTCTTAAGCATGAATTATATAAATTTTTAGATGAAAATAGTTATAATTTATAATAATTTTGCAATTGAATCACGATTTTCTATTTAAAAATAGAAGTCGATACTAATAAACTAATTATCCTATAAAATTTTCTTATTTTTGTAACATAATTTAATTTAATAAGTTACATAAATTTCATTAAATTGACCATAAAATCAATAAATGATCCTGCAAGGTTATTATTCTACTTGAAATATTTAATTAAATAATAATGTGAATATATATGTACTAATTTAGTACCGTGAACGAGATACAAAATTAAATCTGGATTGAATAGGGACAGCCACGTGAACTCTCCATTTATTAGTTGTGATTGGGTGTATGGGTCTGTGGGTCTAGACCCAGACCCAATAAATTTTTTAATTGGATCTGGGTCTGGGTTCGAACCCAATAGTTTGTTTTGGGTTTGGGTCTTGGTCCGGCCCACCCAATGCCAGGCCTACTCACAATGATAATCCCTTATCTAATGGACTTTCACATTTTCCTATAAGCCAACTCATATCTCTCCAAAATAAGAAGCCTCATAAATTTTTACCTACAATGGTAAAACCCTTCTTTTGGATCCACAATGCCACATCATTTTCCACCATGTATTACTATAAATTTAATAGTATATATATAAATATGAAAATATTATTATCATAAAAAATATAGTATATTTTTTATACATTATTGTAAATTCAACTTTCATTTAAATAAAATTTTAATAAATTTTTATAAACAAGAACAATAATTTTCAATAAAATTATAATATATTTTTTTTCAAATCGATTTATAAAATCGGAAAATAACAATTAAATAAAAACAAGGATTACATTGTTAATAGAAAAAAAATAATAGATACTTGTTTCAATTGCCCTCAAAACGCCATATACTTGTTATTTGAGGAACACGAGCTAGGTGTATTTGGTTGAACAAATGTGCCAAGTTAATCGACACCAATTTGCGTATTTTGATTGTAAAAAAATTGTGGATTGATGAGAAAATTTGGATCAATTTGCAAGTGTGGAATAAATGGTACATTAGAATTGTACGAAAAATTTGGACGATTTGAGCTTTGGAAAATATTTGGTGTGTTAGGCGAATTTGGAGAGTTTAATAAATTTTGATAGTAGTTGTGTTTATTTGGATCCATATTGATACGAGGTATTTACGTATACGCTGAACGATATATACGAGGTGTATTATACGGGATCCGTTGCGATACGAGGTATGTGTGTTATACGACCCTTATTATACGAGGTGAATTATACGACGGTAAGGACAAATCCAAACCTGAGAATTGGGCCCATGAACAGTGGACACGTCATATGAGGAGGCCCAGCCCACGGAATATATGATATAATAATTCTTCAGCCATCAGTTTAATGACAAGTGGTGGCCAATATTTAGGTTACAAGTCAGATCATGAACAGTTGTTGAGAAACCTATAAATAAGACAAATAATGCTCTTTGTAGGGACGGATGTTTAACCACCTACGAGCTATTCTATATACAAATCAATCCTTAAATTAGAACTACGTCAGACTTGATCCCCTTTGAGTGGTACGTAGGCAGCTTGTAGTACGAGTACAGTCTTTACAAACATCTACACGAATATTTGACTAGATCACATATCAAATAAAATATAACAAATTGATTGACAAAATTTTAAGATATGTAAAATTGTAGAAGATTTGATAACATGTAAAAATAATAGTGTAATGGGAGTATATATAGACAAAATTTCTTATAATTAAAAAACAAAAACAAAATAAAATAATAAATTGCATGATGATCGTTGGGGGGATGATAGCATACCAAGTTGGACAAAAATTAATTGCAAAAATTAATAGCATGCAAAAGTGCACTAATTAATAGCATGCAAAAATGAATAGCAAGCAGAATTGTATTTAATTGCATAATAAATACACACACCAACCAACACACTAACCAACGGCTAATTGATACTATTTTATTTAAAATAATTGAATTAAATTAAAAAAATAATACTGACTCGGTATTTAAATGTTGAGTAAGCGTATTTTGGAGGGGCTGTTTAGGAACAACCCTTTTAAATAGGCTGCTCCTAAACAGCCCCTCAAAATCCCCATTGCAATTAAAAAGCCCCATGAAAATTCTCATTATAAGTGTTCTAATGTATTTGTTTAAAATCATGAATTTAAAATTATTAATTTAAAATCATGACTTTCAAATGCTTCAATCCAAACACACCATTAAAAAATTATAAGTTATTTGATCAATAAAAAAGACAACTTTTTGCGGCTTCATTATTTTGAAATGTAGTTTTACAGAATATCATTTTCAATAAAACAAATTACCTACAACCACGGTTAGATGTTAAATTAACCCTCAAAAGACCAAATGCAATATATAAAGAAATTTTAGCAAATATTCCACCCAAAATGTGAAAACACTTGTAAAAACTTGTATAGTTCAAATAAAAATATACAAAATTTCAAAAGTTTAAACGAATTAATGGCATTACCCATATTTACGTTTAAGAGATTTATTTACAATATGTGTCAAATATTTATATATTTAAAATAAAAAATCATATGAGACAAAATGCTCTATCAAAATTTTAACATTCATTTCGGTGTGGCTTTGGAAATTCCAATTTCCACCTTCCAATTGATCTTTTAAATGCAACCTTATCCGCTTTTTATATTCTCCAGTAATTCTCACCTTTTTATTCGGATCCATTTGACCCATGGAGCCCACGGCCGTAGCCCATGACCCGCCGCCGGAGATCCTTGTCCTGGGCCCACCAGACCTATTCAGGGAATACGACAAACAGTTCTCCTCAAGATTCCAAGTTCTTAAGCCATGGGAATCTCCGCTACCCCTCCACCAATTCCTGGCGGGCCATGCCCAGAAAACAAGCGCCGCCCTCTGCTCCGGCAGCTTTTCCATCTCCGGCGACCTGCTCCTCCACCTCCCGTCTCTCCGCCTGGTGGTGACAACCAGCGCCGGCATCAACCAAATCGACTTCCCCGAGTGCCGCCGCCGTGGCGTCGCCGTCACCAACGCCGCCACCATCTTCTCCGCCGATGTAGCTGATTCGGCAGTGGGGCTTATCCTCAGTGTGATGCGGAAAATCTGCGGCGCAGATCGATTTGTGAAGAGTGGGGTATGGTCTAAAACACCAGTTTATCCTCTTGGCTTCAAGGTACATGTTAACATTATCATTTTATGTGTATATATATATATATATATATATATATATATATTACTGTTCATAATTACCATTAGAATTAAACATAGAAAGATGATGGGATTGTGGACTGAAGTGGGCTTTATAATTTTCTCGTTTTTTAGATTAAAATGCTATACAAATTGATCATAACTTAGGTTGTTAGTGTAATGATTCAATAAATGATATGTGTTTTTCATCCCTTGTTCCAACAGTTAGGAGGCAAGAAAATTGGAATAGTTGGACTAGGAAACATTGGCCTTGAAGTAGCTAAAAGACTTGAACCATTTGGCTGCACAATTTCATACCACTCGAGGTACAAAAAACAATGCGTAAAGTACACCTACCATCCCGATATTTGCAAATTAGCCCTCGAATCCGATATTCTCGTACTATGTTGTGCCTTAACCGATGAAACTCATCATATGGTCAATCGGGATGTTCTTTTGGCACTCGGGCCCGAAGGCGTGATTGTTAATATTGCACGGGGCGCAGTGATAGATGAAAAGGAATTGGTTAGTTGTTTGAAGAAAGGCGAGATCGGTGGGGCCGGGCTTGATGTGTTTGAGAACGAGCCTCATGTTCCAAACGAGCTTTTTGAACTCGACAATGTTGTCTTGTCGCCACATTGTGCTGTCTCTACGGAAGAATCGTATAGAGATTTGTTTGAACTTGTGTGTGGGAATTTGGAGGCTTTCTTCGCGGATAAACCTTTGCTTTCTTTAGTCCCCGAGGAGTAAAGTTAAATGGACTCTACGAATGGTGTGCGTTTAATGATGTTTTCTTGATTAAATTAGAGAAGCGTATCAGTGAAAACGCTGATCACGTTTTTACTATTGTTGAATTTGACTCTTGGTTGCGAATTATTGTAACCGCCAAGGTATTTAAATTTAATAAAACGTTTCGAAAGTAACAATTTCAATATTTATGTTTCGGAAGTAACAATTTCAATGTTATGTATAAATTTGTATTCAATTCTGTCTTTTAATTCTACATAGGCCCTATAAAACGTAATCAGTGCATTCGAGATCGTTCTTGGTTTCTGATACAGAACGATATCATTGTATTTTGGGACGCTTATTGCATAGACTTATACCACCTAGACGAGATTTTTTAGCATTAAAGATAGAGAGTAGTCTCTTACCTAGATATAATCTTTTCCATTCAAATTTTTTTGTCCTGAATTTGATCGAGAAGTTCAAATTTTTTGTTTCGTTTGTGACAAAATAGTATGGATGAATTTTGAATTTATAAGAAAACATTGACAAATTTAAGCTAAACACAATGATTAAGACAATTAAAAGTATACGAACTGGTTCTTATTTCGCATTTTACAATATATTAAATAAGTATATGCAATTTTTGAATTCAATATGTTAAGATATTGGTGGATAAAACACTATGTCAACTCAATTCATGAATCCAATTGGATGGCATATCCATCTCCAAGAATTTTTTTCCATGATAAAAATGAGAAATGTGATTTTGAGGATGAGATTTTTAAGAGAAAAAATAAGTAATGATTGTGTTTGATGTGATATATTTTTTATTGTGAGAAATTTGTTTGAGTTAGTATTTAAATATAATTTTTATTAAATGTGGTTAGTCAAACTCGTTGATTTAGACGTCCAAAAATAGTCACAATGGATCTTATTTTAAACGTTGCATTATTTTGTATTAGAATATGTAATTAAAATAATTTTTTGCTTTGAAAGATAGTCGGAAAAACCATTTTAATTAATTGTATTAACTGTCAAATCATGAATAGTAAAATTAATTTGTTGGAAAAAAAATTCAAATTATATGTAATTTTGAGAGATTTTTTTGGAATAAATTTTTTAGTAAATGGCAAACAAATGTATTTCTTGTAATTTTTTTCTCCAAAATATTTTTTTTAGGGATGAGGAGGCCATCCAATTGGCCCCTAATTTTCTTGAGTATTGTTTGAGAGAAATGTATTTGAACTTTATTTTTTAAGAAAAGTTGAGATTTTTAAGGGAGTTTTACTAGGACAATTCTTTTGAACATTTTTATTACATACCAAATATATGTAAGAAATAAAATAAAAAATACGAATACATTCTTGGACTTATTTTCTTTCTACTCCAGAGTTGTTACATCTCTTTTGGAAGAGAAGAAAAGAAACTCCTTTTATTTTTTTAATCTCTTAGAGCACTCACAATGGAGATTTTTATGGGGATTTTTAGTTGCAATGGGGATTTTGGCAGCCCCTCCAAAATACGCTGACTCAGCTTTTAAATGTTGAGTTAACATTATTTTTTAAATTTAATTCAATTATTTTAGATAAAATAGTATCAATTAGCCGTTGGTTGGTGTGTGTATTTATTATGCAATTAAATACAATTCTGCTTGCTATTAGTTTTTGCATGCTATTAATTTTTGCACTTTTGCATGCTATTAATTTTTGTTCAACTTTGTATGCTATCAGCCCCAACGATCAGCATGCAATTTATTATTTTTTTTTGTTTTGTAATTATAAGAAATTTTGTTTATATATACTCCCATTACACTATTATCTTTACATGTTCTCAAATCTTCTACAATTTTTACATATCTTAATATTTTGTCAATCAATTACACTATTATACTCCCATTACACTATTATAATTTTATTTAAATGAAAGTTGAATTTACGATAATGTATAAAAATATACTACATTTTTTAAGATAATAATATTTTCATATTTATTTATATATACTATTAAATTTAAAATAATACATGGTGGAAGATGATGTGGCATTGTGGGTCCAAAAGAAGGGCTTTACTAAAAATTTATGTGGCTTTTTATTTTGGAGGGAGATGATTTGGCATATAAAAAAAATGTGAAAATCCCTTGAATAAGGACTTACCATTGTGAGTGCTCTTTAGAATTACAAGAAAGTTGTTGAAACGTATAACATAAAACAAAATGTATTACAGAACCAAGATATTGAAACCAATTCAACATATAGTATAAGCTACAAAAAACTCATTTTTTGACCTCACTTATTAATCTCTAAAAATGAAAAATAGGACAAATTTTAAATTATTAGTTGCAAAAAAACCAATTCAAATTAATTATACATAGTGCAATTCGTTTGTTTCAAACCTTTTGCTTCCCCTTTATAACTTTTTCGAGTTGGGATTCAGCATCTTGGAGCTGTTCTTTGAGTGTCGATACTCTCAACTCGAGCTCTTCTACTGTTCCTCGGACAATGGATGGTTCATATGGAGATACAAAATGGTGTGAAAATGCTTGCAGGGCCTCAACACCACATACCTGATACATATCACAAGTAAATAATCATAAATACATCATATCCAGATATGATGACTGATTCTTACTTTCTTAGAAGCACCCAAACTCCCGACTTCCAATACAATCACATATGGGACAATCACAACCATCCATGTTGGGGACCCGGTGGTTTTACCATACACAACGGGTAGGGCTGTCAACAGGCGGGGAATACCCAGACCCAAACCGGACCCACGAAATTCCCACAAAAAAATATTTTACCCGGACCTGATCGCATACCAGATAGGTCCAAAAAAAGTTAGACCCGATGGGCTGGGTACGTTTCGGGCCGAGTCCGTGTTGGGTAAATGCCCACGGGTAAACTTCGGGTATAGACCGGTGGGTATTTTCAAAGGGTAAAGTTAGGGTAATGTTCAGGTAAAATACCCGCAGGTAAAAAATGGACCCGGACCCGAACGACCTAGTGTCATCGGGTTCGTGTCTCAGACCATACGTGTTGGGTCCGGGTCGGGTAAATTTTCTATTGAACGGTTCAGGGTCTGGGCAATCCCCGCCCATTGACAAGTCTAACAACGGGGGAGACTGCCTAAGAATCACTCATGCTGAGGATTCAGTATGAGCTACAAAAGCACTAAAAACATTAATGAATACTTGATGAGACTCGATAATAATACTGGATCAAAAAATATTTTGCATTAGTTTTTGTCTCTTTCCGCAACATCATGTAATTATAAAAACGTTGAGTATATACTCAAAAAAGCCATTCCACAAGTTCAGTATATTGACAAAGTACAATATGAGAATCTTTGCATACCTCTTGGGGCAACAATGGCAACTTAGTTATATTGAAATCGTCATATAACATGTAGAACTGATCCAGGTACTTTTGCTGCATATTCATTCTAGCTCTCAGCAATTTTGATTCAACGGCTAAAAAGCAACAAAGATAATGTACAACTGTGTTGGTAAAGAGACTAATTTGATTATGAGAAAGGTAAGAGTGTGCAATTAATATTAAGTTTACCTTCTTCATCAAAAATAACTTGGTTAATTATAATATTATGTGTATCTATCTCAAATTTAGTAAGCTCCTGAACAAGTCGTTCGGTTTCATACAGAGAGAGGAATTCCGGAATGCAAACACAGACAAAAGTTGTCAAATCCTGCCAGAAAGAAAAATAAGGCATCAGGAAATTCACAAGCACATAATAAATATGAGATAAACAGAAATTATAATATATATATATATATATAAGCACGAAATTAATCGACAATGTAGATTAAGTTTACCAAGTTCTTTTGGATAATATATTTGTACACTCAAAATAAATTCAGAGAAGAAAGGCAACCTTGACTTGTTTTCTTAGACCATATCACCAGATAGTTCATGGAGAAAAACAAAATACTCATACATTGTACTCTTTATAATCATAATTCAAGTTCACATCAGATATTATAAATGAAATAAATGATGGTGCAATATATGAATGAAAAGCTCCACTACACATACAACTTAAATTTGTGGGCTTAGAAGCCTATACTCTATATGCATATCTACAAAAATCATGAAGCTTTTACTGAAATAATTCGTAACATATTTCGAATATAGCAATGAAAAAGAATGTTTTTTTTTCCTGAAAGGAAGTAATATGATCTTACGGGATCCTTAAACTGCCTATTCACTTGCTCAATCACATCTTTCATGCCTTCCATCTTTCCAAGGATGGCGTCTTCACCAAATTCATCACCAAAACCAAACATACGAGTCATCTGCCACGAAAAAATCAAGAACTACTTAATTTTCTGTTTAAGGTAACATGCTAGACATATATAGGAAATTAATAAAAGTAATAATAACTCACTCAAATTCAACAGATTTTGATGAAATATTATCAGTAGAATGATCAATATTCATATGAAGAAAAGTAGATACTGACGAGTCAGAATTAATTCTCAGACTGGAAAATAATGAAAATGAAATAATCACTTCCAACCCAATTCAATTTTAAAGCTCTTAAAGTAGGTTCATTTCACATCTTTGTTACTTATTGAAAATTTTGTCATAAGTTAAAAACTACGTGTCAAAAATACAAACAGAATATGTAATAATAAGTAATCATCATGCTCAACAGAAATAGAACGAAAAAACAAATCAACAAAGAGAAGGAATTTGGTTGAATTTTGTGATAAAGAAAGAAAGGATAGAACATATTGCTACCATGAACTTATACCAATGAGAAAAACACCAATAAATACATTTTTTTCTATTCTCTTTTCTCTGTTGTGTCATATACAATCAACTCCATTCTCATACATGAGAGTTGATTGACAAAATAAAAGTTTTTTAATTGTTTTTGAAACTGAAGAATTGGCTTTGTTATGTACTACAACTAGTCAAGTTTACAAAACTCTACACCTACATATTCATGCAGAGGACATCTAAACTGATAATCAAATCTAGAAGATACAACAGAAAGCAATACTTAATTACTTCCAAACAGAATTAAATAATTATCATATCCTACTTTAGATATAAAGTGATGCGAAAATTCCATTAGAAATTACTTGGAATTTAACCAAAGTAAACAACAAGTCAGCATCATCATCATACCTGGCTGATCAAACCACCAAACTTATTCTTCAAACTCATCATTTTAGCTAGCCCTTTTTCTAATGTCGAAGGAAATTGTAACAGCCGAAGAGTATGTCCAGTTGGAGCTGTATCAAACACTATTACGGAATAATCCATAGTTTGCACTAGCCTGAAGAAGAAATTTGCAGATAAGTTCAAACTTGAGAGTGGTAAATAGAACTGTATAGTATATTTGTTAAATAAAGCTCCACTTGAACAGTAAGAGGGAGCGGTTTTATTTGGAAATAGATCAACATATACGAAAATTTGAAATAAGCCGAATCAGGACAATAATTTTGCCTCACTTCTAAACTTGAGGATGGCGCGTGTAATCCAACACATAAAAATGATCTTTTAAGACGCTAATGAGAAATCAAATTTACTTGAGCATTTCGGCAAAACTCATAGCCTCATCGATTCCTGGAATAGAATTTGCCAAATCTGACATAAATCCATCAGTCATATCTGAAACAACACTCTCATCATGATCCACAGTAGGATCAACTTCCTAGAAGACAGAATCTTTCATCAATTACACATTTGGGATCAAAGAATTTCATATAAACTTGAGAATATTAATACAGATATCATGATCAGTCAACATATATATGCTAAACTGTATTCACAAACAAGATTCGATCAAAATCATATTCATCCACGAGCATGAAAGGGTAAAACAAAATAAGTAAAGTCGAGCAATCCAACTCCGTGAAGCATAACATTGTAACAACACACAGAAA
Source organism: Verbascum thapsus (assembly GCA_963669365.1). Lineage (NCBI taxonomy): Eukaryota > Viridiplantae > Streptophyta > Magnoliopsida > Lamiales > Scrophulariaceae > Verbascum > Verbascum thapsus. Next base: position 3,877,415 of record OY770106.1, read on the forward strand.
AACATCATAAACAACAAGAAAAACGAATAATCCCAATACCATGGCGTACAAGTTGGAGAAGCCATTAACAAGGGTAGGCGTCTTGGTAAACCTCTGTTGAAACGCATCACTCAGGTTATGCGCAGGATCGGTTGAAATAATTAGCACAGAGGGTCTAACCCTAGCCAGTAAAATCGACAAAATTGAGCTGCAAGTGGTCTTACCCACGCCCCCTTTACCACCAACAAAAACCCATCTCAGCGTATCTTGCTCCAGTACATTCTGCAGCGTTCCTTCTGGCAATTCTTCGTTCGAACCCATCGATCAATTGTTTTCTGAATTGATAAAAAAGATTGAATTTTTATTAGTGCAGTTTAGAGCTGGGTTAATGCGGGTTATTTATTCTATTCCTAGGGATTTAATTTGTTGTTTTGTTTGTGGAATTTGTGCGTACAATTGGAGTGATTGGGATTTGGAGGTTGTGGGAATTTTTGATTGCCTGTTGAAGAAGCAAATTACGGGTCAAGTAGAAGAAACTGGGCTTTAGCTTAAACATCTAAATATGGTTATGGACTAGCCCAATAATCAATTCGGGTTTGGGCTATTTAAAAGCTTTACCCAATACGGCCCATATCGGTAAAATTGAATTTCCATGCAAATATATGAATTGGGAGTAAAAATCCATTATTATTTGGATTCAATTTCATACATTATTATTTGAGTTTAATGCGATGAACATAACAAATACATTTGATCACATTTTTGTTATTAGGCAATAGTTGACGTTCGCCTTTGACCTTGATTTGTTAGAAAAGATAAAATACCTATAAAGTTTGAAGTTACATGAAATTTGCTAGAGATTTTTCGATTCGAGCAACTCGATTTTTTGTTCTTAGTAAGTATACTTGTATTATGATAAGCCTCTAAAGCACAAAAAAAAAAAATTACAAGAGAATATTATATTGAGTTAATAGAATTACAACTAGGTGATTTAATATAAGTAGTGTGTTATTTTGATCGTGTGACTATTTATAAGGTAAATAAAAAAATTAACGTCACAACGAAATTTAAGTATTAAAAATTTAAAATCATTGAGCGAACCAGACCTTGAGTAACCGCCATTTTGGTGAATTAGGTAGGTGCAGTGGCGGAGACAGTTTGGGGCAGGGGTGGGCCACCACCCCACCGAACAAAATTGAAAAAATTTATATATATATATGTATATTTTATTAATATTTTATTTAATTATATATAATTTTATAATCCTCCATTATATTTTGTCCTATCAATTTTTTAAATTTTTTTTCAATTTCCAACTCCGCATGATAGTGGCCTAAAATCAATATATAAATATAGCCCCCAAAAATATGTTAGAATATTCCGAAGGCGCTTAGTAATGCCTTAAAACACACACTATTGCGACACATACACTGTCCCAAAAGATATTACGATAAAATAAGAAAAGATTTATGAGAGTTTGGTATCTGCAATAAGCATTCCCAATCCATAAATATTGGCACACTATTTCATGCGGATAGGGCCTTTTTCATTTTAGATTTTGTTGGTTTCCTTTTTTGGAAAACTAAAATGTGCTACATTTTCAACAATCATTTAATATAACTATAACTTAAAATAACATTATCTATAATAATCACATAATTATTATTTTAGTATAATATTTCATTGTTAGTGTAAAATTTATTTGAATTAACCTAACTAGAGTTCTATTACTAAATAGTTTTCTATACATATATGTATATACTATTTCTCAATGTAATTGGACTCCTACCACTCTATAGATTTTTTTTATTCAATAAATTAATAATAATTATTTTCTAACATCTAAATTCAACTAGTCTAAATATGCTTTGTGGCCTCATATTCTACAAATATTTTCTAACGTCTAAAATCAACTTAATTAGAGAGTCGTAGGCAGAAAAATCTTACATGCAATATATGAGTAAACCTAATAAAGTGTACATTTAAGTCGACTATGTTTGATTTTATAAATGCAAAGTGAAACCTTTGTGTACTCTTCGTATAACTTATTTTCTTCTTTGCTTTTATCTGTTAAAAAATGAAAATATTCCGGTCTATATTGCACATAACTTTTTAAGTTTATCAAAATGTTCGTTTAGATATGATATACTTATAAGTTGATATTACATCTTTACAATATTCATATAGAACTTAATAGTTAAAATGTCAATAAACTACAACAAGATTAACTTTATTCATTCATGCAAGGCAAGGCACAAAATACAAGTCAAGAACCTTAAAGAATGTTACATAGGATCCCTCAAACTAGACACTATCGAACTAAAACCCTAAACCATCATCAGTATGAAGCATACTGATCGGAAAAACCCTCAGGCATCAAATTCAGATGACGAGAAACATCCCCAGAGTTCAAATTCTCATTCATATCGTTCACGAAAAACCTCATATCATTATAAAGGTTTTGAGCTGCTGTCTTGTTCGAAAGCTCTATCCCATGAAACCCTCCTGCATTGAATCTCCAGAACAATGGCACGTTACAGTCGTATAAGTATTGCGCCAGCTGGATCGACCTGTCAACTAACGGGTCGCCCATATCGCCTTTGATATACACTTTTGGTAACCTGTAAACCCGACCCATGTAAGTCCCGCCGGAGATGGGGTTACAAAACTCATGGTCCCTGTTAAGGTTGCCTGGTAGAACTAAACTCCATAAAACGTCGTTTATGTATAAAGCTACGTAAGGATCATCTTTGAGCCTGATTTCTGATTGAGTTCTTTGTAGCCCACCGAAATAGGCTTGATTTAGAAGCACCCCTTTGATCTGTAAAGGCTCGATGTTGAAATCCAGAGCCCGGAGTGCCACGTGGTATGCTATGTTGGCGCCGGCGCTGCTTCCCAGTAAGTAAACCCTGGAGAAATCAGCGTATTCCATCCATGGATCTCTACCACCTGAAACAAGATCTGATAATTAAGAATAATCTAATTTGTTTAATTTCATGAATATTATGATTTGTTATAGTGAGCTATTTACCTTTTCCGATGGCCTGGTCTCTAGCCCAGAAGATTCCGTTCAAACCGTCCTCGAACGCCGCCGGGAGACGATTCTCCGGCGCAAGACGGTACTCGACGGAGACGACGACGGCGGGGAACTGGGAGGCTATATCGTTGCAGAAATTGTGGAAGATGACGGTGGAGGCGCTGAAGAGGACGAAATCGCCGCCGTGGAAGTAGATAATGAGTGGTAGTTTCTTGTCCTTGGGTGGGTTGAGTGGGATGTAGAGACGTACGGAGGCGTTACTTTTGTAGCTGAGTTGAATGTCCTGTGACAGGGCCGGCGGCGGAGGGGTGGTGGAGGTTTCGTACGGCGTCGGGTCAACCATGGGTATTTGGATAGTCCGGTTCAAGGTTCCATCCGGGTTCCATGAGATTCCCAGGGCTTGAAAAGCTTCTTGCCATGTGTGTTTTTTTGCGTGGATTGTTTGGTAGGAAAGGGAAATGCAGAGTAAAAGGAGAAAAGTGTGAAGTATTGGGAATGGGTTATTTTTTGGAGCCATAATTGTGGGATAAGAGAAGAAAGTGAGATAATGTGATTTGGGATTGTGAATCTTTTATAGAAAAATTGAGGGAAATATTAAATTGGTGCCATTCTCATATGGATAGGTTCCCATTCTTCTCTTATTCTTCTTCACATGGGTTCATTTTATCTTATACATTATATATTTCATATGATTAATTATTAGATAATTTAATATGAATAAATATTTTGATAGTGTGTTAAACATCTATATATTATATATTTAAAATAAAAAATAAAACCCCTGCTGTGCTGGGCCAGACTACAAGGTCTTGGGCCGGTTGACAATACCAAAGGACCAATCATTGAGAGGCATTGGGCTGACTTGAAGCCCAACAATCTTATTACCAAATGTAGTAATATGATGAAGCAATATTATTTCTTGGTCCTAATACTATGTATCTTGTACTTGTTTTGACTGATTCTTAAGAAGTGTCGAAAGGTTTAAAGTCCTAATATAGTACAATTACTACTCATATGACACCTATCATACATCATTCTGTAAAACCTTTGAACACATATGGGTACCTGATTGAAAATTCTGTACCAATAGGAATTTATCTTATCATTTCAAAGAGAGAAAACATGAATCATTTCAGAAAATAATTGATTTGATAATAGAACTTAGGAAGAAATATCCATAACAAAATAAGCTATACAAAACTAATTCTTATATACACACAACAAACATAGCTCAGTTTTCATCTCTTCATCTGCTTAGTTAGACCTAAATATGAACATGAAATACTTTGAAATTCTACATACACAACTATCACCATGAACGATTATCGAGAGTCACGAGGTGCTTTTGCTCTCACACGAAGATATTCAGCAGATTCTGGATAATAGTTTAGCACAAAATTTTCTGATTTTTGGAGAATGTCTACGTCAAATGCTGGCTTCAAAGGAAGTCCCAAAACCCGAACATGACATATACTGCAAATGTGCAAATCAAGTGTCAAACAGATGCAGTATTTAAACCTCTCAAATTTTAGTGGCTTGACAAACATACAAGGACAATTTAGTACTTTGAAAGAGGCGCCATTTTTTAAAATTTTAATATTATCTAATTAATGGCATGGGGGGTTGCTACCCATATGGGTAGTGCCCTTGCTCCTGTTTTGGCTATTAAACATCCAAAATTTACTATATCCACTTTTTTTTTTTTTTGATTTTTTCTTTTTCTTTTGTTTTTCAGTTTAGTATATATTTATAAAATAGTACAATAAGGTCCATTATAATTAAGTCCCTAATTTTAAAAATATTACGATTAAATATATATTAATTTTTTATATATGTTATTTTATATATACATGTTATTTTTTGAAAATTTTATATATTTTAATTTTAAAAATGTTACGATTAGGTCCATTATATATGTTATTTTTTATATTTAATTATACAATAATAATATTATAGTAATTCATAAGATTAGTGAATTGTATTTTTGATTATGTTCTATTTTTAATTATGTTCTCTAAAAAAAATAATCCATTTTTTATTCCAAGATTAAATCATCAAAACAAATGAATAAAATTGAATTATTTTTTAGTGTTAGCAAATTTGTCTTGGATATAGTCATGAGAAATGACACATGTCATCATTTGTGTGGTTGAGGGCACTACCCATATGGGTTATTTGACATAAATTTACAAGGGGCATCTTGATTTATGCAATGTGAATCTTTTATTTGCGAATAAATGATATGATATGTATGCGCAAAGACAGAGCAATTAAGGGGGTTGGGCATGGCAGTAGCCGGATTTATGGACATGCCCCCTTGTATAATGTGTTATTACCTAAAAGTCCCTCTCATTTTTGAAATTTCCATCACCACCTACAGCAGGGGTTAATTGCAAGGTGTTTATGGGTTAAAATATTGTACTAAATTTAAACAGAGATAGAGGGTAACTGTAACAAGTGCTTTATATGAGGAGGTCGTTTTGTAGTTTCAAACACGAGGGGGGTTAGTTGGGTAAATTACACATTATACTGGAGAAGTTTTGTGTACTTTTTCTTAAAATAAAACTCAATTTTGTTTACCACTTTAATCCCTAAATAATGTTTTGGTAAGTGTCAAAATCTATATTTGCGCATTCGTTGTGAGAATCCTGGCCCATCCTTCTATGCACATCAATGCACAAATATACAAACACACAATCTTGCAATGACCAAAGTAGTGAACAAAATAGTAACATGATCTTAGGACTAACCATGTATAGAATAGTCCATCATATTCTGCCTTCTGAACTATACCCGAAAGCTCAATCTGCAGATATCCACCAATGCACAAAACAGGCTCCGGTAGCTTGAATGGCTGTAGCTGGTTTTCCTGCTCACAAAACAAGAGATTAAATAATGAATAGTCTTGATCCATTATCGATTAAATAATCCTAATGCAAATATGACGAAGCAAATAATTACACACTAGGAGATCTTGAATGTGGATACTAAAGCAATAAACAATCGATGCATATAGAGAAAGTATTTAGGAATATATAGTAATCTAAGAAAATCACACCTGCTCAATAGGAAATGTTGGTGATGTGTATGTCCACACATAATTGCTTTCATCAGGATGACATAATTGCGAGTTTTGGAATTTGAAATGTCCCATTCGGAACCGCATGTACTTCGCAGAATATGTTGGAGGGTCTTGTTCCCAGTACACTATAACCAGCAATAAGCAGCAACATGAATACAAAACATGAGTAATTCTTGGTCAATGCGGGTACAATTACGTAGACACCCCTCAATGAGGGGCTATGCATGTAATTGTCCCTGAAATAATATAAGAGCATATAAAGATTCAAGAAGTAGAGTAATCACTTTGGAAAGGACGTATTTCAATCTCAGTAACGATGGAAATATCAGCACTTAGTTTATAGGTTAACGTCTCGGCCACATTAGGATCGCTATGTCCTTTACTCGACCAGTACGAAAGGGATCCAAAGCGCGTTCGAATCCATGGACTCAGAGTATGGACAATATGTTCTTCTGGATAGTAAGCAGTGCTGGAAGCACTAACAGCATCTGCTATACAATCCATTGGATAAGCTTTTGATATAGAAAGAGTTTCAAGTAGAGAAGCATATACAATATGATCCCTCTCGAGAGGGTCCATTTCTATAACCATGTCAGAGTTCACATAATACGTCTCCTCCGAATGCGACTCAATCCCATGGGAAGTCTTCGAGAGTTGGGGAAATACCCTGAAACAGAGCTGTTTTGAAAGCCCCTTTCTTATCACTGCATAAGTGCATATAAATTAAAATTGTCATTTGCTTAAGCAATCAGAAGAATTACAATTAAATTGAGAGGTTTTCATGCTAAATGATAACATTGGAACTTCGCAAACATAAATCAGAACACAAACTATGGAATTTCAAATTTTTTTCCAGCTCAATGAACATCATCAAAAAAACTAATTCCAAGCTAACAAAACAATAAAAAAACATGAACACATTAATCGGCATTGAAAAATCACACAAAACATAAATCAACGAAATCAAAAATCCGTAACAAAAGCTCACCAAAATGGTACCAGGAGCGCGACACGGCGCTGGCACGAACAAGATCCGCAGGATCATCCAGGCGCATAAAGATGTTCAACGCCATATCAGTATCCAGGCGCTCCAGGATATCTAGAACACGGCGCACCATCTTTGCAGCACAATTGTAATCTGAGCTGGATGTAGAAAATTGTGAGCACTTCTGTAAAATGAGAATGATAGTGATTTCTGAGTGTAAACCTTCTTATTTATAGTCCTTAAGATGGAGATCCCTCAATTATGGATATTTGACATTTATACCACTAAATTTTAATTTATTAACACAAACCCCCCTTTCTTAATTTTATTTCACTAAACTTACAAGTAGAAAAAGACTATTAAAACCCTTTATTAAAAATTATTATTTTATTTTAAATAAATGTTGGAGAATGAAATTAATCATCGTTTCTTCTCTTTATTAAAGTGTTCAAGTAGATTAATTTGTTATTAGGTAAGTTTGTTTGTCTTTAAAAAAATGATTGGAACTAATGATTCATGATATAAAATGGTTGATTTAGTAAATAAATCATAATTATGTGAATTTATATTGATTAATAGTGTTCAAAATACGACAATAATGTCTTGCGCCATCTTCAGCTAGCGCCAAATTGGCGCTGATTGGCCCACTTTTTGGCGTTGGATTACTACACCGTGTCATCATTTATTGCGTCATTTCGGTGCAATGAACAGTGTTCCACGATGTGTTGTCCCTTTTTTTGATTTTTTTTCTTTAATTTGAATCATTTACCTTTACTTATATTTTTTATTTAGTCCTTTGTAAGTTATAAGGTTTGAATTATTTTCAATTTAGCCCTTAAAGATTTAATTAGTTATAATTATATCTTATATATTTATTTTATTCAATTATGCATTGATTTTAATTTATGATTTAATAATAAATAAAAAATGATATTTTAACTCATATAAAATGCATATTTTGCTATTAACTACCACAACTATAAATTCACTTTTCAATTAAATAACATATACAGTATAAACTCTATAAATTAATACTCATGGAGCCACCAGAATTTAATTAAAAGAGTTATTAATTAATCGTTATTATTAATTTATATATTGATTAATATTTTATTAATTTATAATGAAATACTCAATTTACAAACAGTTTTCAAACTTCAACTTAATTATTGTACAATGCATGTACGTATATTCAATGAAGAGCTCAATTTGAAAGAATCCAATTTGAATAATTTCTTGCTGAGATATGAGAAAACAACACCAGAAGTTCTTACGATGATAAGGAAAATTATAGACGATATTCAAGGTGAAATAGTGATAGGTGGATAGATGATGTGTATAATAATTATGTTAGTAATGTGTATAATAATTATGTTAGTGGTGTATATAATGATTATGTGAATAAAAAATAAAAGAATATGGATAAAAAATTGTTAATTATTAGAAAAAAAAAGTGAAAAAATATTTATGATAAATTATTTGATTGGTAAATGTGTGAAAGTGATGTATATATATGATTGATAGTTATTTATAAGAGAATGAAAAATGGGGAATTAATTTGCTATATTAAAATTTATTTAAATTGTAGGATTTAAAAACTTGAAAATGGAATTTGAAAACATAAACAAACAAAGGCCTAAGTAACAAATCTCCTAAAATCTCTCATTTCTCAACCTCATTCCCTCCTCACTCGTGTTTAGGAAAAATGGTGAAAAGAATTCAGTAGATATATTTTTCTATCAAATATTTCTCAATTCCAAATCCATATTTTATTTTCTATTCCATTGTATTAGATGTAGGGCTGTTCACGAGTCGAGTCGGCTCGTGAGCTCGGCGAGCCGGCTCGAAGAAAGCTCGGCTCGAGCTCGAGACCCGTTTTAAGTTATTCGGGAGCTCACGAGCCAGCTCGCGAGCTCCCATTATTTTTTAATATATATTATATTATATATATAATATATACATATATCAAATAATCAAAATTATAACTCACACCTCCCAAGTCCAAACCCTAAATTAGAAATGCTCTCCCCTCCCGTGACCTCCCACAGCCTACCTACCGTCGCCGATCACCACCACCGTCACCGAGCACCACCACTGTTGTCACCGGCGGTCACTTTCTCTTCGATCTGATTTGAGAAACATTCATCTGCAGAGGTTTATTATTCAAAACCCCCCTCAGATTTTGTGTTTTTCAAAGATTCTGGATGAAATCTCCATAATTTTGATGGGGGATATGTTGGATAGTTTACCATTTAAGACACATTTTCCTTTAAATCACAAGATTTGTTGTTCATTTTGATGGGTCAGATTGAAAATGGGTCAAGAAGAACATGTTCTGGGTTGTGGATATAGTGGAGGAACAGCTAGTGTAGTAGCTCATGAGTCGAGCTCTCGATCTTTCGAGCTCGAGTATGAGCTCTCGATCGAGCTTTCGAGTTCAAAAGCTCGAGCTCTCGAGTCGAGCTCCCGAGTCGAGCTTTCGAGCTCGAGCTCGAGCTCGAGCTGAAAATATAAACACGAGCTCGAGCTCGTGCCTTTGTATGGACAGCTCGACGAGCTCGAGCTCACTTAGAAATTTTCGAGCTCGAGCCGGTCAAAATTGCAAAGCTCGGCTCGAGCTCGACTCGTGAACAACCCTAATTAGATGTTTAACACGTGTAAGTTTATACATACACTTATTTAGGTCTATCTGACATGTGTATATATTTTAAAACATGTCATCAAGAACACACAAGATGTAACACATTTGGGTACCTGAATGAAAATTATGTAACATCAGGAATTTATCTTATCATTTCAAAGAGAGAAAACATGAATCATTTCAGAAAATAATTGAATTTGATAACAGAATTTAGTAAGCAATATCCATAATAAAATAAGTTATACAAAACTAATTCTTATATACACACAACAAACATAGCTCAGTTTTCATCTGTTCATCTGCTTAGTTAGACCTAAATTGAACATGAAATACTTCAAAACTATACACACAACTATCACCATGAACGCTTATTGAGAGTTACGAGCAGCAAGAAGAGCTTTTGCTCTCGCAAGAATATATTCAGCAGATTCTGGATAATACTTTAGCACAAATTTTTCTGATTTTTGGAGAATGTCTACGTCAAATGCTGGCTTCAAAGGAAATCCCAAAACCCGAACATCACATATACTGCAAATGTGCAAATCAAGTGTCAAACAGATGCAGTATTTAACCCTCTCAAATTTAGTGGCTTGACAAACATACAAGGACAATTTAGTACTTTGAAAGAGGCGCCATTTTTTAAAATTTTAATATTATCTAATTAATCGCATGGGGGGTTGTCATGTTTAACCCTCTTCTCTGAACTTCCACATTTAATATTTGACATAAATTTACAAGGGGCATATCTTGATTTATGCAATGTGAATCTTTTATTTGCGAATAAATGATATGATATGTATGCGCAAAGACAGAGCAATTAAGGGGGTTGGGCATGGCAGTAGCCGGATTTATGGACATGCCCCCTTGTATAATGTGTTATTACCTAAAAGTCCCTCTCATTTTTGAAATTTCCATCACCACCTACAGCAGGGGTTAATTGCAAGGTGTTTATGGGTTAAAATATTGTACTAAATTTAAACAGAGATAGAGGGTAACTGTAACAAGTGCTTTATATGAGGAGGTCGTTTTGTAGTTTCAAACACGAGGGGGGTTAGTTGGGGAAATTACACATTATACTGGAGAAGTTTTGTGTACTTTTTCTTAAAATAAAACTCAATTTTGTTTACCCCTTTAAAACGTAAATAATGTTTTGATAAGTGTCAAAATCTACATTTCCGCATTCCTCGTGAGAATCCTGGCCCATACTTCTATGCACAAATATACAAACACACAATCTTGCAATGACCAAATATTGAACAAAATAGTAACATGATCTTAGAACCATAATTGTTAATGGCGAATGGCGCAGCGTGACAAGTGTCACATGGCATGGCGCGGCGTGGCGCACGCTTTTTTGAAGAAAGAATTATATATATATATATATAGTAATATGATCAATAATATGCAAAAAAATTGAATGTCTTTTTTTATTGAGAATTAGGTTAAAATTTTAACCTATTTTTGATGGTGTAATACCCAATTTATCCCCAATTTAATGGGTCACCTTCAATTTTGACCAATTCTGGCCAATTTTGACCAATTTAGGTTAAAATTTTAGCCTATTTTAACCTATTTTTGATTGTTTAATACCCAATTTATCCTGGTCACCTTCAATTTTGACCAATTGTGAGCAATTTTGGCCATTTTATTCAAAATGGCCGATTTCTTCAATATGGCGCGCCATGGCACGCCTTTCCGGCGTTCGCCATGGCGCACATGGCAGGCGCCAAGCTTCACGCCATGATTCATGGCGCCACGGTGGCACACCATTTACAACTATGGGCATGAACTAACCATGTATTGAATCGTCCATCATGTTCTGCCTTCTGAACTATACCCAAAAGCTCAATCTGCAAATATCCACCAATGCACAGAACAGGCTCCGCTAGCTTGAATGGCTGTAGTTGGTTTTCCTGGTCACAAACAGAATATTATATAATGCATACCCTTGATCCATTATTGATCAGTTCATCCCGTTTTCAGAGTACAATCATATCGATAATGGGCAAGAGTGATTGCTAAAAGGAACAAGACATAGCGCACTTTATTTTTGCATATGCGATTATCTTTAGCATAACATAATCCTCAAACCTTACTTATTCTAAATATGACAAAGCAAATAATTACACACTACGAGATCTTGAATGTGGATACTAAAGCAATAAACAATTGATGCATATAGAGAAAGGTTTTAAGAATATATAGTAATCTAAGAAAATCACACCTGCTCGATAGGAAATGTTGGTGATGTGTATGTCCACACATATTTGCTTTCATCAGGATGACATAATTGCGAGTTTTGGAATTTGAGATGCCCCATTCGGAATCGCATGTACTTCGCAAAATATGCCGGATGGTCTGGATCCCGGTACACTATAACCAGCAATAAGCAGCAACATGAATACAAAACATGAGTGATTCTTGGTCAATGCGGGTACAATTACATAGGCACCCCTCCATGAGACCCTCAAAAGATGAAAAATAATTATAATAACTCCTCTATCAATAAGAGCATATTGCAATTTCACCAATATTTTTTAGTTATAGGATCAAACAGAAGGTGTCAAAGGTAATTTGCAAAACTTAAAGGGGTTCATGGTAATTACCCAATAAATGAGGGGATATGCATGTAATTGTCCCTGAAATAATATAGGAGCATACAAAGATTCAAGAAGTAGAGTAATCACTTTGAAAATGACGTATATCAATCTCAGTAACGATGGAAATATCATCACTTAGTTTATAGGTTAACGTCTTGGGCACATTAGGATCGCTATGTTCTTTACTCCACCACAATTGACTCCATGGATTCAGAGTACGGACAATATGTTCTTCTTGATAGTGATCAGTGCTGGAAGCACTAACAGCATCTGCTATACAATTCATTGGAAAAGCTTTCGATATAGAAAGAGTTTCAACTAGAGAAGCATATACAATATGATCCCTCTCGAGTGGGTCCATTTTTATAGCCGTGCGAGAGTTCACAAAATACGTCTCCTCGGAATGCGACTCAGTCCTATGGGAAGTCTTCGAGAGTTGGGGAAATACCCTGAAACAGAGCTGTTTGGAAAGCCCTAATTTTATCACTGCATATAAATTAAAATTGTCATTTGCTTAAGCAATCAGAAGAATTACAATTAAATTGAGAAGTTTTCATGCTAAATGATAACATGGGAACTTCACAAACATAAATCAGAACACAAACGATGGAATTCAATTTTTTTTTCCAGCTCAATGAACATCATCAAAAAAACTAATTTCATCATCAAAAAAACTAACTCCAAGCTAACAAAACAATAAAAAACATGAACAGATTAATCGGCATTAAAAAATCACACAAAACTTAAATCAACGAAAACAAAATCCGTAACAAAAGCTCACCAAAATGGCGCCAGGAGCGCGACACAGCGCCGGCACGAACAAGATCCGCAGGATCGTCCAGGCGCGTAAAGATGTTCAACGCCATATCAGTATCCAGGCGTTCCAGGAAATCTGTAACACGGCGCACCATCTTTGCAGTACAATTGTAATCTGAGCTGGCTGTAGAATTGTGAGCAGAAGTAAAATGAGAAAGATGTGACATTCTGAGTGTAAAACTTCTTGTTTATAGTCTTTAAGGTGGAGATCCCTCAATTATGGATATTTGACATATATACCACTAAATGTTAATTTATTAACACAAACCCCCTCCCTTTCTTAATTTTATTTTACTAAACTTACTACTTAAAATACTATTATAAAACCCTGCACTTTTGAACTAAGAAAAATTTTTTTTGGATTAAATAAAATGTTGGGGAATGAAAGTAATCATCGTTCTTCTCTTTATTAAAGTGTTGAAATAGATTAATTTGTTATTAGGTAAGTTTGTTTGTCTTTTAAAAAAATGATTCATCATATGAAATGGTTTATTTAGTTAATAAATTATAATTACGTGAATTTATATTTATTAATAGCGTTAAAAATACAACAATAATGTCTTAAGGACATATCCAGCTTTCACCAAATAATTATCCGATTAGTTCCTTTTTTATTCCAAAAAAAATATCGCTAATTTCTGAATATTATGATTGGACTTTTATGAAAAAAAATTATGAAAAAATCAAAGCCCCTTATCTGATATGAACCGATGACTTATGCCTTACCATGACGTTACTCTACCACTGAGTTAAAAGGGCTTATTTTATTTAATTCCCTAACATGTCACTATGTAGTAAAATCTCTAAATGCACATATATTATATACATAAGTATATGCTGGCCCACTTTTTGGCATGGAATTACTACAAATGTCGCCATTCATTACGCCATTTCGGTGCAATGAAACAGTGACATCAATTAGCTAAACTATCCATTTCATCATCAGGGATGGGGAAAATATGGTTGGTTATAGGAGATTCCGGAATCTAATTCCTCTAATAAGCAGTCCTTCTGTGTAAAGTTAGCTACCCGCCTCATTTTTTGAGGTAGCACTATTTATCTACGTCAGAAATGACGTTGTCTTTTCTTTTTTGATTTTTTTTATTTAAATTATTTATCTTTACTTGTATTTTTTTATTTAGTGCCTTGTAAGTTTGTAAGGTTTGAAAATTTTTAATTTAGCCTTTAAAGATTTAATTAGTTATAGTTATATCCTATGTATATTACTTCATTCAATTATGCATTAAATTTAATTTATAATTTTATAATAAATAAAAAAATTATATTATAACTCATATAAAATGCATATTTTGCTATTAACTATATTATAGCTATAATTTAATTTTTAATTAAATAACATATATAGTGGTTAATTGATTATGAAATATTAAAATGCAATTAAAATAATTTTTAATTATTTAATAATAAAAGATTCTTCATTATATGCCATCTTAATCAAACTTCTTGTTGTTTCTATCATGATTCTTAAGCCGGTTTGTAAAGCTTTGTACAATCTCATATCTAGCCGTGAGTTTTCCCTTGAGTATTACTATACAACCTGTCGCCATTCATTGCGCCATTTCGGAGAGAGAAAACATGAATAATTTCAGAAATTAATTTATTAGTAACAGAATTTAGTAAGAAATATCCATAACAAAATAAGTTCAACAAAACTAATTCTTATATACACACAACAAACATAGCTCAGTTTTCATCTCTTCATCTGCTTAGTTAGACCTAAATATGAACATGAAATACTTTGAAATTATACATACACAACTATCACCATGAACGCTTATCCTTTTGCTCTGACAAGACGATATTCAGCATATTTTGGATAATACTTTAGCACAAAATTTTCTGACGTTTGGAGAATGTCTACGTCAAATGCTGGCTTCAAAGGAAGTCCCAAAACCCGAACATGACATATACTGCAAATGTGCAAATCAAGTCTCAAAACGATGCAGTATTTAAACCTCTCAAATTAGTTTGACAAACATACAAGGACAATTTATATTCGCGCACTTGTCGTGAGTTTCTTGGCCTATATTCTATACACATCAATGCACAAATATACAACCCGCTCTATAAATATATATAAATACACATAAACACACAATCTTGAAAATACCAAGTTACTCCCATCTCGTTTTCATGATTTTTGACAGATGCAGAAATAGCAATATATTTACCACTTTATTAAATTTACTGGTAAACAAAACATTTAAAAATAATATATGTCGTCGAACAAAATAGTAACATGATCTTAGGACTGACCATATATAGAATCGTCCATCACATTCTGCCTTCTGAACCATACCCGAAAGCTCAATCTGCAGATATCCACCAATGCACAGAACAGGCTCCGGTAGCTTGAATGGCTGTAGCTCGTTTTCCTGCTCACAAAACAAAAGATCCAATATCAATTAATTCATCTCGTCTTCAGAGTACAATCATATTGATAATGGGGAAGAGTGATTGCTAACCAACCCCTTCCCCTACCATGAAGAAAAGGAACAAGACACAGCGCATTTAGTTTTGCATATGTGATTATCTTTTTCCGCCCTTTTACTCTCCTGTGATCTATTCCTAACAAAATTAGCATAACATAATCCTAAAACCTTACTTATTCTAAATATGACAAAGCAAATAATTACATGCTACGAGATCTCGAAGGTGGATACTAAAGCAATAAACAAATTGATGCATATAGAGAAAGTTTTTAGAAATATATAGTAATCTAAGAAAAATCACACCTGCTTCATAGAAAATGTTGGTGATGTGTATGTCCAAACATAAGGGCTTTCATCAGGATGACATAATTGCGAGTTTTGGAGTTTGATATGGCCCATTCGGAATCGCACGTACTTTGCAGAGAATATGGCCCAATACTCTATAACCAGCAATAAGCAACAACATGAATACAAAGCATGAGCAATTCTTGGTCAATGCGGGTACAATCACCAGTTTACAACTAAGTTAATGGGTAAATTACATAGACACTCCTCAATGAGACCCCTCAAAAGATGAACAATAATTATATTAACTCGTCTATCAATAAAAGCATATTACAATTTCAACAATATTTTTTTAGTTATAGGATCAAACAGAATGTGTCGATGGTAATTACCCAATAAATGAGGGGCTATGCATGTAACTGTCCCTGAAATAATATAGGAGCATATAAAGATTCAAGAAGTAGAGTAATCACCTGCGAAGGGAAGTATATCAATCTCAGTAACAATGGTAATATCAGCACTTAGTCTATAAGTTAACGTGTCGGCCACATTAGGATCGCTATGTCCTTTACTCGACCAGTATGAAGCGGTTCTCCACCGTGATTGACTCCATGGACTCAGAGTATGGACAATATGTTCTTCTTGATAGTGATTAGTGCTGGAAGCACTAACAACAAGTGCTACACAATCCATTGGAGAAGCTTTCGATATAGAAAGAGCTTTAACTAGAGAAGCATATACAATATGATCCCTCTCCAGAGGGTCCATTTCTGAATGCGACTCAGTCCTATGGGAAATCTTCGAGAGTTGGGGAAATACCCTGAAACAGAGCTGTTTGGAAAGCCCTAATTTTATCACTGCATATAAATTAAAATTGTCATTTGCTTAAGCAATCAGAAGAATTACAATTAAATTGAGAAGTTTTCATGCTAAATGATAATATGGGAACTTTACAAACATAAATCAGAACACAAACGATGGAATTTCATTTTTTTTTCCAGCTCAATGAACATCATCAAAAAAACTAATTAAATCATCAAAAAAACTCATTCCAAGCTAACAAAACAATAAAAAACATGAACACATTAATCGGTATTTAAAAATCACACAAAACTTAAATCAATGAAACCAAAAATCCGTAACAAAAGCTCACCAAAATGGCGCCAGGAGCGCGACACGGCGCTGGCACGAACAAGATCCGCAGGATCATCCAGGCGCATAAAGATGTTCAACGCCATATCAGTATCCAGGCGTTCCAGCAAATCTATAACACGGCGCACCATCTTTGCAGCACAATTGAAATCTGAGCTGGCTGTAGAATTGTGAGCAGGAGTAAAATGAGAATGATGTGATATTCTGAGTGTAAAACTTCTTGTTTAAGGTGGAGATCCCTCAATTATGGATATTTGACATTTATACCACTAGATTTTAATTTATTAACACAAACCCCCCCCCTTTCTTAATTTTATTTCAATGAACTTACTACGTAAAACAGACTATTAAAACCCTTTGGCTGTTTGTTTTTGGGAAGAAAATTTGAAATTTTATCGGAACTGTGTACTATGGAAATTTGAGTGAAAATAATAGGGTATGTTTGGTTTTGTTTTGGTTGGATATTTTGGTGAGAATTGTTGGTGAGAAATTTTTGGGACACGGTAAGATAGTGTTTGGTTTAATTTGAGAATTGGTTTTTGGTTGTTTTGTTTGGTGAGATAGTGTTAGGTTTTATTTTGAGAGGGAACATAAGTTGCTGTAGCAGTCAAATCATACCAGTTTTTGTCTGTTAGTGATTAAATAATTATTAAAAGTTATATTATAATATTAAGATTGTAATAATTATATTATAGATGAATATTTATTTGTATATATTATAATTTAAAATAATAAAATAAATTATTAAATATTTAAGTAAATAACTTAAGTTAAATATACTATTAAATATAAATAATTTTTTAGTCAAAATATATTATTAAATAAGACACGATTATTTAAAAAAAATAAACTTAAATCAATGAGACATCAAATGAATATGAAGAGCATATGTGTTGTTCGTCGTATAATTTTATCGGATATGACGACAACATTTCACGCATCATATGTCATTACGTTCTCATCAATTAATACGTCCTCAGTTTCATCTTCGCATTTGAAAAGTTTTTGTCAGTTAGTGATAAATGATATTAAAACTATAATAATATTAAAATTGTAATAATTGCTATATATATAACTAAATATTTATAAGTATGTAACGGTAGTTGAAATTTATATTTATTAATTTTTTTTATTAATATATATAAATAAATTCTAACATATTTATATTTAATATATATACTATGTAGATATAATCATGGGTTATATATACGTGTTAGATTTGATTTAGTTAATAAATATTAATTATTAAGATCTTTGTGAATTAAAATTGAGAAAAGCAAATATAGGCCCCTATTTTACCCTTAAAAATTTATTAGTGAATTGTAAGTATTTTAATAAATAACGGGGTTACAATCATCACTTGAATTAAGGCTATGTGCAATGGTATTTTAATTAAACACCCTCTTTTTCAATTCCAACACTCCACATCATCTTATCTCTCTTCCACATAATAATTTAACACTCATTCAAATTTTAGACTCTACAATGATTTTGTTTAATAATATTCAACACCCTACCCCACTACTTTTATCTCATATTATTATTTATTTATCCTTTTAATTTTATAATTAGATTATAATAATATTATCATTTATAATTAAAAATAACGATTAAATAATTTTTTTTTCGATATTTTTTTTAAATAAAATTTATTTAAATGTTTATCTAAATATTAATCTTATTTATTTATCCTTTTAATTTTATGATTAGATTATAATAATATTATCGTTTAAATATTTATTTATTATCAAATAATTGACATCAAATAATTGGAGTGTGATAAAAATATCTGAAATCTGGTTAGCAAATAAGATCAAGCCATGTGTGGATGACATCCACTTTTGACCGTTGATGAACAGTAACCGAAATGTCCTCATTTGTCAAGTAATAAAGCCGGCCAATAAGAATGTGACACGTGTTTTTTGTTCAGCTTTTCACATCATGTTAAATTTATCCATCAATTTAATCCATCTCAGCATTACACACCCTCTTTTAATGGTTTCAACTGTTGAACTTTATTTTCAACAAACCATTGTAATTAGTCTAAGTAAAAAGCATAATCAATTTAACAAATGTAGCATTTGTGAACTTTATAAATATTTATATGCTTAATATGTGATTTGATAAATTATTAAAATAAATGCATCATGGTTCCAATTGGTTATAACATGTTGAGAATAACGTGCATTGCATAAATGAAATTAAAATTTATTTTAGATGAAGGACTTATGTCAAAATATAATACTAGAAAAGACATTTGTGCATTATTTTTTTAATTAATTTATAAAAAAATATTGGGTATGTGTATATATATAGTGGTGTATGAATTATGTATAAATAAAAAAAAAGTTATGTTGTATATATATAATTACATAAATATAGCAAAGTTTGATAAATATTAATTTAATAATTTATATTATATATATATATATATATGAGAATTGGTATTAATGGTAGAGACTAGAGAGGGACATGTTGTGTCAGAGCAAATTGATTGGTAGGCTGACACGTGACAAGAATATAAGAGAATTGATTAGTTGGCTGATAAGTGGGTCAACAAATGCGGCGCAGGTTGAAAAAATAGGATCCATAATTTTTTATCAAATTCATCAACTTTGTCAAAAATTTGGGCCAAAATGTAGCCCAAAACGAAACCAAACACTGCCATAGTTGTTTGTTTGTGTTTTTAAAATTGGGTTGCAAGTTGTAAAATATGTCAAATCAATAGTGATAGGTTGATGAATGATGTATAAAATAATTATTTTAATTGTGTATAGAATGATTATGTGAATAAAAAATAAAGAAATATAGATTAAAAAATTGTAAAGTATGAAAGATAAAGTGAAATAGTGATTGATTTGATTGGTAAATGTGTGAAAAGTTGTGTATATGATTGATAGTTATATAGGAGATTGGATAGTTGAGTTAAATAAAAGAAAAATTTGGATGAGAAGTTGGTGTGTTAAGTTTGTCAAAATTCAAAGTTTGAAGGTTGAAATTTTTGAATGTTGAAATTTTGAAGGTTGAAATTAATATGTCATGCATGACATATTTTTTATAGTTTTGTCAAAATTGTCGGGCGAAGCTCTCCTATAAATAGAGCTTCGTCCATTGTTAGAATCATCCCGAAAAATATTTCTCTTCTTCACTATAAACTTTCTTCTCCTTTTGTTTGTTATAAAAGAGAGTGTGAGAGTGTTCTTCCTAGTTCGAGACGGATAAAATTATTTCGTTCTTGTGATTAGTGAAGACGTTTGTAATTCCTTTCAGATTGATCTTATTATAGCCTTGTCCCGTGGACGTAGCCTAAATTGGGTGAACCACGTTAAATTTCGTGTCCCTTATTTTCTATATATTGTTGTTGTCTCAACTCAAATAACGTCATATTCCAACGCTTCCGCAGCGCGTACCGCCTAACAGTGGTATCAGAGCCACTAGGTTGGAGTACCGTTCACAAGAAAGTTTCCGTTGGTGTATACATAATTTTAGTAGTATAAATTAAATACTATCGGGAAGTTCTGTCCAGTGAGCTTACTCGGGGAAAGTATTATTTATACGGTACTATATTTTGTATACTACGGTTCGAGGTGAAACAGTTGTTTTAAAAATGACGGCGAAATTTGATATTGAGAAATTCAATGGAAATAATTTTTCATTGTGGAAAATGAAAATAAAGGCAGTATTACGAAATGATAATTGTCTTATGGCAATTGAGGATAGGCCAGCGGATATCACTGATGATAAGAAGTGGGAAGAGATTGATGGTAATGCTGTGGCCAATTTACATTTGGCGTTGGCAGATGGAGTTCTGTCCAGCATTGCGGAAAAGAAGTCAGCCAAAGAAATTTGGGATACGCTGACGAAACTCTACGAAGCCAAATCGCTACACACAAAAATATTCTTGAAGCGGAGACTTTACACTTTACGGATGGCGAAAACCACGTCGGTGACCGAACACATCAACGTTCTAAATACACTATTTTCACAACTCACTTCAATGGGTCATAAAATAGATGCAAGTGAACGTGGGGAGCTTTTACTCCAAAGCTTGCCTGATTCATATGATCAACTTATCATCAACCTGGCAGGAAATTCTACCACGGATTGTCCAGTCTTCGATGATCTTGCGGACGCGATTCTGGAAGAGGAAAATAGGCGCAAGAACAAGGAAGACAGATTGGCGAATTCCCAGCAGGCAGAAGCTTTGTCGATGGCAAGAGGAAGATCTATGGAGCGTGGGTCGAGTGGGAGCCATAGTCGTGGCAAGTTCCAGACACGGAGTAAAAAGCATATTAAATGTTACAATTGTGGTGTAAAGGGGCACTACAAAAGTGAGTGTCCGAATCCCAAGAAGAATGAAATTTCCAAAGGAAAGGGCCCTGAGTCATCTAATGCTCAGGCTAATGTAGCAGAAAATTTGAGTGATGGCGATATACTATGTAGCGAGGCATCAATATCTGCAGATGGCAGAGCAAAGTTTGATGATGTGTGGCTGATCGATTCCGGTGCAACATGGCACATGACGTCCCGTAGAGAATGGTTTCAAAACTATGAACCGGTTCGTGGGGGTCAGGTGTACATGGGAAACAATCATGCCTTGGAGCTCGCTGGCATAGGTACTATCAAAATAAAGATGTTCGATAGTACAGTTCGCACTATTCAAGGAGTTCGGCATGTAGAGGGTTTAAAAAAGAACTTGTTGTCTGTTGGACAACTTGATGATCTTGGGTGTGTGACTCACATTGAAAATGGAGTCATGAAGATTATCAAAGGCGCGCTTGTTGTTTTGAGGGCAGAAAAGATCGCATCGAATTTATACATGCTTAAAGGTGACACGGAGTAGGGAGCTAATGCGTCGATTGCATCGACCAGTTCGGCAGAAGAGATGACAATGTTGTGGCACAAGAAACTAGGCCATATGTCAGAGAAAGGTCTCAAGGTTCTCTCTGATCAAAAGTTACTCCCAGGGCTTACAAAGGTAATTCTACCACTTTGTGAGCATTGTGTTACAAGTAAGCAGCATAGGGTTTCGTTTGGACGATCTATCAATAGGAGCAGCTGCATCTTGGATCTGATTCATTCAGATGTTTGGCAATCACCAGTTTTGTCTGTTGGAGGAGCAAAGTATTTTGTCTCTTTCATTGACGATTTCTTGAGGAGATGTTGGGTGTATCCAATCAAGAAGAAAGCAGACGTGTTTGAGTTCTTCAAAGTTTTCAAAGCGCGGGTGGAACTTGAATCTGGGAAAAAGATCAAGTGCCTAAGGACAGATAATGGAGAAGAATATACCAGTCATGAGTTTGAAAAGTTCTGTCAACAAGAAGGTATCAAACGACAGTTAATCACGGCATACACTCCACAACAGAATGGAGTGGCAGAGCGGATGAATAGAACGCTGTTGAAAAGAACAAGAGCGATGCTAAAGACTGCGGGCCTAGATAAACCATTTTGGGCGGAAGCAGTCAGATCTGCCTGTTATGTGATCAATCGATCCTCGTCAACGTCGATTGATCTGAAGACGCCGATGGAGATGTGGACGGGGAAGCTAGCTGATTATTCTCGGTTACATACATTTGGAAGTCCTGTGTACGTGATGTACAATTCACAAGAAGTCACGAAATTGGATCAAAAATCCAGAGAGTGTGTATTCTTGGGTTATGCTGATGGTGTAAAGGGGTATCGCTTGTGGGATCCCACAAACCACAAGGTTGTCATCAGCAGAGATGTAATATTTGCAGAAG
The DNA here is from genome assembly GCA_963669365.1 of Verbascum thapsus. Lineage (NCBI taxonomy): Eukaryota > Viridiplantae > Streptophyta > Magnoliopsida > Lamiales > Scrophulariaceae > Verbascum > Verbascum thapsus. The sequence continues at coordinate 3,900,186 of OY770106.1, forward strand.
ATAAGATGCAATTGGTAAGAAATGATAGCACTGGGAAAGAAAGTTCAGAAACTACGACGATAATGGTGGAAAATAGTCCAGAAGATCATGATACAGATTCCTCAGAAGCAGAATCAGAGCACGAAGAAGATCCAGTCGGAGGTGAGGCTATGGAAGTCCGCCGGTCAACTCGAGAAAGACGAGTACCGGGCTGGCTCTTAGAATACATTACTGAGAGCAATGTAGCATACTGTCTTTTAACGGAGGATGGAGAGCCAACAACTTTTCAGGAGGCTTCTAGAAGCCAAGACGCGGCTCTATGGAGGACAGCAATGCAAGAAGAGATTGAAGCCTTACATAAAAACCGAACATGGGAGCTTGTTCAGTTACCACGAGGAAGGAAAGCCATTGGAAATAAATGGGTCTATAAGATCAAGCGTGATGGCAATGACCAAGTGGAACGATATCGTGCTAGACTGGTGGTGAAAGGATATGCTCAGAAAGAGGGTATTGACTTCAACGAGATATTTTCCCCGGTGGTTTGACTTACAACAGTCAGGGTGGTCCTGGCGATGTGTGCTGCATTCGACTTACACCTGGAGCAGTTGGATGTGAAAACTGCATTTCTTCATGGAAATCTTGAAGAAGAAATCTATATGCTCCAACCAGAAGGTTTTGCCGATGTAGGCAAAGAGAACTTGGTTTGCAGGTTAAACAAATCTCTATACGGTCTCAAACAGGCGCCGAGGTGTTGGTATAAGAGATTTGATTCCTTCATTATAAGCCTTGGATACAATAGACTTAACGCAGACTATTGCACGTATTGCAAAAGGTTTGGTACGGATAACTCGTTCGTTATCTTGTTATTGAATGTGGACGACATGTTGGTCGTAGGGCCCAACATTGGTCGGATCCAAGAGTTAAAGGCACAGTTGGCTAGGGAGTTTAAAATGAAGGATTTGGGACCAACAAACAAGATTCTAGGGATGCAAATTCACAGAGACAGAAGTAGCAGGGCGATTTGGCTGTCACAGAAGAATTATCTGAGAAAGATCTTGCGCCGATTCAACATGCAAGATAGTAAGCCAATCTCAACCCCTCTCCCTGTTAACTTCAAGTTATCCTCTAATATGTGTCCTAGCAGTGAAGCAGAGAGGATGGAGATGTCTCGAGTACCGTGTGCATCAGCAGTGGAAAGTTTGATGTTTGCTATGATATGCACTAGACCAGACATTGCACAAGCAGTGGGAACGGTTAGTCGGTTCATGGCGAATCCTGGAAAAGAGCATTGGGGAGCAATAAAGAGGATTCTGAGATACATCAGAGGTTCCTCGGATGTTGCATTATGTTTCAGAGGATCAGATTTTACTGTTAAAGGCTATGTAGATTCGGATTATGCGGGTGACCATGATAAAAGGAGATCCACCACAGGATATGTGTTTACTCTTGCAGGCGGAGCTATAAGCTGGGCTTCAAAGTTACAGAGTGTTGTAGCTTCCACTACAGAAGCAGAATACATGGCAGCTACACTTGCCTGTAAAGAAGCAGTTTGGATACAAAGGTTAGTTGAGGAGCTCGGGCACAAACAAGAATGTGTTACTTTGTTTTGTGACAGTCAGAGCGCCTTGCACATTGCAAGGAATCCGGTCTTTCATTCCAGGACAAAACACATTGGTGTTCACTACCACTTTGTTCGTGAAGCGGTGGAGAATGAGAGTGTTGACATGCAAAAGATTCACACTCGGGAAAACCTAGCAGATGTATTGACAAAGCCAATTAGTACCGAAAAGTTTGTTTGGAGTAGATCCTCGATTGCGATTGGCCTTACAGAAACGTAAGCAACACGGATGGACAAGGCGAAAGGATGTGTGAAGAACTAATTTGCCATTAGTCTTCAAGTGGGAGAATGTCAAAATTCAAAGTTTGAAGGTTGAAATTTTTGAATGTTGAAATTTTGAAGGTTGAAATAAATATGTCATGCATGACATATTTTTTCTAGTTTTGTCAAAATTGTCGGGCGAAGCTCTCCTATAAATAGAGCTTCGTCCATTGTTAGAATCATCCCGAAAAACATTTCTCTTCTTCACTATAAACTTTCTTCTCCTTTTGTTTGTTATAAAAGAGAGTGTGAGAGTGTTCTTCCTAGTTCGAGACGGATAAAATTATTTCGTTCGTGTGATTAGTGAAGACGTTTGTAAATCCTTTCAGATTGATATTATTATAGCCTTGTCCCGTGGACGTAGCCTAAATTGGGTGAACCACGTTAAATTTCGTGTCCCTTATTTTCTATATATTGTTGTTGTCTCAACTCAAATAACGTCATATTCCAACGCTTCCGCCGCGTACCGCCTAACAAAGTTTATTTTAAATTTTGTGATTTAAAAAGTTGAAAATGGATTTTAAAAACATAAACAAACAAGGCCTTTACTTTTAAACTAAAAAAATATTGTTTTATTTTAAATAAAATGTTGGAGAATGAGAAAAATATCAAAATAATTATGAAATGACGTAATAGTATAGAAACAAATAATGAAACATACACAATTAGAAATATAATTAAGACATTTCCCCCAAATTTATTGAAACACATGAATCATGATATATTTTTATATGCAAATTACAGAAAACAAAATTCTTCATGTTTATAGGAAATATGTAAATTATTTTAATATACTCAAGTAATTAAATTTTTAGATCACCAAAATGAATTCATGTGTGGGCTAAAAGGATACTTTCTATTACCAAGAAGTATAGATTACCAACAAGTTTAGAGTTAAATTTCAGTTGTGATGTTTCATGTTTAGAGTTAAATTTTTAAGAATTTTCAGTGTGATGTTTCATGTTTAGAGTTAAATTTCTAAGGCTTTGTTTGTTTAACATTTCAAATTCCAATTTCAAGTTTTTAAATCCCAAAATTCAAAATAAACTTAACACACCAAATTTCTAAAGGGTATGTTTGTTTATGTTTTTAAGTTAGAATTTTAAAAATTTTCGGGAATTGCGTACCATTGAAATTCATGTAAAAATGGTAAATGTTTGTTTATGTTTTTAGAATTAGGTTGAAAATTGTAATGTGTCAAATCAATGATGATTGGTTGATGTTTAATGATTGAATTAGTTGTTTTTGTAATAATTATTTAAATAAATAAATATATATAAGTGTGTAAAATAATGTATATATTAATTGTAATTGATGGATGTGTAAAATGATTGATGTGTTGATTGATAGGTAGTTAGTATTGGAGATTGAAAAAGTAGAGTTGAAAAAAGGAAATTGAGATGAAAATTTGGTGTGTTAAGTAGATTTAAAATTTTGTGATTTGAAATTTTGAAATTGAATTTCAAAAACTTAAACAAATATAGAGAATTTTCAGTTGTGATATTTCATTTTTAGAGTTAAATTTCTAAGAATTTCAGTGTGATGTTTCATATTTAGATTTAAATTTCTAAGAATTTTCAGTGTGATGTTTCATGTTTAGGGTTAAATTTCTAAGAATTTTCAGTGTGATGTTTCATGTTTAGAGTTAAATTTCTAAGAATTTTCAGTTGTGATGTTTCATGTTTAGAGTTAAATTTCTATGAACTTTCAGTGTGATGATTCATCTTCTCTTTATTGAAGTGTTCAAGTAGATTAATTTATTTTTAGGTAAGTTTGTTCGTCTTTTAAAGAAATAATTAGAATTAATGATTCATGATATTTGAAAATTTTGATTTAGTTAATGAATCATATTTATGTGAAATATTGTGAATATGTATTGATTAATATCGCTAAAAATACAACAATAATGTCTTAGGTCTTCTTCTGCTAGCGTCAAATTGACGCTGGTTGGCCCATTTTTTGGCGTTTGATTACTACACCATGTCGCCATTCATTGCGCCGTTTCGGTGTAGTGAACAGTGTTCCCAATATGTGTTGCGCCATTTCGCCATTTCTAACGTAGCACTATTCATCTACGCTAGCAATGGTGTTATTTTCCCTTTTTTTGATTTTGTTTTTCATTTGAATCATTTAACTTTACTTGTATTTTTTATTTAGTCCCTTGTAAATTTGTAAGGTTTGAATTATTTTCAATTTAGCCCTTAAAGATTAATTAATTAATTAATAATTATATCATATATTTTTATTTTATTCAATTATGCATTGATTTTAATTTATAATTTAATAATAAATAAAAAAATTATATTTCAACTTATATAGAATGCATATTGCTATTAACAATATTATAACTATAAATTCAATTTTTAATTAAATAACATATATAGTCGTTAATTAATTAGTACTGATGGTAGTGTAAGCCATTTTAATCTCATGGGCCTTCACCTAGCTGTTATATATGCCATCTCAATCAAACTTCTTGTTTCTATCATGATTCTTAAGCCTGTTTGTAAAGCTTTGTACAATTTCATATCTAGCCATGAGTTTTCCCTTGAGTATTATTATAACCTGTCGCCATTCATTGCGCCATTTTTCAGTGCAATCAACAGTATTTATGATTAGCTTGATATTATGTAAGCTTTTATCAACAAAATAAGAATTTGAATCATTTGAGAAATAAATTTATTAGATAACAGAAGTTAGTAAGAAATGTCCATAAACAAAATAAGTTATACAAAACTAATTCCTATATACACACAACAAACATAGCTCAGCTTTCATCTCTTCATCTACTTAGTTAGACCTAAATTGAACATGAAATACTTCAAATTTTCAAAATTATACACACAACTATCACCATGAACGCTTATCATCGATAGCCAAGAGCAACAAGAAGCTTTTTTATTCTCAAAAGACGACATTCAGCAGCTTTTGGATAATACTTTAGCACAAAATTTTCTGACGGTTGGAGGATGTGTATGTCAAATGCTGGCTTCAAAGGAACTCCCAAAACCCGAACATGACATATACTGCAAATGTGCAAATCATGTGTCAAAAATAATGCAAGGACAATTTATATTCGCGCACTTGTCGTGAGTTTCCTGGCCCATATTCTATACACATCAATGCACAAATATACAACCCGCGCTATAAATATATATATATATATATATATATAAATACACATAAGCACACAATCTTGCAATGACCAATTAGTGAACAAAATAGTAACATGATTCTTAGGACTAACCATGTATAGAATAGTCCATCCTGTTCTGCCTTCTGAACCATTCCCGAAAGCTCAATCTGCAGATATCCACCAATGCACAGAACAGGCTCCGCTAGCTTGAATGGCTGTAGCACGTTTTCCTGCTCAAAAACAAGAGATTACATAATTAGCATAAATAATCCAAATGCCTTACTTATTATAAATATGACAAAGCAAATAATTACATGCTACGAGATCTCGAAGGTGGATACTAAAGCAATAAACAAATTGATGCATATAGAGAAAGTTTTTAGGAATATATATAGTAATCTACCTGCTTCATAGGAAATGATGGTGATGTGTATGTCCACACATAAGGGCTTTCATCAGGAATACATAAGTGCGAGTTTTGGACTTTGATATGGCCCATTCGGAATCGCACGTACTTTGCTGAGTATATCGGATGGTCTGGATCCCAATACGCTATAACCAGCAATAAGCAACAACATGAGTACGAAACATGTAATTACCCAATAAATGAGGCGCATATAAAGATTGAAGAATTAGAGTAATCACCTTGAAAAGGACGTATATCAATCTCAGTAACAATGGTAATATCAGCACTTAGTCTATAAATTAATGTTTCAAGCACATTAGGATCGCTATGTCCTTTACTCGACCAGTATGAAGGGGTTCCCCACCGCGATTGACTCAATGGACTCAGAGTATGGACAATATGTTCTTCTTGATAGTGATCAGTGCTGGAAGCACTAACAGCATCTGCTCCACAATCAATTGGAAAAGCTTTCGATGTAGAAAGACATTCAACTAGAGAAGCATATAGAATATGATCCCTCTTGAGAGGGTCCATTTCTATAACCGTGTTATAGTTCACATAACATGTCTCCTCTGTATGCGCCTCAGTCCTATGTGAAGTCTTAGAGAGTTGGGGAAATACCCTGAAACAGAGCTGTTTGGAAAGCCCATTTTTTATTACTGCATAAATATCAAAATTGTCATTTGCTACGCAATCAGAAGAATTACAAAAGGCTAGAAGAATTAAAATCGAATGATAACATAGGAAGGACTTCACAAACATAAATCAAAACACAAGATTGAAATTCTATTGTTCAGCTCAATAGAACAGCATAAAAAAAAACACAGAATTCCCCAAGCTAACAAAACAAAACAAAACCAAAAACATGATTCCAAGCTAACAAAAAGAAAAAACACGAACAGATTAATCGGCAATAAAAAAGCACACAAAACTTAAATAAATAAAAAACAAAAATCCTTAACAAAAGCAAGCTCACCAAAATGGCGCCAGGTGCGCGAGACGGCGCTGGCACGAACAAGATCCGCAGGATCATCCAGGCGCGTAAAGATGTTCAATGCCACATCAGTATCCAGGCGTTCGAGAAAATCTATAACACGGCGCACCATCTTTGCAGCACAATTGTAATCTGAGCTGGCTGTGGAATTTTGAGCAGCTCTGTAAAATGAGAGTGATGTGATTTTCTGAGCGTAAAACTTCTTATTTATAGTCCTTAAGGTGGAGATCCCTCAATTATGGATATTTGACATTTATACCACTAATTTTAATTTATTAACAAAAACCTCCCTTTCTTAATTTTATTTCACTAAACTTACTACTTAAAAAAGACTATTAAAAACCCTTTACTTTTAAACTTAAAAAAATATTGTTTATTTTAAAATGTTGGAGAATGAAAAAAAAATCAAAATAATTATCAAATGACGTATGGTATAGAAACAAATAATGAAACGTACAATTAGAAATATAATTTAGACATTTACCCCAAATTTTTTTAAACTAATGATATACTTGTATATGTAAATTACAAAAAAAAAAAAATCAAAATTCTTCATGTTTATAGGAAATATCTAAATTATTTTATCATACTCAAGTAATTAAATTATTAGATCACCAAAACGAATCCATGTAAGCTAAACACCATGAAGTTTAGAGTTATATTTCTAAGATTTGTCGGTGTAATGTTTCATCGTTTCTTCTCTATATTAAAATGTTCAAGTAGATTAATTTATATTTGGGTAAGTTTGTTTGTCTTTTAAAAATAATGATTGGAATTAATGACTCATGATATTTGAAATTTTTGATTTAGTTAATAAATCATAATTATGTGAATTTGTATTGATTAATAACGCTAAAAATGCGACAACAATGTCTTAGGCCATGTCCAGCTAGCGCCAAATTGGTTCTGGTTGTCCACTTTTTGGCGTCGGATTACTACAACATGTTGTGCCATTTCGGTGCAATGAACATTGAAATGTTCATTACTAGCTTGATATTTATCAACAAGATTTGAATTTGTATTAATGTTATTTTTCAAAGAAATATATAAGTGAAGAAATATATATAACTTACAAAATTAACAAAAGATTTAACCTTTCGAATCCCATCAAAGATTTTAGTGCCCAGAGACAAAGAAGAGTACATGTTCCATATAGTATATTTAAGAGCAAAAAAAATTGTAAGGATAAATCATGTACTCATTGTTGTGATTATAAATCGAAAGTTTAAAAGTGATTTGAGCTCTTAAAAAATGGAGATGTCGGGTATTGTAAGGTATCAACTATATTTGAAAAATCTTAAGGTTATGTTTGTTCATGTTTTCAAATCCCATTTTCAAGTTTTTAAATATCAAAATTCAAAATTAATTTACCACACTAAGTTTTCATCCAAATTTATCATTTTCTCAAATCTTCTTTTCAATTCACTATAATGATAGGAATATTCAACAACCCGATTTTTAAAACAAATTAAATCTCAATAAAAGTGATACATCAAACATAACTTATATGTGAAAAAATAAACAAATAAAATTTGAAATATTAATAAATAGTAAATTTCTATCGAAGAGTAATTCAAAGAAAAAGACTTATTTATGAAGGAAAATATAATTAACTATCAATCATATATATATATATATATATATATCATTTCACACATTCACCAATCAAATCATTCATTATAATCATTATTTCTATTTCTCTTTCATACTTTACAATTTTTATATTTATATTTCATTATTTTTAATTCACATAATCATTATATAAACAACTAAAATAGTCATTCTACACATCATCCATCAACCTATCAATATTGATTTAACAAATTTCACAACTTTCAATATATTTTTAAAAACATAAACAAACAACTAAAATTCTCACACGAATTTTGATAATACGCAATTCTCGAGAAAATTGTAAGTTTTTTACTCAAAAACATAATCAAACAAAGCCTTAGAGTTTTATATAAAGTATTGTGCCTCAAATTAGCAAAGGTGGTGACCCATACAGGAGGAGATTTCTTGAAAGTTTGTGAAAACTATTTAACACATTTACATACTGATTGAAAATTCTGTACCAATAGGAATTTATCTTATCATTCCAAAGAGAGAAAACATGAATAATTTCAGAAATTAATTTATTAGATAACAGAAGTTAGTAAGAAATATCCATAACAAAATAAGTTGTACAAAACTAATTCATATATACACACAACAAACATAGCTCAGTTTTCATCTCTTCATCTGCTTAATTAGTTAGGCCTAAATTGAACATGAAATAACTTCAAAAACTATCACCATGAACGGTTATCGAGAGTTACGAACAGCAAGAAGCACTTTCGCTCTCCCAATAAGATATTCAGCACATTCTGGATAATACTTTAGCACTAAATTTTCCGACGTTTGGAGAATGTCTACGTCAAATGCTGGCTTCAAAGGAAGTCCCAAAACCCGAACATCACATTTACTGCAAATGTGCAAATCAAGTCTCAAACTAATGCAGTATTTAAACCTCTCAAATTTAACAAACATACAAGGACAACTTAGTACTTTGAAAGAGGCGGGATTTTTTAAATTTTAATATTATCTAATTAATCGCATGGGGGGTTGTCATGTTTAACCCTCTTCTCTGAACTTCCACATTTAATATTTGACATAAATTTACAAGGGGCATCTTGATTTTTGCAATGTGAATCTTTTATTTGCGAATAGATGATATGATATGTATGCGCAAAGACAGAACAATTAAGGGTGCTATTACCTAAAACTCCCTCTCATTTTTAGTTTCAAACACATGAGTGGGGTTAGTTGGGTAAATTACACATTATACTGGAGAAGTTTGTGTACTTTTTCTTAAAATAAAACTCAATTTTGTTTACCCCTTTAATCCCTAAATATGTTTTGATAAGTGTCAAAATCTATATATGCGCATTCGTCGTCAGAATCCTGGCCCATCCTTCTATGCACATCAATGCACAAATAAACAAACACACAATCTTGTTAACTATAGTAACATGATCTTAGGACTAACCATGTATAGAATCGTCCATCATGTTCTGCCTTCTGAACTATACCCGAAAGCTCAATCTGCAAATATCTACCAATGCACAGAACAGGCTCAGGTAGCTTGAATGGCTGTAGCTGGGTTTCCTGCTCAAAAACAAGGGATTATCTTTAGCATAACATAATCCTAATGCCTTGCTTATTCTAATTATGACAAAGCAAATAATTACATGCTACAAGATCTCGAAGGTGATACTAAAGCAATAAACAATCGATGCATATAGAGAAAGGTTTTAGGAATATATAGTAATCTAAGAAAATCACACCGGCTCGATAGGAAATGTTGGTGATGTGTATGTCCACACATAATTGCTTTCATCAGGATGACATAATTGCGAGTTTTGGAATTTGAGATGCCCCATTCGGAATCGCATGTACTTCGCAAAATATGTCGGGTGGTCTTGATCCCGGTACTCTATAACCAGCAATAAGAAGCAACATGAATACAAAACATGAGTATTCTTGGTCAATGCGGGTACAATTACATAGACACCCCTCCATGGGACCCTCAGAAGATGAAAAATAATTATAATAACTCCTCTATCAATAAGAAAATATTGCAATTTCACCAATATTTTTTAGTTATAGGATCAAACAGAAGGTGTCAAAGGTAATTTGCAAAACTTAAAGGGGTTCATGGTAATTACCCACCCAATAATGGAGGGGATATGCATGTAATTGTCCCTTAAATAATATAGGAGCATATAAAGATTCAAGAAGTAGAGTAATCACTTTGGAAATGACGTATATCAATCTCAGTAACGATGGAAATATCAGCACTTAATTTATAGATTAACGTCTTGGGCACATTAGGATCGCTATGTTCTTTACTCGACCAGTACGAAGCGGATCCATACCACAATTGACTCCATGGATTCAGAGTACGGACAATATGTTCTTTTCGACAGTGATCAGTGCTGGAACCACTAACAGCATGTGCTATACAATCCATTGGACAAGCTTTCGATATAGAAAGAGTTTTAACTAGAGAAGCATATACAATATGATCCCTCTCCAGAGGGTCCATTTCTGAAGACGTGCTAGAGTTCAAAAAATGCGTCTCCTTGGAATGTGACTCAGTCCTATGGGAAGTCGTCGAGAGTTGGGGAAATACCCTGAAACAGAGCTGTTTGGAAAGCCCTAATTTTATCACTGCATATAAATTAAAATTGTCATTTGCTTAAGTAATCAGAAGAATTACAATTAAATTGAGAGGTTTTCATGCTAAATGATAACATTGGAGCTTCACAAACATAATTCAGAACACAAATTCCAAAAAAAAAATCCAGCTCAATGAACATCATAAAAAAAATAATTCCAAGCTAACAAAACAATAAAAAACATGAACTGATTAATCAGCAATGAAAAATCAGACAAAATTTAAATCAACGAAACAAAAATCCGTAACAAAAGCTCACCAAAATAGCGCCAGGAGCGCGACACGGCGCTGGCACGAACAAGATCCGCAGGATCGTCCAGGCGCGTAAAGATGTTCAACGCCATATCAGTATCCAGGCGTTCCAGGAAATCTGTAACACGGCGCACCATCTTTGCAGCACAATTGGAATCTGAGCTGGCTGTAGAAAATTGTGAGCTTCTGCAAAATGACAATGATAGTGATTTCTGAGGGTAAAACTTCTTATTTATAGTCCTTAAGATGGAGATCCCTGAATTATGGATATTTGACATTTATACCACTAAATTTTAATTTATTAATACAAACCCCCCTTTCTTAACTTTATTCACTAAACTTACTACTTAAAATACTATAAAACCCTTCACTTTTAAACTAAGAAAGATTATTTTTGATTAAATAAAATGTTGGGGAATGAAAGTAATAATCGTTCTTCTCTTTATTAAAGTGTTCAAGTAGATTAGTTGTTATTAGGTAAGTTTGTTTGTTTAAAAAAAAAAAGATTCATGATATGAAATGGTTGCTTTAGGTAATAAATCATAATTACGTAAATTTATACTGATTAATAGTGTTAAAAATATGATAATAATGTCTTAAGGCCATATTTAATTTTCGCCAAATTAGCGTTGGTTGCCCACTTTTTGGCGCGAAATTATTACAAATGCCGCCATTCATTGCGTCATTTCGGTGCAATGAAACAGTGACCCGTCGCATTTTCTGAGGTAGCAGTATTCATTTACGCCAAAAATGACGTTGTCTTCCCTAGGGTGTTCACTCTCGAAAATAGCTCGAGTCGAGCCTATCGAGCCGAGCTTTTCTATAGAGCCGAGCACGAGCCTAAACATGCATGTTCGCAGCTTGCGAGCCGGTTCGCGAGCTGGAATAAAAAATAATTTTTAATTAATATATATGAAAAATAAATATTTATTAAAATATTAATATAATACAATATATTCTAATAATATATTTATAAATAATAATATTTTGACATTAATTATAACTATATTTAATAATATATAAATAAATATAAAATTAGTTATATACTTTTACAAAAAAAATATTATTTGATTAAAAAAAATTATTTTTTTGAGCTCGAGCTCAATTCGGCTCGGCTCGCCTCGAGTCTGGCTCGAGCTCACATTCCTACAACTCGTCGAGCTCAAGCTCAAAAATTGTGGCTCAAGCTCAAATTTTTTTGGTTAGCTCGGCTCGAGCTCGAGCTCGACTCGTGAACACCCCCTAATTTTCCCAGTTTTGAATTTTTTATTTAAATCATTTACCTTTACTTATATTTTTTATTTAGTCCCCTTATAAGTTTGTAAGGTTTGATTATTTTTTATTTTTCCTTTAAAGATTTAATTAGTTATAATTATATCATATGTATTTTATTTTATTCAATTATGAATTGATTTTAATTTATAATTTAATAGTAAATAAATAAAATATTACAACTCATATAAAATGCATATATTCCTATTAACAATATTATAACTATAATCTGATTTGTAATTAAATAACCTATATAGTTGTTAATTGATTATGAAATATTGAAATGCAATTAAAATAAATTTTAATTATTTAATAATAAAAGATTCTTCATTGTATGCCATCTTAATCAAACTTCTTGTTGTTTCTATCATGCATCTTAAGCCTGTTTGTAAAGCTTTGTACAATCTCATATCTAGCCATGAGTTTTCCCTTGAATATTACTACAACCTGTCGCGGTTTCAACTATTGAGATACTCATTATGATTTATGCACAAATATTTTGAGTGATTAGAAATGTAATTAATCTAAATAACCTCCAAGGGTTAACTTAAGGGTAAAATATAAATAAAACCCCCCGTGAAATATTTTATTGGCTGAAAACCCCCTATGAAAAAAATATAGCCTAAAAACCCCTTATGAAATTTTCAAATTGCATAAAACCCCCATTGAAAAAATGTAGTCTAAAAATCCATGTCAAATTTTCAAATTGCATGAAACCCCCTGTGAATAAAATATAACCTAAATTAATTGTTGAAACATTGAAAAAAGTTTACCACTATGAAATATAACTACATTGAAAATTAATTATTGGATAAAGTTTAATTAATATCATAAAACTTGATTATTAGTACTATTAATTAATTTGTAAATTTGAAAATTTTACAAGGGGTTTTTAGGCTATATTTTTTTCACATAGGTTTTTATGCAATTTGAAAATTTTACAGTGGATTTTTAGGCTATATTTATTTCACAGGGGGTTTCATGTAATTTAAAAATTTCACATGGAGTTTTTAGGTTATATTTTTTTCACATTGGATTTTCAGCCAATAAAATATTTCACGTGGGGTTATTTGTATTTTGTCCTTAACTTAATCATGAGGCCCATCATCAAGGAGCCCAATTACCCTATAAAAGCTCAAAGTTGAAATATTAAGCCCAACAAGATAAGAACTCTTAAAGGAGTAAAGGGCTAAAATTCTCAGCCTAAAGCCCACATCAATGAAGCTGGGCCACATGCTTTATAGGTCATCTATGCAATGGATCGTACATAAAATTTTGTTATATTTCAAACATTTCTTAATTCTATTATTTCTTAATTATACTGCTCTAAATTCATTTTTATTATATAAGTATTGCATTTATTTATATCTTGATTTGAATCTTTTATCTCACTTTCTATTAAAAGAAATTGAAATTCCTATCCTGATAAGCCTGACTAAAATTATTCCAAATGGTTGGAAATGCAAGGACATCAATCTCTCTTTTTATATTAATTCTAGCTTAAGATAAGTCAAGCTGATTTTTTGGATTTTGAATTTTTGTAATAAGTTGAACTCAAGCTTACTAATAGTTATTTGTAAGTTTACAAGCCGACTTGCAAGTTTTTATTATTTTTATCTTATTTTTTTTATTACTTAGAGTTGATCTTTTGGATTTTTATTATTTTTATTTTTATATATAAATATAAATAAACAAATTCAAGGAAATATTACTTAAAAAATTAGGCTCGTCGAGCTTGAACTCGAGCTCAAAAAAATATGAACAAATTTAAACTTGAATTTGAAAATCTCATCAAAACTCGACTCAAATTAAACTCGTTTATGCCCTGCTCTCGTCCAAAGAAAACTATCCTAATGGTCCAAATTTGACCTTTTTAAAGACTATTCATTATTGACATAAGAAAGCTAGAAAAAGTCACCTCGACTCATGAAAATGCAAGAAATACGAGTTACCATTTTGTTGATTTTGGTTGATTTCGTGCATGAGAAAAGAAGACCTTGTAATTATTAAAGGACCACACATCTTTTTGACTTTCAAAATAAGCAAATAATTGAGATAACATGAAAATGATAGAGCAAAATTGTGAAGAAATTAAAACCCATAATTAATAATTTGATATTGCCAACTCAAGAAATATGATTGAGAGAATTCATGAAGAAATCTTATGAATCTCAATCTCCCATTCCACTTTTAGTTCTTTTGTTTTCATAAAATTAGGGATGGATATTGGAAATGTTTTAAAATTTGTCCTTAAATCATTTAAAATTTTGATTTCCAAATCTTTTTTTGAAGCCTCAATCACAATTAGAGATGAACTTAGTATGGGATGAGGCCAATTATATTATATCATAACACCTTAAGAAATTTAATTTAATTCAAAAAACCTATAAAACGGATTAAATTCCACCATCTTGATCATCAGATGAGTAACTTTCATCACGCAACTCTTATCATATCAATGATGAAAACTGAACTACGTTAAACCAAATCCACTGCAGAATTATCCTTACCCCTCCCCTTATTAGGCAACATATCCAAAACATTAACCATCACACACAAACAATAAATACAAAATATAAGGTGGGCTCCACAATCAGTTCTCGCACTGAAGAGCGGCCTTGATTTTCTGCACCGTACACGAGATCAGATTATTGACGGTCACCACCGACTCCACCGTGAGCTTGGCCGTAGGGAGGCTGTTCACCAGGATTTGAAACGCCACCGTCAATAACGACCCATGGATCGACCCGCCATTGCTAGTGGGCCCGTGTGGGCCCGGCCCATCGGGCATGATGGCGAACCCTGAAGGGAGAAGCGCCACGTAGGCAGAATCACCACCGTTCATCACCACGTGCATGGCGGGGATGTCGACCGGGGCGTACACCACGAGCGACCCGGCCGGATCGACGCAAGTCTCTTGGAGTATAAGCATGCTGCTTTGATTTGTGTTCATGGCCTGTCGGTAAGATGACATGTCAATATCGTTGGGGGTTAAAATAGTCAACCCACTGGTACGACTTTTTCTAACAAAAGTCTGACGTCAGGGTCCACGGGGGCTGACCCATAAAGTTGACAGGTTAAATGAATATTTGACTTTTATCCATGTAATAACAAAATATACTAAAAGCTGAAATTAAAAATGACAGATCAGAATCTATAATGGGTCGTTTCAATGAATAATTCCAAATTCCTAATTTGTCCTTTTCAATCATATCCCAGGAACTGAATCAGAAAATGATTTGAGGGCAAGTGCGTAATTTCAGTGTTTCCAACTTTCATATTTCGAAATTGAAATTCAACTTTACGTGCCATGGGAGAAGTATACCAAAACAATTGTCACCACTATCAACATGCCCATGTTCACACAAGTACATGTAAAAATAAATCTCAAAGAATAGATAACTTAATTTTGTTTCACATCTAATAAATTATTGAGTCCACAATCAACTATCACATCAAGTAAATAATATTTATTATATAACAACATTGAGTGAGTTTACAAAGTAAATTGCATGATATTGTTATCTTTTTAAGTAGGTATAATCAAACTGGACTCATTTACGTACATTAAGCGATGAAATATCGCGTTTTTCTATATGCAACAAAGACTTGGCGGCATAAAGATTTACTTTAAAATACTTTGAAATTTTGTGGGAAAATCGTAAAATAAGTCTCACAAAATATCATCGTGATTTTAGTTTTAATTTCATTGTTAACGAAATTTTGAAAACAGTCCTAGTAATATGATAAAGTTGCAATATTGGTGTTTTCTTTAATCAATGTTAATCATACACTTACTTTTGTTATTTAAAATTGTAGCCTTAAACTATAAAAATCTATCAAACACCCCTTTAAATAAATATCTTTGTCACTTACCCTCATAAAAATTAAAAGAAAATAAATAAAGGTTGGCAAAGATGATGATTGACTATGTTACGAATGTTCTAGCTAAACCCATATGTTCTCCTTTTAAAATTTTAAATTATTTTTTCAGTGGGAAAGCGACAAATAATATTTGATTAAGAAAAATCAAGTATGTCACTAACATTATTTAAATAAATGACTAGTAATGCAACTAGTATAAATATTGATACGTTTTTAAAATTCCATAAAATATGTGATCAAAATAGAATCGCAATATCTTATGAGATTGCTTCAATTAATTTACCAAAAATAATGGTATATCAACCCTAGATGGCTACAATTTTAAGTAATAATTTGAATTAAAATTTTGTATATAAATGCATGGGAAAGAAGGACTTACATTAGCACTAGCACTAGCACGTAGGAGTGAAACACAATTGCCATGATCTTGACCTTTAGCAATATGAGCCATTTCTTGCATGGGGCCCCCATTGGAGAGTATATCCCACGCGCTCCTCATATGCTCATTTCTAAGAAAATCGAATAACCGCTGAGGTGTCACCGGCAACCATACTGACGTGGCGGCACTTAACACGATCCCCGAGGGTTCACCAGGGTCGTCAACGCTTTTACGAGTCATCACTCTTACATCCTCGTCCACGTTCTCCGTCCGAAGTTTGTCCCATTTGTGAACAGTCGAGGCGCACACGCCAGCACAAAAATTGTTGGTCATGCGCTGGGCTAGCTTCATCATGCTCCTTCGCCCGCCAGCAGTTATAGCTGTATTATTCGAGTAATAATTTCAAATGACCACTAGAAAACAAGGCTCATTATCAAGTAGTACATATAGTATAATAATGCCCGCCAGCGGTTATAGCTGTATTCGAGTAATAATTTCAAATGACCACTAAAAAACAAGGCTCATTATGAACTAGGACATATAGTATAATAATGCGCGCGATGTTTTGATAGATATATACACTATTGGTTGGTTAGAAAGTGAAGCTTATACATTTAGACAATCTCCAACCTAGCGCTGTATAATAGCGTTGCGCGAGACTTTATGGCGCAACAACAATGCTGATTTTTTATTTACATTTCTGTCTTTCTAGTTTTCAAGTTATTTTAGTTTAATCCCTTAAAGTTTATAGAGTTTGAATTATTTTCAATAAAACCTTTAGAAATTTAATTAGTTATAATTATATCATATTAAATAATACTTTATTCAGTTATGCATTAATTTCAATTTAAAATTAAAATTATAATAAAAAAAAACTTTATTAATAACTTATATAAGATGTATATTTTATTATTAATTAGTTTGAACTAAAATCATATTTCATAACCTAAAAATGCATACCTCTTTTTTTTAATCAAATAATAAAAAAGTCCAACTTTAATAGTTTATTCATTATTTAAATAACATATAAAATGTAAACACACATTGCTTTTTTAAAAATCTAAACATAATTTGTTAGATGAAAATATACAATATGTAGAAGTTTCGGGTTTTATTTGTGAACTATTGTAAAATTATAGAAAAAATGGATAAAATGAATATTTTAAAATATTCATTTTTTGTGCAGTGAATAGTATTATGTGTTTTCGTGAATTTACTATAGTTGTAGCAAATTGCTGTAATTATTATAACCAAAATGAGTTTTTATAAAATGAAGCTTATATAACTTAACTTTTTTGGATGATTATGATTAAATAACAACTTTGAATAACAAATTGAGCTAAAAAGATAGGAGATTTATATTTTCTTGTTACCGTTATGATCCCGAGTGGTGATGGAGGATGACATGAGAATGGCGAGACACTCGCATTGTCTTTGAAGGGTGGCGAGCCATCTTTGAGCGCCGAATCCCATTCCGGCTCTGATCACCGGCCGGTAAAGCTGATGAACTATGCTCTCATCATATTCAGCATGCTCAACCCATGTAACCTACATAATATATATATTTTTCAAGTAGATTAATTAGTTTGATTTCAATATCAATATCAAATTTGATATATAAGTACAACTACTATCTATGTAATATCAATATTATATTACATGGGTTTCATTTAAATTATATAGATGAGTCCTATAAATTCCAAAAATGACCCATTACCCCAAGTATCCACATTTGCTAGAATTGTGAAACAAATAAAAATAGAAGCCTAGTATTATAAAATATTTCTTACAAAATTTGGGGGGCACGAGGACGGATTAGATGCTCACGTGACCACAAGATATATAGTCAGTCTTCGGGTTTGACTAAACAAAATAATCGATTAAATAGATTCCTCTTATGGAGACAGTCACAGACTGGAATAGAAACGTCAAATATTTAGTTTATTTCTACCAATGTTTTGATGATTACGAGGATTAATTAGTACTAAATCATATGAAATTAATGTGTCCCAAGGAGCAATAATCGGAGTATTAGAGGCTTCTATCCATTATTTAAATGGCCAAAACCTTGAATTTCTATAATTTTAATATTAATACGATCTTAAACAACCTCGATAAAATATGGGTTTTGTTGCACGAGAAGCATCTTGTCGACGACTAATTAAAGCTTAACAAGGTAAATATCATACCCAAACCCTATAAAAATAACAAGGGAAAGAGTTGTTTAAGTCATTAAATCTCGATATAATTACAGTATATATGAATAATTATGATTATTTCGGGACTACTAAAAACGAAACTTTTGATTTTGAAATAATGCAAATTTTTTATATACCAACGGTGTCCTCAATTAATGTCCTCAACTAAGTTCCAAAGCTTCAACAAACTTATTTAACACAAAAGTGTGAAGGATACCAACCCTATAGAAACTCAATAAATGTAAGCAATAAGTATATTTGGAATAAGAAATTAAAGTATGAGTTACCTTGGAGTAGCCATTAGGCATATCTTGCACCACACAACCGGAGGGAAGCCTCCGGCAGCTCGGTCCACCGGAAAGTCCACCGGAATTTTCACGGATACTGTCTATCGAGACATCGACAACGGCCCACACGCCCTCGGCGTGTTGCTTGCAAAACCGAAGAAAATTGACCTCTCGAACGGGCACCAATGGCGATAAAACTTGAAGCTCTGCGTGCATCTAATTTAACCACGAGAAAAAGATAATGATAATTAGGGTCCATTAATTAAATTCTTTTCAAATTTCACAAAAATCAATCATCTTATGTGACATTTATTACCAATTGAAGTGCACCATTCCTTGTTCCTCCCATACCATTTGATATCACATCTATGGTTGAGGCTCTTGCAATTATACATTGAAACATCTCACCCCATTTGCTCTATCAAACATAAACCAAAAAACCTCAAATAGATTGATCAATCAAAATCACAACTTTGGAATTTTTTTTTTCTTAAAACGAGATGGAACATCAAACTGAAATAGACTGTATAGTTAACTCACCGAGTCCATTAAGGTTTCGACAAGAGCCAAACTATTGATGATGACCATACCAATCTCTCTCGATGCTTCGCTTACAAAGCCATCGTGTTTAACACCAATACAAGGATTGAAATTCCTCGAATACTCCTCATGATTCATCACTTCTCTCTCTCCTTCCGAGCCCCGGAGCCATAGGGGCTCGTTTGTTTGCGCCATTTTCACCAATTCATCCATTGATGCCAAAGCAAGCTCCAAATACATAGATCTCTCTAATGATCTCTCAATTGGAATTTGATTCATACTCTTACTTTGAGGCGAAAAATCGGAATTTAAGCCTCCGAATCCAAGCTCCAAACTCGAGTTTGGCAATTGTGACACTATCGGAGCTCCATATGAAGAAACGGGTCGACCCAAAAACTTGCCCGCTAACGAGCAAACACGATCAAGTTCATCTTTTAGTCTTGCATTTTCGATACGAATGTGTTGTTCTTCGAGGGATATTTCACCAATCATGGCTGGACCTCCACAGTTGGTGCACATAGGGTTCCTCATTGCCTCTCTTATGGACATGTTTTCGGCTCTCAGTTTGTCGTTTTCTTGCCGGAGAATTGAATTCTCGTGGCGCTCGATTTGTGTCTGGTTTGATATAATTAAGAACCCATTAATAAAAAAAAACTGAATTGATTAAGAAAATTGAAAAAAATAAAAAAAAAAAATCATTTTTTCTTTTTTTTGCTTACCTTCATTTGAGTTCTTCTATTCTGAAACCAGAATTTGACTTGTCTGGTCTCTAAACAAAGCCTTTTACTGAGCTCTAGTCTTTGCTTCTCATCAGGATGTGGGCACTCCTTAAAGAGACTAAAATCAACACAAATGTGAATGAAAAGAAAATGGGATTTGTAATATACACACATATATACATATACATATACACATATATATATATGTAAGATGTAATTACGATTCAAGTTCTTGGATTTGCTGAGGAGTGTGTCGGTGGTATCTTTTCTTCTTCTTCTTCCTGGGAGGTTTGTCTGAAGCAGCATCTTGATCATCACCAGAACCAGCACCCTCCAAATTATCACTCTCAGATCTACTCATAATCTCATTATCTTCATCATCCCTACTTCTAATTCTTCCATTTATATTATTATTATTACTAATTGACTCGTAATTATTATTATTCTCCCCCATTAATCTTCGACCCACCTCGCCTTGCCCCTCCATACTCGTTTGCTACACCACAAAAATCAATAGATTAATAAGCCCATAAAATATCAGATCGAAAAATGTGTATCAAATCAAGTTCAATGATCCTAATATATATAGCTGCTTTGTATGCTGTGTATATATACAATCGATATATAATTGATATTCGAACAGTGAACTCGGTTTACCGTACAAGGGCAAGAGAGAGGCCGGAGGAGTTGAACATAGGCTTGGAGGAGAGAGAGTGTGGCTGATCAATTGCGCCACTGGGCATGCCGTTGTTGTTGTTGCTATAAGATATATCAGCAACTTTTCTTGCTGCTCCGCCGCCTCCGCCGCCGCCGGAAGAATTGTTGTCAAGGAAATCTCCAAAATTCATGAAATAATTGGCCCTCTTCCTTTTTTTTCCCTCTATAAATATGGAGTACCTTCCTTTTGTGAGTTTTTTTTCTTAAAAAGAAATTTACAGAAAAATGCTTGAAGAGGAATATATATATATATATATATATATAGAAAAAAGGGAGAAAATAATAAGAGAGGTAGAGGAGACAGAAGGCCAAGATCCCAAATGTCTCAAATACCTCTCTCTAAATTTCTCTTGTCGTTTAAGCTTTGATGATGTTTATAAATGACCCAAGGAAAGAGGAAGAAGGAAAGGCAAAACCCCTTTTATTTTTTCAGCTTCTCTATATATATATTATATATATATATATATATACAAAAATCTGTCTTTCTTCTTCAGTCGAAAAGGGTCAATTAATGTAAAGAAATGAGAAAAGAAAACCCTAGTTTTATGCAGTGTTATCTCAATATATATGGGTCTGCATGCTTGACTTTGCAAAAAGCAGAAAAAGATAAAGAAAGAAGAAATGAATACACACAGAGAGAAGATAATATCGGTTATTATATGTGGAGTTTTGGAATCCCACATATGTAACATATACATACATAAAATATAGCTAGCACAGAATAATTATATGGGTCGGTTGGTTGACTCTCTCTTTCTCTCAATATATATATATATATATATACACATATACATACATACAGTGATATAATCTCTCTCTCTCTCTTTCTGCCTCTATCTCTCTCTAAGATAGAGAAGAGAGAGATTTATGTGACGGCAGTGAAAATTTGAACAATGTGACATGACATATCTCCTTTTGAGTTTTAACAGTGTTTACTAAATAATACTGTGAAACTGGTTTTTAGGGTTTTCTTACAGACTGTATGTCAGATTTTCACAGATCCCTTGGAATTTTCTTCATCACTTTTCCTCTTTCACACACATATTGTAATTCACAAGTGAACAATAAGAGTTAGATTAGATTTGAAAATGGTATATGATTAAATTCCTTTAATTACAAATATTAATTAAGTTACATATATTTGGAAAAAAAATCTAGTTAAAAGAGTTAGTCGACGCGTTTTTTATATATTTTGAGCTCGAGCAAAATGAAACTGATCATTGGATCATAAGGGATATGGAAAACACGTAAAAATAAAATTAAAATCACGAGTACTTTATATATATTTTTATAAATCAAGATTTAATTGATTCATATATGGTGCATTAAATAATTGAATTAGGTATTTAATTGTAACGTTTAGGTGTAAATATTATAAAGTATTATAGGAAATTAAAAAATATTGATTGATTATAACGTGAAATGATAGATATACGACCGAGACTAATTATATAGAAAATTAAAAAGTGAACTAGAAAAATATACGTGGGTGAAAATGGTTTGTATAAGGAATTTTAAGATAATATTATCTAAATAACAGAAATGAGAGTTGAAAATTAACAAACATTAATATTTTTCGATCATTTTTCTGAAATTATTAAGAAATAAATATTATTATAATTATTTTAAAAACGTCATTTTCAATCTCATTAAATCTACTGTCAATTCAAACAAGATCACTTATTTACTAATTAATGGAAGGACTATTACATAAGTACGAGAAAAGATAATTTGTACATCACATTATTTAATTAATTATTTTGTCTCCACTATATGTCAAAAAATTGAATTTGTTTACTTAATATGCACAAAAATTAAAATAAAAAACTACGAATAGGCTGCACAAGGTTTATTTAGTCCAATATATTACCAAGTAGAGTTATATATATAGTATATACTAGCTAGTATTTATTTAAATTTGACCTAGCTTTATAAATTTCCTATATTAATGTCATAAAAAATTATTGTACTCTCTATCAGTAGATCCAGGATTTTTTATGATTTCGAGTTCTGCCAAATATAATTCTTTTAGAATAATTTTTCTTATAGATGTATGTTTTTATTTAAGTCCAATGTCGAATGTATTTAATTAATTTTAGTATATGATCCTAATAACAAATTAAACACCATATACAATTAATAAACAAAATCTAATCTAGTTATTGACCTAATCTACAGTCATCACATCAATAAAAATTTCAATTTTCTGCATAAACAAAGTACTATTTGTATGCAGATACTATTTAATTAATTATATGTCTTTCTATAGGATGCAAATCACCAATTAAATTGCATTCATAATCTGAAATAACTTCAATATTTTATATCAACTAAATTATAATTTTCTAATTTAAATTACATAAATTTTAATATGCTACTCGTATTCCCTTTTACGTGATTCATGTATGATTATTTTTATGGTATTAGTAGTTTATAGTTTCTTATTATTTCCTATCACATTTAAATAAGTATCATACACACCATTTCTTCTGTTGTTACTATAATTCTTATTAAATTAATTAACAATTTAGCACTTTGAGAAAAATGCAAACGCAATGTATAATATACACGTATATATATACTGTTTATTTCAACTATATATGAAGTTTATTTACGCTTAATTATTACGAAAATGCATTACTATATGTGAATTTTACTTATTATCGTTACAAGTAATTACGGATCGAGATTAAATTTGAAAAATATTATACGATATTCAAACATTCTTAAATACTTTTTTTATGACACAAAATTATATTTAGCCCGATCTTACGTGTGAATCTTATTTGTTATTTGAATTAAATGATAGTGATAGAGGCGCCACAGCATGGTATTCATGGATCAATAAGTTGAGAAATAAATTGCATTAATAAGTGTGTGATCATTTAATTTACATTAGTACTGGTAGATCCAGCTACCTTTTAGCTTTCTAGTGAGAGAAAAAAAATACACAATCATTATGATTTTGTAAATTTTAGACTAAGAGATATTTTGATTAAAGAAATTTAGCTAATTATTTTTTGCATATGAGTCATATACACGCTGAAAAAGACTCAAAATATGCAAATAATAGGTTTGATTTTTCACATCTAATATAATTTTATTAAATATTAAAAGTATTTCAGATTATAGACATGTTAGCGGGTTTGCTTTAATTGGTTTAGGCTTTGATTGAGTTAATGGTAAACATTCCTCGTTTTACATTCAAAATATTCAAATTTTATACTTGATCTAAACAAGACTCGCATAATCACAAACAATTACAAATGTTTATATAAGAATATACATGTGAATTCATAATATAATTACATATATTCATGGGCTTAAAAATATGTATTATTTTGAAATAAACTCACATAGTATACCATAATGCAAACATGTGACATTGTGGTTTATAATGAAATATTGAAATATACATAGCTAGTGAGTAATCACATGTAATAGCCAATAAGAGAGTCTACATTTACTCTTTCAGCTAGTTTATTGTAGTCAGAATTTACTTGGCATAAGTTATTTTGTCTCATCATTAACGAGCTTCCACCTAAATGTTGAAATAATTTTATTTTGTAACATATATTTTAATTTATACTTCATGAATAGCAGCAAGTAGATGCAAATTCAAATCCTCTGATTTTCTTTAATATTCATGTCATACATACATGTGAAGTTGTGAACTATACAAAATGTCATTTAAAGTATGAGTTATATATTTGCAAAGTGAAAGATGAAACAAGAAGTGATACAAAGAATCAAATAGAATAATTTTTAAATGAACTTTATGTTGAATATCAAAATCTTGGATTATACAACATTGGTAGTAGCATATACGATGTGCTAATGTAAACTATTTTTTTAAATGACAAAAATCTATATCACTAGTCAAAAATATATACAAGGAATCATACAAGTAGAACCACTATTTTCAACATATACTTGAAACAAATTAAGAGTACCACTTTTACCTAGACCCGATCACATATCCATGGGTCGAAAAAAGTGACACCCAACGGGCTAGGTATGTTGTAGGCGAGTCCGTGTCGGGCAAATGCCCACGGGTAAATTTAAGGTATTGTTCAGGTATAAAAGCTGCACATATTTTAAAAGTGTATATTTCGGGTAAATACCAATCGGTAAAAATTAGACCGTACCCTAACTACCTAGTGTTATCGGGTCCGAGTTAGGTCTGTATTTTAGAACCTACAGATGGGGGCTGGGTCGGGTAAATTTTCTATTGACCGAGTCTAGGTCTGGGCAATCCCCGTCCACTGACAAACCAAACCTATAGATATGCATGGGTGTAGACACATATTCACGTAATGTCCACGTATGATACAAAATACAAGATAAAATACAAAATACAGGATAAAACGACAAATTGCAGTGGAAGATTTGAAGAGAATTATACAGAGGACCAAATTGATGAATAATGGTGCTATCTGAAAATGCATCACTACTTCATTCACACATCAAGAATATTGTCATCACTACTTCTTAGATTGTCATATAGACACGAATGAACGTAAGACAAGAGTATCATTAAACGGCCAAACAGTTCAGATCAATCCACGTTAGCACCCATTATCATGCCCAAATGACAAGTCTTGATCGTACGGACATGTCAACCTAAATCACCTAGATTGTAAAGAATGTAGAATATTACCCCCAAATGGCTGAAAATGTCAGATAGCCCG
Organism: Verbascum thapsus; assembly: GCA_963669365.1. Taxonomy (NCBI): domain Eukaryota; kingdom Viridiplantae; phylum Streptophyta; class Magnoliopsida; order Lamiales; family Scrophulariaceae; genus Verbascum; species Verbascum thapsus. Next base: position 3,925,739 of record OY770106.1, read on the forward strand.
AGCTCATCTGTTCAGGTTGAGAACTTAATATGTGAACTATAATATCTGAAACTGATAAAACAAACAAAACTTAGCCAAATTATTATAACAAAGAACAGTTTCTTTATCTCAACGAAATGCCTGTGATCCTCCCCTGGAACGCCAAATCTGCACTTCAAACCTCAACTTCTAATATAATTTATCTTTCCAAAACATGAATAGTTTCCTGAAGTTGATTTTTTTGAAACTCTGAACAGAAATAAACCCCAGATGTACATTTCAATGCTTACGTGATGCTTTAAGGTGATAATCATGTTTGATAAGGTTTGCTCTCAAAAGCATTGCCCTCACATCCCGATCGAATTCATTGCCAGTCTGAAGTACACGCTGGAATGTGCCGTTCCTCTGATCTGCATGCCGAGCGTAAAGGATTTTGTTATGAGAGTCGATTCGAGCCTGCAGAAAATTAGGGCATTTTCACTATAAGAGTGTTTGCAAACACAACTGCTATAAGCAGTGATTGTAAGTGTGAAATAATTCGAATTGAGAAAAAGTCAGGAGTGCGTAAATATTTGCAAACATAAGTGGAACATGTGAAAAACAGTTGCAGGGGAATGTTTGCAAAAAAGTGATCAAAAAAGATTAATGTCTAACATAATTTTGATGTAAGCATAAAAGAGTTAAAATTAGGGGTGGCAAAATGGTTCCGGAACCGTGGTTCCAACCCAATTAAACTAATTTGGGTTGGGTTGGTTCCTAAGAAAATATTTTTGGTTCCTAATTGGTTCCAAGTTGGGTCCAACTAATTTCAAGTTAGGCCCAAACCGCTTGCCAATAATCTAAATTATAAAGAACAAAATGTAAGGTATTGAGTCGGGTTGGGCTTGGTTCACTTTCGGGTTGACTTTGGTTCTGTTTTGGGTCGAGTTGGTTCCACCTTAAAACCATTTAAGAACCGAACCTTTGGAACCAACCCAAACCCAACCCGACCCACCCGATTGCTACCTCTAGTTAAAATCATGTTTCAACACCCCTTATGGCCTTACCAACTTAGAGATTATAGATTTTTATTACTTAAGTTTAGAGAATTAGAAGCATTCGGTCAGATTTACAAACACTGTTCACTAAATTGTCTTAGCCATAAGTTCATAATTTAATTTTTGTATCTAAACCTAAAACCTCTATACTGATCACAACCAAGGAATTGATAAATCCATGGTGCTGCAGCGGATGACGCACCCTAATCACCCTAATCTAACAGTGCATGGTGGACCTGACCATTTTAACACAAGGAATCAATGGGGTTCATCGGACCGACTACACCTAGTGAGGCTGCATAATTGATGGTCTTATTCTTATGAGCTTTTGGGGGCCACAATCCCATGGTAATGACAACATTTCATACGGTGGGACTGATGATAGGACCCACTTACACAGATAATTGTGATTATACAATGACACTCCCCTGGAATCATCCATGAGATGCTATTCACTAGGGTACTGCTCGAGTGGGGTTGTAAATCGTTAAATTACACGTCACCATTTTCACACACGATATCATACATTCTAATCCAATATCCCACAAACCCCACGTGGATAGCATGAAATTAATTGTAGTTTTTCCATGATTACCTGTATTTGGTCATTAGTAATAAGTGCTTCAAGTTCTTTCTCCAGGCAAGTAACACTTGTGTTGAAAGCATTCGCCATCATACGTAAATCAACAGAAACAAACGGAAGGGTGTATTGGATGAGAGCTTTGTTACGTATTTGCTCATACAGAGTCTCAACATGATCGTGTAAATGGATGTCAAGCAACAAGTTTGCCTTTAGATTTCCCAGATACTCCAGACAGGTTGCATAGTGGCTGAAATATGAAAGCGTATAGTAAGTCAACTAACAAATGTTAGATGCTATATCTATTTACTACTCTTATCTTACCTTAATGGTTTTCATTCATGATAAATGTTATTATATTGTCTGTATACAAGAGAATACAAGATGCAGAGATTTAGAGATAGAACATCCGAGAATAAATTGGCTCAAGCTAGTCAGAAGTCTAACATAATGTTTCTTCCTTTTAAGTATGTTTAGGAATGTCTATATAACATATGAGAATAAATAGACTCAAGTTAACCAAAAGTCTAATGCTGTGGTTCTTCCTTTGAGGGTGTTCAGTTATGTCTATATGTATATCACATAGAAACACAAAATATTGTTTACTATATGTAACAAAGTTGAGTTACCTAGTATAGAAATCATTAATGAGCTCCCTTATTTCAGGCACCAATTCCAAGAAATTTCTGAAGTTAATATTATCAATGACTTTGCTCTGCCAAACAGAAATAGTCAATTGGTAAGAAAATTGATAGACAAAAAAATATTAAGAAGATTCATCGAAATATACATTTGGTAAATTACAGGCGAAACCCCTTACTTTCTAATGCTAATTACATAAACATTCCCTAACTTTCGGCCTTCAGGAGTCTATTTGTAAGATTTACAGAGGGATAAATTGTTAAGAATTTTTAAATAAACATAGGTCTGGTTGTATATATTTTCACATGAGGAGGTGTTTATGTAATTTCAAAATAATCAGGGGGTTTTTGGTAATTTTATCTACAATTGAAAAAGCACAATAGATTTTGCCTTCAGTTCTGCACGGTCGAAACTTGCAAGTGCACATAGACCACCATAGGTTGCAATATCTTGGGCTGCAATTACTTCTGTGTAGTTGTTCCCTAGTTCAGGGCCAGTTTCCAGGAACTGCATATATGCTTGGCAATGTCAGAAATATAGGAAACATAAGCAGACACACAGAACACAATATGCCCTTAACACAGACTGTCAAACGGTTATTACATTTTCATTTTCAATAAGTATTCATTCATTAGGTTCTTCTAGGTGGAAAAGCACTTGACTTAGGCCTTGTTTGTTAATGTTTTTTAATTCCGTTTTCAAAATTTTGGATCACAAATCCTAAAAAACCAAACTGATACTATTTTAGTCCAAATTTACCTTTTTCCAACTCTACTTTTCCAATCCTCTATTTAACTCCATATCAATCACCACATCCATTATTTCAAACAACCATTCGATATCAATAATCATTAACTCCACTAATATTTCTCTCTCTGTTTTATACAATACAATCATTCAACCCATCACACATCAACTAATCATGAGTGATTTGACACATTTTAATTCCAACCATCATAAAAAAACACCACACACATCATTCTCACACAAATCTCTCTGCAGTACACATTTTCCGAAAAAGTTTTAAAAGTTAACTAAAAAATATTAACAAACAAGCCTTTAGTATTTCAGTCTCTTTCAATATAGAGCTAAAGCTTAGTTCAAAATCAGTCTACAGCCATGAAGAGTGTCCTACACCACCTTAACCAGTAAGACTCAAAACTCCAAAATAAACCAAAGCACAAACATAAATGTGTCCCCCACCCCCACCCCACCTCCTTTGGTACCCGATGACCCAAAGATCAGTTGTGGGCATCACATCAACGCAAAAGCAATTGATAAATCAATCATCTGTAACTCTCTTGTGGCACATGTTCTAAGTTCGAATAGAAGAATATAGGACAAACCTTTCGAGCAGCAAGCTTATACTTTTTTCCTTCCAAGTAAGTCAATCCAGCAGCACAACGTAGTTTTGCAGTTGTAACAGCATCCAAGGCATCTTGACTTTGCTCCGCTTTACTAACATAGTTTGTCACGTGAGTGAACTGAACCATCTCTATGCTAACCAGTATAGCATTCAGGCACATATGAATGATATGTTTTGTTGTAGTACAATAGTCACGTGTGCGGATGTAATTCTTGAATGCCTCGCCCAGCTGACCACGCGCATAATAAAAATCTCCAAAATCATTGTATCCCATCCTAATGCTTTCTTTGATCAAATTTGTCTGAAATGAGAGAATCAAAGACACAGGAAAATAAGATAATAACAATGATCAACTAAAGGGCAAAGCAGAGCATGCATAGAACTTTAAAAAGCTACAATTAAGATGAAAGAAAGTTCAAAAAGGTACTAGGAAATTGGACAACTTGACAAGATATGCATGCTAATTTAACAATACCGCAGAGTCTGAGAAAGTTAAATGCCATTATGCAACACAACAATGGCGTCAAGAACAAGAAATATCATCACATTTCCAGCAGGTAAGTACCATGACAGAACTTTAATGTCAAAAGAACTTGGAGAACTTCAGAAGTTACATATTCATCACTTCATAACAATTTAAACTTATGATTAACGAACAAGTCTGTACATCGTTTACCAAAAAATATAACTCTACAGAATTAAGGAGGGGACAATTTTACCAACTCAAACAAGTATAAATCTTTTGTACCATTCAAAATCCCAATAAAATGTTGCTCTGAAAACCATTTAGCAATATATTTCTCCTTCAGATGAGCACCAAAAAATTAAATTTGATAACAACAGATAGAATCATCAACGTCCCACATCAGACAAACAAAGTTAACAGAAAATTCATCAATTTTATAAATACATCACATCACACAGAAAGAAAGAAACTAGGGTTCTGAAAGAGGAATCTACTCGATAATAAACTACAACTCTATCGGTAAAACCCCGTTTAAGCTCACCTCTTTAATATATCAAATCAAAACTTAAACCATTTCTTTGTGTTTGATTAAGTATGTATAAAAAATCAAGTTACTCGTGTTTGGCTCATATTAGACTCAATTAAAGCTCATTCGAGTTTGGCTCAATCAACAACCACATGAGTCTAAAACACAAAATTAGAAACTTGATAATAACTCAAACAAGCTTGAACTAGTACTTGCTCGGCTCCACACTGACTTATTTACACTTGACTATAGTCTAAACTGTATCGTAATTAAAGTTTGTTAAAAAAATCACATTACTCTGTAAGCATTGAGTTCATTCTCGAGCTTATCCTTCCTAATCTCCGCACGTCTGTCGACGGCATCAGACCAAGCATTATCCGGTCCATAATTAGGTCCTAATCGACCGTCAATCTTCGTCACAACGTCTCTGAACATCTGCGTGTTCTCTCCCTTCTTGATCTCGTCATACGCCATTCGCAAAGCCTCAAGCTGCATCGAAACGATGCCGCATTTCTCGGCTATGAAAAGGAGGCGACTGATCTTCGTTCGACCGGTGTATAGAGCAGCGTACGCCTCGACGTCGAGCTGCTCCCCGCTTATGATCGGACGGTGATGCTTCGACGAATCTCCATTGACGGAAATCTCGTCGTCGTCGATCATAGTTCCACAGGCATCATCTTCTGGTTCCATTGTTAGGGTTTTTGATTTCTCTTGTTTCAGTGTTGTAACAAATGCTGTAATTTTTGTATGCGTGTCTGTGTGAGAGATAGATATTAGAAACTGCGCTTAGCACGTGTGAGAGGCCTTTTGGGCTTTGCTCTGATTATGGATCCAATATGACTTCATGGGCCGGGCTCATTGTATCTGAATCTTCTATCACAATGTCTGATAAATGTTGATTTATTTTGAATTATTATTTCTAACTTATTTTTATATATTACAAGAATTTTCAAATTTTGAGGCAATGTATTATTGTATTTTGTTAATTTATGATGCTATTGCTATTTCATTTATATTTTGTGCATTTTCATCCAAGAAAATAAATTTTGTTAATAAAATTCACAATAATAAAAAAATATTGTTAAATAGTTATAAATTATTGTAATTGTGTTTCAGTATTTCATAAATAATTAACAATTGTATATATATTATATAATTAAATACTATATTATAGTTATAGTATTAATACTAAAATTTGTATTTTATATAAGTTATAATATAATTATTTATAATAAAATATAAATTAAATTAATGCACATTTGATAAAATATAATACATAGAAAAAACAATTCGATTTGGTGATCTAAAAAATTTATTAATTGAGTATATTAAAATAATTTAGACATTTCCTATAAACATGATTTTTTTCTATTTTTCTATAAGTTGCATATAAAAGTATATATCATGTTCACTTGAATAACATTTGTGGAAAATGTTTGAAATCTATTGACATACTTAAAAGAAACAAGACATTTCGATGGAAAATGGAGTTCACAATTAATATAGATAATATATATAACAATCTATGAGTTTTGAGTTATACTTTTAATTTTTTTTCTAATATATGTGATCATTATTTGTTTTTATATTATAATGTCATTTGATAATTATTTTTATTCCCCAACATTTTGTTTAAACAAAGATAATATTTCTTAGTTCAAAAGTGATGGGTTTTATAGTATTTTAAGTGGTAAGTTTAGTGAAATAAAATTAAGAAATGGGGGTTTGTGCTAATAAATTAAAATCTAGTGGTATAAATGTCAAATATCCATAATTGAGGGATCTCCACCTTAAGGACTATAAATAAGAAGTTTTACGCTCAGAAAATCACATCACTCTCATTTTACAAAGCTGCTCAAAATTCCACAGCCAGCTCAGATTACAATTGTGCTGCAAAGATGGTGCGCCGTGTTATAGATTTCCTGGAATGCTTGGATACTGATGTGGCGTTGAACATCTTTATGCGCCTGGATGATCCTGCCGATCTTGTTCGCGCCAGCGCCGTGTCGCGCTCCTGGCGCCATTTTGGTGAGCTTTTGTTACGGATTTTTGGTTTCGTTGATTTAAGTTTTGTGTGATTTTTCAATGCTGATTAATCTGTTCATGTTTTTTTCTTTGTTAGCTTGGAATCATGTTTTTTGTTTTGTTAGCTTGGAATTATGTTCTTTTGATGCTGTTCTATTGAGCTGAAAAAAATTGAATTTCAATCTTGTGTTTTGATTCATGATTGTGAAGTTCCTATGTTATCGTTTAATTTTAATCCTTTCTAGCTTTTTGTAATTCTTCTGATTGCTTAGCAAATGACAATTTTAATATTTATGCAGTGATAAAAAATGGGCTTTCCAAACAGCTCTGTTTCAGGGTATTTCCCCAACTCTCGAAGACTTCCCATAGGACTGAGTCGCATTCAGAGGAGACGTGTTATGTGAACTATAACACGGTTATAGAAATAGACCCTCTGGAGAGGGATCATATTGTATATGCTTCTCTACTTGAAACTCGTTCTATATCGAAAGTTTATCAAATTGATTGTGTAGCAGATGCTGTTAGTGCTTCCAGCACTGATCACTATCAAGAAGAAAATATTGTCCATACTCTGAGTCCATTGAGTCAATCACGGTGGGGAACCCCTTCGTACTGGTCGAGCAAAGGACATAGCGATCCTAATGTGCTTGAAACATTAATTTATAGACTAAGTGCTGATATTACCATTGTTACTGAGATTGATATACGTCCTTTCAAGCTAGCGGAGCCTGTTCTGTGCATTGGTGGATATCTGCAGATTGAGCTTTCGGGTTTGGTTCAGAAGGCAGAACAGGATGGACTATTCTATACATGGTTAGTCCTAATATCATGTTACTATTTTGTTTGACGTCGTATATTATTTTTAAATGGTTTGTTTACCGATAAATTTAATAAAGTGGTAAATATATTGCTCTTTTTGGATCTGTCATGTCAAAGCTACGATAGGATGATTTTGGAAATGAGATGTGATCGCAAGATTGTGTGTTTATGTGTTTTTATATATATTTATATCGCGGGTTGTATATTTGTGCATTGTTGTGCGCGGATATAAATTATGCATTGGCTTGAGACTTGATTTGCACATTTGCAGTATACAGTAAAACCTCTATATATTAATAATGTTGGGACCGGAAAATTTTATTAATTTATAGAGATATTATTATATCGATAAATTAATAATTTATTAATTTAAAGAGGTTTTAACGTATATGCACAGTTGTCCTTCAAAATTCCAAATTCTTTGAATAACTTTAAGTATACATGCATAGTTATTGATGAAAATTAAGTTAAAATACAAATGTACTAGTAGAATTCCATGAACACAACTATTGGGTTTAAAGATGAGAAGACAACACCACAACTATTGGGTGCAGTAAGGAGATTTAAAGATGAGATCAACATAGATTTGAAGTTCAAGAAAAAGCAAGTTACAGTATATTCTTATTTTACTAAGTTGTCTTAAAAATATTCAAGTGCATCATATATATATATGGATTATTTTTAATAATTATTAATTTATAGTTTCGCCGGGACCAATATATATACACTGGGATCTCAAAAAAATTATTATCTTATAATTTTATTGATTGGGTCCCAAATTTGTACTGGTCCCAACTTGGGACCGGACAAATTATTAGTTTTAGCGAGGTTATTAATTTATCGAGTATTAATTTAACGAGGTTTTACTGTATGTCATGTTCGGGTTTTGGGAGTTCCTTTGAAGCCAGCATTTGATGTACACATCCTCCAACCGTCAGAAAATTTTGTGCTAAAGTATTATCCAAAAGCTGCTGAATGTCGTCTTTTGAGAGTAAAAAAGCTTCTTGTTGCTCTTGGCTATCGATGATAAGCGTTCATGGTGATAGTTGTGTGTATATTTTTGAAGTATTTCATGTTCAATTTAGGTCTAACTAAGCAGATGAAGAGATGAAAGCTGAGCTATGTTTGTTGTGTGTATATAGGAATTAGTTTTGTATAACTTATTTCATTATGGATATTTCTTACTAAGTTTTGTTATCTAATAAATTAATCTTACAAATTTTGTTGCTCTTAAATACTATATGGAACATGTACTCTTCTTTGTGTTTGGGCACTAAAATCTTTGACGGGATTCCGTAATTGAAGGGTTAAATATATATATTTTTTTTCATAAATTATATATATTTCATCACTTATAATTCAAAAAGAATAAAGTTAGGTCGTTTTGGGCTGTGCTTGAAACTTATATCTATTATCAAGCCGGACTCGAGCTTTGAAAAATAACGCTAATACAAATTCAAATTTTGTTGATAAAAGCTCACATAATATTAAGCTAATCATAAACACTCTTCATACTCAAGGGAAAACTCATGGCTAGATATGAGATTGTACAAAGCTTTACAAATTAACAGGCTTAACAATGATGATAGAAACAACAAGAAGTTTGATTAAGATGGCATATAATGAAGAATCTTTTATTATTAAATAATTAAAAATTATTTTAATTGTGTTTCAATATTTCATAATTAATCAACAACTATATATATGTTAGTTAATTAAAATATCAAATAATAATTATAATATAGTAAAATAGCAATATATGCATTTTATATGAGTTGTAATATAATTTTTTTATTTTATTATTAAATTATAAATTAAAAGTAATGCATAATTGAATAAATTAAATATATAGGATATAATCATAACTAATTAAATTTTTAATCTTTAATGGTTAAATTGAAAATAATTCAAACTTTACAAACTTACAAGAGTTTAAATCAAAAATACAAGTAAAGATAAGTGATTCAAATGAAAAAAAAAACTAAAAAAGGGAAGACAGCACCATTGCTGACGTAGATGAATAGTGCTACCTTAAAAATGGCGAAATGTCGCAACACTATTCATTGCACCGAAACGGCGCAATGAATGACGACATGGTGTAGTAATCCGACGCCAAAAAGTGGGCCAACCAGCGCTTATTTGGCGCTAGTTGAAGATGGCGCAAGACATTATTGTCGCATTTTTAACACTATAATCAATATAAATTCACGTAATTATAATTTTTTTTTACTAAATCAACCATTTTATATCATGAATCATTAGTTCCAATCATTTTTCTAAAGACAAACAAACTTACCTAATAACAAATTAATCTACTTGAACACTTTAATGAAGAGAAGAAACGATGATTACTTTCATTCTCCAACATTTATTTAAAACAAAACAATTTTTTTTAGTTTAAAAGTAAAGGTAGTCTTTTTCTACTTGTAAGTTTAGTGAAATAAAATTAAGGAAGGGGGTTGTGTGTTAATAAATTAAAATCTAGTGGTATAAATGTCCAATATCCATAATTGAGGGATCTCCACCTTAAAGACTATAAATAGGAAGTTTTACACTCAGAAAATCACATCACTCTCATTTTACAGAGCTGCTCAGAAATGAAGTTTAAAGTTGTCAAGCTCTTAGAATGTTTCCAAGTAATGAAATAATCTACAATATACAAATTATTGTAAATATACCAAAACTCGACTCATTGGTCTCCCTTTGAAATATTATTCCAATTATTATTGAACAATTTGGTAAATATAATCACGTTCGTTCTAGTCATGAAGCTTAAATAAAACCTATACACATATAGTAATAAATAAATTCAGAAATTGAAAGTGAATGACGTTAAATACGACGAAAGTTATAAAATTAGATATATAAATAATTATTAAATTTATACTTATATTAATATTTAGCGGGGAGGGGCTCACCATAATTCCGCCTCTTGATATTAACTACTTATCAATAACTATCTCAGTATCTCACATTTAAGTAAGAGGTTTAGTATTCGAGTTCTCAATCATACAAATAAAAAAAAAATTGTAAACGCTTTTTTTGTTTGGTAAGTACAAAATAAAATAACAATAGATTTAAGTTATCATATAAACATTTATTTATTCAATAAAAAATTCCAAAAAGTTTGAAATTATAACAAGCAAACGCCACCACCCGGCCCGGATATTCCGGTACCTTAATAATTATCCATTTGAGCAACCGAAGCCCATTTTCGTCATTCCACAAAACTCCTTCACTCATCCTGACCGTACGATGACCGCAATGAAGAATCAACGCTCCAGATCTAAAGCTATGGCACAGTACAGATAAAATCAAAGTAAAACAGAAATATGGTCGGAAGTCGGAACGAATAATGATTTGGCTTCTTTGAAAGCTTTTGACCATTGGAAAATATTTTTGCCATTTTTTCTGTCTTTTTCTGTACTTATTTTTTCCGTTTATTCCCTTTTCAGCTGTTCACATTTCATTTTCATCTCTAAGATTTTCGTAAATTTTTCAATTGTGTCATTTTCCTGACAGGCATTTTATTTTTGTGATTTTTGGATATAGGACTGGTTTATTTTCTTCATCTTTGGTTATTGATCGATGTTTGTTTAGTGATAATATATGTAAGATGAATATGATGCGTCGATTGAAGACCATTGCTTCTGGCCGTTCATCTGTCTCAGATCATGTAAATCTTCTGTTTTTTTTATTATTATTTATTTATTCATGTCTAATTCATATCATATTTATGTGTTGATGAGTTTTTGTATCTGCATTTTTTAAAAATTTCATCTAAAATTAGTTTGGATGGCTGAGAAATATTTAGAAATTAGAACTGAGGAATTAGAAAATTGTGAGAAGAAATGGAAAAATGAAAAATGAAGATTGGTTTTCTCTTTTGATTTCTATTATTATTTAAAAAACAAATAGTGTATCTAATAATTTTTTATTTATTAAGAATGACTTGTTCTAGACATGTATAAGGTCTTTAGGATTGTTTTCTATTCTAGTCTCCAATTTGATTTTCCAACAGATTAATTCGATTATGTAAACTAGAAAAGAAAATGGTAAAGTAAATCTATGCTTCATTTATTGGAATTTAATCGTGATATTGGAATTGTGTTCTAAGATTTAGTATATTCTTGTTCCAATGGCTAGTAGTATATTTCCTAGTGTTGATTTGGTTCATGCGTTTGTTTGCTTTTTTAGGCTGTCTGTCGAGTTCACACAATGTAAGTTTCATTTAATGGTTTCAAGATTGTAGTGAACTTATAAATTTCTTTGAGTCAACACACAACATAAGTTTCTTACAAATCACTACCTCAAATTAACATAATGTAATGTGATAAATCTAATTTCTCAAATTTGATTGTGAAAATGCATTTAGGGTGAAGATTCTAGCATTAAAAGGGTGAAGATGGAGCAAGAAGTAGATCAAAGAGCCCCAGAACAGCATATTGAATCTAACTCTATTGCAAGCACATCTAACGCACATTATCAACCCGACAAATCTGGCTATAACGAGCTTCCCAAAGAATTGCATGAAATGAAAATTAGAGATAATCATGAAGAAAATGTCAAGGTTGGATGCAAATTGATTGTACTTTTCATTATATATATACATACATACACTATTATATTTAGGATAATCCAATATTATCTGGGCCGTTGTGGAAAATAAACACACAATCATATTCAATAGTCAAGCTTACGAAAAATGGTTTAAATGTGTTCTAGAGTTTGTGGAGCTAACTGATCAACACAACTCTCTTTGTCGTTTAAATAATCATTTTCTTTGTATTCAATTTATTGTTCCAGGATATGGAGCCCACAGTTGTTAATGGCACCGGAACAGAAACTGGTCAGATTATTGTAACTTCGATTGGCGGCCAAAATGGACAACCTAAACAGGTGTTTGATTTATCCGAGGTTTAATTTCAGAATAATAATAATGTTTGTATTTACCCATAATATATTTGTCCTTCAAGTTCACTTTTATTTTTTCCTCAGACAATGTCTTATATGGCTGAGCGTGTTGTTGGCACTGGTTCATTCGGAGTCGTATATCAGGTGGACATTATACTTATATTTCAGTTTTGTGTTAGGAATATGATGCCAATTATGAATAAACAACGAAAGAAAACGCAATAAAGAACACACGAATTGTTTACCCAGTTCGTCAAAAGAATTTTGACTACGTCTGGGGCGCTGCCAAGCTAGGATTTTCACTATATTTGTCGTAAGAATGTTACAATGAGAATAATGCTATTTATACTACAAGACACGTAACCTAATAAGAAAAGGATTACGTTATGACTAAAATACCCCCGGTTTACAGTTCTTCAGGCTCCATAACTCAACATTTTGTTTGTTAAGTTCAATGTTAGAATTACTTCGTTTCAAATAGTGACTTAAATCGACATCTTTTTTTGTTTAAATAATTATAGGCTAAATGTCTCGAGACGGGCGAATCTGTTGCTATAAAGAAGGTGCTACAAGATAGGAGATATAAGAATCGAGAACTTCAAATAGTGAAATTACTTAATCATCCTAATGTTGTTCAACTAAAGCATTGTTTCTATTCAACCACCGAAAAGAATGAAGTGTACCTTAATCTTGTTCTTGAGTATGTATCGGAAACTGTTTATCGCGCTTCGAGGCACTATAGCAGAGTGAACCAATACATGCCTGTTTTATACGTGCAACTGTATACATATCAGGTACATAATAGCAAATTGCTCTTTTTTTTTTTTTTTTTTTTTTTGTAATAATATAGGATATTTTATCTTGTTGTGAATGGCTTCGTAATGGTGGTTTCAGGGTAGGCTTGTTAATGGGCGGGAATTGGTCAGACCCAGACCCAGACCCGTTCAATAGAAAATTTATCCGACCCGGCCAAACAGGGCACCCGGACCGACCCGGACCCGATGACACTAGGTAGTTCGGGTCAGGGTCTAATTTTTACCCGCGGGTATTTTACCCGAAATTTACCCTTTGAAAATACCCGCAGGTCTTTAGTCTATACCCAAAGTTTACCCATAGGCATTTGCCCGACACGGACCCGACCCGACCCGACCTGAAACGTACACAGCCTGTTGGGTCTAACTTTTTTTTGGACCCGTGGGGTATGCGATCGGTTCCTGGTAAAATATTTTTTGGTGGGTATTTCATGGATCCGATGTGGTTATGAGTATTCCCTGCCCATTGACAACCCTATTTCCAGGCTTTCAACTTTTTTAGAAGTTGAGATGTTTTTCTTGGTTTGCTTCTTAATTGCAGATATGCCGTGCGCTAAATTACATGCATAAAGTTATTGGTGTATGTCACCGTGACATTAAACCGCAGAATCTACTGGTGATATACTCTTTTTTCTTTTAAAATGTCTATATAATATAATAAGCTTGTGAGTTTCAAATTATCTTCAAGTGATTCTTATGCTCTATTTGAAGAAAGGAAAATATTATATATGCTATGGTTTACAAATGGATTATAATTTGTGAACTCATCTTTTTATGTCTATATTTTTCGACTTATTCAAGATCTGCAATTTTTAGTTAAAACATTAGACTTTTGTCGCAATATTTGTAATGTTAATATATTTTTGGTGGTGCAGGTGAATCCTCACACACATCAGCTTAAACTTTGTGATTTTGGGAGTGCAAAAATGTTGGTAAGTTTGTATCGAAGTTAAATTGTGAATCGAGGGTGGCAAATTGTTAAGATTTGTGTTTTTGTTATAGGTACCGGGTGAACCAAATATATCGTACATTTGTTCGAGGTATTATAGGGCCCCGGAACTGATATTTGGAGCCACAGAATACACAACGGCAATAGATATGTGGTCGGTTGGTTGTGTAATGGCCGAGCTACTCTTAGGACATGTAAGAACGCACGTCTTTTTGATTTTTTTGTTTTCTTGGAAATGTAGCTCTGATATTGTCCAAACATGTGCAGCCTCTCTTTCCCGGGGAAAGTAGTGTTGATCAGCTCGTTGAAATAATTAAGGTAACTCAATACCTTAGATTTTGTTCTTTATAATTTAGATTATTGGTAGGGCTGAAAATTGAACCAAGCTACTCGACTCGAACTCGATCGCTAAAAGCTCGGTTCGATAATTTTACTAAACCAAGCTTGAACACCTTTTTCTGTTCGATAAATTTTGAAGCTCGACCTGATTAGCAAAAAAATAACAAAAACATGTACAAAATATTCAAACTACTCGAGCTCGACTCGTGATTGGCTCGATTAAAGCTCGTTTCAGCTCGGCTCGATGAACAATCAAACCAAGCTCAAATACAGTTTTCAAAGCTCGATTGTAATTCAAACAAGCGTGAACACTTATGCGTTCGGCTCGACTCGACTCGACTCATTTTCACCTTTAATTATTGGCAAGCGATTTGGGCCTAACTTGAAATTAGTTGGACCCAACTTGGCGGAATGGATATTCTATCCCACGATGGTGTACCAAGATGGTGTCACATCATTGTGGGATTGACAAGTGTCTTTTTATTTGAATTATAATTTATATTTTATTTTTAAATGGACACTTGTCAATCCCACAATGATGTGATACCATTTTGGTACACTATTGTGATATAGAAGATCCGTTCCGCCAACCTGGAACCAAATTGGAACCAAATAAAATTCCTCAGGAACCAACCCAACCCAAACTAGTTTAATTGGGTTAGAACCATGGTTTGGACCCTTTTTGCCACTCCTGTATGTCACTCTTTTGTGCGCTTCTCTAAGTATTTGTTCGTGGATTAGGTTTTGGGGACGCCAACGAGGGAGGAAATCAAGTGCATGAATCCACATTATAATGAATTTAAATTTCCTCAAATTAAAGCCCACCCTTGGCACAAGGTTTTTTCCTCTTTTCTATTATTCTTTTTCTACTTTATTATGAATGAAAGAAATATGAAAAAGAAAAAAATAAAGTTATTTTTTTTCTTCAGGTTTTTCAAAATAAAATGCCGCCTGAAGCAGTGGATCTGGTGTCGAGGCTGCTCCAGTATTCACCTACTTTACGTTTCACTGCTGTAAGTGATTCCTTCTTGTTTACCTTTTACAGACAGAAAGATATGTCAATTTTTCAAACCTTGGTTTTTTTTTGTAATAATTATATGTTTATGTGACTTGCCGTTTTTTATATCTTAAAAACTATTTTTCGAGTTTGATGGCAAATAATTAATTATTTGTATCGATTTTGTAGCCTGAAATTACTTACTATTTTCCTATATTTTCAGTTGGAGGCTTGTGCGCATCCGTTTTTTGACGCCTTGAGAGAACCTAATGCATGCTTGCCTAACGGGCGATTACTACCGCCTTTGTTCAACTTTTCACCAGAAGGTGAATATAGTTTATCTCATTATATTATATACTCTATGGGAAAACAATTATATTCAATTATCATTCAGAAAATACCCTTTATTTATTAAAAATATATAAATTAATCGAAAAAATTAACTTTAGTTTAACGATTATCGTTTTCATTCTCTCAATTTACGTTGTTCTTTTTTTTCTCTTTCAGAGATTTCTGGTGCGCCTCAAGAACTGATACAACGCCTCGTTCCAGAACATGCAAAGAATTGAATTTTGCGAAAAAAGTAGTTTTTAACCAGTTGCTTTATACAGTACATATTGGAGTGGACGGTGAATGATCAAAATGCTTCGTAAATTTGGGAATCCAACGGTGTTAATGTAGTTTCGGAATTTGTGTATGGCTCTGCAAATATGGTAGAATTTAGATATATATATATATATATATATATGTATGTATATGTGTGTGTATGTATGGTATCCAGTTTGCAGGTGGCCATTGAGGTGATGGATGCTTACAAACTGGAGGGTTTTCTTAGACAATTAGTGTACTAAGTTATTGTCATTTCTGTTTTGTAAGAAGGTTTGCTTGGTGGAATTAATTTTGAATATGAGCTTTTTGGGATAAATGCATTTTTCGTCCCTCATGTTACATCCAATCGCAAAATTAGTCCCCCATGTTTCGCGTGCGTCAATTTAGTCACTCAAATTACAACATTTTGACACATTTGGTCCCTGCCGTCAATTTACCGTCCAATGCTAACGGTTCGAGCATGTGCGGCGCACGTGACAAGCTGATTTGGGGGAAAAATCGATTTAGGACCTGATTTTAGCCTCATTTCACTTCAATTAGGGTTTTAAGTTGATTTTAAGCCTCATTTCTCTCAAAATAATTCTCATTTCTCTCAAAATAATTCATATATCTTCCATTTATCTTCAATTACTTACAAAATAATTCATATATCTTCCATTTATCCCAACACACCACACAAACAAGAATTTTGGGGAGAGTTGCAACAGTGGAGGCCTGCTGTAAATGAAGAATGAAAAGCAGTAGTACTTCACCACCTAGAAAGAGGAAGCAATAACACCGTATAAGGTCGCAAGATGAAAATGAAGTACAATCAATATACAATGGATAATAAAGCTCGAGCATTAACGCTCGACTGATAGTTATATTACACAAACCGGGGCACCATCAGTATCTCCAAAGCAACGAAAACATCAACAACAAATACATTCTTTTTTGCATTCTTTAAGAATAGTTGTTCAAGCTACCATAACAGAACAGTTCCAAATGAAGTGGCTAAGTCGATTTCTGCCACTGTTTAGAGGCTTCCACTACAGCTGACCGGAATCAAAATCCGAGCAGCATGTATATATAGCCATATATGATTACCATCATGAGATGCTTCTATTACCAATAGTTCATTTCCCAAAGACTTGAGAGCCACTCCCCATCATCTGTTGCAATCAGCTCGAACCGGGACGGCCCCCATTTGCTTCCATGCGGGAAAATTGCATTTTTGGTACATTAATGTGGCCTGCACGTTTGTTTGGTACACTAATATGGGGGGGTGGCAATTTGGGTACACTAATGTGGGGTATGTGTGGCAATTTGAGTACAAATTTTACCGGAATATTCGATTTTCGCCGGAATATTCGATTTTCACCGAAAAATTAATTAATTTTGACCAAATTTGGGGATTTTGACTGAATTTGGGGATTTTTGACTTAGAATAACACCTAAAAGAGAATTGACCTATTTTGACCAAAATTAATTTTGACTTTTTACTCTCTTTTTTTTCAATTTAATTATTTATTAAAAAATTATATTTTATTTAATATTTTCACCACCACATGTCAAACAGCCCGGCCCAGGACCATGCCGGGTCGGGCCGGCCGGGCCATGATGCCCATCAAATTTCTTCTTATGGCCCGGCCCGTGGTGGGCCCGGCCCGGCCCAGGCCCACTTAAACTAAATAGGGTTGGGGCCAATTTGGTAAAATCAAATTTTATTATATTTTTAGTAGTCAAAATTGGTCAATCCCTCCAAAAATTTCAATTAATTTGCTTAATTTGCTTAATTTTAATATGGTATTGTTTGAATTTATGTGGATTAATAAAATGAGTATTTTAAAGTACCAATATGTTGGATTTTTTTTTTATTTTTTTTAATTATTATTGCATATTATATTTTGATTTATGTTCGACATTTTATTTTCATTAGATACATTACAAATCATTTTGCTCGAGCAAAAATTGGGGAGGAATAAGAATGTTAGCTTCAATTTAGGGTTATTATAGTGAGTGATGAGTAATGAATTAATTTTTAGTAAGGATTTAGGGATTTACGTGAAAAATTGGGTTCCAATTTAGGGTTGCAGAATTTTGGGAATTTGGAATTGTGTTGTGAGAGATGGAGGAATTTGGGGGAAATTTGGCATGTGATGTGCACATGAGGTGAGAGAATGGAATTTCCCTCCAATAATAGGACACCTTAGCTTTTTGGGTCAAAATTGGTCAAAATCCCCAAATTTTTACGCACATGCCCGGCACATGACATTTTCCGGCGGATTTTCAATTTTCCGGCGTAATTTGTACCCAAATTGCCACACATACCCCACATTAGTGTACCCAAATTGCCACCCCCCCATATTAGTGTACCAAACAAACGTGCAGGCCACATTAGTGTACCAAAAATGCAATTTTCCCGCTTCCATGCATTGCTCTTCTTTAAATACACCTTCAGCTAGTTTGAAGAAGCCTCAAGAGAGTAAAGCTCGTTTTTCACCACAGTGAGCAGTGGTGGAGAATGGGACGATTGGACAGGGTCCTCTTTTAACATATCTGGTATGAGTTCCCATTTGTTTCTAGCTTCCGCCACATGTTAGCTCTCCATCGAAGAATTCGCCACATGTTAGCTTCATCGAAGAATTGCAACAATGGGACGATTTGGGAAGAAAAAGAGAGAAGATGATGAAGAACGTGCCGTTGGCTTGAAATGAAAAAATAGTGATTGGTGAGTTGTACAGCAGGCCTCCATTGTTGCAACTCTCCCCAAATTCTTGTATGTGTGGTGTGTTGGGATAAATAGAAGATATATGAATTATTTTGTAAGTAATTGAAGATAAATGGAAGATATATGAATTATTTTGAGAGGAATGAGAATTATTTTGAGAGAAATGAGGTATAAAATTGACTTCAAACCCTAATTGAAGTGAAATGAGGCTGAAATCAAGTCTAAAATCGATTTTTCCCCCAAATCAGCTTGTCACGTGTGCCGCACATGCTCGAACCGTTAGCATTGGACGGTAAATTGACGGCAGGGACCAAATGTGTCAAAATATTGTAACTTGAGTGACTAAATTGACGCTCGCGGAACATGGGGGACCAATTTTGCGATTGGATGTAACATGAGGGACGAAAAATATATTTATCCCGAGCTTTTTCGCTTCTTAATTTAGCTTAATAAACTGCACTTTTTTTCCCTAATAACTTGAACTTGGAATTTGGATCATCATGTTTATTAGCATCCTAACTTAGTTCAGATTTAATTTTGATTCCATTTATTATGAATTTCTCATTTTTAATCGAATAAGTTAAAAAAACTGTGTCAATTTAACTGTTCAAAATTTAATCGTCAGATCTCTAAATTAATATTTTGATCAAAAAATTTGGAAAATTTTGTGCATAAAAACGCGTAATTTGAGTACAAAATTATAATATCGAATATAATTTTTGTATGAGTGTATTTATGTATTAATTTTTCTAGAAAAAGTCGAAAATATAATTTTTTTTCGTTAATTTTTGAACTGTGAGATTAAATATAATGCAATTAATTATGAGATGAATGAAATTTGAAAATTATTTAATGGGTGATACAAAAATTATATTCAGATAAATTACTAGACGAAAATTGCAATCAATTGATCCTTGACTTTGATTTGTGAAGTCGGTATATAATATATTAATATATAATATGTAATATATTTCCTCTTATCTTTTTTTGTATTTTTCCTAAACATTATGTATGGGTTAAAATTTGTGATTCATGCTTTGGATATTATAATAAAAAATTGAGAAAGCAAAAAGAATCATATATAAACCCTCAGTTGGCACCATAATTTTCATCACCAACACAAAACTCATGTAAATTCCGTTTCTCAATTCGCTGAAACGATGTCCTCGAACAGCGCCACTCCTTCCGCCGTCGATACGACGCCGTTGCTCGGCGATCAGATTTTCCGCGCTCGCCCTAGCTTCTTCCGGCGACCGCCGAGCCTACGCGCCGCCGCTCACTTCCTCCGCCGCGCTAGCAGCCGGAGCCGACGGATGCGCGAGCCGTCCGTCCGCGTCCGCGAAGCTGCCACCGATCAGATCGAGGAACGGCAACGCGATTGGGCGTACTCGAAGCCGATGGTGATTCTAGACCTAGTTTGGAACATCGCCTTTGTAATCGTGTCGATCTCGGTGCTGATATTGAGCCGGAGTGAAGCGCCTTCGGTTCCGTTGAGGCTCTGGATTGCAGGTTATGCTCTGCAGTGTTTTCTCCATATAGCGTGTGTTTATGTGGAGTATAAGAAGGGGTATACGTTGGGGAATCTGGAAACCAGCGATGCGAGTCAGTTTAGTTACAACCGGAATTATTCGAATTCGAGCTCCGGAAGCGATGGTACAGACTCCGGGAATTTCTTTTCTGATCACCGGCAAAGTGACGATGAAACTAGGTATAGTTTAATATTTGTGTTACCTATTTTTGTTGACCGGTTCTATGGTGGTATGTTGTGTTTACTTATTGAATTTAGTGTTAAATTGGTGTTTGTTTGTAGAATTATGGTGCATTTGTGTAAGTTTTCTAATGTAGTATTTGTTGGTTTGTTAGCAATATGATATTTTGCCTGCAGCTAATAAGTGAAAAACTGAAAATTAAATATGTTTGGAGATGACTGCTGTCATTAAGAGTTCAATTTGAGGTTTGATGAAGTCAGGTAACTGTAAAATCATAAATAACGAAGGTTTTTGGACTGGAAATGAGATTATATGTGTGAATTAGACTGTCAGTATAGTTGAATTATTTAGAAGCATTGGTTGAGAGTGAAATTTTGAGGCGTCGGAGGAAGCACATTTGACTTGGTTTTGAAAATTCTAAGTGGTTCTTATAGTATTCAACCTCTGCCTGTTGTTTTGATTTTAAATGCTTTGGCCTCTTCTCCTGAATAAACTGGAAAAAAAAAGTGGTACATGCCATCATTTATTGGTTTGAATTTAATGGGGATAATGCTGATATGTTTTGGCAGCATGGCTAAACATTTGGAGTCTGCAAATACTATGTTCTCATTCATTTGGTGGATAATTGGGTTTTACTGGGTATCTGCTGGTGGACAAAGTTTGCCTAGTGAATCGCCTCAGCTTTACTGGTTTGTCCAAATATTTAAGATTGCTGCGGCTTCAATTTTTAGTATACTTCTTGTTTCTGTTTATGTATTGTCAAACTATTGATTTTCTTTGCAGGCTTTGCATTACATTTTTGGCATTTGATGTGTTCTTTGTCGTCATTTGTGTTGTTGTTGCTTGTGTTATTGGAATCGCTGTTTGCTGCTGTCTACCATGTATAATTGCAATTTTATACGCCGTTGCAGATCAGGTAGTTTACAATTTTTATACTTTTAGCTGCTCAATAGAATAGGGAAAAAATGAGATTTTTGATGATCTGTTATCTACAATTAAATTCGAAATGATTTTGGCTATTTCTTCTTCTTGTATCTTTATTTCTTCATATGGCAATATGTTAACAGGAAGGAGCTACTAAGGAAGATGTTAATAGACTGCCTAAATACAAATTCCGGAAAATTGGTGAATTTGAAAAGCAGAATGGTGATATTCAAGAATCATATGGAGGAGTAATGACCGAAGATGGCACAGACCCGCCCACAGAGCATGTTCTTCCTCTGGAGGATGCTGTACGTTCAGTTAAACCTTTTAACATCTTTTGGATACAATTTCTGTGAAACCCTTTGGATTTCTTTCTTTCTGAAATCTGATTTACTCTAAATTACCTTACATATTGCATTTCTATGCACGTTGCTCACCCATTAGATAGGCACTATGCTGTATAGATTAGTGTCTTGGGAGCTTGTCATATGATGATTGTATCTCTTAGAATAAAGCACAAATTAAGAACGTAAGTTTACACGTATTACTCAAATTAGGGTATGACCACACGCGAGAAGTGCACTATATCATAAAGATTGTTACTAAGAGAGATAGACTGGTCAAAAGTCTCATGACCCTATTCCCAAAAATGAGTTTATATATTTTTTGTTGGATTGCAGGAATGCTGCATTTGCCTTTGTGCCTACGAGGATGGAAATGAACTGCGTGAACTCCCATGTCGCCACCATTTTCACTCCACCTGCATAGACAAGTGGCTGTACACGAATGCCACCTGTCCTCTCTGCAAGTTCAATATACTAAAAAATGACAACCAAAGTGGTAGTGAAGAAGTATAATACTTTCTGATATTCGTTCGTGTATTTTTGATGCTTGGTTGGTAATCTTTGGACCTGAACATATCCTATGACAGCTGCTCGTTTGTGTACCTATTGCAGCCAGTTTTGTTCTTGTGGAACTTCTTGTTTCTATGCCATGATGGGTACTTTCGGTTTATTAGAAGTATTTACACGTTGTATGTAATGTTATTCTGTAAAATTGATTGAAACTGGAAATCGTATACAGGTATAGAGCTCAACTAGCATGGTAGAACTATGGTGTATTATGTTGAGGCTTTTTTGATATTTTTTGTAAATGTGTTCTGGTTATGGTTGTTTGCTGCTGCAGTTTCAGTGTAATAAATTCCTATTTTTCATATTTCATTTTTCCATACATAAAGAAGAAATTTAGAGAGAACAAATACTGAAATACAATATAAAAAGTGAGTTTCGATGATTTTCTGTGGCCTTGGTCACAAGTTCGATTCCTATTGTGGGAATGTTTATTTGCCTTCTCTATTGTGAGTCTGTCAGCTATAGGCAACCTAGGTTGGTTTCTCTCTTTTGTGTGATTTGCAGGCTATTGCACAAGAGCAAGATTTACCCAGTGCGCGTCCGAAAAGGTAGCGACTGCGGATTTCCCCCGTCATCCAAAAAAAAATTATTTTTTTAAGAAAATTTGAGATTTCAGTACGGAATATTTAATGTGCATTTCTTTGGATATATGTTTTGGAAAATGCCAAATATAAACAATTTTAATGAAAAAAAAATCTATAAAAATTTAGAAAACAGAAAATGGGGTGGCATCTAAATGACGTAATTAGATTTTCTATTTCATGGAACTTTTGTGTTCCATCTTGTGTTCCCCTCTTAGTGTTGATATTTGTTAAAATATATGCACGTGAGATAAACCTTAATAAATGTATGTATAAAATTAATAAATGTATGTATAAAATTACACATGTTAAACATTTAATACAATTAAATAGAAGATGGAATATGAATTTGAAATGGAGAAACTTTCACAGTTTTGGACAAAGTTCTATATTGAACAACATTATAATCCATAAATTATATTAATACACACTTATTATTACATATATATCCATTAATTATAAAAAAATATTGTAACACTAAAGAAGTCTTCCAATATCAGATTAAAGAAGAATGACCAACTTCATACTCTTATATATGTGCTGTGAGTGGTAATAATCCACCTCAATATTATAGGTTCAAGAATTTGCACTTGGAAATTTCATTTAATTTCAAATCTGATTTTTTAGGATACTATTATGAAGTTGTAATATATAAATAAACTGGTTAATGGTACCTTACAATTTATCATTTCCTATAAATATCAAAAAGCATCTGCTTCCAGAACATGCATTTTCTCTTCATGACTCCGAAGCTTTATTTTCGTACCCAAAAATTCTAGTTCAAATTTGATTTGATCCATATATTCCTATTCCTATTCCTGTTCACAGAAAATGAGAATTTTTCCTCATGATACATTCAAATTTTGATATAATCACAGTTATTTTGCATAACTCAATGACAGTTCTAAAGAGAGATTCTGAAGAAATCGACATCAAATTTTAATATAATTTCGTATAAACTTAAAATCTGCCATATTCAGCATTTAAGCAGAAAGATACTATGGATCAATCATACAACACATTCATGAAAAACTTACCAGAAAAACAGTTCACAAACTCGAAACAGGCATGTTGTACAAAGTAGCACGTGTCATATACGCCAATTTCCCCGATCCCTTAAGCCGGAAATTAACCACAACCACTGTAAGGTTCCTCCCACTCCTCACCACCGACCCATCGACTATTACCTCAGCCTGTAATAGCACAATCCCATGTCAAATATACACTTACAAATGGCAATAACCATCAAAAGAACACATTTTGAGGGGTATTTTAGTCTTTACGTAATCATTTTCTTATTAGGTTACGTATATTGTATTATGAATAGCCCTATTCTCATTGTAACATTCTTCCGAAAAATATAGTGAATCTCCTGGCTTGGCAGCGCCACCAGACGTAGTCAAATTCTTTGACGAACTGGGTCAACAATTCGTGTGTTCTTTATTTTTATTTTTTTTCGAGTTATTTTTATCATTGACATCATATTCCTAACAAATGAAAAAACCAGTCAAAACATTAACTGATAAGCAAAAGGACTCACATTATGAGGAGTAGCAGATAGATAAGAGATGCTAAGTTCACCAAGGAAGATATCTTTGTCTTTTACAACTGTTTTAGCACAACCAATTGCAACCCTCTCAGCCACAGCTGCAACTGCACCTCCATGCATTCCTTCGTAACCGTTCTGCAATATCCCGTTAACCAAAAATCATTGAAAATTCACCCGTTTAGACCGATAAGGGCTGGAGATAATTGGACATAGATTTCACACTATGTGCCTCTTTGTTGAATTCAAATAGGAACAAGTTAAACTTGTAAGAACAAAACAAGCTAGGCTGCTGATTCAAGAGCAAACAAATTCATACTAGATTCATCAACCAGGGAAAGAATCAAATATCTTAGTCTTGAGGGCAAGGCAATATGCAAGAGATGTTCCAAGTTTTTAAATTGGAGGACAAATTTGATAAGTTGAACATGGATATAAGGTAGTGCACATTTTAAGAACAATTTTTTTGAGTATTTTTAGTGCTTTTTCTAATTTCAATTTTCTTATTCATTTTTACTTATAAGTATATTTAATCAATATATTATTATTATCTATTATTCTATCTACACTATTCTCACAGCCATAAGTTTTAACTAATTCAGTCATTTTACATTTCACCAAATTATCAATTCCAACTTCTAGAATCACAACCCCACATGTCTACTTTTCCCACAGAAAATTAAAAAACTCATTTTCTCATACCTTTTAGGAAATAAGGGTTGAAAATTAAATGAAAAGACATTCAGACAGCCAAAAAATTATCAAACTTAGATGAAACTTCAAAAGAACTTGAATAATAAGTTTGCACACCTAACTATGCATATTCCGAAGAGAATGATTAATCACAATTGCACACCGAAGCCTCCCAATGGGCCAAAAGGAAAGTCTCCCCATGGGATTTGAACCTTGGGGAGAAAGAACAGCATAAGATCCTTTGACCCTGTGTAGCCTTATTGTCCATAATCATACATTACATTACATTAGACTACATGATCACAAATAATAAATTTGTAGAAAAAATATGCCTATAATATTAAATTTTATCCAATTCCTTTTCGAAATCGACTAAACATCAATATCACCACAAAGATTCAAAAAAATTCAAATAAAAAGGGAACCAACCAGAATGGGAGCTTTGACATTAACAACACAAGAAATCTTGCCACGTTCGATCGACACAACTTTCAGAACTCCACCAATGAGATTGGAGAACGAACCCTTTACGTCGTGTTCTGGTTTAATGGCGTGAACTAATCCTTCCATTCAATTGAAAAAATCGATTTAACTGATTATCTCAAAATATTCTGGAGAGATCAGATCTATGAAACAGAGCAGATGAAGGAATTTGTTCGATTTTTTCTTCAGTTTTTTTATTTGATCTGATTGCTTCATGCATAGCTTGCCTAACTTTCGTTAGACTCAATTTAACTAAATGGCTAAAATGCCCCCCCTCACCTTCTGAAATTACTAACATACCCCTCAACAGCTTTACTTGTACGGTTTTTATAAAATAAAATTGTAAGATTTTTTAAATAATAATTTTAAATGTTTAAAGAATTTTAGTTGAGTTAGATAAGAACCATGAATTTGAAACTATCTTACCACATTTACCACAAAGTATAAAAAAGTTAAATCATATATATATATATATATATATCGTGTATTTATAAACATAGTACGAAAGGAAATGAAATAAAAAAGTATATTTTGAAATATATATAGTTCATAGCTTGTTCTTTAGGAGAATACGTGGCATGGGCAAATCATGTGATCATGGGCCGGGCTAATTTTGAGATAATGAAAATGGGCCGTTTTCATTTGGGTCCAATAATGGATCAAAGATATAGGACTAGATCGGTGGACCAAAGCCTAATAAAGGTGTTTGGTTGAAAATATGTTTAGTTTCATGTTTTATGAAATAATAAAAGCCCATTTATCAAATTTTTTTGCTAAGTATGAATATTTTGAGGGTCTGGATGAGCCCATTTATCAACAAATGTGCAATCATAGGATATAAAGCAAACCATGGGCCCCAAAAAACCTATTCGTCGGCTCTCGAACCGGAATAAAATATATTTTTTATTAGTATATATTGATACGAAAATAATTATGTATAATATATATTTTTTTTATTTTTATATTTTAGATTTCGATATATTTAGTTAGTTGTTTAAATAAGGAAAATAATTATTTGGATAAGCACTGAGCAAACATATGAAGGTGGTTTAAGATAAGGTATATAATGAGACTGTAAGAATTGCCCTAATAGTGTTAGTATATCTATGGTGAAAAAATTAGGCCTATCTCTTTTGGAGCACCACAGACTATACAAGTTATAATTGATCAGTGATAGTAGTGAGATAAAAGTGAACAAACAAATGATGGTTGCATTAACACCTCAACAAATTTATGGAGATCAAGTGAGATTAAATTAAGAAAGCTAGCTAAAACATGTGGGTGAACAAAGGCGCAATAATGATCATGTCCAAATTTTAAATATAAAAAAATAAAAGGAAATAAAATCGTGATAAATATTTTGTATCAAGAAATGTGATTTCAAATGATTACGTCGACTAAATCGATCCAATCCCTTTTCTTCAAGTCAATGAAGCTTCTAACTCTAAAAGTGGATAAGGATATATAAGGGATTTAATACAAGATGGAGTGATATATATCAATGCATTATGTGAAGAGTGAGCTAACAATTTGCAGACTTGTTTAACAAAAGACTTACCAAACTTGAGGGATGTTAAAATAAGATGTTATATTTAGTAATTCATATTCATAGTAAACTTGAAGTTGTCATTTGGCTAATAACAACTCTAGTTGAGAGAGTTATATATACTACAACTGTAATAGTTATTTAGAGTTCCTAGTCTATATAAAAAGAAGTAAGTACTAACTCCATTCAGATCAATGAGAATAACACAATTCATCTTAATGCACAACAGAGGTCATGTCGATAAGCTTAATAAATATAATGCAACTACAATGTTTTTCTCGTTTGATTATACAATTGTAACTCAATTTGAGATGGGATATATATATATATATGTGTGTGTGTGTGTATACTATATATATAATCAAGAACCATAAAAGACTGCAAAAACATTGTCACATATATATACTCGAGTTCAATTGTGATTCATTACTTCAAAAGGCTCAATTAAATCATGTTTTGCTCAATCAATGTTAATTATATGCAACATATATATATATAATAAGGTGGCATTTCCAATGACAAGTTTGAAGTGTGTTTAACTAGACTATTATCAACTTGTGAAGGTAAATAAAGAAAACCCTACTTAATTCTGCTGCATATAATATATAAATATATACTAATTATTTTGGGACGTTCCATTTGTCAGGTACCAGTACCGTACGAGTTTTGTTAATTAGTTTCCAATTTCTTTAAGTATTTTTTTTTCTTCTTTGTGGACTTTAATTAGAATATTGACCGACATTTGGTCGAAATTACGGATTTTTCTACGTAGTTAATTCAATGCTTACTTCATGGGGATGTATAAGTTTGTAGGGTTTCTATGATGCTTCCTTCTCTATAAATTTATTTATTTAATTGTATTTACGTGGCTGAAAATTATTATTTATTAAACAATTTTTGTGGACTTAACTGGGGAAATACATCATCTTCTTTTCATTTGTCTGATCCTCTTTTTAAATTTAAAAAATTCTACAGATATACACTGTATAAGGGGAACTGAGGAAGGTTCTTTCTAAAACCATGCAGATTTTACTCCTATTTTCTATTATTTCTTTTTTGTCGTGAATATTGTGCAATTTATATTTATTAGTAAAATGCACATAAGATAATCTAAAGCAATGTTAACTGTAATATAATTTCCCAAAAAAATTATAAGTTATTAGAATTACACTGTATAAGGGAACTGAAATGATTTCACAAACTCGGAATTTATACACAAAACGATGAAAAATAAGAACGTACATTTTTGTTCGGACTGCAACCCTTTCGACTGAGGAAGGTATATATGTAGCTATAGAAGTTAAAACATAGACTATGATCTGCTAAACAATATTTCTAATGTGTAATATAATAAATTAAAGGGTTACAATTAATGTCCTAATTAAAGATGTTAACACTATATATACATACATGTTTACTAAGCAACCTTAATCAAGACACAAAAGCTATAGCCTTCTTCAGTTTATTACAATTAATCTACATTATATTTGTTTGTGATCTCTGATAAACTGATCATGATCACTGATGATGCTGATATGAATTCCTCACCGTCCGATTCAAAATGGAAGATACCAATCTTTGTTCTCTTCAAAGATGCTAGGTAAAAAAAAATACTTTTTTTCCTAAGTATTTATACTTTATATTTAAAGCCGAATCTAGGGTTCATGTATAAATAGTCGAAGGCTATATTTGAACGAGTAAAAGAAAATAAAGGTAATAAAAATCACTAAAATCTATATAAATGAGTGCAAATTTATTCTCTTTTGTAGGAATGTTTTCAAAAGGGATGAGCTTGGAATGGAAATATTTGGCATTGCATTTCCTGCAGCTCTTGCATTAGCTGCTGATCCTATCGCCTCTTTGATCGATACAGCTTTTATAGGCCACTTAGGTAAATCAATAAAATCATTTTGAAAATTTCAATATTTTGTACATTTATGTATATATATTAATTCATGTTTATTTATTTATATTTATAATAATTTTATGTGTTTATTATGCAGGTCCGGTGGAAATAGCAGCTGTAGGAGTTTCTATAGCTATTTTCAATCAAGCCTCAAAAGTTGCCATATTCCCACTTGTTAGTATCACTACTTCATTTGTTGCTGAAGAAGAAACAATTAAAAGAATTAACGACGAACAACAAAAGGCCAATGATCATAACGACGATTTGGAGAAAGGATCTATTAAAAACGCAGAAATTTGTTCAATAATAAACGACGAAAACCCAGAAGATGGTAAGTACGTTAATTAATAATATATGCATCATATATTTAATTAATTAATTTATTATTATGAAATTTTATTTAATCAATTATATATATATATATATATCATGCAGAATTGAAAACATCTATATGTAAATCTGTTGATGCTTCAAGTGTAAGTAAGGGAAAAGCTAAAAAAAGTGAGAAGAGAAAAATGCCTTCTGCATCTACAGCACTGGCTCTTGGGGGTGTACTTGGACTATTTCAGATGATATTCCTTATATTTCTGGCAAAATCATTTTTAAGTATCATGGGAGTTAAATCTGTAAGTATATATATATATATATTTCATTTTCCTACAACTTAAATTACATAAGATCGCCTCGAGTAATTGTGATTTGAAAAGAAAAAATTAGCAAATTATAGAAAGATGTTTGTATAACACAAATTTCTACTATTTAGAACTATCAAATTTTCATAAAGAGCGTTAATCACTGATGAAAATTTTCAATTTGTATATGATATATATACAAATTTTCATATATATATATATATATATGATATAAATGTTAGCTCGGACTCTTTATTTATTTATTTATATACATCTTACGAGTATAAACATTTCTATAATTATACAAGTGATCATACTAGCTAATTTTATAAACATACTATTTGTATCTATGAGAAGAAATAAGAAATCTCATATATATAAATGTGAGAATTATATATGTTTATAATCGGAAAAAAAATTAATCAAAATGAGTTAATGAAATAGGGATCTCCAATGTTAGCACCTGCGTTGAAGTATCTAATAATAAGATCAGTTGGGGCTCCAGCAGTTCTTCTTTCATTGGCCATGCAAGGTGTCTTTCGAGGATTCAAGGACACTAAAACTCCTCTCTACGCCACTGGTAATTAATAACATTATAAATTACTCTTCATATATATGATCTCCTTTGATTTTTAACTATTTTTTATTGGTAGAAATTTTTTAAATTCATCCTATAATTATAAATGTTTGTAATGATATAAAGCTAGCAAAATTACTTACGCAAATTGTGCAGAATTTTTCTTTTTAATTGCTCAATAATTTCTAGCAAAATGCATGTGCACTCATATGTGAGTATTGGTTTTATAGGACAGTGAAATTATTAGAAATATTTAAAATAAATTATGAAATAATATAAAACCTATAAATAGTTCATTTATTCAAATGTTGTCAGCCCCTTTAATTTATTTGATAAAGTAACATAGTTAAAATCATATAAAACTTTAATTTTATATTCAATTAATTTTTACATATCTGGTAATGAATGTGGGCATACTATTTAGTGTATTAACTTTTTTTATTGTAGTTAGTTCAAATAATGGGAAAAAAAGGTTATAGTTTGTAAATATTCTTTCCCTAATTCAAAAATTAACTTGTTACTCGAAATATGAAATATTTTTCATTAACCAAATTTAAGAGGTTTTGACCAATTAAAATTTTAGATTACTATTTTTCTCATAAATATTAATTTTAGAAAAATTACTAAAACTTCTCTATAATCTATTTTTATACCCAAATAATCAATGGAAGTATATTTTTAGGTTGAATTATGCTTTTTTTCTTCTATATATTTAGTCAATAATTACACCAAATCAACGTTAAATACCATTCACATTTTAAATAAAAATTATATATATATATATATTACAAACATAGACATTTTCTTTAGTTGATGTCATTGGCTCTAGATTATTTAGAAAAAAATTAGTTTAGTTAATACGCATATATAAAAGTTTTATTTGTATATACAAATATATGATTCTTTTTTATAAGCTATACATAGAAGCATTTGGCGAATTATAATTTTAGATTAAACCTTTTCATAAACAATTTTATATCAATGTAAAAAAAAGTTAAAAACAAACTATTAGAAGGGAAGAAACATTCGAATTTTTTACAATTCGAATTTTTTACAACACTAAAGAATGAAATTATAGCAAGGTTGGATAGCTGAAAATTATTATTGTAATACTGAAATAAATTAAAATAACTGACAATATTTAAATAGGTGAACTATTTATAGATTTTATATTATTTAATAATTTCTTTTAATTTAAATATTTCTAATAATTTTACTGAAGAGTACGTACTTTTTCTTCATCTAAAACATGAAATTAGACCCTAATTCTTACCCAATTTCATTATATTTCTAATTACAGTTGCAGGAGATCTAACAAATATAATTTTGGACCCCATTTTTATATTTGCTTGTGGACTGGGTGTGAGTGGTGCAGCCATTGCTCATGTCCTTTCACAGTAAGTACATATAAATTTATCAATGAATTAATATTGTTTGATTTTCATTTTTCTTCTTTATCTTTTCTCCTAATTAAGTGTGTATTTTCAGGTACTTGATATCCCTAATTCTCTTGTGCAAATTAATGAAACAAATTGACCTATTACCTCCAAGCATAAAGGATCTACAGTTCAGTAAATTTCTCAAGAATGGCAAGTATATTTTTTTTTCTAAATTTCTATGATATCGAATAAATCACATTAATTGATCAAACAATCAATTTTGCTGCAGGTTTTTTATTACTAACAAGAGTTATTGCAGTAACAATTTGTGTAACTTTAGCAGCCTCAATGGCTGCAAGGTTAGGTACTACTTCAATGGCTGCATTTCAGATATGCTTACAGGTTTGGATGACATCATCTCTTCTTGCTGATGGCTTGGCTGTTGCTGGACAGGTAATCATTCTATATATATATATACATATATAGCCCATGTGCTAATTAATTCACGTCATTTTGTAAAAAATCGAGTTCAATATAGTACACATATAGATTGATGAAAATTAGTATGTAAACTTTGTAACCATGCAAAAGGGTTTTGAGGTAAACAAGACGGTTTTTCGATAAATATAGCAAGATTGTCTGAAAACGAGGAGGGTGAAAATATTGAACGAAGCAAAAGATTAGGGTTTAGTTGTAATGTTAAATAGTGGAATATTTGAACTATATTTTATGTGCATGCATGGAAATATATTCATTAATATTGGTGAATTATTTTAACATTTTTTTTCCTATATGTCCAGGCAATTCTTGCTTGTGCATTTGCTGAGAAAGACCATCAGAAAGCAACAATTGCTGCTACCCGTGTGCTCCAGGTATATTCTTTATTAGATAATAAATATATTAATTTAAATTATCATATATTTCAATATTTGGTTTTTTCTTTAATTATAGGTTGGTTATAATTTCATTTGATTTCTTAGTAATATCCATTTATTGTTCATTATCAATAATACAATATTCACGGGTTTATATCATTCAACATATTGTTTCACAAATCAGAAGAAACTTGTTTGAGAAAACACGAAAATAAAATAAAAGCGTTAAATAGTTCTTGATTTTTTACATGGATTATGATCAATTTTACTAGCAAAATGGTCCTTAAACTATGATCAATTAGTGGGATTTTATATATTGTGCAGATGGGATTTGTACTAGGCTTAGGGCTTGCTCTTGTTGTTGGACTAGGGCTCCAATTTGGTTCGGGCGTATTTTCAAAGGACAAAAATGTTATTCATATGATCACCATAGCCATCCCGGTATCTTCTATTTTTACTTATATTTGATTGAATCAATTAACGTTTTAATTTGTTTTTTTTTTTTTTTTCATTTTTTCTAACTAAAGCTAGTTTTATTTTATGTTTTATATATGGTCAGTTTGTTGCAGCTACACAGCCTATAAATTCATTAGCATTTGTATTCGATGGTGTCAATTTTGGAGCATCTGATTTTGCATATTCTGCATATTCAATGGTAATTTCACCACCTTTCTCCTAAATTAATATATTTTTACATGGACTTTACAATCTATTCATTATTTTACAACATATATATGTATAACATATACTGAGATATTGAATTATAACAGATGCAATAATCATTATGATTCTTTTTTAAAAATTCATTTCAGGTTTTAGTTTCTATAGTAAGCATTGGATCACTTTTTCTTCTCTCCAAAAGTAATGGTTTTGTTGGAATATGGCTTGCTTTGACCATTTATATGGGCTTGAGGACTTTTGCTGGATTTTGGAGGTAATTTTTTTTTTTTACAATTTTCTGAAAAACATAACATATAAGATTGCATAATCATCTTTTCATTTTATTTTATACCCTTAATTAAGCTTAATTGCATAATGCATAAAATCTGAAATTACTCAACCAAAAATATTGCATCTAATTGAGCAAAATTATTGTATTTATTTTGCATTTGCAGGATTGGAACAGGAACTGGACCTTGGAACTTTCTTAGGGTCCCATTGCTATCTTCGATTACATGATCCAAGAATTTATGAAAACTATACAATAATTCGATTTAAAAACATTTTGATTCATAGTTATGTCTATTTCTGTTTCTATTATAATTCTTTATGTTATGTTTTTTACAAATATATGTAGGATTATAGTCCAGATTTTTGTTATGATATATCATGTAATACTTTATGTACATTATTGACATGGTTATACGTATGAATAGATGGTTTATGTTGTGCATAGGGAAAAAAAATGGGATTTGAGAGATAAATTAAAAAAAAAAAAATTATTATTATAATTACTCATGTAGACATTAATCACTAGTATAAAATGTACAACACAAGACCCGGACCGGTATAAAATTGGCCAGCATATTCTCTCACTAGGGGTGGCAAATGGGTGGATCGGATCGGATTTGGGTTGGGTCCAATTGGGTTTGTAAAAAAAATAAGTTGGAACCAACAAGAAACCAAAATGGCTTTTCAATATAAATTGGGTCCTTATTGGTTTTGATTGGTACCAAATGGTTCTTGTACAAAGATCCATTTAGGAACCATAAAGGATCCAAAATAGGAGGTTGGTGACTTATGGATCCAACACAATGCAAACATTTGTATACTAATCACTAATCTTTTTTTCTTGTTCACCAACTAATCCAATATAATGCAAACAAATTTTTTTTTCTTGTTAACTAACTAACTTATTACATTATATTTTTATATTTTTCTTATAAAAATTTCAATCATATTATACTAATGGAATAATTTATATGTAAAATATATTATTAACTAATGTATTTTAATTTATAACGAAAAAAGTAATGTAGAGAAATTAAAGATATAATTTTTTTTTCGGTTACAAAAATTAAAAATATAATATTTTTTTCCGGTTACAGAAATTAAAGATATATTAATTGATACTAAGTTATAATTTATGTTACTATTTGAAAGTTAGTCGGTTCAGAATAGAGGTGTAAACGAGCCGAGTTTGACATTTTTTTCGAACTCGTCAAGCACAAAATTTTCGAGCTCGGACTCGAGCTCGTGAGCATGGATTCGAGCCGAGCTCGAGCCCGAACTCGAGGCGAACCCAAAATTTTCGAGCTCGGACTCGAGCTCGTGAGCGTGAGTTCGAGCTCGAGTCGAGCCCAAGCTCGAGCTCGAACTCGAATCGAGCACAAAATTTTCGAGCTCGGACTCGAGTCGAGCACAAAATTTTCGAGCTCGGACTCGAGCTCGTGAGCGTGGGTTCGAGCTCGAGTCGAGCCCAAGCTCGCGAGCTCGAGCTCGAACTCGAGCCGAGCCCAAAATTTTCGAGCTCGGACTCGAGCTCGCGAGCATGGGTTCGAGCTCGAGCCGAGCCCAAGCTCGCGAGCTCGAGTCCGTACTCAAGCCAAATATTTTTATTTATTTTTAATTATTTAATATATATTTATTAACTATTTAATATATATTTATTAATATAATAATAAAAATATAATATATATTAAAAAATAAAAAAGCTCAAATGACTAAAAATAATATAAAATAATTTTTTGATCTTATTATAAAAATTTGTTTAAAGTATAAATTCAAATGACTAAAAATAATATAAAATAATTTTTTGATCTTATTATAAAAATTTGTTTAAAGTATAAGTTCAAATGACTAAAACAAGTATGAGTTTAGTTCTTAAGCAATCACATATTATCTACAAGTGAAATTTTAAATAAAGAAAAACAATTGGGTCTAAGAAAGAAAAAAGAGAGAATTAGGGCTTAATTGGATGGCATATCCATCTCCGAGAATTTTTTTCCATGGTAAAAATGAGAAATGTGATTTGGAAGATGAGATTTTTAAGAGTAAAATAAGTAATGATTGTGGTTGATGTGATATTTTTTTTATTGTGAGAAATTTGTTTGAGTTGGTTTTTAAATATAATTTTTATTAAATGTGGTTAATCAAATTCATTGATTTTGACGTCCAAAAATAGTCACAATGGATCTTATTTCAAACGTTACATTATTTTGTATTATAATATGTAATTAAATTAATTTTTTGCTTTGAAAGATAGTCGAAAAAAACCATTTTAATTGATTGTATTAACTGTCAAATCATAAATAGTAAAATTAATTTGTTGGAAAAAAAAATTCAAATTATTTGTATTGTTGAGAGATTTTTTTGGAATAATTTTTTTAAGAAATGCAAAACAATTGAATTTCTCTAAGAATTTTGTCTGGAACACTTTTTTTCATAACATAGGTAGCCAACCAATTAAGCCCTTATTTTCTCTTTTTTAATTGGATCCATTTAGGAACCAAAATAGGCCCATTATTGGAACCAATTTGGACCCAATCAAAAACCATATGAAACCAAAGTCTTAAAAATTTAATAAATCCAAAACCAATTGGAACCATAATTCCTTTTTTTAAGATCCATCCAAACCCAAAACTAGTTGGGTCGGGTTGGACCCGCGGTTTTGGATC
This sequence comes from Verbascum thapsus, assembly GCA_963669365.1. NCBI lineage: Eukaryota > Viridiplantae > Streptophyta > Magnoliopsida > Lamiales > Scrophulariaceae > Verbascum > Verbascum thapsus. Next base: position 3,961,888 of record OY770106.1, read on the forward strand.
CAACTTGCCACCCCTATCTCTCACTATAGATTTATTGATGAATTTGAATCTTTTAGTTTTCAAATACTTCAATCCAAGCACACCATTAAGATTCATTTTGGAAGAATGGATTTGGGCCTAAGGATGTTACATGCACGTTGGCATCATGGCATATGGAAAAATTTAAATTTGATAAGAAGATTTTGATATAATATCTTATTTATAAAACAAAATTATATTCTTGCTTAATGAGACAAGTAAGACAGATCGTAATGAGACAAGAACAAGTGAGGCGGACATTCAGGTAGCTTAACTCTTTTTCATGCTTAATGGAAAATCAACATAGTGATAATATGATCGACTTTACGGGCCCTATAAGCAAGAAAGCCCTACAAACACAAGTTAGATGATCCCAATAGCTAGTTGGAACGTAAGAGTGCTAAATAAAATTGATCATCAGAAGGCTGTTATGGATCTTATCACTGACTATGACAGCTCTACAAAGTTATAGCCAAATTAAGTCTTTGCCTGCTCGATGTGCATTTAAGATCGATCTTATGAAGGCGTATGACTCAGTGGAATGGGACTTTATCCCACTTACGTTACAATATATGAATTTCCATCCCCGAGTGATTGATTGGAATCGGGCATGCATTACTCCACCAACATTCTCAATCAATATCCATGGTTCAGCACAGGGATATTTTAAAGGAGCCCGGGGTCTAAGACAGGGTGACCCTATGTCACCGTATGTATTCGTGCTTGTAATGGAAGTGTTGCATGGAATAATAAAAAATGCGATAAGGAATGCATTGGACTTCAAATATCATTGGTTATGCAATCAGACAAGTACTTTCATGCTAACTTTTGCGGATGACTTGTTATTGTTATTGCGGAGAAGAAGGGGAAAGTCTTGCTGCTAAGACACCTGTGGGCTATTGTTACAAAAGATGCACAATCTACGCAAATAGGTTAAGGAAAGACACCATATGGAGTGTAAGAATTAGCAAGTCTAGTTCATGGAATTGGAGACAGCTTCTAAAACTACGAAGTATTATGGAATCCAACGTTCAATATCGAATTGGGAATGGAAGGAATATCTCTATTTGGCATGACCCCTGCATTGTAAAGGGGTACTTATCAACTCCATTCAGAGGGGTCCAGCTATCACAGGTTTGACTCGGGAGGCATGTCTTTCAAGTGTAATTAACAACGGAGAATGGAATTGGCCGAATACGAGAGGTATAGACGCGCTTGGGATCAAAGTCTCATTACCGATAATATACAACGAAAAAATGGACCATATTTTTTGGAAACAGGACCCCTCGGGAAGGTTTGGGACAAAATCTGCTATGGAAGCTATTCGAGAAAAAGGCCAGAAGAAGGGTTGGGCTCACCTTCTCGATGGTCCGGGATGTATTCCTAAGCATAATTTTATATTATGGTTAGCAATGCATGAAAGTTTAGCAACAAAGGACAAACCTTGGATAGGTGTCTCAAATAATTTTTGTATCCTTTGTCCCTTTCATTATGTTGAATCTCATAATCACTTGTTTTTTAACTATTCTTACTCTCGTCAATGTCTTGCCATTTTGAAGCACCAGGTGAAGTTTGCTTGGAACACTAGCTCCTGGCAACAAGGAATTGACAAAGCAGCTCGTTCATGGAGAGGAAAGCATCTGGTTAATTTATCGTATCGTACTCTCTTAGCAGCGGTTGTGTATGCGATATGGCAAGAACGAAATAATCGTGTCTTCCAGGACAAATCTACTAACCCATCACAACAAGCGAGACAAGTGCTAGAATTGGTTCGGATGCGTTTAGTTACAATAAATCTAGGGGAGTCTTTACAAAGTTATGCGTTGAAAAGAGTTCGGTGTATAGTGTGGTGAGGTTTTGCTTGAGTGTTTACTTTTGGTGGATACCGCAGACCGTGTGGGAAAGAACCTTATAGATAAGTAATGTTTGGGGAGTAGCATAGATTCCTAGTATCGTTCTGAGCCCTTTTTTACTCGAGCTAAGGTCCTGAGTGGTGCTTTGCACTCGATGTCTCCAAACCAACTGGTTAGAGACCATCGACTGGAACTCGCTAAAAGGGTACCTAAGTCGGTTGTTCAATACGCTTATAAGAATCTAAGTCACCTCCCTACCGTTATCTAATACTTAGGGTTCTATCTCGGATGGAATTGTGGTGTTCAGTTTGTAATGATTGTTGTGGCATAGCTCTGTGCTTTGTGCACCCGATGTAAAACTTTCTTTTATTTATGCATTTGAGTTTACCAAAAAAAAAATATTCTTGTCACACTATAATCGTTTGATTGTGGACAAGTAATATTTAAAAGTCTCTTTCAATTAAATAATCAATTCAAATTATGAGGGAGTTCGTACTCCTTATTTATAATTGCTTTTGATATTTAAAAAAATTGATTAAACAATACACAATGGAAATTTGGAATAAGACTTTTGAATGTCTTAAATTCTTGTCACAATGCACAACCTGCAGTATTTCTTTGAATAAATAAAAAGTAAAAGAAACTCAAATAGATTTATGTTATTATGTAAAGAAATGAATTATTATATACTCAAGAATCAAGATAAACCTATAAAACCTTTTAACGATAAATAAAAAGAAAAAATATTTCATTCAATAAATTTTAGTGCTCAACCAAAACAGTGGCGGAGCCAGGAATTGAAAGTGGGGGGGCGAAATGTTAAATTTTTTAAAATATACATATGTTAAAAATTTGGAGGGGCGAAATGTTAAATTTTTTAAAATATACACATGTAAAAAAATTTAAAACACACGCATGTTAAAAATTTTAAAGATTTGGGGGGGGGCGGCCGCCTCCCCCGCCCCCCCTATCTCCGCCACTGAATCAAAATACATCAAGTAATAAGAGATTATCAAAATATATTAAACTATTTTAGTTGTCCATAGTCAATTAGTCTTAGTATTGAACAAAACTCAGTTTAAGTCATAAATAAACGAAGTTCATGTTGAATATGTTAGGAATATGATCGCAATTGAAAATAAACGCACGAAAGAAAAACGATAAGAGAACACACTAATTGTTTACCCAGTTCGTCAAAAGAATTTTGACTACGTCTGGGGGCACTACCAAGCCAGGTTTTTTTCACTATATTTCGAATGATAAAATTAAAATGAGAATAGGGCTATTTATAATACAAGATACATAATCCTAATAGGACAAGGATTACTAATTCTAATAAGAAAAGGATTAGAGTCCTAATAGCAAAATGATTAGAATCATTCAGGCTCCATAACTCAACAATCTCTCACTTGGAGACTGAACTCAAAAGTAATCATCTCTCGATCTTATAATTCAATAGCCCATAATGGTCCCGGTAGTGCCAAGCCTCTCTTCTCAGTTACTGAGGCCAATTGAAGCTATGCAATTGAAGCCATGGATAGCTTCAATTTCTCAAATGTGACACTCTTAGTCAACATATCAGCAGGATTCTCATCACCTTGAATCTTCATTAGCTGCAAGATCTTCTTTTCCAAGAGATATCTTATGTAATGATACTTCAATTCAATATGCTTAGTGTTCGAATGAAACGCTGGATTCTTTGCTAAGTGGATATCACTCATACTATCACTGTATAGAATACTACTCTTTTGCTCCTTCCCCAATTCACTCAAAAAACCTTGCAACCATACCATCTCTTTACTAGCCTCAGTCACTGCTACATACTCAGCTTCTGCAGTAGACAAAGCCACAACATTTTGCAACTTTGAAGCCCAAGAAATCGTTGTACCACCCAAAGTAAACACATACCCCGTAGTACTTCTTCTTTTATCATGATCACTTCCCGCTAATTTAGCATCGACAAATCCTTCCAATTCGACACTTTTGCCTTCAAAACATAAGGCTTTCTCCGTAGTACCACGCAAGTATCTTAGGATCCACTTTACCGCTTTCCAATGTTGCTTTCCCGGATTTCCCATAAATCTACTAACTACTTCCACTGCATGCGCAATATCCGGTCTAGTGCACACCATCGCGTACATTATGCTACCAGTTGCCGAAGCATAAAGAGTCTTCTTCATGTAAGCTCGATCCTCATTACTACTAGGCGAGTCCTTGTTGGATAGCTTAAACTGGCTACCCAACGGAGTACTTACCGGCTTTGCATCATGCATAATGAACGTCTTCAAAACCTTTTCGATATACTCAGCCTACGAAAGATACAAATTTCCTGCCAACTTATCCCGATTGATTCGCATACCCAAAATTTGATTTGCTTCTCCAAGATCCTTCATAGCAAATCGTTCAGACAGTTGCTTCTTCAACTTGCTCAATTCTCGAGCACACGATCCTGCTATTAACATGTCATCAACATACAATAGCAAAATAATATAACTATTGTCAAGCCTCTTGAAGTAGCAACAATGATCGGCATTGCAACGCACAAAGTCAATCTCATGCAGGAATCCATCAAACTTCTTGTACCACTGTCTTGGAGCTTGTTTCAAACCATACAAGCTCTTCTTGAGCTTACACACTAGCTCAATGTTACCTTCAGACGAATACCCTTCTGGTTGCATCATATAAATATCTTCTTCAAGATCACCATGAAGTAATGCCGTTTTTACATCCATCTGCTCTAACAACAAGTTTTCTGCAACAACCATACTCAACACCAATCGAATAGTAGTCAGTTTCACGACATGAGTAAAAACATCAGTATAATCAATACCATAATTCTGCTGAAATCCCTTCACAACCAGTCTCGCCTTGTAACGTTTGCTTTCATCCGCCTCTTCTTTAATTCTGTAAACCCACTTGTTATGCAGAGCTTTATTTCCCTTTGGAAGCTCAACAAGTTCCCAAGTATCATTGGACTTTAGAGAGTTCATCTCGTCATCCATCGCAAGTTTCCACTTGTCCCCATACTCACATTGACTAGCCTCTGCATAACATTCAGGTTCACCACTATCAATCAACAATACGTTATGTAAAGAAGGCGAATACATATCTAGTGCATGACGTTGTCTGCTAGATCTCCACAGCGGAAGTGTCGGAGTACTCGGTTCTGCCTCAATAGCTACCTCATCATTCTGCGTAACTTTACTCCCACCCGAGTTAGAGATATCCAACTCAATAACCTCGGGATTTTTAGCCTGAGTACCCGTATCATCAATTTTTGGTGCTTCCAACCATCCTTGTACAAAACATGTTCATTGAATATAACATCTCGACTACGAATTATCTTACGATTCTGTTCATCCCAAAATCTATAACCGAATTCATCACCACCATATCCAATGAACGTACACTTGACAGATTTAGCATCTAATTTACTTCTAGCAGTAGCATCAATATGAACATATGAAACGCACCCAAATACACGAAGAAATGACAAATTTACCTCCTTACCACTCCAAGCCTCCTCCGGTATGCCATTACCCAATGGAGTTGATGGTCCTTTATTAATCAGAAAAGCAGCAGTGTTAACTGCATCTGCCCAAAACATCTTCGGCAACCCGCATTTCAATCGCATACACCTAGCACGTTCATTCAATGTTCTGTTCATACGTTCTGCAACCCCATTCTGCTGAGGGGTTCCTCTCACAGTCTTTTCCATGCGAATACCGTTCAGATCACAATATTCCTTAAACTCAGCGAGTTCATATTCTCCACCATTATCAGATCTCATGCACTTCACATTCAGACATGTTTCGTTTTCTACAAGGGCTTTCCATTTTCTAAAAGCGTCAAAAGCGTCAGATTTATGCTTTAGAAAATAAACCCATACATTTCTCGTGGAGTCATCGATGAAAGTCATGTAGTATGACGCACCACCAAGAGATGTAACTGGTGCAGGTCCCCATAAATCACTATGCACCAACTCTAACTTCTCGTTCTTCAAGGTCCTGCCTCCTTTCAAAAAACTCACCCGTTTCTGTTTTCCAAATATACAGTCCTCACATAAACCAACATCAACTGTTTTGAGGCCTGGCAGCTTTCCTTTCGAACAAAGCTCCTTCATCCCCTTCTCGCTCAGGTGGCCAAGTCGGCAATGCCACAAATCTGCATCACTGTTTTCTCCTGCGAGAGAAATACAATCTTTAGTATTGGATGTCATATATAATGTACTCTCTTTCTTACCTCGAGCCAGTATCATGGCTCCTTTGGTTATCTTCCATGTGCTGCAACCAAAGGTCACAACGTATCCAACATCATCTCGTTGCCCTACAGAGATCAAATTCCTTTTCAGGCCAGGAATGTGTCTCACATCACGCAACTGCAATACGCTGCCATTCGAGGTTTTGATTTGAACATCTCCCTTTCCCACAATTCTCAAAGACTCATCATCAGCAAGATAAACCTTTTCGAAATCCCCGGAAGTATACTGTTCCATTATATCAGCATCACTACAAGAATGGAACGATGCTCCAGAATCCAAAACCCACGATTCCAATGGACTGCTCACGCTCAATATCAAAGCGTCGCTAATGTCTTCAGTTGCTGCATTAGCTGATTTTCCATTCTTCTTGGGTGTTGTGCACTTGCTTTTGTAATGGCCAAGTTGATCACAATTCCAACACTTAATCGAACTCAGGTCTCTCCTTGTCTTACTTTTTTCTCTTGATTTTGACCTACCCATGTTTGAATTCCTTGATTCCGATCTGCCACTATTTTCTGTATTCATAACAGAACCCGAAGTTATACTCGATTCTCTCCTGCGAATTTCTTCACTAATAATCAGATCTCTAACTTCGTTAAATTTCATCTTCTCTTTCCCTGTTGAAGCAGTAACCGTTCCACCCCAACTTTCAGGTAGAGAAGATAACAGAATTAGGGCTCTAACTTCGTCATCAAAATCGATCTCAACTGAGCTCAATTGGGCCGTAATCAGATTAAACCCATTAAGGTGCTCAGCCACCACAGAACTCTCTGACATCTTTAGGTTAAAGAGACGCCGCATCAGATGAACCTTGTTCGCCGTTGATGGCTTCTCTTACATGTCTGCTAAAACTTTCAGAATACCTTTGGTGGTTGTCTCTTTCGTCGTATGGAACGCAACGTTCCGTGACAGAGACAAACGAATCACACTCATCGCTTTCCTGTCAAGTACCTTCCACTCTTTGTCTTTCATGTCCGACAGCTTATCACCAATGGGCTGATACAAATCTTTATCATACAGGTAATCTTCGATTTGCATCTTCCAGAACCCAAAATCAGTCCCGTCAAACTTTCCAATCGGCGTTTTTCCTTCACCCATCATATTCGCTCCCACTCGACCTGGAGCTCTCGATACCAGTTGTTAGGAATATGATCGCAATTGAGAATAAACGCACGAAAGAAAAACGATAAGAGAACATACGAATTGTTTACCCAGTTCGTCAAAAGAATTTTGACTACGTTTGGGGGCACTACCAAGCCAGGTTTTTTTTCACTATATTTCGAATGATAAAACTACAATGACTACAATGAGAATAGGGCTATTTATAATACAAGATACATAATCCTAATAGGACAAGAATTACTAATCCTAATAAGAAAAGTATTAGAGTCCTAATAGCAAAAGAATTAGAATCCTTCAGGCTCCATAACTCAACAGAATAATATATACTCATAAATATTATATTATTCATATGAACTATTTATAGAGATTACAGGTAAATCAAATGAAATCATAACCTACCTATAAGAAATAAAACAAATTTAAGGAAATGAAATATACAAATCAATATCACAATCTAAACTAATATATTTTATTCTAATAGTTCAAATATTAAATATCGAAACTCGAATTAAAACTCGTTCACTATTATCCACATAAAACCTTGTTGATTTTGGCTCCATTATAATATGATTTGACGTTGATTTATTTGTAATAGTCCAGAATGAGTGCATGAATTTGGTCACATAAAGTCGCAAAAAATTTAAATAGCCGACCACTTCTCCTAAAGTCGCTATTACCATACCCCACAAATCGTTATCACCAAAGGACAATGCATCATTTATCAACACACCCACTTACCTACTTTTTTAGATTATTTTCCAATTTTATTTTATTTTAATAAATATATAATTATAATATATTATATATAAATATCCATAATCCAATCATAATGTCATTTTCTACTTTTGCATCATCACGTCTAATCTTGAAACCTAAACAAAAGTTGGCATCACAATACATATCTATATATCCTAAGGAACCTCCACATCAAAAAGTGGATATATTCCACCCAACTTTATTCATTCTACACTACATAAATCTTCAAAAAAAAATATATTCCATTCAATTAATGCAATATATGTAATATATGATATATCCACATCTATTCCATATGCTAAATTCATATTTCAATTTATGTACTAGATTCGATTTTAATACGCCATCTTCCACACGGTACCAAGCATTTATTAACCATACCAAACATTACATATGGCAGTATTTCATTTATTAATGTAAAACAAAACAAAACTCTTACAAATAAAAGATTCAATAGAATGCAATATCTAGTCCAGATAATACAATAGAGAGACAACCTTAGGATCATCAAAGTACAAAAGAACATTACAATGCCCAAACTGGACTGAGTTTTTGTTAGTCACAGCCCAGATTAACAAATAGAAACTCCCGTTACAATAATAATCAATTAATGGTTTTTTTAAGTTGATACATATTTTTGATTGGAAAAAATATTAAAATCATTGTACCCATAAAATTTCCAAACCCAAAATTCAAAATACTTCCTAAGGGCCTTCTCTGTCTAAACCGAAAACGAATTCATTTACCTTAGACTACGAGCTGATCAAGTTGCATCTGCTCGAGCCAAGCCCCTAAAACCGAATTATCAATAGAGTCATTTTGAGAATTTGATTTCAAACACTCACCGGATGGTGCAGCCGCACCTGCAGCAGGCTTGTCCATCATCTCGGGTGGTGATTCTTTCACAAGAGATTGCACCCACGACAAATCGGGCTCGTCTCCATCGTTATTGGGTTCGAACGAACTTGGTTTTTTCAAATCATCTCCATTAATGGACCAATCAGCTTTTCCAGTTGGGGAGCCCCACTTAGACCAAGCGGGTCCAGGCGACCCAACATTAGGCCCACGGGTCGACCCGAGATCACGGGTGGGTCCAAAGCTATGCATTTGTTGCTTCTCGCGCTGGGCAAATGATGAGAGACGAGCACTAATTGGTGATTGTGTCTCCAAGCTTCTCGGTGACATCCTTGGAGATGAGGCACCAAAAGAAGCCTGCAACAAAGGGTGATCAACATTTCTAGGAGAAAAAATATTAGTATTAATTGGCGATAGGATGGTTTGTTGGTGCTGAAACTGGTTAAGGAGAGCCGATTTGTGTGTAGGAGAAAAAACACCAGAAGCCGCTGCCTGATCAGAAAATCTAGGCGATGACGCAATCTCAGCTGAAAAAAGCTCATCAAGGTTGGAAGGAGTTAGTGTTGACTTGGACCGACCAGAACGAGCCAACATAGCTGAATTGGGGGCCCGTGGCTGAGAAAAACAAGCCAAGTCATTCAAAACCATTTGTTGCGCATCAAAATCGTGAAACATATTCAAATCCTCAGGCGGAATATCACGGGCACTGAGGGAAGATCTAAGTCGGCTCGATTGGAGATTGCTACCAGGGAGATGAAGTGTCGGAACATTTGGTTGAGGCCAAGCTGAAGATGAATGAGACATTCCGTTAGATGTAGGTGACATGGCTTGATTGAATGCAGAAGGAGAAATCACAGAGTGTGATGTGGGTGAGCCAGGTAAAAGGCTTAAAGCTGCAGCCATGTCCATGTAAGTGGCTGCTGAAGCAGCTGACCTTGGAGAGGGAACACCAGATCCAGTTGACACATATAATGGCCTAAGCTCCTCTTGGGTGTGCGCGAAAAAACACACCTGTCTTGCACAGCTTGTGCCATCTTTGCAAAGCCTGGTTCGGTATTGAGCTGGATGCAGCCAGCACTCGAACACGCCATGTGCATATTCACACATGTCCCCTCGCCTACAAGCACCCTTTCGAAAATCAGGACATGGAACACAGCTGTAGTGGTACTTTCTGGGGTCTCTTCTACGAGCATTTTCACCAGGGTGAACAAAAGGGCACTCAGTCCAATCATGAGAATAAGCCCTTGAGCAAGGCCTGACCTTAAAGGAAAACATACGGAACTCATCTGTGGAGTAGATGCTATTTCTAATGTCAGGAAGGGATGGGTCAACCGGGTATTGTTTCTTCTCTGACACAGAATTAGCAGGAAAATCACTGAACTTTGAAGCTGTTGGGGAAGAGATATAACCAGCTGGGGAACATGGGGACCTACTCTCTGGAGATGATGATAGAACTGGTGAAGATGCATTTGAACTAGATATGGAGACCCGTAAATTGCACTCACCAACCGATCCATCAGATATATTGTTCATAAGTAAGTCCTCGAGAGCAGCTTTAGCACCTGGAAGCTTTGGAGGAGCTACAATCACGTCAACAGGGCGACGCCCACTGGCATCCTCGACATTTGGGTCAGCACCAGCAGATAACAACAGCTTGACAACATCGAATGCCTTGACAGATCCTCCAGAAGCAGCACAATGGAGAGCAGTCCACTTATCTTGTCCACAAAACTTATTCAGATCAACCTCCGGTAGAGCGACTATCAGCTTTAACACATCAACACTACCATATGTAGCAGCTACCATCAGCGGTGTTCTTTCTTCTTTGGTGATCTGCTTTGAACCTTTATTACGAACATACCAAAGTCCAGCCTCATCAATTGCAGACAAATCAAGCTCAATGTGTCTTTTGAATGCTTCAACATCATTGTTCGAAGCAAATTCAAGCAAACTTGAAAAGGAATCCTCAGTCTCCACAGATAATTTACTCAGGTTCTTCATATTATTAGATTTTACAACAGCAGCTCCTCCGTTGGTAGACGAATTTGAATTTGATTGTTCCGGCCCACTGTACATAGTCCAATCAACTGCAAGTCAACCAACAACATACGTGTTCAGATCATAACACAATAAATTCTTGTTAATCTATAACATTTAGAAATGGTAACCTAGCAAATGAAAAATGAAATAGACCATCTTATAAATAAAATAATTTTGTATAACAACCATGATCATCCTATAAGTCAGTTCCATTTTTTCAGAATTCAAGTTGGAGTTAATCAATATTCACAAAAAGTATATAATGGTACCGAAGGTTTCATCCACATACATAGGTGGTCACAAAGTTTTATACAAAAATACCTCTACATGCAGTAATATGGTCCAGAATCCTTGATCTGACCCCAAAGTTCTAATTTTTTTTCTTACAAACTACAGCTCACAAAGAGAGCGTATTTGGGGAAAGCAAAATTTAATGAGTGGAATATATTAACAAATATGGAATTTCTTTTGAGGTAACTTCCAATTACATCAATTATACAGGATTTTTTAAATAAAAGAGAAAAAAAAACGAATCTTAATATGCACCAAAAATACATAATTTCAACTTAATTAATTTTGTGCATACGAAATCTTTAATACTTTCATCAACCTAAAATATACATCGATCTAAAACCTAAACAGCAAATCGAGTTCATACACTAAAACAAAAGAAAATCAAAATCAAACTAAAACAAATGAAAAAAAAAAGCTTCACAGCACATAGCAAAGCAGATCAGTCCAGAATGAAGTCAACGCAACTCAAATCAACAAAGAAAAACTCACCGTTGACCTCCAAAATCGAAGCTTCCAGCAAAGATCTGCAAATTGATCATGTCAGTTCACTCATTCACCGATCTATTTCTCGAATCCAAAAAATGAACAATAAAAAATCAAAAAATCTGAAGCACATAAACCGATCTTCATTGCACTTGATTTTACAACAGCATAGAAAAAAGGAGAAGTTATATATATAATTACATACAGGAGGAAGGAAGGCGAGATGTAGGGCTTGTTTTGTATGTATATGTCTGTATATGTATATGCTCTCTCTCTATATATATAACTATATATCTATATATCTTAGAGAGGGAAAGAAAGTGTTGTTTAGTGAGAGAAAGAGTGGAGCGGTTTTGAAATTGAAATGTAAATGAAATTAAAATGTAAATGAAATGAAATGAAATGTTGTTTGAAATTAACGCGAAATGAAGTTGAAATTAGAGTCAGGTGTGTTTGGGCGGTGAGAACTTAGGCCGTGTTTGGCTACTAGTGATGCGACTTTTTTGTTTATTTCTTTATTTTTGTTTTGTTTTTTTTCCTATCCACTATAGTACTAGTACCTTTATTTCTTTAATTAAATGAGAAGTTTTTTTTTTAACAATTTAAGTTGATATAATTTAAAAAAACAAAACTATTTGCTTCAATTATTTTGATGAAGACAAATTATATTGGTATAGTCATTATTCATGCATAAAAAGCCATTGATTATTAATTAACAAAAGTTTCATTGTTTAGGTGATAATGGAAATGTTATTTTTTTTTTTGGATGACGGGGGAAACCCGCAGCCGCTACCCTTTCGGGTGCGCACTGGGTAAACCTCGCTCTTGTGTAATAGCCTGCAAACCACACAAGAGAGTTAAACCAGCCTAGGTTGCCCATAGCTGACAGGCTCATAGTAGAGAAGGCAAATAGGCATTCCCACAGTGGAAATGTTATTGTTTGTATTATTTGTAGGTAGAAATCAATTATTTCACAATAAACTAGACACATTTTTAAAGATGTTATTTCTCGAAAAAAATTTAAAACAAGAACTCGATCAAGAGATGGCTCATGAAAATATAAAAAGAAAAAAAAATTAGAATGTCTTTTTTCGGTCAAAGTAATGAAGTATTTATAGACTTTTAATAGATGTCACACATTTTCACCCAAATGGTTCTCTAATCTAGAGATACTTATTTGGTCAAACCATACGACCAATGGACCCAAAATGATGTAAACACACTATTTCACGAAACAAATCACTAAAAAGAGTCACTATTTCAATTCAGACATCCTTATATTAAATATTATTTAATATTTATTTATTTATTTCTTTTTATATATAAAATAAATAATTTATATCCAACATTGGTGTACCATAATGGTGTCACATCATTGTGGGATTGACAAGTGTCCATCTAAAAATAATAATTTAAATAAATAGACACTTGTCAATTCCACAATGATCTGACACAATTATGGTATGCCATTATGGGATAGCAGATCCATTCCGATAAGCTACTATTGGCGTTCCACTATAAATGCAATGAAAGGCGCAATGAGCTTGGTTTGAAAGCTCAACCATCACATATATTTATAATATAGAGTAAGCTCCAACATTTTCTTCACAACCAATGTCCGGCAAATGCATGAATGAATATCTCATGTGGGACTGCAACTCTTATTATTATTATTATTATTATTATTATTAGTTTTAGTATTATTATTATATTATGTATTTATACAATAGTTATATCATCGTTTTAATATGATAGAGTTTTTATTTTCTCTTAATTTAGAAATTATATATGTTAATAATTCATTAAATTTTTTATTACAAGTGATTTATAATAAAAGAAATTAATAATTAAAAAGTCAATGGATATATTATATACATATAGCACTTAGTAGTCATTATTCATGCATAAATAGTCAATGCGTTAATTAATTGACAAAATTAACATTATATTCCCATTAAACGAACAAAATAATATTTGAAGAAGATATTTGTCAAAAATATATGATAAAAGTATTTAATTAACACTCTTTTTATCTATTCTTGAACTATAAATATGTATGTTCGATGAAAATAAATTTGTGAATCTTGTAAACACTATCTTAGAGCATCTCCAATGGAGCACCAAAATGGTGTTAAAACACCATTTTGGTGCTCTGATGGAACGCTAAATATGGCCCCCACCCACGGCAAATTTGCCGTGGGTGAACAGGAGAGCTGCAAATTTGCAGTTCTCCTGTTCACCCACGGCATTTTGCCGTGGGTAAATCTTTTTTTTTTTTTTTTTATTTTTCCTTTTCTTTTGGTATTCAATTTAGTATGTATATTTATCAAAGTTTACAATTAGGTCCATTACGATTAAGTCCCTAAATTTTAAAAATGTTACGATTAAATATATGTTATTTTTTTATATATGTTATTTTTGAAAATTTTATATATGTTAATTTTGAAAATGTTACGATTAGGTCCATTATATATGTTATTGTTTTATATTTAATTATACAATAAAATATAAATTAAAATATATGAAAATATTCATTAAAGCATGGATATATTACATGAAATAGGAAATAACTAATATTACGTACAATTTTAATTTCATCGATATTTAATTTCGTCGATAAAATATTAAAAATATACATACTACGTATTATTATTATTATTAAATAATCATTGTATAATTTTATAAGTTTATAAAATATAAAAAAATATTAACTTGGATGAATATGTAATAAAGAATTAAATGTAGGGTGTTATTTGTAAAATATAAGAAATAATAGTAAATTGGGTTAAAAAGGAATATTATGTGGAATATACTTTTAGAGTGAGATTTAGTGTTATACATTGGAGCAGCATTACTGTAGCAGACACTAAAATGGTGAAAAACTTACACCATTTTAGTGATCTCCATTGGAGATGCTCTTATGCAGTTATAAAAAATAATAAATTGTTGTTGGTTTTTTTAAATAATAACGGTTAAATAATAAGTCGTATATAACTAAAGTAGGTTTTAGAGGATAATGAAAATGCTATATATCATTATTTAATATCACCGGGTTTTTTTTTTGTTGATTTTTAATTTAAAATATATGAATATTAATTCATTGAAATCGATCAATTACAAATAATTTAAAAAAGTAAGAAATTAAATATTGATAATATATAAAACATGATATATAATATCATTTACGAATATTTGTGGAAGGGACAAAATAAAAGGGCATTTTCATGTCGACAACTTTTGCCAATCCACGTCATACATTCCTAAATGAGCAGAGGTTCTTAAATTATGCTTAGAACTTTATGAGAAGAGATGAATGTGACAAATGGCATAAAATTCTTGTAATTCCGGATAATAGTAAAAATGGGATTTGATTTTTTTATGAGAAACATTTAAATCAAAACACAATATTTACATTTAATTGAATTTCTAAATTAGTATTTATGATTTTTTTTTTTAAAAGACATAATATACAAATGCATAACTGTGCCAAAAAAAAAGGATAGAGATGATTTTAGTGAAATAATCAAAAAATTGTTTTTTTGTTAAATCATACAAAGAGTCAAAGTATCATCTATTTTTCTTAAAATCATCCAATTATCGAATAAAAGATTTTTTTTAACTAATGAGTACATCACCATTATCCGCAACGTAGCTTTATGCGATGTATACTATGTTTTGCTACTAAATTATTATTGATTTATACTAAAATATTTGATTAAAAAATAATTAAAACTATTCTTATCAGAAAAAAGTTTTACTATAATATTTTATGTTTTCAGAGCGTCCAAACACGGCTTTATTGTTGGAGAGATAGTCAAGTCAATGCGGGTCACGGATTTGAAATGGAAATTAAAATGGTTTGGAATTGGGAGCTCAAGTCCGCCAATTAAACCAGGGAATTAAAAAAGAAAAAAGCAAAGTTGGAAGGAAAATGGACTGGTGAAAATGCGACCTCGGTTGGAGACAAAACTAAATATAAAATAATGAATTTATTTTTCTTTATTTTTTCTCATTTAATTTGAAATATCCATGTTAACTCGTAATATTTTGATTTACAAATATCCCAATTTATGATGTACCTTTTAAACGAGATAGGATTTTCTAATTCAAATCCATATTTCATCTTTTATATTTCACATATTTATATAATTAACACATGTAATTTATAAATACACTTATTAAGGGATGTTTAACATGTGTAAATATTTTGACAAGTATAAAAAATCTAACAGATAGAATGAAAAATAAAATAATATTTGAAATAGAAAATCTTATTCCTTTTGAAACTCTAGAACATCTCTAATTTTTCGATGAAAATACTCTTAATTTAAATTTTAAAATAATGAAATCAAGTGTTTCCATATTTTACTGATAGAATGGAGTATTTCATAATGGGTTTATAATAGTGGATTTCAAAATGAAATTTTGCCGAAAATTAAATTACTTCCCCTTTATAAAAAAAATCAAATTATAGTTGCAAGTTGAACAAACAAATGATAGATTTTATAATTTAATCACACGATAATTTGATTTACTTTCTACTTTTTATAACCTTATAGTAAAGTAATGTAACAAATGTACTTTGATGATCTTTACTTTTAAGTTAGGGAAGGGAAGATAAAAAGAGTTTGCATTAAGTAATATAAAAATGATGTGTAGATTGAGACACAAATATATATAATACGTTTTAATTTATTCAATTCTCCTTATTATCAACTTTTTAACTTTCGATAATTGTTAATGATATCTCCAATATGTTGATAGTGATCTTACAAGTTTTTATTACAAGTGTAATGAGACTAAAAACATTAAAATAGTCACTTTATAAGTGACCAAGAAGTAAAAAAGTACTCATGTTGTCTATCTGAGCTTGTGATAATTAAATTTCGTTTATTTTGGATAGTTATATGGATTTAGCTCGAATTTTATTAGGGTGTGTTTGGATCGAGTGATGGATTTCAAATCCATCGACAAATTCATTTAAGTTCATTTGGATGATGATGGATTTCAAATCTCTCGCCATTCATTTTAAGCTCTTTTCTCCACAACTACGGTGGATTTCAAATGACACCATTTTAGATGTCATTTGAAATCCTTCCTCCAAATCCACTCCTCAAATCAAATCCATCGATCCAAACACAGCGTTAGATAATTTGGACCGAGTATACGATTCAAAGGATCTAGCCCAGATGAAATATAGACCATAGTTTAGTTAAAGCTAATAACCTAAATACTTAGTTAATAGAGGTAAATTAGTTTCAGTATTAGCTTATGAGTTATGAGTAATTGATATTACAAGGTGAATTAATGTGAGAAAAATGAAATAAAGCCAATTAATTATGCCATTAATATATAAAACCCTTAGCAAATGAGTCCATTTGATATGATTTTTTTTATTTCAAATCATGCTCATCTTTTGTTCTAAATATTGAACACATGTAACTCACATATACACTTATTAAATTATGTTTAAGATGGGTAAATATTTGACATGTATTAAACATTTCTTTTTTATTCCAATTTTTATTTCATCTTCTATCTTAATATTTAAATGATTGACACATGTAATTCACATATATATATATTTTTATTAAGCTAAGTTATGTTAAATATTTTGATACATACTAAACATTTAAATATTTGAAACAGAAGATGAAACAAAAATTTAAAATAAAAAATTATATCCCATGCGTCACCAACAATATTAATACCAAATATTGTGTATTTTCTCATTACTCCATATATCCTCTCTCTGTTTCCATTTGGGCATTTAAAACTAACGTCCTTTGAATTCGGAGTAATTTAATAGACCACTCAAAAATCAGAAATATAGTCTAGAGTCTAAATACCAATAGGCTGTTTAACTTAGTAATTAGTATTTAAATATAATCCATATTATATTGGATTATTGACCAAAACTTGTACAAGATGTAATGGTTATTGATATAGTCTAATGTTCCATACTTTTTTTTTACTATAAAATACGTACATTTGATAAATCAAATGCCCATAGACTAAGTCTTTATCTTAGACTATTACCTTATCCAACTTACACGTCATTTTCCTATTTGAAAAATATATAAATACGATAATAACAATAATAATAATAATAATAAAAGAAATAATCTTTCACCAATAATTGACTCTATTTTCATAAGACACATTCATTGTTGGATTGGTCTAAAAAGAGAGGAAATTTCTTACTTGAATTCTTCCTTTTATTTTGGAATTCAATTGCAGTCATTATGTTCATAAATGAGCCGGCTGCTAAAGCTTAAACATTAACAAAGATGAAGCCACCTATCAAAATTTAGTAAAATATACTAGCCCTTCCGATTTGATTAAAACTCATTCAAATTCGAGATTTGACTTCGAAATAATTTCAAAACAATTTTCCTAGCTATATAAAAATCTAAGCGAACTATGCTTGAATTAGACTCGAACAATTTTCATAGCTACATAAAAATCAAATGAACTCTTGAGGTCCGACTGGAATGTGAGAAAATTTTCGTAATTTAATAGAATATGTTTAATATGTGTTAAATAATGATATTAAATGAGTTGGGCCAACCAAGGGCTCTAACCCACGAGACGAGCCCGTATCCCAATGACATTATAAACACCACCTAAGTTAATTAAACAATTATAATATAATTATATAAATTTAATTCGCTAGTTTACTCCTAATTTCAAAAGATTAAAGAGTACTTATTATATTCAAGAACTATAAATGGAATTGACCCTATCAAACTAAGTACGTAATCTTATACCACCAAGTGCGACCCTCTATTTAATAATACGTTATTTAATTTATCGTATATCGAATCTGATCCCACCTTCACGTTTCACGTGATACATATTTAATTCCGAATCACATCACATGCTATATGCTTTCCCTTACAAAATCCTATTGAAGACACATCCAACTCAAACAAAGTCCATAATTCCATACATGATTGTAAGGATACAACATAAAGCATCTACAAAAAGAAGCTGTTGTTTAGTTTCCAAAACACATCTTATAATGTCATTGTGGTATTATATAACATAGCATACCAACATTAAACTAAACAAATTCACATTCAAAAAAACAAAAATCAAACATTGTTCTTGTGCTTCACTTTCCCTACTCCCACACATGATTTTACCAATTGCTTCAAACCCTTCTTAGGAGTAGACTTCTTCTCCGCCGACGACGACAATTCTTTACTCTTTTCGGCCTCCAACTCCTCTTCTAGTTGCAAACATAACTACAAACATAGTAAGTAACACCAACATTTAGAACGAAATTAAAACGTACATCTTATAAAGCGTGTCAAACCCACCTAACGTATCGACATGATCTATTACAAAGAACACGTAAATGATAAAAACCACATTATAACGAATTTGCATTGTCGAAAGTAAAAAAAACTAAATTTTGTTATTACCTTTAAGATACGGTCCTCGGCATGAACTAGTCTTTCAATTAGGGTACCCTTTTTTTCGACTTCGATCATCACCTCATCAACCGGCCGACAATGCTTCTCTAGATTCTCCGGGTAGAAATCCGCGAATGAAGGCTTTCCGTCACTTGTAAGGGTTCCGCTTGAGGTGGTGGATGCATAAGAGCTCTTCGGAGAATGGCTCACGCTCCGAATGTCTTCCAATTGTTTCAACTAAAAATTCATGTCATAATAATATTAGAAACAACTTGTATACCAATTTATGAATTATAAATATAATTCACAAAATGAATTAATCACACTTTATACTCATTTTATTAGTTACGCTATGACGCTATGTTAGCCAGCCTGGTTGAAGGGCAGATCACCTTGGTGACTTTCGTGAGTCCAACTCTCAAATGATCCACGCTATTTCTCACGTGCGTGTATATATATATATATATATATAAGTGTAGCCCCACCATATAGGTCATTCTTAGAAATTATTCGGACTTTGCAATACAATAACGATAGTTAATGAAACGGAATTCATATGGGCATATACTTGTCACCCACCAAGTAATGTTCTAGTGCACTACCCTATAGTATAGGGGCGTTCATGAGCCGCTTGAGAAAATTCGAGCTCGAGCCGAGCTTTTCAATCAAATCGAAATATAAAATTAATAATATATTTTAATAAAAAATATTATTTTGTAAAAAAAAATATTTTTTTGAGCCAAGCTTAACGAGCTCGACTCAGGCTCGATTTGAACGAGCTCAAGCTCCTTTTTCTTAAGCTCATCGAGCTGGGATTTTTACCCCAGCTCGGTTCAAAATCGACTTGTGAACACTCCTAGCATCTCCTATCGAATACATGAATGAGTAACATGTATTTCTCTCTTACTCCTTGTTTTCTTTAAATAACAAAAGAAAAGGAAGAAAAGAAGTGGCCTTTTGATTAAAAACTGATCAATTATTGAAATATATTATTATATTTTAATTAAATTTGTATAAGACCTTCCTTATGTGATATGTTTACTTCTATCTATATTTTTCTAATTTACTAATTTAGTTAAATTTACATTAAATTCCGTATTCATATAGTCTAATTAGACATATAGTAGTATATATAGATGAAGGCATGCCTCAAAAAAAAAAAAAAAAAAAAGAATCACCTTAACATGCATCTATATCACAGAACGTAACTAGAAAAATATCTAAAAGAGAAAAAAAAAATAGTATACATAAATAAGAGTACATACGATATTATCAAGACGATTGAGACGAGAGAGCATTGGTTCTTCGACGCCTAACATTTTCATTCCCAAAAGCCAACACGAAAATGGATAAAAACACAAATGATGAGCTGATATTATTTTGTTTACTTACACCAATATATGTGTATATATATATAATATATATATATATATATATAGCGACAGATTTAGCATAGTGAAACGTGCTATGAAGATAGGGATGGTGATAATGCATTTTGGTGTCGGTATTGTATATTAAAAAGTTGACACGTTACATACCCCATGCAACGTACTGGCTTCGACCACGTGTGTTGTGTCTATGATTGGACATTTTTGAGATATGATTGAACTAATAGAAACTATTTTTGTAGTGATATATCCATTAAATGCAGTTGTATAAATTTGATTGGTTTGAAGTTTCATAAAAATCATGTTTGTTTGCCCAGCCAATAATTATCTATTAGGCTGGTTCAAATGAATCCATTCTATTTTTTCTATTAGATTGATACTTCTCGGTTAAGAAATGGTTGTTGGTTGAAATATGTGATGTCGTTAGTGTTAGTAGACTATTACAGACGATCGAGATTTATTCAATGTGCATCATAAATATAACAGCTGTAAATTTTTCTCAATAAAAAAAAAATCATATTCAATTATTAAATAGTAAAAACTATATTTACTCTATTGAAACCAAATGAAATAATTGTGAACATATAATTGTCATTTACTCTTTACATTACATGTAATCTTTTAAAAAGTTAGATATGTACTTTTTGCACTTCAAATTTTTAAGTTATTAGTAAGTAACACGTTCGTTGAACGTGAAACATATGATCTCATTAAGTAATTTATATATATATATATATAATTATTGTTGAATTAAAGACGTTTATTTATCCAAATTTAACTAAATGAGGTATCACTTAATAAGTGAGTTATTATTTGAGAAATAAACTATTGATTAATATGAGAAATTAATCAATTTTTAAAAGAATTAAGTTAATTAAAAAGTGAAACATATATTATAATGTAACTAAACAAATTTTTATGTGAATTCATGCATCAATTATACTTACATTTTATTTAATTTTGAAATATCAAACGCATCGGTTCTTCTTTCTTCTCTCTTCTCTCTTCTCTGTATACTTTAAATAATTTTTATAATGTCTCAAAAGCTAGACACTTGTGTAGTATTTTAATTTTTTATTTCAGAATTATTCTATTTAGTTCTCAATTTGCTACAATCGGGTTAGCATATTTTTTTTTAGGATCATGAAATGTATCTCACTTTAAAACCTTATTTAGCATATTACTAAATAAATTATAAATCATGACCTCGTCAAGTAATTCAATATAATTTCTTATTTTATAATATCTTATATTCAAATTTAAAAAATAATTTAATAATTGTATAATTATTTAAAAATTAAATATTAATTGACATGATAGATTAAATTAATAAGTAAAATATATCATAGAACATAAAAGGTGTCTTGACCATGTGATCTCAGAATAGCAGATGTTTAAAGAATAAATATTGATTGACATGATAGATTGAATTAATAATTATAATGTCGTAGAACGTAAAAGGTGTTTAGACCATGTAATCTGAAAATTATTTATATTATGTCTCATAATAGAAGGTGTTTAAAAAATAAATATTGATTGACATGATAGATAAATTAATAATTATAATATGTCGTAGAATATAGAAGGTGTTTTGAGCATGTGATCTAAAACATATATAAACATTTTATATATTTATTAATATTATATATTCAAAATTTCAATAATAATTTACTTAAGTGAATTATTAATTAGTAAACTATTATTATTTAAAAGATATATTAATTGGCTGAAAGATTGAATTAATTTAACGTAATATGTCCTAGAACATAGAAAGCGTTTGACTATGTGATATAAAAATATTTGTAATATGGCTAAAATATAAAGTGTTTGTCTAAGATATTGAGAATTAAATATTCTATGAGATGCTTTTGAGATTCAAAAGTGAATTAACAAAAAAGAAGTTTTTTTTACATGTTCTAATTTATTATTATTTTTTTGGAAAAAAAAAATTGTATTCTAAGTATTTGCATGTTTAAACTAAGTATTTTTAACTAAAATTAAGTAGTTATATTTAATTTTATTGTAGAGTTCTAATTTAATGTATACATTTTTAATATATAAAACCACTCAATATATTATTAACTTTTTTTATTTTTAAAATGGTGAATTACACTTTGTAGAGTTCTAATGTAATTATACATCTTATTTTTAGAATATACAACTTATTTTTATCATTTATTAATTTGTTCTTTGCCATTCAATAACATGTCTATAATATAGTCTATGATTCATGTTTTCATGAAATGAAATTGAGATGATAAATAATTATTTTCATTGTTTTTTAAAATCCCCTAACATGCCTACCATTGTTATAAATAAGTATTAAAGTAAGTATGCTTGTAAGGAGCAACGTAGGAGTACTGGGAAATTCTGAGGAGTGAATTAGTAGTACTATTGGTGACTAATTTTACATTGGATACAATTCTAAATTTTCTTTTTGTAATCACTCATATATATAATTGGGACCGTGAATTTTTTTAAACATAAAATATAACTTTTTTATATTATTAAATAGATAAGATAGATATTGATATAGTATAGATAGATATATATTTGTTTTTCATTATAGAGTCCCAGTGTGTTTAAAATTCTTATTGATATATATATATATATATGTATTTTTCTATAATTTATTATTTATCTATTTTACCATTAAAAATTTGATTGATATAAGGATATATTTAGTATATCAAAAATTCAAAGAAACACACATACTTTTATAATAGAATAGATAGATATTAAAAATAATATTATTTTGAAGAGGAATATTTATAAATTACGTATAGTTGTAGATTCAAATGATGATTCAGCAGCAAGTAACTAATTATGTTTTGTTGAATGATAGAAGATGCAAAGTCTTACTTATGATCACTGTGTACAATCCAGAAAGAATTACGATCAAATATTTATTTCACGATTGATGAAATATGATCAAACTCGATCTTTAAAATGGTTTCGATTCTTTTGTACCATGAGATAACTAATAAAGGTATCTCCTCAAAACATTCGAGGGTAAAGCTAAATCAACTAAAGGAAGATATTTGAACAATTGAACCAATTCATTACATATAAATGACAACTGGAATATAAGTTACATACAACATACAATTTTGGTAGTCTTTCCGACAAACATAGTAAAACCTCCGTCTCTGTCTCAACTTGTGAACAGTATATACTCACTATATAATTCTCTCATCTCTACACAAAAGTAACTGATATAACACGTTATTACCACACACCTGTCTCTCGAACTTCAAATTCTTCGAATTTTTTCGAGTCTTTGAGACCATCAGACCACACATGTTGTCATCAGATTCTCATTCAACTGTTTAGGTAATAACACCTCTAGCAGTTAATTCCACACACTTCAACATCCGGACCCGTGACCCTAGTGGTGAACGGGTCGACCCTAACCCACAACAACGAAAATATCGACGCCAACAGAATGGACCAAACAACAATAACAGTTGGGGTCCGATTCTGGCGACCCATAAGACCCTTTAGGAAAGGGTACAAATGCACAATCACCCAAAAGGCAAAGAACAACTTACCGAATAGCGGGCCCCACGACTGGTACCCGCTGTTTATAGCGTACGAGATTCCGGCCACAACGCCAACCAAGTTTATGATGAGTAGTGTCGTTGGCGGTATTAGAAGAGTGGTCCATTTGAACATGTAGAGCTCGGTAAAGTCCCCGTCTTCATCTGAGGCCTTGGATGTGACTGTGAAGTTGGTGTCTATTCCGGCGAGCACTTTGAGAAGGCCTTGGAAAACAGCAAAGAGATGGGCTGAGACACCTCCGATGACCCAAAACTGCTCGTTCCTCCACCATTCGTCGATCCCAACGCCACTCCATCTCATCTCTAAGATACCCGTTGCAAAGATGGAGAGAAAGAGGGATAGAAACCAGAGACTTGCAAGGTTACTAATCTGTAAGATACGAGTAGAAGAAATCATCGATAACTATTAAAGAACGTTTTATGGAAGATGAGTTATATAATGTCTAGTGTGTTGGTTCTGTCGATCAATTGAATCAGTTGGGGAATATTTGAGAACTATGCCAAAAAGATGACAGCATGTTCTTAGAAACATATAGTAATTTCCCCCCTGTCCCAACATTATAGCTCTCATTAGACTGATATTAGAGGTTACACGGAAGTTGAAGGTATTTGTGTAACATTATACTATTGTCCTCAAAATCAAAGGTAAAAGTAATGGTCGGAACGTATCATTACTACATAGTACAATGCCCGTGTAATAGGAATTATAAAACAAAAAATGGCTTGACTGATGAAAACTAACCTGTGGGATAATGAACTTCCCAGTAAGTAAGCAGACAGCTGGCAATGTACAATAGAGTAGAAGAGGAATAGAAGTGATAGGGTAAATCGTCGTGTTGACATATGCAAATCTTTCTAGCCATTTTAGCCTTCCATTATAGCCATACCATATTGGACAATGCCTGCTAAATAAAATCTCTACGGAACCCAAGGCCCATCGAAGCACTTGGTTCAAACGATCAGAAAGATTAATTGGAGCTGACCCTTTGAAAGCTGGTCTTGGAGGCATACAGTAAATTGATCGCCACCCACGTGCATGCATCTTAAATCCTGTAAGAATATCTTCTGTGACAGAACCATAAATCCATCCTATCTGCACACGGAAAAAGGATTAAGTGTAATTTTAAGTTTAGAAGCAAAGAAAAAATGTGACAAGATCCACAGAAACAATAGAGATGTCGATTACAATCAGAGCTATTTTAAAATACCAATTCATAAAAGGAAATATTCTTCCTATGGAATCAGCAAAGAATGAGACAAGGAGATGCCATAGTAGCTATAAAAGGACAAAAATGTTCACATCATTAAAAATCTAACTCTTTTACTCAATTCCAGTTCAAAAAACAGTTTAATGAATACCTAAATGCATTCTCAGTTTCGACTCTCGATTATGTGCACTATACTCCATTTCCAAGATGTCAGAAAGACTTTTTTTTTTTTAAAGAATATCAGTCTAAAGCTAAAACTTAAAACCAATTCTATTTTAGTCATGTATTTCTAATTTTAGTCTGCTGAAGCTTAAGCTTTTAAGCTAATTATATTTTAGTCTAAAACTAAAACTTTAAACCAGTTATATTAATTATGTCAGCATGCATCAGGATACAGTTTTTAGTACCATGGATAACTTTAGATTCAAAAATAAATAACCAGCATACCTCAGTCCCCCATTCTGACTTATCTTCGTACCCACAACTAATAACATGAATGGCCTCTTTCAGAAGAGTCTCAGGTGTGGCAGACTGAGGAACACCGCCATTCTCCATTAAGGTGGATGCAACAAAAACTGCAGACTGGCCAAATCTTTTCTCGAGGCTCATTTGGGACATGAGCAATGACTTCTCATCATCAAATCCAGCACCTGATTCAGTTACAGAAAGGGAAAATAAGCAAAGTAGCAAATTAAACAAACCGACTAAACCGGAATTTCCATACTATATCCTCAGAAGAGAAAATGCAGACACTCAATAATAAAAGCAAAAGGCTGCGCTAGGACATGTAAAACCATGCAAAAACTTGAAACATGAATGAATATTGAAGGCAAATGTAACATGGCTATCACAATATATATTTAAAAATAAGGATTCAGAAAAAGAATCATGATTGTCCAGAGTGACAGTAAAATCTTCAATAAAGAAACCATTTGATATTAACAGGAGTGTGAATGCAGAATCACCGTGTCTCGTA
This sequence comes from Verbascum thapsus, assembly GCA_963669365.1. Taxonomy (NCBI): domain Eukaryota; kingdom Viridiplantae; phylum Streptophyta; class Magnoliopsida; order Lamiales; family Scrophulariaceae; genus Verbascum; species Verbascum thapsus. Next base: position 3,988,123 of record OY770106.1, read on the forward strand.
AGGAAATTGAGTTATAGATTTCAAGAGAAACATACCTTCAACACCCTCCTCTATATCCTCCAAGCTGAAGATTGGAACAGTGGGATCGACATGCTTGCTAGATTTCTTTTTATCTGATCCCTTCTTAGTTGATTTCGAACTTTTTCTTGACCCACCAAAGCACGAAGAAAACAACCCAGCTTTCTTATTCTTGGGTTTGTGAGGGGGCTCGTAACCATACAAAGCTGTTCTATTAAAAACACATCCAGTGCCCACGTATACAGGGCCTTGAATGCCATCTAAACCTCTCAAGTTAATCTGATTGTCCAAAACAAAAAAACAAGTTAATTTAGTCTTACATAACCGCCAAATGAAACTTGCTCAAATTAACACAGCACTTTCTTCTCCTCAAAAGATATAGAAATATGCATACCATAACAAAAAAGAGTCAGAAAATAATTACAACAGCAATTATGAACTCACATCAAAGAAGACAGTATTGCGGTTCGCATATCGATCATTCTTATCTATACCATCAAATCTCTGTGGAAATTGAACATAGCATACATATTTCCCAAGATTAGGGTCCATTAGAAAGCACATTGATTCACGCAGAGCTTTGCTGTTGTTTATGTAGTGATCACAATCAAGATTCAACAAGAAAGGTCCATTAGTAAGAACCGCGGACACACGAACCTGCAAGAGTTGTATTTGAAAATGTCAAATTTGCAAAGTGGACAAAAGTAGAGGTGCAAATTACATCCTTCGACCACTTACTAGTGCATTCATGGCACCAGCCTTCTTGTGATGCTGGAACCCAGGACGCTTCTCACGAGAAACATATACTAATCGTGGCAGCTCATTACCATCAGTGTCAAGACCTCCACTTTGGCCCAAGAAAACCTGCAAGCGAGAAATAAATATGATATATTTTGAAAAGAAACTCTGAGAAAATGTAACTGTATTATGTAAGGAAGGATATCAGCTCTTAAAATCCATAGAGTATGTCAAATCCAATAATGAGAAAATGATTGTCGATAAGATTTCATCTCATTATATATACACTGGGGATCTACAACCACTTAATACATCTAGGACCTTTACACTCTTATATGCTATAAGTTCAATTCTCAAAAACTAAGCTCACCTGGATCATTCCTGGATGATCCCTTGTATTATTTCCAGGCCACGGTGTACCATCTTGCATGATCCAGCCTTCTTCAGGAACTTTTAGGGCCTTGGCCACAAGTGCGTTGATACGAATTTTGAACTCTTCATATTCTCTCTGTAAGGAGATACAGGAGAAAACACGTAAGATCTTGACTAAATGTAAAGAGCCAGTACATTATTTTGGCAGAAAGCAATTCTTACCTTCATAGCCCTACGGTCTTTTACAAAGGATGGCTGAACTTTATCTTTTAAGTAGTCAACCTTCTGAGAAAAATACCATTCTGGAGCCCGCGGCTCAATATTGTACCTTTTGCAGAAAGGAACCCATTTTCTTGCAAATTCAGATGTTTCTGATAGAGCTTCAAATGTCAACATGGCAGCACCATCATCAGAAACGTAGCACGAGACCTTGTCCACTGGATAGTCTACGGCAAGAATAGACAAGACAGTATTAGCTGTAACAAGAGGTGGCTCCTTTAGAGGATCAACCGTACTGACGAATATGTCAACAGCAGCTAATTGTGATGGCTCTCCTTCACGGTCATATCTGTTTCACAAAATTTATATACTGTCCTAAATTAGAGGGAGAAAGAAAACTTCATATCTACAATGGAGAAACTTCAGACAAAGACTATCACAGATATTATCACCTAAGAGAGAGCCGGTCAAGGTATGTTTCACGGTTTATTGGAAGCCATTTTGGGAACTGATCCAGAATCCAGGATATAGCAAACCAGATCTCGCAGATCACAGAAATTAACCACAAAGCATATGCATTGTATACAGGATTGGTTATTCGGTAGTGTAAAAAAACACAGATAATTACGAGCCGCAATACAATCACCATCCTGTAAGGGTTTATCCTTGATGATGGAACAGAAACCTTCCTTGATAGGGGCTGTCGAGCTTCATCATTCCTGCACCAAGAAGAAAAGTAAGCAAAGGGAATGATTGCTGCCTATATTATCAAGTTATCAACAAATCCACAAGTTTTGTAGAAAATGTCAATTCGTATTTACTACATCATTTGTCAGAATTGTGCACCTAAGTAACAAGCCAAGGTCTTCTTGACTTTTAAACAATTTTATCAAAGTTATTGCTCAAGAGATGCTTAAAAAAACATTTAAGACACAAAAGTAAGAACTCACAGTAGAGAATCGTCCACAAGAATATCTGTGCTTGCGTCAATATCTCCTCCACCTCCTCTTTCTGAAGGTGGATGGCTAGTAGTCATTTGAACAATGGGCTTTTCCTGCTTCATTTTCCATCCATCAACTCTCTCTTTCCAAGCAACATTGCCTAAACCCGGGGATCCAAATTCCCTGACTGGATCAACAATTCTAGCTGCAAATTAACAAAAAAGAGTATTGTGAACATTGGATAGAAGAAGTATGTGACTGAATATCAATTGTAAGGCAATTGGAAGTTTACGTTTTCCACCACCACCAGGTGGAGGAGATGCCATTGAAAGGCGTCCAGGTGATGCTGCAGACAGTTCGCCAGAAACCTGCAACACATAGGGAAAGAATTTTAGTGCCACAATTATGTCAAAAATACATCTATCAGGAACAAAGCAGAAGTCTCATTAGAGATGAATAGAAACATACATCTGTTCCATTTGTAAGCAAAGGAATGTGGTTGTGAGAGACTTCCTTATCGTACTTTGGTTGCCCAATACCTTCCCCTCTCCCATGACTCATGTGCCAGCTCAACATCCGCTCTGAAAGCTTCTGCTTGTCACTTTGATTTTCAGAGTAAGGGAGGTTATCGGCACCACCATCAGCACCACCATCCTCCTCTCCATCACCACGTATTGCAGGACTTCCTGCTTAAAGTAAAAATTCCTTTATCAGAAAGCCTGGTTTAAGTTGCCAATCACTACCCAGTTCAATGTTGAGTAGGATAACCAATAATTTTTAAAATTGTTGAATTCCTAGGGATGATAGCAAGATGAAAAAGGGGTGGGTGGGTGGGTGGGGGGGGACCAAGGACAGCCAACAACCACCCCTCACCTCCAGCCAAAAAAAGAAGTTGAAAATGGAGTACGAAAAAACCCACATGTAACGAGTGTTAAAGACTAGAACTTGGATCCCCTTATTGTGATCTATTCTAGGGAGCATTAAAATTGATTCGGAAATTGTTTATTATAATTCTGAAGCTCAATGCAATTGCTATCAAACACTAATTTAAATACAATTTATTTAAATGCAGTAGGCCATCAACAAATTGATTTTTCTCCAGATGGTGCACTCAGCAAGGGAAGGGAGTAGGAGTAGTCAGATACTTAAGGCACTTATATATTTATCAATTATACCTTTCTGTCTCCTGTATCTGGTTTTGCACTGAGGGCAGGACTGATTCCCGTCCTTCCTCTCATATTCATAGCACGGTCTGCAAACTGGAAACGCACAGACATCGCAGGCAACAAATGGTTCACCATCAACAGTCAACCCCACATTATCACTACAAATCTGGCAGACCTGAATGCCCCTCAAGGTCTTCCCCTATCAATCGAATACAAAAATTCAGATAAAAGAGATCTAATATTCCCAGGTTTCAAATCTATCAAAGCCACTTTACTAATAGATTTAGCAGCAAAGCAAAAAAGGCTGCAGAATTTGAAGCAAGAAAACCATTGTATACTTGAATAAAACAAAAAAACTCACTAAAAATGTCAACAAGCATCATGAGTATATTCACTAATCCTTAGACCAAAAACTATACTACTAACCTTGAGTTCTGCTTCAGGTTCCATGGTTGACTTGGTTTGCCGAGATCAGTTGATTCACAAACTCCTCGATGCAAACGAGCTTCAGTCAAACCTCGACATCAACAGAGCCGCTAACATCCGCTTCTTAGAAAACTGCAGAAATATGGTCCTATATATTCAAACTCTTTCACTTCACCGATCAGATCTACACATCATAATGCATGAACCAACTAAAATTAATGTCATCATATTTATTGATTTTGTTTGACTCGATAGTAATAATAACAATAAATCCAATGCAGCATTGATTTCCCCCAAATTCAGTTCAAGCAAAACCAGTAGTCAATTAAAGTCCACTTCACACGAAATTTTCTTTAAAAAAAAAAAAAAGTTAAAAACGTCGCATTTAATTCCGTTTCACGAATTAATTACAAAAAAGGTAAACTAATAAAACAAAAAATATAATAGATACATTGCATATCCAAAACGACATCGTAATAACACTGATCTCACGATCCAAAGCTCCGTCAACAGATACAAACAATTTACCTTGGCAATTGAATCGATTTTCCAGCAGATCAAGACACAAAATGAAAGTTCTACAAAAAGCAGAGTAGAAAGTGAGCTGAATCGGATGAAGATAAAGTGAGAACAAAGTGTCGGTTTCTTCTTCTCACACTGGAGAGATATACAATTGCGTGTATGTATAGATTGGGAATGGCTGTTGATGATGATGATGATGGAATATATATATATATATATAAATATGAAAAAAGATGGCGTATAGAGAAGACAAGGACAGGAGAGCTGTTCTCGTGTGTTGAGAGACAGAGAGATGTGTTTACTGCATATTTAGTCCACCGACAGTGAGTGGGAGATGTTTGGTTGTACTTGGAAACAGTGTTATCAAAATTCAGCCCCAAAAAAAAACTATTAGATCAATTGTTTAATTACATATAATTTAAAGTGCATCACTCTTTAAATAATATTTATATCGAAAAAAATCAACTCGACCCGACATGAGCAGGTGGACAAAATAACAACCCAAAATTAGACAATTATCTTTTAAAACTGCGCAATTCGATTCGGTCGGATTAATGAATTTGACGGGCGGGTTAGCGATTTTAGCTTTTTCTATTTTCTTTTGTCGTTTACTAGTTCACTAAAAAAAATTTGCTTTCTTTTCAACTTTCTTTTCCATCGATTTTCACTAAGCGTAACGAAATTATAAAATAATTTCGAAATTACAATGTTTCCAAGGAAACCCAAAATTTAGATTACAAATGAAACTTTGAACCTTGCATAGCCTATCACATTTTAAACAAAATGAACATAATCTTTGGTAGTGTAGTAATATTGCAACTCATGAGTGATTGTCTTTATTTCATATCTTAACAGATCACTTGTCCTATACACCTCCTAATTCTACACAATCCACATCTCCCCTAATAAATCCACCCTACCTAGTTATCTCCTTGACAACAAATCCATCCAATGCCAGCCCCCAAGGAGAAAAATGAAAATACTCCAGAATACAAAATAAAATAGGCAGATGAACTAAGTGGCATAAAACTCATTGCAGAAAGGGGACTGCTTATATACATTGTAACTCAACAGTCTCAGTGCCTCAAATAAGACTCAAATTCAATCCTGGACGGCTTGGATTGCCCAAGTTGAAAGATTCATCCTCCATTTTTGAATACCCATCTGCATAAGAAATGCCAAGATCGACCAAAAGATCATTACCAACATTAGTTTGTTCACAACTGCCATTTTCATCACCACTTTCATAAAATGGAGCTTCAATATTCGACTCTGCTGATCCACCTAAAAGAGCTTCAAGTGGGGTCTTAGTACTGCTAAATACATCGGAAGTGAATTTCACTTCTAAAATAGGAAACTCAAAGTCCAACAAAGTAGCACATGATGACTCAGATTCACACTCGGACTTGTGTCCTAAAACCTTTACTGAATCAATGTCCTCATCGTCATTGACTAAACTAATTGTTTTTATTGGGTGAGTTTCTTTAGATATCTGGGGTTCGTCAGTTTCAAGCGATCCCTTGGCTAAGTCAGGAGCAAATTCATCACCCGTGTCCCCATCAACAGAACTGCCTATTGTGTTTAATTCATAGCTTTCATTCAAATGCACAATACTAAGAGATCTATTAATATCGTTGCCCTTTTCCTCATTTATAGAAACCATATTTGAATAAGACTCAACACAATTCAAATGCTTCTCATCAACAATTTCCTCGACAGGAAAATCAGGAGCCTTACCTGTAAGGATTTGGGTATATTGCAATGGCTTTACATTGCCATTTTCTGTATCAGTGCATTCTTGAGCTTCGTTTTGACAAGATTCAGCATGGTCCATATGTTGGCTTTCTTCGTCTACTTTGCTCGAAGGGTGAACTTTAGCAGTAGACAAAAATCCAGAAAGTGCTGCTGCTAAAGCATCATCAACTGACACTGTTTTCTTTGGTTTTATGCAAGGTAATTCCTTCAATGCTTTCAAATCAACATTAGATTCTTCATCTTCACCACATGAAAACTCAGGTGCACTAACAACGAGACTTGGCTGAGATTTTGCATCACAAGGTAAGTCGGGACCAAAAGGTAGATAATCACTTTGGTCGTTGTAGAACGAGCTTGAATTGGATTCACTGCATGAAAACTCAGGAGCACAGATTCTTGTGCAATGCGGTAAACCAGAATCCCGAGAATTCTTCTCGAGTTTCTCAAGTTGCCTTTCGACCTGTTGAAGCCTTGCCTCCATGCTTTCAATGGGTTTCAGCATTTTTTCTTCAAACCTTAAGCAAATATCTTCCACTCTGCTCACTCGACAGATAAGTTCTTCCAAAGCTCTTTCGAGATGTCCATGTGGCAAATCATTTACGTGTGTAGGATCAGTATGTTTCTTTGTATTTACGGGTAAATTGGGTTGCTGAAGTTCAACTGAATTAGTTTTTTCCTCATCAAGGTCTTTTGACTTCAAACAACATTGATCGCCTTTGTTATTCTCTACATCAACGTCAATTTCATCATTTTTTCCCAACCGTGTTTCCATTTTATCATCCAGAAGCAATTCATTAGGAGCATTTTTCTCTAGGACTTGACTAGATCTCGATTTTGATAATTGCAGAAGAGTAGGGACAAACATAGCCATTAGGGAACTTTGAGCTGAACTTGATGCCAACAATGTCTCATTTCCAGAACCAGTTGACTCTATGGGGTCCACAAATACATATACTTCATCAACATATACATGACTTTTGTCCTGAAGAGATAGCAGTCGAATAGTAAGCGACGAGCATGGATCTGCATCGCTTATTTGTGCTGTAGCCTCATGAAGATCCTGTGAATATATTATATAATACACAGTTAACTTGTTGGCCATGTAAAGTTAATCAAGTCGAACATCTTGCATGACCATCATTACAGCAGCAGTTATGACTTACCCAGAAAAATAATCAAATAAAGAAAAATGTAAGACATAGGTTTCCAGTCTGTAGCTTACATAAATGAGTACAAGCACGAGTATCCAGAACCCGGTTAATGAATAAAATTGTAAATTTCAAAAATGCTTAATCTCTGAAGCAAAAATTCTACCCAGTTACAAGTCTATTGTATCATTCAAACTGAATCACCATCTTTTCTTTTGTTGACACATAAGAGGTAAAGAAAGTTACACAATTCAACAATGAATAACAACGATACTATAAAACAGTGAACTACTTACAGACACATCATTTTGTAACCAAGAATCACAATGCAGAGATTCTAACAGATTATATAGGGGGAACATTCATTATACCTGTATGTTTTCCACTTTATTAATATTAATCTTATCTGATGAAGAGCTTCTCCCTACCTCAGGGACTTTAATCTTAACCCAGTCATCTTCAGTAGTGAGAATATTACGCCCATCCATAACAGTTTCTTCAGTTAGTTCCCCTGAAACATAGTCCCCATGCTCCTCGGCAACATCTCTTTCAGCAACACCACACCGAACAGTGCATAAATATTCATCGCTACCCTGAAGAGAATTTGCATAATAAACCTCATATACACGAGCAGTGCTCCGAACATAAATTTGCCGGATCTCATACTTTTGCTCAAAACATACTGCAGGAAAGTACATCATAATAACATGAGATGATTATGTAAACACCGAGTTCCCAAAATTAATGTACATGGTCAAAATAGTATGATTTCCCATTTGAATCGTAGCACAATAAAGTTGTACATAACCAAATGCCACTGTTCTCATAATAAACTGAATCAAATAGAAAACTCAAACGCAACAATCTTCACAAAGACTGTCAAGTTTATCACCATTACGCGCGATCAAATCCCAAATAATACAATAATAACTAATTAAAAAAAACCCTAATAAACTACTTGAAGCATAACACAACAAAACTCCAGAGAACCACATGACATTGTTGTCCGTAAACAAACTAAAGCCAACAAACACACTGTCAATTTGATTATAATTTCATACCACCAAACCCTAAATAATAAAATTCAAATCCAAAAAACCCTATTAAACCCCTTGACGTAAACTGCAGTAAAAATAAAACGAAATAGAAAGAGGCATAGAAAATTACTCTTGATTTCACAAGGTCCAGAATCTGGTCGCTGAGGATGAGGCTTTAGAACAACAGTAGCCGAATTTTCGGAGTCGGATTGAGTGCCCGGTGAACAATCGGAGGACTCGACGGTGATCGAAGCTTCGAGAGAACCGGAAGCAGCGACGATCCAATTGCTCTCGCAGCGCCATGGAATCACACTGGTTTTGATCTTCATATTGGAGTCGATTTCGTCTTCCGTCGCCAATTCCGTTTCTTTGCTTTGCATTTTTTTGCAGTGAGATTTAAAACAACTATAATAGTATTATGTAGATGGTGGCTTATTGTGAACGCTACAAACAAGTATAATAAATAGTGTTATTGGGATTTTTTGTTAAAAATTTTAAATTCATAAGTCTTATAATGTATGTGGGTTTTAATTTTATCATTACAAAATTTTGTATAATTTATGTTGTATTTTAATATGCTAATTATCATGTGATTTTGATATTTTAAGAAGATTACAATTATAATTAGTGGTAGTTATCAATATAAAAGTTTTACATAAATAAGTTCTATATGATATTATAATTGATTAATTTTCAAATTAGAAAGTTAAGTCTATTAAATTCATAAATTGTTTATCTTAATTTTGGATCTTTTGGAATGAAAAATTTGAGGAATGTATTTGACGGATTGAAAACTATTTTCATAATTTTGTGAATACAAAATTTTATTTTGGGGGGGTTTATTAATTTTTACAAATAAATATGTAAGTGTATGATAATGAATAATGATCCGTTTGTATATTGGGTTCATGGGTTGTGATTGAAAATGGAAAAAGAGTCTTAATGGATCGGATTCGTGGGCCAGTTAAGGCCCAGTCCTCTAGGTGAGAAGTTCGATTTGGCCCACATAATCAACGAGCCAAGCCTAACGGGGTTAGATAGGCCGGCCCATGATGGTTTCGGCCCCTTTTGCTAATATATATTTAATTCTTCATTTGAATTGGAGTATCTTCAAGCGCATAATTATTTATTTCATCTTTTCCTATAGTTGATATATTATTTGATTTTTTTCTCAAAGTCAAAAGACCATAAAATACAAATGATGGTCTTTACCAAAACTACTAGAAGTATCTTGTGTAGCCGAGCTGTTGATAATTCGTGGTATAAATTTCTACTAACTTGTTTATAAAAACATAGGATTTAGATCTTTCCTTTTTTTGGATGACGAGGGAAACCCGCAGCCGCTACCGTGAGGTGCGCACTGGGTAAACCCCGCTCTTGTGTAATAGCCTGCAAACCACACAAGAGAGGTAAACCAGCCTAGGTTGCCCGCTCTTGTGTAATAGCCTGCAAACCACACAAGAGAGGTAAACCACCCTAGGTTGCCCATAGCTGACAGACTCACAGTAGAGAAGGCAAATAGGCATTCCCTCATCAGAATTCGAACCCGTGACCTAGGCCACAAGTCCAAATGCTCTTACCAACACTACTGGGGGTTACCCCCAGGATTTAGATCTTTCTAAATTTACATCTAGTGTAAGAAATTGAAAATGTTCATATTCAATTAATTGTTTACGTAATTTATTACACACCTTGGATCAGATATACAACCTATGAGAGCTATATTAGGATAAACCATTTTTAACACAAAATATTGTGCAACTTATAGTCCAAGAAAAGGTTTGTTGCAAATTGCAATTATAGCACATAATTCTTAAAATAGGTTATCTCTCTTCATGTATCAGAAGGTTGTTTTTTTTTCTTCCATTTCTGCATGTTTCTTTTTCTTTCTCATAATTATATTTTTCCTCTTTATTTTCTGAGAAACTTATCTAACTATTAAAATATATGTATATACATATACATACACAGAATATGTTACAACCGTTACTTCTAATAGAGTATAGAAAAATAAATTAATTAACATTCTTCTCCTTACTAAAAAGTCTTCTCAATTTTCCAGCTTTATTTATTGTAGTAAATTACATTAATTAGCAATGTGCAGACAGTGCATGGTCCTTAAGACTTTTTTTGCCTTCCATAAACAAATAAACATGACAAATAATACGGTAAATAACACTTAACCCCTCAAAATTTTGTTATTTTCACATTGACCCAAACTTACGGTTCTTTTTCTCCTCAAAATTTAATGGAGATAACAAGTGATAGTGATTTATGGTTCTTTTTCGATCCTTCGAATGATAGTGAAATGCAATTAAATTTATATATATATATGGAGCCCTGAAAAGGCTCACGAGAAAAAAAGAGGGTTCACGGGAGGGCATATGCGCCCCTCCCCAAAGCTCATATGAAATGCAATTAAATTTATATATATATATATATATGTATATATGTTGTAAACCCACGTTCTCCATTAGTGGGTCGTTATTATTATGGCCCACGTTTATATCAATTATGTTAGTTTAATAATATAAGGGTAATTCTAATTGGTTAAGGATTAGAAAAGGTAAATTCTTAAAATACCCTGATGGTGGGTCTATATAAAGAAAACCCTAGGAATTGATCCTCTCTCAACCCATTACGATATTTCTATCCATCAAGAAAATCATTCAAGTCTAAAGGGGTCAAGAGAGAGAAATACAATTCCGGAGATAAATCGTTTCATCGTTTCCGCTACTACGAATCTTGTTATGGATCAAGGTATGTTTCTTTGATCTAAAATTACATGTGAAAATCATATTGTTGAAGATCTTGGCAATTACGATTTTATGCTTACATGTGGTATCAGAGCCTTGATTGAAAACATATGATTTTCCTTTAATCAATCGATTCAATTTTCGATTATTATTATGTGTGTATCGATTGAATATTATTCATGAACAATTTTTTTTATGATTATGATTTCGAATTAATCGATTCGATTTTCGAATATTATTATGTGAATATCGATTAAATATTATTCATGAATGTTTTATTTTATGATCATGTTTTTGAATTAAATTTAATCGCATAATATTGTTTCGGTTTTCTATAAACAAATTGCATGACTTTGCATGATTAAGTAATATATAAAGATGATATAATTCATGCTGAAATTTTCAGATTATGGTGATTGTATGAGTTAATGGTTTTCGTTATCTGTTGCATGATTAGATATATATATATATATATATATTATATGTATATATGTTTATGTATGGGTTTATGTATGGATTTATGTGATGGCAGTGAGATGTGAATTCTTAGTATGTTTTACAACTTGCACACAAAATAGAGTTTCATCAAGTGAAACCCTAATTATGATCTACTTGTGTTTTACTAATCGAAAGCAAGAAATTTGATTATGTTATATGAATTGAATAAATTTCTTGATTCGACTTATGTGATGCTTATCAAGTGAATGTCTTCATGATATTCAATAAAGTTCATGGTTATAAAATATTATTGGATCGCCCAAAGGTTGATTACTCGTTTTATAATTCATGAACATTATCGTGGTGAATTGATGTGATCGGTTAGATATTTTAGTATATCCAAAGATTGCGAATATATCTAATTTGTGAATGTTAATTACCAATTATGTGAAACTATTTGAGCATCAATTATGTTATGTTTAAGTTACCGAACATTGTTGTTTCACCCAAAGGTGAATTACAATTACGTTTGATTATTGTATGTTGTTGTTTCACCCAAAGGTGATCTACAATATACATTCATGTTTATAAATCTGTATTAAAGATTAATTTTATTATGTTGTTTCACCCAAAGGTGAACTACAATTACGCTTGATTATCGTATGTTGTCGTTTCACCCAAAGGTGTTCTACAATATACGCTCATGTACAATTATGTTTCTGAATCTGTAATACAGATTAAGTTTATTACTCGAAGCATTAAAGTGTAAGCATATATTATGTTTTGCAGCATCTGCCCCCGTTTCTCTTCATTCTCAAGCTGAGTCTGTTATTAAGTTTAATGGGCTTAATTTCTCTGAATGGTGTGAACAAGTTCAGTTTCACCTCGGTGTTCTGGATCTTGATTTAGCACTCTTAAGTGAGAAACCCGCTGCTCTTACTGATTCTAGCAGCACTGAGGATCGATCTTTTCATAAAGCTTGGGAAAGATCCAACAGACTGAGCCTTATGTTCATGCGAATGACTGTAGCAAACAACATCAAGTCCATAATTAAGAAAACTGAAAGTGCTAAGGAATTTATGAAGTATGTGGAAGAAAGCTCCCAGTCTGAGTCGGCTGAAAAGTCGCTTGCTGGGACACTGATGGGTACGTTAACCACCATGAAGTTCGATGGTTCTCGTACCATGCATGAGCATATCGTTGAAATGACGAATATTGCAGCAAGACTGAAGAAGGAACTAAGCAGTGATACGTGCCGATTATGTAAAAAGACCGGTCACTATCAGAAAGATTGCTTGAAACGTAAGGCATTGTTCGAAAAGCAAGGTAAGCCTAGTGCTTTAGTATGTTTCGAATCAAATTTAGCTGAAGTTCCTTATAATACTTGGTGGATTGATTCTGGTTGTACCACTCATGTTTCAAATACGATACAAGGATTTCTTACGACCCAAACCATAAGCCAAAACGAAAAATTTATTTTCATGGGGAATCGAGTCAAAGCCCCAGTTAAAGCCATTGGGACTTACCGTTTAACTTTAGATACTGGGCATCATTTAGATCTTTTTCAAACTTTTTATGTTCCTTCTGTTTCTCGCAACTTAATTTCGTTGTCGAAACTCGATTCAGCTGGATACCCTTTTAAATTTGGTAACGGATGTTTTAGTTTGTTCAAACAAAATCTTTTTATCGGTTCTGGTTTTCTTTGTGATGGTTTATACAAACTAAAACTTGATCCCCTTTTCGCTGAGACTCTTTTGACCTTGCATCATAATGTTGGAACTAAACGTGGATTATGTAATGAATCGTCGGCTTACTTGTGGCATAAACGTTTGGGTCATATATCCAAAGAAAGAATCGAGAGATTGGTAAAGAATGAAATCCTTCCCAATTTAGATTTTACTGATCTCGGAGTTTGTGTTGAGTGCATTAAGGGTAAGCACACAAAACACACACTTAAGAAAACAGCCACAAGAAGCTCACAACTCCTTGAAATAATACACACCGATATTTGTGGGCCTTTTGATATTTCATCTTTTGGTGGAGAAAAGTATTTTATCACCTTTATTGATGATTTTTCACGTTATGGATATGTCTATTTGTTGCATGATAAATCTCAATCGGTACATACCTTAGAGATATTTATCAATGAAGTTGAAAGACAATTAGACAGAAAGGTGAAAATTGTTAGATCTGATAGAGGTGGTGAATATTATGGTAGATATGATGAAAGTGGACAGTGCCCTGGTCCATTTGCTAAATTTCTAGAAAGTCGTGGTATTTGTGCTCAATACACGATGCCAGGAACACCGCAACAAAATGGTGTTGCAGAAAGGCGTAACCGTACTTTGATGGAAATGGTTAGGAGTATGTTAAGTTATTCATCTTTACCCAAATCATTGTGGATGCATGCTTTAAAGACCGCTGTATATTTATTAAACAGGGTTCCTAGTAAGGCAGTTCCTAAGACACCTTTTGAACTGTGGACGGGAAGAAAACCCAGTTTAAGGCACCTGCATGTTTGGGGTTGCCCAGCGGAAGTAAGAATATATAATCCACATGAAAAGAAACTGGACTCAAGAACAATCAGTGGTTTCTTCATTGGTTATCCAGAAAAATCTAAAGGGTATAGATTTTATTGTCCTAATCATAGTACGAGAATTGTTGAAACTGGAAATGCTAGGTTCATTGAGAATGGTGAAGTTAGTGGGAGTTTAGAGACACAAAAGTGGAAATTCAAGAAGTTAGAGTGCAAATTCCTTTGCATTTGCCTTCTTCTCAAGTTGTTGTTCCTGTACATGTTGATCATGCTAATGATTTGCAAGAACAACAAATTAACGACCAAACACCACATAATTAAGTTATTATCAATGAACCAATGATAGATCAACCACAAGAAATTAAATTAAGAAGGTCTGTAAGACAACGGAGACCTGCAATTTCTGGTGATTATGTGGTCTATCTACAAGAGTCGGAATCCGACTTAGGAATCGATAATGAACCAGTTTCGTTTTCATAAGCCATAGAAAGTGAGAGTTCCGTTAAATGGTTAGATGCCATGAAAGAAGAGCTAAAATCAATGGATTATAATGGAGTCTGGGACCTTGTTGAATTGCCTGAAGGTTGTAAAAGAGTTAGTTGTAAGTGGGTCTTCAAGACCAAACGCGACTCAAATGGCAATATCGAACGACACAAGGCTAGACTCGTTGCTAAAGGTTTTACTCAGAAAGATGGTATCGACTACAAAGAGACCTTTTCACCTGTCTCTAAAAAGGACTCTTTAAGGATTATTATGGCAATGGTTGCTCATTATGATTTAGAGCTCCATCAGATGGATGTGAAAACTGCTTTTCTGAATGGGAATTTAGATGAGGAAGTTTTTATGGATCAACCTGAAGGTTTTGTGGTTGATGGAAAAGAACGTATGGTGTGTAAACTTAAGAAGTCAATATACGGGCTTAAACAAGCTTCCAGACAATGGTATCTTAAGTTCAATGATACCATTACATCTTTTGGATTTAATGAAAACATCGTTGACCGATGTATATATCTGAAGATCAGTGGGAGTAAGTTTATAATTTTGGTTTTGTATGTTGACGACATCTTGCTAGCTACTAATGATCTTGGTTTATTACGTCAAACTAAGGAATTTCTCTCTAAGAACTTTGAGATGAAGGATATGGGTGAGGCATCCTATGTGATAGGAATAGAAATATTTCGTGATAGGTCACAAGGATTGTTGGGATTGTCTCAGAAAGCATATATTACTAAAGTTCTAGAGAGGTTTAAAATGAACACATGCTCTAAAAGTGTCGTTCCAATTCAGAAGGGAGATAAATTTAGTCTCAATCAATGTCCAAAGAATGAATTGGAACGTAATCAGATGGAACAAATTCCTTATGCATCCATTGTTGGAAGCTTGATGTATGCACAGACCTGTACCAGACCAGACATCAGTTTTGCTGTCGGAATGTTGGGTAGGTATCAAAGTAATCCGGGAATAGATCACTGGAAAGCTGCAAAGAAAGTTTTGAGGTATCTGCAAGGAACGAAAGACCATATGCTTACTTATAGGAGATCTGATCACCTCGAGGTGATTGGATATTCAGATTCAGACTTTGCCGGATGTGTGGACTCAAGAAAATCCACATTCGGCTATTTGTTCCTCTTGGCTGGAGGAGCAATTTCATGGAAAAGTGCGAAGCAGACTGTCATTGCTGCATCCACTATGGAAGCTGAGTTTGTAGCATGCTTCGAGGCTACAGTTCATGGTTTATGGCTGCGGAACTTTATTTCGGGACTTGGAATAGTTGACACTATTGCCAAGCCGCTGAAAATTTATTGTGATAACTCCGCAGCAGTCTTCTTTTCTAAAAACGACAAGTATTCGAAAGGTGCTAAACATATGGAATTGAAATACTTTGCCGTTAAAGAAGAAGTTCAGAAACAAAGAGTGTCAATCGAACACATTAGCACAAATCTTATGGTTGCAGATCCGTTGACAAAAGGATTGCCCCCTAAGACATTTACTGAACATGTCGAAAGAATGGGGATTATTGAATGTCATCGTTAAAGTTGTTTATGTTTTATGTTATCATGTGATTGACACTCTGAACTCATTTATTTTGTTTCTGTTATGGATATATGGATCTTGTTTCTTATGATTAGTATATACATTAATGCATTATGTGAAATAAACAAGATATTGTCTCTGACAAAGACATTATATTGGATCATTATTGAATACCTTATTACGTGTCATGTTGAGTATGAAACTAGTATTGTGATACATAGAAGGGACTATGTCGACAAATTGATGTACAACCGCTATGATCCTTATTGGTTGTCATGCTTAATGGTGACTTTATGATTTAACCAATATAATGATGAGTTACCCTATACTATGCGCAATTACGTTTATTATTAAACTTTATGATATATAATGGCACATGGGCCAAGTGGGAGAATGTAAACCCACGTTCTCCATTAGTGGGTTGTTATTATTATGGCCCACGTTTATATCAATTATGTTAGTTTAATAATATAAGGGTAATTCTAATTGGTTAAGGATTAGAAAAGGTAAATTCTTAAAATACCCTGATGGTGGGTCTATATAAAGAAAACCCTAGGAATTGATCCTCTCTCAACCCATTACGATATTTCTATCCATCAAGAAAATCATTCAAGTCTAAAGGGGTCAAGAGAGAGAAATACAATTCCGAAGATAAATCGTTTCATCGTTTCCGCTACTACGAATCTTGTTATGGATCAAGGTATGTTTCTTTGATCTAAAATTACATGTGAAAATCATATTGTTGAAGATCTTGGCAATTACGATTTTATGCTTACATATGTGCCTTCCTTGAAGGCTCATATGCCTGCGTGGCATTATATGCGCCTTCAAGGAAGACACATAATACCATTTTTACAAACAATCCATTTTGTATACTATTTTTCGAATTATTTTTTAAATTAATATTATTTATTTAAATTTCTCAACTTACATTCATTATAGCTTTATGGCTCTGAAATGATATTTTTAAATTTTTATTGAAAAGTTCTTCGTCATCCATGTCATTTCATTCAGAACTCTAGATTTTAATTTTTTTTTTGTATTGTGATCAATATTATTCATGACAAAAGATTTATTATTTAGCTTGTAATCACCATTAATAATAATATAAAAATTGTTATGAAAATTATATGTTTATTTTCACAGGTAGGAATAAAGAAGAATCCACTTTATCATTTATAATATAAAAAATATTACGTATCATTTTGCTTGATCTCTTTTTTGTTTTTGGCAAAACATATGAAAAAGGCCACTCGATCGATCGCCCATTTAGATCATTTCAAATATAATTTGACCTAAAAGTATCATTATGGGGCATATTTGCAATAATCGAAATTTGGAGGGGGTAATGCGTTAGAAACACATAATTTGGGGGAGGTGAAAAGCATTTACCATAAATCATATGAATTTTTATTTTATCCATTTTATATCCGTTTAAATGGTAAGCATATTCTTGGGTAATAAAGCTGACATGAAATCAGGCGATTAATCAGTGTGCGGATTATCGGAATTGCAAAAGGAAAAAGGGATTTATTAATATTGATAGTATATTAGTTGGATTTATTCATTATCATCATCATCGTCAAATCTCAATTGTACGGATCCAAAAGCAAAAGTTGGTTTGTGGGTCTCCAAAAGTCTTCTTGTTTGTTCTTTACTCTTTCCCCCATCTGATTTCTGTAACCCACCTCTTAATTTGGCCTAAAATCTTGATTTTCTGTTCAAAATAGAAAATCCCTCCGAACCCAAGATTTCCTGTCCTTAAAAGGTGCGATTTTTTTTTTTGTATTTATTTATGTTTGTGAATGTTGAGACATGTGATTCCTTTCTTGAGGTTTAAGAAATTTGTACCGAATTGGGTTTGTTTCCTGCTTTTTGGGTTCAAATTGTTCTGCATGAATCTTTAGTTTTCCAATTTATCAAAATTGCCCTTGTTTTGGGGTTTTTTTACAGGGGTTTTGGGGCAAATGATTTTTATGTTTGATTGTTTTGTAAATTTCTTAGTTTTTTTTCAAACCCTTGATGCCTATTAGTTTCAGTATGCCAATTTTACAGTGGATCAAGATTGACTTGTTTTTATTTATTTATGTGATGATCAACCAGCACAGGTGATGTCAAACAAATAAACTTGCCTAAAATTTGTAATGTTTTTCCAAAAAACTAAACTTTAATCCTTTTGTCGACTTATGATCAGTGACTTGTGCAATTTTTGTGCAATTCTTCTCTTTTAGCTGTCCTCTCACTAATCAGAATATGTTGAAGGAAAATTTCTACGGAAATGTTCCAGAGATTGCTAGTAATGTGGCAAAGTTGTGTATTTACTTTTGTGATTTCTTTTATTTGCGTATGGATACTATCACTTGCTCATACTCCTTTCATTTTTTCGCAGACAGGATATAATCGACTGTAATAAAACGATTGGCTATGCTCCAGAGATATACACCATCTATGCTTACAAGAGCTGTTGTATATAAGCATCACTAAGCTATAGCTACCCCTTGTTTGAACTACCCTGCTACCAGGGTAGACAAGACTTAGAAAGCCAATTTGTGTATATGATCTTAACTGTGTGAGTATGACAAAAATGGGTTTACGAGTTAAACCAATCATTATACTTTTTCTATGTATAGCCATATTTAGTCATAGTGTCACATCCGAACCCGACAATGAAACTTCACAAAGATTAAGAACTGCACCACGAAGGAATGCAGGGGGCGGTGTGATAGATGGGTCAGGTACAGAGCATATTGTTAACTCCGATAAGATCGAAAATGAAATCGATGGGAATAATAGAGTTGCAGTTTCGACAGTTGCATTTTTCACACTAGCAATGGCTGCAGCTACTGGTTTAGGTGCATTACCGTTCTTTTTTGTGGAGCTTGACCCTCAATGGGCTGGAATATGCAATGGAATGGCTGCAGGTGTAATGTTGGCTGCCAGTTTTGACCTCATACAGGAAGGACAGGGTCATGGTAGTGGAAGTTGGGTCGTTTTCGGTATTTTGGCAGGTGGGGTTTTCATATGGCTATGCAAAAAGGTGAAGTCTCATAAAACTTGTTATACATTTATATGTTGATATCTGGATATGCATTTATTTGTCTGCAATTGGTATCTTGTTGGTTTATAATTATGATGTCAGTTGGTTTTTAGTTGTGTAATGCTTCGACAAATCTTAAGCTTTGGAACTAGTAGTTGTTTCAGCTTTTCTGTTGTGAGTTTAAGATTTACCTTATGAAACGGCCGAATTAAAGCCGTTGTAACTTTATGGGGATATCAATGTCTTGATTTCTCATAAATGGTTTTATCTAGGGGTGGCAAAATGGATCCGGAACCACGGTTCCAACCCATTTAAACTGGTTTGGGTTGGGTTGGTTTCTAAGAAATTTTATTTGGTTCCTAATTGGTTCCAAGTTGGGTCCAACTAATTTCAACTTAGTCCAAATCGGTTGACAATAATCTAAATTATAAAGAACTAATGTAAGGTATTGAGTCGGGTTGGGCTTGGTTCCCTTTCGGGTTGACTTTGGTTCCATTTTAGGTTGAGTTGGTGCCACCTTAAAACCATTTAAGAACTCAACCCATTTGAGAACCAAACTGTTGGAACCAACCCAACCAAACCCAACCTGCCCATTTGCAACCCCTAGTTTTATCTAGTAAATCACTGTACCAATTGATGCCTCCATGAGCATGTTTTGGTTTGTTATAGCTATAAAGGTTCGACATGTCTTAGACGAATATTGTGTAGTCAACTATTAGAGTCTTATTTATCATTTCTCAATTGCTCGCTTGAAAACACCTTAATTTATTAAGCATGTTCAAAATCTTGAGTTTTGTTTCTTGCCCTATCTTATTGGAAAACCAGTTATTTTCTCATCTATCATTTCGCTTTTAGTTGCAAAAAGTAGAGTTATCAACCATTCCTATAAACCAATCATTTTCTCATTTATCGTTCGTAATCTAATCCGTACATTCATCATGATTAAGAATCGCACTAGAACTCTTTCTTGGTTTTCCCATCTTGGGTTTGGTGGTAATAAATATTTTTAATTGCAAGTCACCTTCAATATTATTCCTTTTGATACTCAGTTTCTCGAGCAATACGGTGAAGTGAGCATGCTAGACATAAAGGGGGCTGAAGCAACTAAAGTAATTCTCGTAGTTGGAATTATGACTCTTCATTCTTTTGGGGAAGGCTCGGGTGTTGGAGTTTCTTTTGCTGGCTCTAAGGGTTTATCTCAGGGTATATTGGTCACTTTAGCCATTGCTGTACACAATATACCAGAGGGCTTGGCTGTAAGTATGGTACTGGCATCAAGGGGAGTGTCTCCACATAAAGCCATGTTATGGAGTGTAATTACATCACTACCCCAGGTAATTTCTTTTTTTTATTATCACTATGGAGAATGTTAGAACTTGGAAATGAACAAAAGGGTTTTAATATTTATGTGAATATTATATGATAAAATTGGAAAGATAGGTTTTTTACATGATTTGTTGATGCAGCCTATTGTAGCGGTCCCTTCATTTATATGTGCCGATGCATTCAACAAGTTTTTGCCATTTGCCACGGGATTTGCTGCTGGCTGTATGATTTGGATGGTTATGGCCGAGGTCCTTCCAGATGGTTTCAAGGTATGCATTTAGTGCCAATGATTTTTTTTAGAACTTGGTTATTTGCTAAATAGGACAAGTTGATTCTTTATTTTGTCTCATGTAATTGTGATGCATAAAATTCTTATGATTAGAGTTTCTAACCATTTTCTTATTGCAGGAATCTTCCCCATCTCAAGTTGCATCCGCTGCTACACTATCTGTAGCGTTTATGGAAGCTCTCAGTGTTGTGTTTGAGTATTTCAGCCACAATTACAAGTGAGATCTCTCTCTCTCTCTCTCTCTATATATATATATATATATATATATATATATATATATGTACACACACACACATATATATGTGTGTGTGTATATCCATACAAGGTCAATCCCTTCTTCTTTTGCCTCCTTTTCTTTTCTCCGTCTCGGTACATTTGTTTGTGTGTGTGTTGTTATGTTATATACCATATTGAAACTTTACATTTTGCGCTAAAATATCCCTTGTTGGCATATAATCTAGACAGTCGAAAATTAATGTAAACTATATGTTAGTTAACTAAATTATATCATTTTGCAGTCCCGAGGATGCTTCGGGCTTCATTGTTTCTCTACTTTTTGGGCTCGGCCCGTTACTCGGTGGAATCGCGCTTATTGCATTTGCACTCACTTTCCGTCTTCAACATTCGCTCCTCACCGGTGTAGCTTCAGGCATAGCCTTCGTTCTTGCCCTATGGCGACCCCTTCAACTACTCTTCTCCTCCAAAATCGCCTTTTTCCCACTCACATCTCTCCTCGGGCTCGGGTTCACATTCGTCCACGTCACCACAACCCGAACCATAAACCTCGGGGCCCGCAAAAAAACCTCGGCAAACACACTATCCTCCGTAACGGGCTTTTCGGTCAGCCCACCAACGCTTCATTCGATCATATCCTGCTTAGCAATTGCCCTCCACGCCCTACCCGAGGGGCTCGCACTGGGTGTAGCCGCACCAAAGGCGTACGGGCTGGGTCGACACATGGTCCTACCCGTTTCGCTACACGGGTTCCCACGGGGCGCGGCTGTCGCCAGCTGTATCTACGGGGCGACCGACAGCTGGCACGGGTCGCTTTTGTCGGCCGCGCTTATTGGGCTTGTGGGCCCGGTATCTGCGATTGGGGCGATACTTGCTGGGATCGACTATAGTGGGCTGGACCATGTGATGGTTTTTGCTTGTGGGGGACTTTTCCCGTGTTTTTGGAGCGTTGTTAGAAGAGCGGTTAAGTTGGATAAACGGAAGAGCGTTTGTGGGGTGGTTTTGGGCGTGGTGTTTGCTAGCGTGTGTTTAACGTGCACGAAGCTCGTGTGTTTGCATACGCCGTATTGTAATTCTGCTCCAGAGGCTGTTAGGTGATTTTGGTTCATGTGTTGTGAAGTATAGTTATTGAGACATGAATTGAATACATATTGTTGAAGGAATTGTTGGGGAAATATATACAATTTGTGTTGATTATTTTACTGGAGATGCCTATTTTTGGATGGTTTTTTGTGTGTTTTTGGATCAAGTTTTTTGGTATTATTGAAGTTGGAGATGAAAAATGGCAAATATCTACACCTATTTTCTAATTTAAGTGGAAAATAAAGGCTCATAGACCTTGCCATGGTCACTGCCTCACTGGATTGAGATTGATATTGGGATTTAAAATAATTGACACATATACCTACACCTTCAAATTTAGGAATATAAATAAATCTCTTTACGAAATTGTATTTGAGATTTTTATTACTTTTTTGAAAGAAATATCTGTACACAACATGTTTTCTCGTTATTATATAATTTGTTGAAATTTTATATATATATATGTTTATTAAAAATATATTTTTTTATTCTAGCCCATGAGCTGGCGAACGTACATTTTTGAGATTGAGCTCGACTCGTTAGATTTGGCTCGGCTCGAAATCGAATTTTCTTGAGCCCAAATGGAATTATTCTCGAGTCTGCTTGCGGAGCTTGTGAATCGGCTCGAGTCCTATTCCTATATAGTTGATAACACTCCAAATATGGTAAAATTTGGAAGAAAAAAAAAGATGTATAATTCTAAATAATAAAATTATATAATTATGAATTATGAACACGTGTGAGACAGCCACTAGGTATGTATGAGGATTCAGGATTGCACATGGGGGTGATGAGTAAATCACGCCATCGAGTCCGGACACTTCAAGTATGGGTGATTTCAGGGGCCCACCCCTCCAACCACATTTGAATTGGAATTTGCTAAGACCTCAATTATTCATTTTTTTATAATTATTTATTCATTCTAAAAGAATTACAAATAGACCAATATTTAATTGAAATAATACACAAAAATTCCAATAAAAGGGGGTAATGATGAATCTAAAATCTATATCCATCACATGCCAACATTTTGTACAATTATAGATGCGACCATAACTACATTATACATATAATGGACATAACATGAGCCAGAGGTTATGTATATATCTTAGAGAATTGATTAAATGTATAATATTACTTAATATTAATTAAAATCAACTAACAAGTATAGAAATTATGGAAGAATGACATACATATTGGTGGTTAAATGCATATTTTTTAATGGTCAAGACGCAAATATCTCTAGACTTTCGATGGAATATTCTTACTAAAGATAGGCAAAAGTGAGAAAAATATATTTTTATTTGGTATGTCTCAAAAAAAAAAATTAGAAGTCTCTCAAAATTTTATATAATTTTGAAAAAAATCTTGCAAAAATAAGAGAAAAAATGGTTATTGCTATAAATGATTTGATAGTTAACATCGATTAAAATTATTTTTGCTGACTATTATTCAATATCAAAAAATAAATTAGTCATATATTTTAATATAAAAAATAACACATCGTTTAAAATAAAATTCAATATAATTATTTTTTGACGTTTACATCGATAAATTTGACTAAAAATATTTAATAAAAATTAGTTTAAATATTCTCAAAACAAAAAAAAAAAATTACATTAACCATAATTATTACATATTCTTCTCTAAAACATCCCATTCAAAACACTATTCATACAAATACTCTTTTCTAAATTTATCATAATTCTTTTGTTTCTTTCAAATTTCAAGTAGAATTTCACGTAGACTACATAATTGACAATTTAACTATGAAATCAGTACCATGTTCAATACATATCATGTCTTTGCATGTCACATAATTTTTTCTTCATTAGTCTTCGACACCTCAAATCCATGTGTGTGTCTCTTTAATTTATAGTTTCTTAGTTTTCACAAATAATTTTAGAGTATAAACCCTATATAATACTCCAAATTATTGCTATTTTAATCATGGACAATTATGATTTTCATATATTTTAAAAATTATACTCATATAATGTTATACTTTTATTGAAAACGATACTATAAGAATATCACCCTAATAAATATCGAATATTCATTTTATATATCTAAAAGTTAAATTAAAAATTAAATTTTATATACATTGTATATTCGATACTTTCTGATGGTATATATCCAATACAAAAATTTTAAGTATTTAATATACCTTAAATACCAGATAAAATATTTATTAAATAGTATAGAATACTTTATATGTTAAAATAAGAAAATAATTACAACTTTGATCATAGTAAGAAGCTAAACCAGAAAAAAAATTAAAAAGTAAAAAATCATTTTGGTTTCACTTACTAATATATTATTTTCCTTTTTTTTTAATGAAAACCTGTCATTTACCCACAAGAAACCTATCATTTACATTTTATTCTGGCTTAAGTTTATTTTTAAAAATTATATATATATATATTCGTATCTCTAAAGTATCATATACACTAATTTAAAGATTTATCATATATTAAATCTATATCATACATAACATACACGTGACGCAATTGATGGAAAATATTATATTACCTAACAAGTAAATTCCTAAAATTCATTTGCAAAATTTCACGTCAATTGTCAAATGGAGATGACTCTTTTCTAAAAGTTTTAAGTTGTAGAAATTAATGTACACTCGATTTTTCATTTTCTAATATAACATATTTAAGGCATTGATTTGCGCCATTAAATATGTTAGGACTAAAGGGGTGTTGTTGCCGCAGAAATAATTTATTAGCATTTATATCTATGCTATTTTGCATTATTAACATAAAACTAATTCTCTTAAATAGTTGATCTATATTTGCAAAAATTAACTAAAGCTCCATAAAATTTGAAAAGTATTCAAAAAATAAAATTACGGAAATCTTTTTCAATTTTAAAAAACCTATATTAGAAATTACTCGATATTCCACTCGAACTGGCTAAAAGCTTAGTTTGATAACTTATTAAAGATTCGATGTTGACTCGGATAGTAAAAAACAACGAAAACATATAAAAAATAATCAAAGTACTCGAATTCGACTCGTCATCAACTCAATTAAAGCTCGACTCGTGTAACAATCAGACCAAACTCAAACATAATTTCCACAGTTCGATTATAATTCAAACAAGTTTGAACATTTATACATTCGACACGATTTGAATCATTTACACCCCACATGCTTGGTCTATATCCACCTTTTGTGATTTTCCGACAATGATTAAAAATAGGTGAGGTGAGATTTAATATATTATGGGAAAAGATGAAACTTTTTTCAAAATTCAAATCTTAAAAGGGTTACCATATAAGACACTCTTTGGTCAATAAAGCAACCAATTCAAATTGTAAAAAATAAAATAATTTTTTATAGCTTTATAATAAAATGACATGATGGGGCTGCATGGATTAAGGAGAAAGGTAATAAAATTCACAATCTCTAAAAATAGAACTCTGTTTTGAGTCAAACTAACAAATTATCAACAATTATATTTTATATATTTTATAGACCCCACATATATTTATAATATATTTTATAAATATAATAATTATCATAAATTGGAGTTACTACTTACCAATTACCATAGGTACTAATAATCCATGCACATCTTCCCATGCTCTTTCCTCACATCTTCAATTCACACACACAAACTTCATTATTCTGTCTATATAAATACAGAGCATAGAAAGCCCTAATACCTTGTACATTTAGACTCCTCTATCTCTGTAAGGAAAAATGAGAATGAAGAAGATGGCTTTCTTCTTGGTTTGTCTCTGCTTTCTCAACTCACTTTTTGCTCTTGCACAGCCTGCTATTTCTGAAGGTATTGTATTTAAGTTTCTTTGATCTCTACTGGTATAGAGCTTAGATCTTTCTTTACTAGTTCTTAAGATGTGAAGTTTATATGTTATATGCCATCATTCTGTTTAGCTAGTAAGTTGTATATGCTTTAAATTCTTCAAAAACTTTCTGTATCTCTGAAAAAAATTCTGCATTTCAAGCACTATGGGTTAGTATGTGTGGTGTTTGCAATTTTGTCTGTGAGAGATATGTAAATCTTTTAAGAAGGTAATACTTACCCATTCTTGTATAAACCCAGTGTTTAAATACCTCAACATATTATGCCACATTAGCACATATATCTGCCATTGTTGATCTGGCATGATCCAAAACCTTGCTTTTCAATAACATGTCTATGGAAGAAATTTTCCTTAGTTGTCTTGTGTTTCTTTAATGTTTTCATAACCCAGCATTGGATTCATAAGAGGCTCAAATAAATGAGACATTAACACATAGCATATGCTATTGTAGATTTAGTAGAAGAACTTTCCTTACATATTTTGTATCTCTTCAATTTTTTCCCCCATTTTTACAGGGCTCATCCCAAATGGCAACTTTGAAGAAGAACCAAAGCCCTCAGACATGAAGAAAACCGTGCTCCAAGGCAAAAACGCCCTCCCCAAATGGGAAACCAGCGGCTTCGTAGAATACATCTCGGGGGGCCCACAGCCCGGCGGAATGTACTTCCCCGTCGCCCATGGGGTCCACGCCGTTCGCCTTGGAAACGAGGCCTTGATTTCCCAAACGATCCCCGTCAAGAATGGCTCGTTATATGCACTAACATTTGCTGCATCGAGAACTTGTGCACAAGATGAGGTGCTGAGAGTTACAGCACACTCTCAAACAGGGGATCTCCCATTGCAGACCCTGTATGACAGCAATGGTGGTGACACTTATGGTTGGGGATTTAGGGCCATTTCCAATTCTGTGAAGGTCATTTTTCACAATCCCGGGATGCAAGAAGATCCAGCTTGTGGGCCCCTTTTGGATGCCGTTGCTATTAAAGAACTTTTCCCTCCAAGCCCCACTCCAGGTATTGTCATCACTAAACTACTAATGTTCTTGGTTCTTTATGTGTTTTGTTTGGTGTGGAATATGATGCCAATTATGAATATCACACGAAAGAAAACGCAATAAAAGAACAGACGAATTGTTTACTCAGTTCGTCAAAAGAATTTTGACTACGTCTCTCGACGTATCGTGAGAATAGGACTATTCATAATACAATATAGGTAGCCTAATAGGAAAAGGATTACGTAAAGACTAAAATACCCCTCAAAATATTTCGCCTCGGGGACTAGTTGGATCGGTGAGAGCTCTGGCCCGGTTTACAGTCCTTCAGGCTCCATAACTCAACACTCATTGCTTGTTTGATAAGAGGAAGTGAAAGGGAATGATGTATCGATTTTCATTTCGTCTTGTGTTCCATTTGATGTGCACATGTCGATTGTATCGACAAACGCTTGTATATTTAGAGAAATTTTTTACACATTTTAACATCGTTTTGAACGGGAAAAATTAAATCTTGAAAGGAGGTATACCATTTTGTTTTGGTATGTACATGTATTTCAAATACGATTAAAAACCGATCTGAAGAGATGGGAAAACATATACTTGCACGAAGACGTGCAATGTTGTTACATTATACAAGATGATACATCATTTTGAATAGAAGATTTAGTGTGTTTGTTCCTTTGGATCCTTTATTTGCTCTTCATATATGTGCATGACAAATGTGTAAAATGTTCCCTTGTTTGATCTAGATGATAGATACAAGATGTATACATAAAAAAGTAGCCAGCAAATTTGATTGCACCATTTAACAATAGACTTCCAAATTGATTGCATGTGCTCCTTTTTCTTAACTGAGTCAACTTAACTCAGATTTGTTCATTATATTAAAGGCTAATCAAAGATTTATTCTGATCTAGTTTTCGAATAGCATTATTTTATGGTTTGACTTCAGTTATATTCCCTGCCATTTCTATCTGGCACTGAGTTTCACTTTTCTCTATGATTGTACTCTAAATCTATTCCCTGATCTAGACCTGCTTGTGTGATCTGTAGGATATATTTATTACTCCATTTGTCATAAAAGTATTCTTATAAATGAATAAAACATGGAGATTTAAACTAGACTTGAGAAACATATTTATCAAAGTTTGGTGACATTTATAATCTTGCATTCAGTTCTTCGACTACGAGGGTACTTTGATATATAGTCTTATTTTGAGACGTCTTGAAAAAAGTATATATGTATATTTATTTATTTGAGTCAATTACATTAGACACCTCCTGATACCATAACTACGATAAATTCCTCGAGATTCGAAATATTACTATAACTTCCTCTATAAGTAAAATCATATTACAAATCCACTCACCCAGTCACCCTTTGTCACTAAAAAAACAGATTATAATTTCAAAATTTTAGGCAACTCCTAGTAATTACTCGCTAAATGAGGAGTCGGGCTTATAATTATCCCTATTTAATTCATCTATAATTCGTTTTTTTGCAGTAAATTTGGTAAAAAACAATGGCTTTGAAGAGGGTCCTCATCTTTTGTTCAACTCGACTCATGGTGTTCTTCTACCTCCCAAACAACAAGACTTAACCTCGCCACTCCCGGGATGGATCATCGAGTCACTAAAAGCCGTAAAATTCATTGACTCGAAAAATTTCAACGTCCCTGTGGGCAAATCTGCAGTAGAACTACTTGCGGGACGAGAAAGTGCCATAGCCCAAGTGATAAGAACAGTGGCCAACAAAGTGTACGATATATCGTTCTTCGTTGGTGATGCAAAGAACAATTGCCATGGATCTATGATGATCGAGGCCTTTGCTGCTAATACGACCATGAAGGCACCGCTCGTATCTCAAAGCAAGGGTGAGTTCAAGAAGTTCAGTTTCCAGTTCACAGCATTGTCGGATAGAACTAGATTGACCTTTTTTAGCTCCTTTTATCACACAAAGAAAGATGATTTTGGGAGCCTTTGTGGGCCCGTTCTTGATGAGGTTCGGGTTTTCCCTGCCTCGACAAAGGCTTGATGAGGTTTGATGGTTTGTGTAATAGAGTTGTGATAATGGGAAACTCAATCTCCATTCATGAGGCATATGCTTTCTTATTTGTAGTAATTGGATAAATTAAGTCTTTTTCTATATTGTCTTAGTTGCTTGAGTTTATTTCCATGATGTTATATACCATCAATTATATTTATATTTTTTACTTTTTAAAAAAAAATTAGTAAAAAATAAATGCAATTGACGCACTTCTAATTTATATTTACCATAATAAATATGTTGATCGGTAATTACTCGTTCTTTGATTAGATCATTAGAACATACTCCAAATTTCAAAATTTATTGAGATAGAATAAACATAATTTTTTTATAAAAATTAGTATAATTTTTTATTCATGAGTTTTTATCCTTTTTTATAACTAGTAAAAGTCATTTGCGTTGTATCGTGTTTAATTTATTATATATTCAAAATTGTGATAAATGTATTATTATTGAACAAGTATAATTGTTTTTAGCTTATCTAAAAAAGTATTTTTTGTAAATCTTCAATTATTGTTTTAACTCATCTAAACTTAAATAATCTCATATAAATATTTATGGTGACTATAATTATATTATTTTCTATTAGTTTGGGCAAATATATAAGTTAATTTGTAAATAATTTGTATCAAATAGTATACAATTTGGCCTAGTAGGATAAAATGAGAGTTGGGAGTAGGGGTGGAAATAGGCCAGGCCGAGCCGGACTTTGTAAGGCCTAAGCCTGGCCTACTTGACGGGTAATAGGCCTGAGCCTGGCCTATTACCTGTCATAGGCTTTTTTTTAAGACTTGGCCTGGCCTTTTTAAAGGCCTGATAGGCCTGAAAGCCTATTTAAAAACCTGTTTAAAAAAAAGGCCTATTCCCACCCCTATTTTATTTTATATCACTTAATTTCTTATATTTTTATTCAATATTTACTCTATTAATTATTATTTTATAACATTTTTTTTTGGTAAAATGTAAAGAATTCATTCCACTGCAAACAACCATTTACACCCTTCATCAGTATCCTACTACACAAAATTTTCTATTTATGTACATAGCTTTTTCTCACTGCCTTCCCTACCAACTTCTATATGTTCATCTTTGTATGCTACTAAATAATCTATAGTCTATAGTCTCTCTCAGACATTCTCTTCATTGGTACACTAGTGATTCGCACTTTAAGCTCTTCCCGCAATTGCTCAAAAACATCCTCTGGATTTCGTTCCTTTTGTGTAAAATACCTTGTGTTCCTCTCTTCCCACACTTTATAGACAGCCCCCATGATCCCTGCTGTTACTTTTGCTGTTTATATTTCCATCTTCTGTGAGCGAATTGAAGCCACCTTTTCCATCTATGAAACAACACTGGACTTATTTTATAACATTCCTCTACTTATTATTTTATATTTTTGATAACATTTTTAGTTACCTAATTTCTTTGTTATTGATACTAAACAATTCAATGAAGGGTTAATTGATTTTTATGTCTAAAGGTTAAAAATGTAAAATATTATATATAAACAGGCCGGCCTGACGGGCCTAATAAGCTTTTTTATAAGCCTAAGTCTGACCTATTTAACTAAATAGGCTTTAGAAAAAGGTTGAGCCCGGCCTTTTTATTAAATGAGCTAAGCCGAGCCGTAGGCCGTCCGACAAGGCCGACCTGTCGGACGGCCTAGCCTATTCCCACCCCTAGTTGGGAGGGTACAAGTGTAATTTCACAATACAATATCTCTTCTCTATAGATAATTCTTTTACTGCAATTGCAAACGCAGCTTGGAAATTTCAGATAACACAAAACCCTAGGGCTAAATCCCAATCCAATCGATTCGATTAGCCATGGGAATTCTATCTTGGTTCACCAAAGGATCCAACACCGTCAAAAAGGGCGACGAAACCCTTCCCGCAAAATCCGCCCCGCCACCCGTGGTGGAGGTTCCGGGCATGAACGGCGCCGTGGAGGTGCGTAGACCCGACGCGCCACTCGCAGATGTGTCGGTTTTCGAGTTTGGGTCGGTTGCCGCCTCCGCTGACAAGGTGACTCTGGCCGGATACTGTCCTGTTTCCGATGAACTCGAGCCCTGCCGCTGGGAGATTTTGCCCGCCAGTGGCTCCGACGCGCCTCAGTTCCGCGTAGTCTTTTGAGTTTACAGCCTCCGGATGAATTATTGTAATTGTCCCTTCTTTTTGTAAACTCGTATCTGGATTTGGTGGTATGCTAATTAGATGAAATGAAGTTTGAAATATCCTACTGATTTCAATTAATCGTGTAATTTTTATTTTTACTGTCTTTCCATTAGTTGTGTGCATATTTTTTACTTTAGCTTTGTGATAATGTATATAGCCTGCATGTTCTCATTTGGAAATTCTTTCCTCATAGCTTCGGTTTGATTTTTGATTTTGCTTATTGTCCAAATCTTCTTGCTTGTGGGTTTCTGACTCTGTTCCTAGTAGAACAAGTGTAAGGGAAAATGTATCAATGATTGGCTCAAGGAAACCTGGGAAAATCTCAGAATGCTGTGTTGTTTCTGCAATTATTTGAAATTCTGGTGATTTTGTTCTTAATGTTCGAGTTAGGTTAGCCATCTGTCTTTCTTTATCACACTGTTAAATTCCTATGTTTGAAAATATCTTGACTGAATTCATCAGTACACTAGGTGTACATTGTAATAGTCTCAGTTACAGCAGCAAAATTTCTAGTTCTACATATATCGATGATTACATGAACGGTTGTGATATCTGAGAGAAAATTAAAAAAATAGTACATTTTTAAATAAAATTTTGGAAATTAGCACTGTATTTGGGGGAGTTGCAAAACTAGCCTTAAATGCCTTGGGAGAAGGTGCATATGGGGGATGCGCCTTCTCCCAAGGCGCAACCCTAATTTTATAAAAAAAAAATTTAATTAATTACCGATAGATCAGGGAATCAAGAATTATCATCGACATCACAGCTTCAGCCTCAGACAATATGTGTGAGAGAGAGAGAGAGAGAGACTGAAAATGAATTTGAAAAGCATAAACAAACATGGCCTCTGGTTTACTGATAGGTACAATGTTTTCCTGTTTCTTCTTGTTCCAAGGGCTGTTGATTTTTTTATTTCTATTTCTGAAAGCAAATAGAAGAAATCATGGGGATTTACAGAGAGGGCCAACCACCCTTACGAAATCCCAGAATTCTCACGGTAAACCCTTCTCATTCTTCTTCCCCTTATTTGAGCTGATGATCTTAATTGACATTCTTGAGACTAGCTAGGGTTTTATTGTACCTTGGTTTTGTTCCTCTTTTGCCCCTGCTTTCCCGTGCTTTTACAACCTTGGGAAGGGTATATGTTGCAGCCGGCAGGCAAGAGGCCAGCCTTGGTCCACGAAACAGATTAATGGTGCATTGATGATTGTGTTGAATTAAATTTAATAAGCATGCGCGGGCCAGGGGTGAGGAATTAATTATTTTTTTTAATATAAAATAAAGGGTTGCGCCTTGGGAGAAGGCGCATCCCCCATATGCGCCTTCTCCCAAGGCGTTTAAGACTAGTTTTGCAACTCCCTCAAATACAGTGCTAATTTTCGAAATTTTATTTAAAAATGTACTATTTTTTTAATTTTCTCTGATATCTGATGATAGATGTAAAAACCTAGGAAAAATTAAATAAATAATCCTAATTAAAAGAAAAATTCGAAAAATAGACTACTTTTTGGAGGAGTTTGATTTATGGTACTAAACGCCTTGGGATAAGGCGCATCCACCCGGATGCGCCTTACCCCAAGGCTCCACCATTTATTTATTAAAAAAAATATATTAAAATACCCCCACTCCATCCCACCTCGCCCAACCCTGAAATGAGGTGAGGTGACCTCCTGAAAAGAGGTCATTCAAAGAGGTCATTCTGACCTCTTTTCACGGACATATATATATATCTATATCTATATATGTAATATATAATTGTCTAATATATAAGAAATAATTTTAGTTAATTAATAAAATTTCCAAGATAATCCCAAGTTAAGAATTTGTTATGTCGAGTATTATTTACGCAATTCATTTTCAACACTATTCGAAAAGAAACATATAATTTATCTATATCAAGATATATTTTTTTCTCACATATCAAGATATTTCACCATTTTTTCTATAGTATCTTTCTTTTTTCTTTTTTCTTTTTTGGATGACGGGAAAAACTCGCAACTGCTACTGTTACGTGCGCACTGGGTAAACATCTCTCTTTCTATTTTATTTTCTTAATATATATATGGGCAGATGTAGATAAATCAGCATATGTAAATTGAACCTATAAGTAAAGGCGAGCTGGTATGTGACCTATTTGATAAAAAGAAACTAAATCAGTCGATAGCCTTACAATCCAATTTTTATCATAATAAGTAACCTTTTTAAGGTCATATATATAATGTAAATTGATTTACTTTAATCAATTTGTCGAAATTCTAAAATTTATAAATGTTACATGCTTTTTTATTTTTCTGAAATCGAAATATCCAATATTCTATTTTATTTAGGTTAACATATAAACTAATAAAAGAAAAATATATATATATATAAAACAACAAATTATAGTTTAACATAAGAAACTATAGTTTAAGAAATAATGTATATTTAAAAAAAATCAGGAAATAGTACACAATATATTTTAGTTGATTAAATCTGATTTTTTAGCTGATTAAATTATATGTGGGAAAATATATATATATATATATATAACAGTAAAAAATTGTAGTTTAATAAGTTTTGTTTCATTAATTAAAGATTTATCAAATTGCACTGTCTTATTTACATATACTATTTTTATAAAATTATATGATTAATGTGTAAAATTACATATTGACTTAATATTTCTTAATAAAAACATGGGAAGTGGGAATTCGTGTATTTATGATAATTGATAAGTGTAATAAATTGACCTAATATTTGGTTCATAGCAAATTGACCTATTTTTTTTATTGAAGTAAATTAGAATTAAAAAAATTTATACATATCATATTGATATATATATATATATATCATAAAATATAGGCAGGCCCTAGAAAAGAGGTCTTTTCAGACCTCTTTTACACAGGCAGTCATCGGGTGAGGGGGGTATTATTATTATTTTTTTAATAAAAAAATTGTTTTGGCTTGGATGCGCCTTTAAGGCGTTTATTACCATAACTTGATACCCACAAAATTTGGTCTACTTTTCGAATTATTTTTTTATTAATGTTATTTTTTAAATTTTCTCGATAAATTATATGTTTCTTTTTGAATACTGTTGAAAAAAAATTGCGTAAATAATACTCCACATAACAAATTCTTAACTTGGAATTATCTTGGAAATTTTAGGTTATGTTTGTTTATGTTTTTGAAATCCAATATTCAAATTTCAAATCACAAAATCTTAAATCTACTTAACACACCAAATTTTCATCTCAATTTCCTTTTTTCAACTCTACTTTTTCAATCTCCAATACTAACTACCTATCAATCAACACATCAATCATTCTACACATCCATCAATTACAATTAATATATACATTATTTTACACACTCATATATATTTATTTATTTAAATAATCATTACAAAAATAACTAATTCAATCATTATTAAACATCAACCAATCATCATTGATTTGACACATTACAATTTTCAACCAAATTCTAAAAACATAAACAAACATCTACCATTTTCACACGAATTTCGGTGATACGCCATTCCCGAAAAAATTTTAAATATTTTACTCAAAAACATAAACAAACATAGCCTTACTAATTAACTAAAATTATTTCATATATATTAGACAATTATATATTATATATATATATATATATGTCCCTGAAAAGAGATCAGAATGACCTCTTTTAGGAGGTCACCTCACCTCTTTTCAGGGTTGGGCAGGGTGGGATGGGGTGGGGGTATTTTAATATTTTTTTTTAATAAATAAATGGTGGAGCCTTGGGGTAAGGCGCATCCACCTGCATCCGGGTGGATGCGCCTTATCCCAAGGCGTTTAGTACCATAAATCAAACTACTCCAAAAAGTGGTCTATTTTTCGAATTTTTCTTTCAATTAGGATTATTTATTTAATTTTTCCTAAAAACCTATGTTTTGTCTTTTTGACCAAATTATCTTATTTTAGATGATTTTTGCTTGAGAATGTGGAGTTATCATCATCAACCATTTTATTCCATTGTGGGACTTTTTTAGAACGTTTTTGCCCATCATTCGAAGCAGCACAGCTGTTCTAAGTATGTAACTCAAACTTATATGCTAAAAATAAGAGTGTATGTTTCTATTTGTCTTTTGATTTCAACAGAGAGGCCAAAACAGAGTACAAAATATCGGATAATGCGTTTTTGCAGGGATCCAGTTTGGAAGGCAATTAAATCTAACTGTTGGACTATAAACGCAAAAAAAAAAAAAAAAAAAAAATGCTATCTTTTGTTAAATAAAAATAGTCACTTTATTACTTGTATATTTGTTGAAAAATTTTTGTGTCAATTTTTATTAACTCGATCCACCCTAATTAGGGCCATAATGCCCGATTAATTGACTGAGTCCTAACAAAACGGGATAAGCTTCTCTATTTTAAATTGTGTTTCAATCTCCTATTCTAAATAGTTATTTATTTGACACGTGTAATTAAGAAATACACTTATTAAGGGTGTTTAGCATGTGTAAATTTTTTAACATGTGTCAAACATCTAATACATGAACGGATGGCTATTTATTATTATTTTTCATTTAAATAGGAAAATCTCATTTGTATGTTGTATAATAAGTGGTTATTTGTACACTTTTGATATTTACTATAGGAATTATTGCAAAACACACCTTCTAAATTGCTAAAAAAAATTATATTAGAAAATATGCATAATATCAATTCTATTATCATAACACTGTGTAAAATTCCCTTAAAAGAACGTGTATAATGCATATTTTTAATTGTTTAATAAAAGATGTTTTAAAAAAATTAATAATTTCAAATTAATAAAAGATGTTTTTAAAAAAAATAATGGTATGAAACCGTTTATACATAAACCCTGATTCTTGATAGATAAACCCTAGAGGCCTAGACTGCAAGAAGAAGAGTTTAATACATAAACCCTAAAATAGAAATTCATTATTTACCGAAAAGAGAAAGGAAAATGACGCAGAAGGGTAGTCTGTTCAAGGGCCAGCAGAAGAAGAAATCAATTCCTCTCAATCGCCATGGAAAAACCTCTCAAACTCGCAAAGGTAATTCGCATCTCAAAGCTTACGACTTTGCACTCAGTACATTATACAAAATTGTTACTGATTTAGTTTACACTTATACTGCAGGGAAGAGATTGGTGAAGCCATCAAAAGTTACCAAAGAGATGGAAACTGATAAGGTCAGCTTTATATAATTAACCTTTTCTTTCTTTCTATGAGAACCCTTGTTTTAGTTGCTTCACAATCATGTATTGTACTTTGATTTGATATATTACATCTCTGTTTGGTGACTTTGCTTTGATTGGTTTTACCTATTAGAATGAAGTATTTTGCTGTTTGTATCAGCATTTATAAGTATGAAGTTCCTTTTTGCCAACTTAGCTGTTCTTGACAACTTTGTTATTTGGCAATTGGAGTGTGATTGGATTTTAAGCTTTATCAAACTAATCAAAATTGAATACAATATGCAATGATTAGGTTCATTTGAAATATATATCGAACCCAATAATAGTGTGATGTAGTTTGAAGTTTGAACTGTTGCATATTTTCACTCCCTTTTTGGAAACCAAATTGATCATTAGACATGTTAAACGATAATGGCGTTTTTCGAATTGGCTGCTAAAAACCTCCTTTTCGACTTTTATTTATCAGGAGCTGAGCAAGTTTATCAATTACTGCAATGAAGTAAAAGCTGCAACTGTTGCTAACAAAGAAGGTGGTCAATTGAGTATTGTGAAGACACATACTGATTCCTCAAAGGGTGGTGCTACGTAGATGCTCGGTGCATGTGATGATATAACTTCATGATCTGTATAAGCACAAATTTTGACATCCCTTTTAGTCATAAGAATAGTAGTTGTGTTATAGTGTTTATATCTCTTTTATATTTGTTACTCATTAGATTCTTATTTGGTTCTTTTCCTTTTGGCTAATTGACTCCGACTAGGTTCATATATGTGGATTCTGATATTTAAATGATAAGTTTTTTGATGTGTATATGGACTCTGATATTTAGACCTCCACTGTGAATTACTCAATGAGCTAGTTGACTATTTGGGGAGGAAAATTTAGTGTAGCGAAATAAAATTGGATTTTAATAAATTTGATTTCTGTACTAATTTATTGGTGTAGATGGTTAAAATAGGTGGAAGCTTCGCGTGCGCCACGCATGCCAAGTCAATGAGTTTCATACGGTAAATCTAGTTTACATTTTGTAAGTTGATGGACCAAATGTTTCAATTTATAACACGAGGGACCAATTCTACAATTGAAAAAAATATTCGGGGACAAAGAATGCATTTAAACCTCAAACAATACAGCAAACTTATGGACAGTATTTTACTGCAGTTCACATAAAAGAACCCAAATATTACCAAAAAAATGCAGATAAGCGATTCGGATTTCGGCCTTCTTCAGAAGAACTAATTGTTAGGAAGAGAAAATAACTTGCTTAGTATATCAAACATAAATGGTAAAGAGAAAGAAACAAACCAAGAATATTTAGAACGTTGAAAGCATATGTCAAATAGCAAACTACGGGAAGCCCAGAAATCTAACTATATCCTAGTTGAGTTACAGTCGAACAAACTATATATTTATGATCATCATTACATATCTTTCATTATTGACCATATATTTGTAATGGAACACATGCAAACACGATATAATACACTTCAAACCATGTGTATGAAATATTCAAGCTTTAAACTGGCCAGGGCAAAGAACAAAAATAGATTTTCGTTTACCAAGCAACCAAAACGAAACCAAAAAAGTAGAATAGTAGTGTGTGGTGATAATTTCAGACTAGCAGAACAAATAGCACAAACAAAATATTGACCACTGGATTAATTCAAATCACTGTGTTTTGCTCCCTGTTGATGCAGCCTTTTCATCAGCTTTCATGTCAGCAGAACAACATCCACCACCATGGTGGTGGTGGTGATGATGATGATGATGCTTTCTACCCTTCAACTGCTTCCTCATATCATAAGCATCTTCACCATCGGCATAATACTTTGCCTCCACATCATGAATCTTGTACCCTAATGTCTCGGTGTACAAATTAAATGCAGCCCTATTGCTTTTCCTAACATGAAGTGACACATACTCCGCTTCATATACCTGTTTACGAAAAAAAACATGATAAGTTAGCTATTAAAACAAGAAAAACTCTATTCCAACTTTCCAAAGTACCGGAAAATGTATACTGAATAAACAGGGAAATAGCTAAGTGTAAATGTGATTAGCAATTTGCTTAGAGCAAAACTCTCAAGAACCCTTCCAAAAGAAGGGGTCAACAACCAAAAAAGTATGTATTTTTTATGTCATGCATGTATGTACCATAGCTAGTTTTTACGATTCGTACTAGTTTTGGGGGTTATTCCGAAGTAAATTCCAACATATTAACCGCCAAACCTAAGCAAAGAACACTTTACTTTCAAAGGTCAAAACTATCAAATTCACTGGCATCAAGCAATTCAATCTACATTACTAAAAACACTTATAAGCATCCAAAAAACACAGTAAAAGAATTCCACACACATTCCCCAAATACTAAGGGTTAACAAAAAAAGAAAAAGATAACAGAGCATCAGAAAATAGACCTGTTCCATGGCGTTTTGAGCGGCGGTCATGAGCTTGGTTGCGAGGCCTAGTTTGCGGTGAGTTCTGAGGACGGCGAGGGAGGTGATGTGGCCGTGGCACTCGGTGGTCTCCTCCTCCATCTTGGCCAGAACATAGCCCACAATCTTGCCGTTGTAATCCTCGGCCACGTACAGGAGCTGCGGCCATGAGAGGATGTGGTAGAAATAGTATTTCATCTGATAATTCTCTGGCAGACAGAACAGATTGCATTCCTGCATCGCCAACAAATCATCCACTGTTGCCTTCCTAATGCACACCATTGTTTAGGGTTTTGGTTTCGATTTTGGATTTTGGATTTTGAGGGAAATGGTGAGGTGTACAATGGGTTTGCGAGTATGTGCCCTTTTTTGCTTTATATTATCTTTTTTATATTTATAGAAGCTAGTTTGGATATATTCTTGGGTGACTATCAATCATCTTCTGGAAGTTGTAAATTTAGCAACCCTGTCCACAGTACGTTTCATTAGGTTCGTCAAATTCGCGTTTGAAAAAAATAAAATAAGTATGATTAAATTTTTTATTACTATGCATATCTTTGATAATATATATATATATATATAATCATATGATAAGAGACTACATTATTATTTTTACCTATAGAATATAAAGTTATCTATATTATTGAGTATATGAATAATATATTATTTTTATACAAATTCACGAGTTTCGGAACATAAAATTGGCTCGAGCTCGATTCATTCAAGCATGCTTATAAAGGTCACAAGTCAACTCAACTCAATGCCCACTCCTAATCCACACATTTTTTTTACAGTAAAAACAAGTTGTCGAATTTAAAAGGTATCTATATAATGGTCAAGTTTTGTTAAGTGCTCTGAAAATGAGAATAAAATTTTCTATTCCAAATTAATGTTCCATTTTCATATGTTTAGAAGTTAACAAGTGTAAAAATATTTATAAGTATTAACCATCCCTTAATAAGTGTAACTCTAAATTATACGTGTCAATCATCTAAATATATGAAATAGGAAATAGAACACCAATTTGAAATAGAAAATCCTATTTGCCCAAAAATCTTGAATAGGAAAAATACAATTTATCAACAAGAAATCAATCTTGTTGGGATAAAAAAGCTTTTATTACAACAAAACGATGTGAGATATTGATCTAGGTCAAAATCTATCAACCCGATCAAGCCGAGCCTAGCTCGGTAGTAGAGAGGATACGTACTAACCAAATCCCCTTTTTCAATGAGCTTTTCTGGTATTTATAGAGAAGGGGGTATTCCATATGGGTCGTAAGTCATTTGGGTCGTATCCCATATGGGTCGTATTCCATCTGGGTCCTTCATGATATTAGAACCCTTATATTCTTATCCATATCATCTACTCCCCCAGTTTATAATTATAAGGTCGTAGATTGTATAATTATAAAATCAATAATAAGTAGCTTTAAGTAGCTTTAATGGTCTTGAAATTTGTATCATCATGGGATCATGACAGGGTCGTAGTTCATGACCCGAATGTTTCGTAGGTCCTTTTCGGTCCCTGCACGGGTCGTTCATAGGGGGCTTCTCGTATTTTTCCTCCCTTTTATAAGGGACTTCGTATTTTTCCTCCCTTTTATAAGGGACTTCGTATTTTTCCCCCCTTTTATAGGGGGCTTCGTATTTTTCCTCCCTTTTGTAGGGGGCTTCGTATTTTTTTTTTCCTTTTGTAGGGGGCTTCGTATTTTTCCTCCCTTTTATAGGGGGCTTCGTATTTTTCCTCCCTTTTATAGGGGGCTTCGTGTTTTTCCTCCCTTTTGTAGGGGGCTTCGTATTTTTTTCCTCCCTTTTGTAGGGGGCTTCATATTTTTTTCCTCCCTTTTGTAGGGGGCTTCGTATTTTTCCTCCCTTTTATAGGAGGCTTCGTGTTTTTCCTCCCTTTTATAGGGGGCTTCGTGTTTTTCCTCCCTTTTATAGGGGGCTTCGTGTTTTTTTCCTCCCTTTTGTAGGGGGCTTCGTGTTTTTCCTCCCTTTTATAGGGGGCTTCGTATTTTTCCTCCCTTTTATAGGGGGCTTCGTAGTTTTTCCTCCCTTTTGTAGGGGGCTCGTATTTTTTCCTCCCTTTTGTAGGGGGCTTCGTGTTTTTCCTCCCTTTTATAGGGGGCTTCGTGTTTTTCCTCCCTTTTATAGGGGGCTTCGTGTTTTTCCTCCCTTTTATAGGAGGCTTCGTATTTTTCCTCCCTTTTATAGGGGGCTTCGTAGTTTTTCCTCCCTTTTGTAGGGGGCTCGTATTTTTTCCTCCCTTTTATAGGGGGCTTCGTGTTTTTCCTCCCTTTTATAGGGGGCTTCGTGTTTTTCCTCCCTTTTATAGGGGCTTCGTATTTTTCCTCCCTTTTATAGGGGGCTTCGTAGTTTTTCCTCCCTTTTGTAGGGGGCTCGTATTTTTTCCTCCCTTTTGTAGGGGGCTTCGTGTTTTTCCTCCCTTTTATAGGGGGCTTCGTGTTTTTCCTCCCTTTTATAGGGGGCTTCGTGTTTTTCCTCCCTTTTATAGGGGGCTTCGTGTTTTTCCTCCCTTTTATAGGGGGCTTCGTGTTTTTCCTCCCTTTTATAGGGAGCTTGTTCTTCCCTTATAGGGATATTTTTCCTCCCTTTTTTAGGGGGCTTCTTCTTCCCTTAGGATGTTTTTCCTCCCTTTTATAGGAGGCTTCTTCTTCCCTTATAGGGATGTTCTTCCATTTGCCTTCATCAATGAATACCTGCAATTTCGCATTACCCTACCACCAACAATTTCACCGCAAAGAATCGATTCAGTTGGCCATCAATCAAATAGCAATAGATTGCAAGTATCTCTTTGCTATATTTGACAACTAATTAATGTAATCACAATTTTTCAGCCCTCAAATTACACTAACCAAAGCAAATCAGAAATGAACAATGTTGAGATGATGAATACCGAATTTATGGCCAATACATTCCAAATATGACTTTCAATGCACAAGACTTTCTCATTTTTCGGTAAGTGGTCCTAAGAGTTTTAAGCAGCCATGAACAGTAGCATGAGTTTCAAGTTTGCATGCCAAGTGAAATCTCATATCTGAATATTTTAGGAAAAAGTCTTGGTACATTTGAAAATTTGACAGGAAAGCAATTATGCACAGTTCTAAAACTAATCACACAGTCTTTTGCATTCATTTCATCAAACTGAACATCTATACATCGACAATTTCGAATTCCCAGTAAAACATTTCTTCACCAGCATGCAAAAGTACTATGAAAATCTCAGATCAGTGTACTTGAAATTAAAGCATGAATGCATCAAGGACATTTAACAAGTTTGATGAAATATAGTGTTCATGACCTAAATCTGATTGCAAGACAAAGCAAGGACTAGCTTACTTCACACAATTTTATGTAAATAGAGATTGGCAAAATATAAAGAACAAATTCAACTTATAGAAAAAGAATTTAACAATAAAGAGGTCAATCATAGCTGGAAAATAGCTTCAAGGTTTATGCAGTTACTCTAAAAAAGTACAAGGCAATTTCTTTCGAATTTCATTAGAAGATAAGTTAAGTTGCATCATAAAAATTAGTAAATACGACAAGAAGCAAAAACCAATTTGGTGCAAAGGAGCCCAGAGTATTTCCCACATTTGAACCAAGTGGCATTCCACGTCAGAGATTCATCAATTTGGTTAGTAATAAAAATATCAGGAAATTTGTCAGGTCCGGATGATGACGGACGAATCATACAAAGACAAACTGATGAACAAGCACATCAGTCCAATGAATTCAAATAAAATGAGGAGCATAAAAGCACAAAGCTGCTTTGGTAAATTATACCTTTTCTTTTCCTCTTCTTCCTTTCTTAATTTTTCGCTCGTGTCTTTCGTCTCTTTTGTACCAGCGGTTATACTGGGAGATGCACTTAAGGGAGATGATGTACTCCTTTTTCTTTGTCTTTTATTCCGCTTTGGAGTAGGAGAACGACTTTTACGACGTTTTGGAGTTGGCGAGCGACTTTTGTATCGTCGAGATGATAATGAAGGACTTCTTCTTCTGTAAAATACAACAAACTAGTTAAGCTTCAAAAGAAACTGCTGGTTAATACAACGTCCACAATCTTGCATTTTCCAAACCTGGCATCTATACTGAAAGCATGTACAGTTACCTCAAATATTGCAAAGAATAAACTGTGAGCTCCATCTTTTATGATAAGAAACCGCTATTATCACAACCGAGCAGTGAAATGACATCCATGGCACCCATGACCTGCTGACTTCCCATTCAAAGGGAAGCCATTGTTTCTTTTTAAATTCTCAAACATCAATGTTGTTGACTATCTCATTCATGCAAATGTTTTTAACAAAAATATTTCCAAATTCTGATTGTTTGTACAAAGAGATGTCCAGTATCGAGATGCATCAACCATGATAGTTTACAATTTAGCAGCCTTTTTTCAAAACAGGTTAAAGGCATGACAGTCATCAACTCAACAACCATAAGCATGTATAATATCAAGGTGCTGATGGAAAGCGAAAATTCTCATAGGCAGCAAAATGGCACTAGGACATCAAAGTTACACAATCCATAAGCATCTGCTAGATCATCTAAAACAAATAAAGTCAAAAATGATGAATAATTATTACTTATAATAGCTGAACACGTGATCATCCAGAAAAATCTTCGTGGTTAAATAAATTCACAAAACTGCAAAAACCTTCACTAGCTATGGCTTTAGGTAACAAGGTGAGACTTTCCATCAATAGCTTAACATGAATCTATTGTTTATCTTTACCATAAAAACAAATATAAACCTGTTACGTAATACACAAGCAGGTATAAGTGAAAGGGTATCACCTGCTGTAAGAATAAGGGGATCGGCTTCTATCTCTCCGGCTACGGCGTCCATACTTCACCGGCGACGGTAATGGAGAGTACCTCCTCCGGCGCGATGATGATCGAGATATTTCCCTGTCTCTCGGTTCGATTGTACGGCAATAATTCATATCTCAATAGTTCTGTGACGCTCTAATTTACTCCACTGGTTTCATTCTCTGCAATCGATTCGATCCAGGCCTTATTGCTGGGCTTGCTCAGTGTATATCCTGGTGGTGGGTACGGAAAGCTCCGAAACCTTCTTCAAGAATCGAATCGAGATTTTACAATAAAAAACATAATTCTAGGGTTTTTCAGCGATCTCAATCGCGCA
Source organism: Verbascum thapsus (assembly GCA_963669365.1). NCBI lineage: Eukaryota > Viridiplantae > Streptophyta > Magnoliopsida > Lamiales > Scrophulariaceae > Verbascum > Verbascum thapsus. The sequence continues at coordinate 4,032,052 of OY770106.1, forward strand.
AGAATCCTTCCCCCTTTGCAAAATCTCAGCGATTTGTTAGTGTTTCCCACAGACGGCGCCACCTGATCTAGGTCAAAATCTATCAACCCGATCAAGCCGAGCCTAGCTCGGTAGTAGAGAGGATACGTACTAACCAAATCCCCTTTTTCAATGAGCTTTTCTGGTATTTATAGAGAAGGGGGTATTCCATATGGGTCGTAAGTCATTTGGGTCGTATCCCATATGGGTCGTATTCCATCTGGGTCCTTCATGATATTAGAACCCTTATATTCTTATCCATATCAGATATATAAAATAATAAAAAATAATAAACAAACGCAATGAAATCGATCTAGCATTCACTTCAACCAAATTGCAACCTAAGAACGTTTCATCCAAATCTTTGGAGACCACCAAGAACATGAAAAATCCTCAAGTATCTTCTTACATACACATAAAAACAAACAGAAAAAACAGAATTTCTGAAAACTAAATGTGATTACCACATGTCTGTTATTAACTCCTGAATTTCCAAACCCGAACATACCTGTCACTGTGTGTGGTAACAACTTTCTGCATTCCAACAGCCAAGCACGTTATAGGAGGTCGATTTGGCATTAGATCAATACGATCATCTTCTGAAACCCTTGTTCCTTTCTTTTTCTCGATAATTATGTTCCTATCTCTTTGACGGCTAGATAAGTTGCCATTTCCCTCCATAATGCTTCTTGTTAATACTTCCCCACTGTCCTGATCAAGGATTCTTAACACACCATCTATCCCGCCAACGACTAATGTTGATTTATCGTTTCGCAAGTGATGCATGGAATAAAGCACATTGGGGCTAACTCGGGTGTTCCACAGACTTCTCATTGTCCTGCAGTAAATCAAAAGTAGATTAACTTCATTCATAAGTAGGGGTGGCAATTGGGTTGAATGGGTTGGGTTTGGGTCGGGTCCATTTGGATTGAGCTTAAAGTGGGTCGGGTCCAATTGAGTCTAATGTAAAAAAATATGCATTATACTTGGACCCAAAATGGACCCAATAAGGACCCATTATGAATCAAAGTGATGTAAGGAGTTATTTTAAAGCGTAAAATGCAGATTATTAACTCAAAGTGAAAAATAAGTTGAACCCAATTTAGACCCTAATTGGGCCCAATTTCAAACCTAATTGGACCCAAATATTATTAAACGTCAACCCAATTGGAATTATAATGCTAAAATGTTAGGACCCAACCCATTGAAAACTTAGTTAGGTTTGGGTCCAAATATATATATGCACCTAAATTGCCACCCCTATTCATAAGGTGTTAGACTTGTATTCATGGTTAAATAAATGGATTGGGACTTGCCCTTTTTTTCAGGAACTGAATTGGACAGACTAGAGTCACTTGAACAATTAGCATCTCTTACACAAATAGCCAGTACCAGAAGCAAGCAAAATTATGAAGTTCATAAACTTCTCACAAACTAAGCAGTAAGAGAAATAGTATAGGAAACTAGCTACACTGTATCTAAATATAATGCTTAATGATGTAACTGAGCAAAACTCAAAGAACCTAAGTGAAGTAGAAAACAGTCCTGTGCATGCATACCTTAAGTCCCAACAGGATGCATAGCCTGCAGTTGATCCAGCAAAGAGTGAATAGGAGCTTGGGTTCAAACACAAGGTTTTTATGCCTCCTGCAAAGAAGTGCACACACAGTTAAAGATCAATACTTACAGTTGAATTGAAATAATAAATGCTATCACGATCTAACATGACCCTTTCTCAGCATTTCCACTTAACAAATCAAAATAGGACAAAAAGACAGTTGCCTCAAGTTATTGCCTGAAACTATTATGTATAGCCTAAATACTTAGATTGAAGATGACGTTAGTGATGAACTTGATACCTTATACACAGAAACATACAGCATCACAGTAACTGAATGTCACACAGCCTCGAAATGTTTTCTTAACTACTCTTAAATGAACGATGCATCCTTGTACAGGGTACAAAATGTGGAATTCTTAAAAGTAACGAATATGAACTATGTCCAGTTTTTTCAGAAAAATTACAGCAAAATACAAAGATAAGAATTTGTCATCAAACTTGAAATCTTCTACTGCACCAGGTCCGCAAAGTGCCTCTCAGAGGCATCAATATGGCAGGAGACTTCTTAGATAGAAGATATAATAGCATTCAACAGACATAATAGTGGAATTTTTTTTCAAGTTGATGATAAAACATTAAAGTTGGATTCCAGAAGTTGAACTTCACATATGGTTTCATATGGTGATTTTACAGCAACAAAGTATAAAGGATGTGGAGGATATGCTAAATCCACAGCCAAGGACTTGTCCTCAGCCACTTTGAGGTGAGAAGTTATATTGAAAGATACAAGTTATATTAAAGATACAAAATTAATGTCTGATTTTTCTAACAGAGGGATTAAGACTGCTTATAACTGTCGGCCTTGACCAACTGTTTTCCAAAACTGTGTTCAAACACTTATGTACTTAAATAAGGTAGAAGTACCAATCGGGCAAAGCATAAAGAGAGCCAGTCCACCATTACCAAAATATGCTACACACTCATCCAAATAAACAGGAGAGCTGCTCTGACATTTCATAAGACAAATAACTGTGTTAAGGAAAAAATTGGCATATTTAGTCCAATTGAATCTTTTCACTTTAATTGAGTAAAATATAAAACTATAAAGAAATGAAACGCAGATCAACTTTCTTTGCATCCTTCAGACTGTAGTTTTCAGATGGATTCCTAAGCCTCTCGATGATAGTTTTGATTCTAAAAGTAACAATAGTTATTTAAGGAGGCAACATGAAGTTCCTTGGAGAGTCGGTCTTAGAGGTATCAAAGACGATATCCAAGAAACATCTTCAACAGTTAGTTTCTCAATTAATGTGCACATAAGGGACTAACCATGCAACATGAATCTTTCTTCCTGACCAAAGAACGATGAAATATAGAAACAAAAAACTGTCACTGAGATAAATGAGCTTAATAAACAGCAAGTTCTATGCAAAAACCTGCATAACTAGTTGTGTCTAACGTAGCCACCCGCTGGTCTGATGAAAGATCCGATATTGAAATACTACCAAGAGATGACCCACTGACAATCAATTGTTCATCAGTGAAAGATATAGATGACACTGGCCCATGATGCATCCTGCAGCAATGATACAAAAAATCTGTAACATAAAAGGTACTTTGCTAAACCACAGAATAAGAACATAACCAAACCTCATTTTCGTTCCTAGTATAAAAGTGGAAAACGCCTTAACTTTAAAACATTCTACTTTGCCAGAAGAAAAATGAAGACGACCTTTTAAGATGTATCGGGACTGGAAGCTTCACAATGAGACCGGGGGGAAAATACAGTGTTAAAAATGGTGCTTGAGAATGGTAGATAAGGATGATTGCGGTAATTAGAGAATACAAAGTATAATTACATTAATTTGTGATCTGGAAAACATTATGAGTGCTTATCCAAGAACATCAATTTGCAAAAAAATTGAGTATTGTCAGGCAACAAGAATTTGGAACAAGTCAATGAATAATTACATTCATTTGCGATCTGGAAAACATTATGAGTGCTTGTCCAAGAACATCAATTTGCAACAAATTGAGTACAGTCAGGCAACAAGAATTTGAAACAAGTCGATAAATGAGAAAAGCTACGGATAACATCATGAAGACAGGCATGGAAAGAAAATAATAGCATTTAAGAATAAAGGAAAGTTATAATTAAGGGAATAAGAAGTTTTTGAATTAATAAAGACAATTACTTTTAATTAGTTAGGGAGAAGGGTTTAATGAACTTTATAAAAATTATTAGAAAGTTAATTGTAATGTGACATTAAATTATGTCACTCCTAACTTTTTTCTAACAAATAACAACCATTCACTAATTTCTTTCAACACAAAATCCCTTAGAAATCAACCTCTCATATTGAATAATAATGTAATATAAGTTGGAAAAATATCGTGCCATCGCTTGTAAAAAAGTCTACAAAATGAAAAGAAAATTATGTAAGTATTTTTCTTTATACGTAACAACTTCATACCCGTGCAGCACGTAGGGATATGTTTTGACACCCATATCGCCAAAATCCTCGCAGTTTAAGGCATCTCATCACAACCCTTAAATGTTTCAATTGAAAAACTGTTGATTTTAATGTGAATATTTTTTTTCCTAACCCTAATCTGAATAGTTGTCACACACGCAAAAAAGAAAAACAATTATGACAAAGATAGTTGTCAGTGAAAATAAAACGTATTTATACTTTTTCCATCTACCACCTTTAATCCCTCTATAAATTTCTACGTTATGCATAGAGAAATAGTTTAGAAGATATGTTTATGCATTATCCTTCTAACACCTTCAATCCCTTTATCAGTCTCTTTCGTAAAACATACTCATTTAGAGTTTCCTCCAATTAAGAGATTAAATCAGGGAATGGTTTATGATGATGTGGAGTATCACAAGATTAATTGTTTTACTTTTTTATCATAATTTGAAATAATCCTTTGTTTGAAGTAATTTAACAGATACTTAGCTGTCATATACAATATATTATTTGGTATTTTGTTAATCGCTTTTTTATTTTTGTTGTCTGACTGCAATTCGATCTCAAGTCATAATTTGTAAAAATAAATACATAAAACAACTCTAGTGAATTTAATCCTAATTATCCTAGAGTCTTTCTAAAGGTTGTACATTTACTTCCGACATATATATAAACAAACAATTGTGCATTTTTTAGTCAATCATATGTGTATCTTTGCAAAAAAGAAGAAAAAAGTTTAATAGTGATAAAAAAAAGAAGACTGGGTGGATAATTGGTATTTTTCTCGGGGAAATATGGAATGAACAAACACAAATATGATTTTGCATTAAATTTGTCATTTAGTAATTGTAAAATTTGGCAACCCTTCTCCCTAATTAGTTAAAAGTTATTGTGTGTAGTAATTGAGAAAACTTCATACTCCCTTAACAATAAATTTTCCTGAGAATAATTCCCGAAATATTCAAAAGTTGATCAAAAACATGGAAGAAAAGAAACTAAAGCAAGATATTTACTTCAATATTTGTGAAACCTTTCTGCTGTACATGTCAAATACGCGGACTCTCCCGTCCTCACACCCAACAACCGCCTGAGGGTCTACGTAACTGCACATGAGAAAATATTCTCTCAATGAACAAGTATTTTGTATAAAACTAAATTAACGTAAAAAGTAAATCATAATGATAAGGTAAATCATAATGATGAGTAACATACAATAATGTCCCAGTTAATGAAAGAAAGACACCATGTTCTAAATGACATTAAGTAGAACAGAACAAGAAAAAATTGCACGACCCATCTTATTGCACTATATGACCCTAATGACGGGAGTTCTATTTTCCAATCAGTATGCAGCTACTGTTTATGATAGTGCTGTGTAGAAGATGCTAATGTCCATACAATCAGTGAAATAAATATGTGATCAAGTAGCATGCACTCAATATCACTTCTATAAACCATTTCAATTGCTGAGCTATACCCAACTGTCTGTCTAGATTTTAGGAAGGAGAAAGACAGCTACTCAAGGAAATGTTTGGCGGAAAGAAAGGGTTCCGGCTCATAACATAGAAACAACAGAACCAAATATTTTATTAACAGTTATGTAGTAATTGACTTTCTTGAAGTTATACAGTGCTCATAATTTAAGAAAAACTCGTGACAAACTTAATGAAATATAACCTACCGCATACACAACCCATTGGTAAACAAGCCATCACGTGATGAAAATATATCTCTAGTTCCAACGCGCTTCCATATACATATACGCGTCCCAACAAGACCAACGACCTATAGGATAATAAAACAAAGGTTACACGCGATCAGTCTTCAGAGCAAGCTCAAAAAAAGACCTTAGTTCTTTGAACACTATAAATCTTAAGGCATGGTACTTTTTCCTAGTTTTCTATGGTGTCGCCTCAAGGCAGAACAAACTATGTTTACCATCCCATTCCAGTTGTCATATACGGAAGCATATGAACTGCTTTCTTGTTCAGCCATACAAAAACTAATTAATTTTTTAAAACCAATTGACAATAGCAGGGAGTCATGGTTTATGACGTCAGATAATCATAATACTTAAAAATACATAAAACTAGTATAAGCTTATCTTCGACACAAGTATCAATAAGGCTAGTAGAGATGTTAATTAACAACTAACGGAATATGCTTAAGTTAATATGGAAAAAAGTTGCCTCGCAGATGCCATGAGCTCCAGGCAAGAAGCAATTGCAATATTATAGTACTTAAATTGACAGAAACTAGAATAAGCTTATCTTTGAACAAGTATCAATACGGCTAATAGACATGTTAATTAACAACTGACAGAATATGCTTATATTAACTATATGGAAAAAAGTTGCCTTGCAAGTGCCGCAAGCTACAGGAAGAAGCAAGAGCAATATCAAACATCAACTGTTTGGCCATGTTTGAACGACAAAAGAATCATGGGCCAGAATCATCATTAGAACAAGTAGGAAGGTCAATAAGTCTGCAATTTCAACATAATTAGCATCAAAATTAATACAAGAATATCAGCTTTTATCAATTTCTCATGAACAGGAATCCATCAGGAAATGACATGACAGTAACTTATTCGTTCAGATGTTGACAAACCCATTTGTGGCAGATACCTTATGAAGTAAAATTCAAAACAGCAAGCTCAAGTAAATCTTCTGCACTATGCTCTTATAAGAAAATATATAGCAGGATGGTCTAAATTCATTTTTTCATCCATTCAGATTTTGGAGGGCATAGAAGGAATTTACGAATATATCTGCATAACCATACGAAGAGCATAAGGGCCTAAGGCAATCCAATATTTAGGAAAATTTCAATGAGTTCTCAAAAGAAATTGTGAAGGAAAATAATTTGAGGCAATACTCATAATTTGTCTGTCACCACTGCTTACCGCACCATTTCTTTTTTCTTTGAGAGGATGGAAAGGTGCTAAGTATGGGATTTATAGTAAAGGTTGCACATGTATGTAGTTCATACAAAAAAATTACAGGAAGGAACAAGAAATAAATATTCAAAATTACCTTCCCCTCATCAAAATCAAAATCAATTAGAGGTGCTTTATCAGGTAGAACATATTCATCCAAGCCTTTGCAGCTCTCTGCAGACCAGAGACGCATCACCTATCATTGTTAGAAGAAAACAGTATTATTTTTTATATGCATACAATCTGATCATTAGGTAACAGACAAGTGTTGTCATGCACATAGACATGCATATTCTTGTGGTAGTGGCTATATTTCTGACAATCCAGTAATATATTGCCAGCATATCATCATCATCAGTACCATGCAATGCTATATATCGGTTCAAATCACCAAATAAAAGCATGAATGAAACTTTATATATACTGCAAACAGAAACAGAACCAGAGTCCGACATTACCTCCAAAACAGAGTATTGGATAGCCAAGCTCTCAGCAGTTAAGCAGTAGCATTAGAAAGGGTAATGGTAAGTTATGATGAAATTGTCAATCTGTTAGTCGTAAAAGTATATTAAAAAGCATTAGGACTTCAGACAGATACATTTAGAGCTAAACCAAAATAACATTCATATCTTATTCAAGATCAAAAACCCAAGGTCTGGTGGTGTCTTTGTCGTCAAAATTCAATTTAACGCTCATATATAATGGTAGGATAAGTTTGACAACCATAGCATATGATCTTCCTAAGCACTAACGAACCATCACATCAATCTACTCCTTAAGAACTAAGATTCCTGAAGGAGTAGAATTTGCATAGTTCCTTATAATAGCAAATGCTGTAACTTACTCCGTATCAGGAAACAAATCAAATAACTAAGATATGTGGTAAGAAAGGTAGACATCATCTACATGCTTGACGGAAAAATAACATACACAGAAAAAGCTGAAAGAGAAAAATCACATGAAATATCATTTTAACCAATATGATCGTGATAACAAACAAGTGAATGAATCTTACCTTGTCTCCTACACCAGTGAGAATCAACCCCATCTTCATTCTGCATTTGTTAATCCTAAGAGGTCACCAAGTTGCAGAAAGTCATACTCATATAGAAAGTTATGAATTCAACCAAAACTCCAGTCCCCAAAAATCAATTTCAAATAACAATCTCCAAGAGTTCAAACGTGATCAGAAAGAACAAGAAGCCAAAAAGGTGCACTCATTACAATATTTCAGTACATTACATAACTAGGTCATTTCAGATTTTGATGTTTATTCTCTCAAATTATTGCAGTCATAAACCTGGTCGATATAAACCATACAACATATATAGACAAAACTGATTTTTATGTTTCAAACTTATTTCTAGTCCATTATAATTGGAGAAGGAAAAGTTGTTACTTGAAGAGAAAAAATAATCAAAATGTCGTTGTACAATATTCAAGTTCATGCAAGAAAACATCAGATATAAGATATTGTAATCCATGCAAGATAACGTCAAAGTGATTTGTATGGCAAGATTATAATTCTGATGAAGAAAACGAAAAGAATAAAAAACTGATTCCTAATGTATTAGCACAAAGTTATACATAAATGTCACTTAGATACTCCAAAGAAAAAAGAATTTGACAAGATATCCTAAGAAAGATTAAAAATGGCACTCTCCTATGGGAAAACGCGGACGTCTTAATGTTATATTTTATTACTAAATATGTCAGCAAAGCTACTGATCTAATTTCGTATAACTTATTATGTCTTTGTCAAGTGAACTTTTTGGGTCCTTTATAATGATGGATGTAGGTAGTTTCCTAGTCTAGAGAGTCTCAAAGAGGTTCTTTATTCAGTCCTAGATGTACAAGATTCCAAAGTAGTCCAAAAATTAGAGGTTAAGAAAGTTCCTCAATTGTTGTTTATTGGTATCTGATCTATGGGAAGATATACTCTGGAGTTTTCGATATATCTGAAGGAAAAGAATCTCCTTAAACCTTGACACAGTAAAGCAATCTATATTTCTCTTTAAAATTCTCTTTTCTGCTTTGGCTGCATTTGTTCCCTTTCAATAAAACTCATAATCAATCAGAAATACATACAGACACAGCCCAAAAGATAAAATAAAAACACTGTTCCATGATAAGTAGTTTGCAGCACCTTTAGTAATCTGAATTTTGCCGTTAAATTGGCTACTATTGGTCCATAATAGTTACAAACTAGTTGAGGAAGCCTTCATTATCAAGATATGATTCAACCTTATGGAAGATTTCACACAACAATCTTGGCATCAAAGACACAAAATTCGAAGTTTTTGGTTATTCTCCAGATTCACGCAAAATAAGGTTGCATGATAAATGACAATGAGTTTAACATGAAATTCATTTCTATTTATTTCATAAAACGCAATATATGTAAGTTACACCTCTTCTTTTCCTTGATACTCAATATCAATCAAATGGAAGAGATAAATCATTTACCCAACCGAGTGACCTTTCCACTGGAAAATATCAATGGAACCTTTTTGGAGAGATAATCTATGTCGGTCCATGGCTATCTGCTCCATCTGTATATTTATTAATTTTTCCGAAGAGGTAGATGCATCAGAGGTGCTAGCAGAATCGGTCCGGTGTTGCTTGTGGTACTGTATTTGCAGTAACTTCAGTTTATTAATCACTGTGCACCTTCGAGGACGAGCAAAATCGACCCGTTATTTTAATATATATTATATATATAGCATAATATTTCAAGTTGCATAAACCAAAAAACAAAAAATCAATCTGAAGCACCATTGAGTAGTTATACATTTACAATGCTTTTAATTTTTGCCTATTTCAATAAATTACAGTTACCTAATTATTTCAAAGTTACTGAAACTCACAGTACTAGTATCATCTGACGTTCAAGAACCACCAACAAAATTGATATTAATCAACAAAAACGAGATATATATGCTTGAGTATCAAGAAACTCGTTATTTTAAAGAAATCCAAATGTTTCATAGCCAATTGAATAAGTAGCTAGGTTATGAGAAGAAAGAAAGTACCATGATTTGCAGACGGCAGAGCACCGAATTAGCTGGATGAGGTCGAGAAAAGCGAATATTCTAGAAAGGACATCGTTCCCCAGAGCGTCGATGGTGGTCGTGGAAGCGCGCCGGCGACGTCGGCCTGCCGGAGCAGTGTGGTCCATAATTGATTGCCTTTTCTCCACTAAAGGTAGTTCATATATAGCTTTGATTTGAATAGGAATAATTGCATATAATCCACACGTGTTATGCGAAATTTGCACCAAATTCTCATGTATTACGTTATATTTTTAAACTCCAAAGCAAAAAAACCCCTTGTTGTCACAAATTAATTGAGAGTGGAACGAACGTGCTGGTTATACATTTGTTTTTGTCTATTTTAGTTTTATTCTATAGTAAATATGAGTCCAATATATTATTTTACCCCTTACATATTTAGTAAATTGTTAGCCTAGTATTTTTCTATTTTACTCCTTATCTCTTTCTAATTTACATAAAAAAAGGAAGCAATCTACTATATACATGATCATCAAAATTAAGCCAATAATTCAAATTTTAGAAAAATAATATTTTTCTAATTCATCAATGATTGTGTGAGTGTATACAATATATATATATATATATCTAATGTGTGAAGTGTCTCTGTATATAATGTGTCAGTATATATATATATATATTATTATATTGTGCGTATTTATAGTTGGAACTTTAATACCCCAGATTAAGTTTGACTAAACACTTGTCACTACCCGTGCTACCTTTTTACTAAAGAAGTGAAAAGTCGATCTTGCAATTATAGGGACTAATGTTATAAAATTTCAATGCTTTGCTTTTTATTAATAAATAAATATTTGTACACTACAAGATTACATATGCCCAAACTCACTTTATTCATTTGACATCAAGAACATACACACAACAACGATAATGTTGTCCTCATGCTATTCAATATACGATTGCTATATGCCAAACTCATCATATTATGGTCCCATGTCACACAAATACAATCCATTTATATGTAATTATGTATAGAATAGTGAATATGATATTTTGTCAACACCAGATAGTCTAGCGGCCCCAGGTTGCCATGAGTAGTATTGTTTAGCGGCCCATCAAAAAAATTTCCACTGGCCGGCCCATCATGGGCCCGGGTTTTTACATTAGATAATTTATTAGTTTAACAAAACTTAGAATTCATACTTATAATTGAAAGAGTGGACCAATCAATTAAAATATAAGTTTTGTTAAACAAATAAATTATCTAAGATATACATGACATGATTCGTGATATTATTCTAGAAAATCAGATAGAATATCAGAATTATGAACTTATTCTAAAATACTTTGACCAATTTAATTAAAATTTAATTAAGACTAAATTTTATTAAGATTAATAGTTTGAATTAATGAAATATTAATACTGAGTAATATATAGTGATTGACCTAACAACAGAGTGAAGATTAATTTGCTCATATTACTTTCTTTCATTTGGACACTTAATATATTGATTATTGATGATTGATGAACTCAGTAATACAAACTCAGTAAGACCCCTAAACATAAGATTACCCGGACCAAGTTAAAAAGCCTTATTAAGCTTTGAATTTGATAATCTATCATCTTTAAGATAAAGTAGAAGAGTGAATGATGATCCAACAAATTCATAATTATCTTATTTAATTCTATATACCAAATTAAATATATATATAACATGTATTATATACACTATATCTTATTTTATTGTTATTTACATTAGAACTAATAAAAACTTGTGAGGAGAAAAATAAAATTGTATGTTTATATACAACTTCCCTCCTCGAATGGAAAAATCGATTTTTTAATACTCTAGTGTTGTATATTATTTTAGTAAACTAAAATGTTGTGAATATTTTCACCTTAAATTATACAAAATGTATCAAACACCCCTTAATCAAAATTCATTGTCACTTACCCTCCCAAAAATTAGAAGAAAATAAAAATGGTTGAGAAATATGGTAATTAGGCCATGTTATGATGCCCCCCTTAATTAGAAATTCATTGTACTTACCAAAAAAAATTATAAAAAAATAAAAAAAGGTTGAGAAAGATGATTAGGTTGAAGTATGAATTTTCTAGCTAAACCTATAAAATTTCATTTTTAATTTTTAAATTATTTTTCAGGGGATAAAAGACAATTAATATTTATTTAAGAGGTTGTTTAATACATTTTATTTTGATGAAGGGACATGTAATTTTTAATAATAAAAATAAAGTATGATACTAATATTATTTTTAAAAGAACTAATATTACAATTAGTGTGAAATATTTAAAAAATTTCATAATTCAATAAAACGTGAGACGACTAAAACTAGAACTACAATATTTTGTAGGATTCAAATTAGGATTTTACCTAAGGTGCTCTACAAATAACTTTTTCCATTTTGAATTTTCTAATAACTTCAATATTTAAATTGGCACCCATAACTCACATAAACTCCCATATTTATATACCAAAGTAAACCACATTAATCTTTAAATTTTTTTTTACCTCTAATTTGAACTAATTAGACAAGAATTGCAAAAACAACAATTTCAAAAATCCCAATAATTTCTTCTCCATTACATGGGTTTCATTAATTCTAAAAAGAAAACACACTAAAAATCTAATTTTATCCTAAATGATCATTATACAATTTTCATTCTTCAATACCCACCATTATATATATCTGCAAAACCAATCTCTCTCTCATCGATCTCTACGCCCGCGTCTGCGCTACGGCACGGTGGAGCACATACTCGAAAACCTCGACAGAACACGGCACCGCTAACGGCCCCGAGTGAGTAAAATCATCATCCTCGTACTTGTCGAGCAGCGATTTGAATGCTGCAGAATTTGCAGCATCTGTCGGGACAAGATATCTCTTGCGATCTTCTCCTACGTATATCGGTATAAACCCTTTCGGACAACAACTTTTCTTGCAATCTTTCTCCATCATTTCGTAATTATGAACATTCTTGAAGCTCAATTTCCTTACAAGCTTTTTAAAGTTTCCAGATGCTACAGCCATTTATTATATCAGAAAATAACTGGATATGAAACTAGGGTTTTGTGAAAGAATTTGATAAACGATAATAGTAGAATTAATAATATTAACTTAAATATTGATATATTTATATAGGATTGGGACATGCATGAATATGGCTGTTGTGGAGTGGAATTAGAAGTGAGGATAAGTTATAATTTTATTAAGTTTGGTGTTATTTCATACCTTGTTGGACTTTTAAGAGGATCATGATATCATACGTTGCTACTTGTACTTATAGTTTTACAACAATTAGAATTCCACTCTAATAGAATATATTCATGTTCACATTAAAGTTGACGCGGAGTGTTAGCGGTTAGCCATAAAAGTTTTTAATTGGAAAAAAACTTGAAATATATATTAGATATGTGTAACACAAGTTTTATTGATCCGCGTAATATATGATGAAAATTGGATTTAAAGTATTTAAAGAATATTAGGAAAGTATTAGTTTGAATCGATTTTGTGATACTCCAAATTTCCAACCGAAATTTACTTGCATTTAATGAATATAGTGACGTGTGTAATATATATTACTTTGTGAATTGTACTTCCGCCTTCCTCAAACAGGACTCGACAAAAATAAATAGTAAAAAAATATCCTAATTCACTGCGTCACAATAATTGGCGTTGGGTTAATGGCATGTGTTGAAGATTGTCTAATAAATTGTGATGAAATTTAAAGTTGTAACATTCAAAACTGTCACTAAATATATATTGTTAGTGATAATATTGACTATGGGTGGCAATTGGGTTGAATGTGTTGGGTTTGGGTCGGGTCTATTTGGATTGGGCTTAAAGTGAGTTGGTTCAATTGGGTCAAATGTAAAAAAATATGCATTATAGTTGGACCCAATAAGGACCTATTATGAATCAAAGTGATGTAAAGAGTTGTTGTAGATTGTAAAATGTAAATTATTAACTCAAAGTAAAAAATAGGTTGGACCAAATTGGACCAAATTTAAAACCTAATTGGACCCAAATATTATTAAAAGTCAACCCAATTGGAACCATAATACTAAAAATGTTAGAATCCAACCCATTGAAAACTTAGTTAGATTTGGCTTCAAATATATATATATATATATTTGACCCCTAATATTGACTATGTCTATGTAAACTTTTATTAACAAGAGTTTTTTTTCTTTTCAATTTGTCACTATTAGAGAGAATTTAGTTGTAAGACCAAAACAAGGTTAAGAAAATCGGAAGCAAGCTAAAGCTATATCATAGAAGCCAAACTACAACTGATATTGAATTTATTTATGTAAAATTGAAGACTTTCCAAATTTTGAGTATTACATTTCTCGATTCCTTAGAAAACTCGATCATTCCTTCACTTTCAGACTCTATCAGGATGCATTCTTTGGAGTTTTTTTTCTATTGTGAGAATTTAGGGAGCCTAATTGGAAACAAGCTAAGATGTATGCCCTCGATGCTAAACGACGGTAGGGGATAGGGCATAATGTAAACTTGTATTAACTTTCATTTATAAAAGATCAGGTGTTGGTTCATATAAACCTTATGACATTTATAGTATTGCGACATGTCATGAGGCTACAAGTTTGACTTTCCACTTTCTAAGTGAGAATGTAGCGCTGGAAGTGTCAAGTCTCTTAAATTGGATTCACAAGTCTATGAAATCTCAATCTGGGCATTGAGATTTCGACTTGATCATCGCAAACTTTGGGAGGAGAGTGCTCGCCTATGCTATAAGTTAGCGGGCTTGTGGCGTAGGTATAGTCGATGTACTCGATGTACCCGAACACGACTCGCTGTAATACAATCACATAGTTTTTACTCTGGGTAGTCAATGTTTGGGATTACAGATAAGATAATATGCATGAACTTTCAATCTTAGGGATTATGAAAGGTGTGCTCGTAGTAATGAATTTGTTACTAGATTAGTTAAGCTCGTAGCACCTGTATGTTGAGTCAGTCATAACGTGCGATTCACTTAATACAGATAAGAGTCTTTCATAAATTGCATTTCACCCCTTAAATTATACAAAATGAATTAAACAACCTCTTAATCAAAATTCATTATCACTTACCCTAAAGAAAATTAGAAGAAAATAAAAGATGGTGAGAAATATGATAATTAGGCCATGTTATGAACATCCGGGTTAAATCTATAAAATCTCCTTTTTAATAAAAGTATTTCCTAGGCGATAAAAAATAAATAATATTTATTTAATAAGTTGTTTAATACATTTTAGTTGATAACTCACATGAACACCCATATTTATATATCAAAATAAACCACATCAATTTTAAAAAATATATTTTTTCCCTATAACTAATTAGACACGAATTCTAAAATCAAATTTAAAAATTCCCAATAGTTGCTTCTACATTACATAGGATTCATTAATTGTGAAAAAACAAAAAAAAATAATCAAATTTTATCCTAAATGATCTTAATACAATTTTTCTTTCTTCAATAGCCGCCATTATATCTGCAAAGCCAATCTCTCTCTCATATTGATTCATCATGATCATCGATCTCTACGCCCGCGTCTGAGCTACGATACAACAGAGCACATACTCGAAAACCGCGACAGAACACGGCACCATAGTTCTAATTTTCCTTCTTTTCCATCGGAAAGTTCGAAAAGTTTCCATTTTTCAACTAAGCAAAAAGAAATTATGAAGTTGTTTTGAAATTACAATATTTACAAGGAAACTAGTAATGTTTCCATTATTTCCATCGAAACATTCAGTGTTTCCATAGTTTCGACTAAACACTGTAGATTAGGGGTATAAACGAGCCGAGCTCGAGCCGAGCTTGGTGATTTTTCCAAGCTCGAGCCTCAGCGAGCCTCAATATACGAGCTCGAGCTCGTCGAGCTTAATATTTTCGAGCTCGGGCTCGAGCTCGACTCGAGACGAGCCAAATATTTTTTATTTATTTTTAATTATTTAGTATATATTTATTAATTATTTAATATATATTTATTAATATAATAATAAAAATCAAAATATATTAAAAAATAAAAAAGCTCGCGAGCTTTTTCAGACACAAGTGGGCTCGGGCTCGAACTCGATTAAGAATTCGAGCTCGAGCCGAGCTCGTTTGATTGGGCTCCAGCCGGTTCGGTTCGACTTACACCCCTAGGGTAGAGTATAATAATGAATAAAATTAAAAAAACAAAAAAAGAGAAAAACAGAAAAGAGTTATAATCTAACAATTTACTAAATTAAGTCCAAAATATAATCAAATAAATTCTAAATAATTAATCATAGACAATTTTGTTTATATTCAAATACGTACGTAAGAAAACACAAAAAGTTAAGATATTACAATTTTTCTTATAATGATACATGGGTTATTAAATGATTATTTTAACAAACAACATAATACATATTTATATAAGCAAATTTTTCTTTTAATAATTTGAAAATATATACCGTAGAACTTTTACAATTTTGTATTTTATAGGTTAAGTTGCTTGAACTTTGTTGATTATATGTTGTAAGAGCGCTAAATTTGAATCCAATATCATCACTTAGTTCGTTATTGAAATTTTTATCAACTATTGGTATACTTGTATAAATTTTAAAATAAAATATTGATTTTTAAAAATGAATATAGATGTTTAGAAAATTTTCAAAAGATGTTTAGAATAGTCTTTATAAATATCTAGATAGAAATGCTCTAGATAATTAATTACAATTGTTGAATCAAGTTGATCACCATCGTACATTTGAGGAAGGGGAGATGTATAAATAGAAGATAAAAATTCATTTGTTGTAAGACCGCTATATTTGAATCCAATATTATCACTTAGTTCATGAAATTTTTATCAACTATTGGTATAGTTGTATAAATTTTGAAACAAAATATTGATTTTTAAAAATGAATAAAGATAGTTGTTTACTTTTTTTCACATTGTTTTCGACTTTTTCTCATTTTTGCAAGTTTTCTCCATCTTTTCCGAAACATTTCTAATATTTAACAACCCGAAACTTATGTTAGAAACGAAACTTTAAACCTTGCACGGCACCACTAATGGTCCCGAGTGAGTGAAATCATCCTCGTACTTGTAGAGCAGCGATTTGAAAGCTATAGAGCATTTGTCAGAACAAGATATCTTTTGCGATCGTCTCCTACGTATATTGGGAACCCTTTCGGACAATAACAAGTTTTCTTGCAATCTCCATTGTCCATCTTTTCGTAATCATGAACATTCTTGAAGCTCAAATTCTTCAGAAGATGACGAAAATTTCCTAGGTTATTGCCATTGTATGTAAGAATTATTTTTGATCTGTTTGCAATAAGGGTTTCAGATGGACTTAGAAGTGTGATTTTATTAGATTTGGATTATTTCATACCTTCTTTATGGACTTTAAGAGGATATGATGTGATATCGTGCGATTGGAATTCTTCTCACTATTCCGTTCCCATTAGTTGACGCCAAAGTGTAAATTATAAAAGTACTTTTTAACAATTTATTAATTGGAAACAAATTTTATTAATCCACACGAAGAGTCATTTCCCTTTGTAATTAATTACATGCCAATTATATCCTAATTTCTAAAGCTTACATTTTTTCACAAACTACAATTTATAGATTTGGGGTCCACCACTGATTAATAAAGTCGAGTTTCGGGTCGAACCAAATTAAATCGATCAACTCGGATACAGACCTAGTGGGTTTGATGATTGCTTATAGATTGTGCTTGTGATACAAGCTACCTATGTACCTTATTAAAATCAAGTTTAATCGTAGTTCATAACATAAGGTTAGATTTATATATGGGTCGTGTTTAGCTCAATATGTTTATATTAATGGAGTCGTACTCTTAGGTCTAGAGAACGAATATTGGCTCTTAAGATAAGATAGGGATATAATTAATATGTTTTGCATCATGTTCTCTATTGTGAATGAATCTATTTATAAGAAGGCCATCATGTACGGATAATGATACACCACAAGGAATTTACCATACACGTATCTCTGATTTACGGATCATTCAGGTCAAATAAGTATTCAACCCGGAATATTATTATTACACGCATTTTGTAGTTTAGTACAATTACAAGTATCAGAGGGATCTTTGTTCAATATTTTCAAAATATTATTGGGTGTGTGCCATCAATGCCGAATTAGGATGGGAGTTTGGCACTATTATCTTGTATTGTATAAACAATTATTTATTAATAAAGGGTAAGGAGTTGTTGCACGTAAATTTTATGGTATTAACGAATGTTGAACAACTTGTCTTTGAAAGTGCACATAGACATTCCACTTTTTCAGATAAGAAGGTAGCACTAGATATGTCACATGCTTGGTGTTTGTCTGTTACGTGTTTTAATATGCTATTTATGTATGATTTAACATATTTTGATATGTATTGTCGTTATTGGGTGTGAATGAGTTTTTCAAGTTACATCCGATATTGGTTGGACGAAGGATTGCATACAAAATTTAAAAAACTTTCGAGAATTGCGTACCATCGAAATTAATATGAGAATGGTAAGTTTGTTTATGTTTTTAAAAAATAGATTAAAAGTTGTAAAATGTGTCAAATCAATAGTGATTGGTCTATGGATGGTGTATAGAATGATTGTGTTAATTGTTTATATAATTATTACGTGAATAAAAAATAATAAAATAAAAATTATAAAGTATGAAAGAGAAAGAGTAATAATGATTATGTTAAATGATTTGATTGGTAAATGTGTGAAATGATGTATATATAATTGATAGGTAGTTAAAAAGTAGAGTTGAAATAGATAAATTCGGATGAGAATTTTATGTGTTAAGTTTATTTTGAATTTTGTATCAAAATACTTGAAATTGAGATTTGAAAACATAAACAAACAAAGTCATAAATATCGAAAAACGGGACGAACAAATTGAAAATGATGTTGCTAGCGAATGAACAGAAGCACGATGTTTTTAAACGTTGGGGGCAAAATCCAAACTTTTGAACCTTGGGCTCCCGATGTCCAAACATTGGGATTTGGGAGCAATGTGCTTTTCCGGGGGTTTTCGGACTTGGTCCTAGAGTAAGATTAAACACTTGGGTTCAGCCCATTAAATTAATCCAGATTGTAGAGGTATATTTTCATCCGCAATTAAGTTTAGGTGGTCTCATCTAATTGAATTTGATCTCACCCATCGGATTAAGTTGAATTTAATCAACATAAAATAAATTTACTTTATTTATATAATAAGACCGTTACATAGTGTATTAGCTATTGTAGAGAATGAGGTCCAAATAATTGGCATATTAATTAACTTAAAAATACTATTTTAGAAATACTTAAAAACCAATGACATAAAACTAGTTTTAATGAGTTTGAAACCACAAATACTAACACGATTTAGTAAATCGCATCGTCACTTCAAATGTACATCTCATATTTGAAAATTAGAGACATAAATTACTATTAAGTTAAAGTTATTAATTATTGACAGATTTAATCACGGAACTTTGGTCGTCGCTAAATCCATTGTTAATCCGTCGCTGATTACTTAATATCACTACCATATGTATTTTTATATCCACATTATTTAATATCACTACATTATTTATATTTCCACATTATTTAATATCACTACATTATTTATATTTCCACATTAATCGCTGATGATATGAATACTTAGCAATTCTTAATCCTGTTCCGAATAAGTAATACAGACTCAGCATAATCCCAAATGTAAAGATAACATTGCTCTGACCAATTAAAATTAATACCAATTCAAACCTTATTTATATTTTATTATCCAATTTAAGATTTAGTTGAAGAATGAATACTCAAACAAATTCGTGATTTCTATAATTCTATGAACCAAAAATTATACAACATCTACACAATATCTTATTTTGTTGTAAAATTCATAAAACCAACAAAAACGTTTGATAAGAAAAATAAAATTGCATATTTTTGCATGTCCCCAATTTCCCTCCTTGAACAAATAAACAAAAAAATGAAAAAAAAAATCCAAAACGTTGTTCAATCACATCAAGATTACGTGTGAACATCAAATTCTTAAACGAAAAACTAATTAAAAATTTACACATTATAATTTTCTTCTAAAAGGAGCATTATACATGATAATTTTTTTCTAAAATAGCTGCTGTTTAAATTCTACTCGCGGGACTGGGTTACGGCGAGCACAAACTTGAAAACCTCGACAGAACACGGCACGCCCTGAGTGAGTAAATTCATCCTCTTACTTGTTGAACAAGATATCTCTTGCCCTCTTCTCCTACGTATATTGGGATGAACCCTTTTGGACAATTACGAGTTTTCTTGCAATCTCCATTCTCGATCTTTTCGTAATCATGAACATTCTTGAAGCTCAATTTTTTCAGAATCTTACAAAAATTTCCTGAAGCTACATTGTATGTATTTGAATTGTGTTTTGTTTGAAATAAGGGTTGCATAAGAATGTTTAGTTATAAGAAAATAACTGGATGTTTGAGATTAAGATTTAAAGGTAGACTTAGAAAATATAAATTGATCACTACTTGGATTATTTCATACCTTCTTAAAGATGGACTTTAAGAGGATATTGTGATATCACTTGTACTTCGATTAGAATTTTTGATTAGAATTCTTCTTCACTAGGATCTATTTCCGCTCTCACTTCTCACTAAAGTTGTCGCCAAATGTAATATATTTTAACAATTAATTAATTGGAAACAAATTTTATTAATCTACATAATAGTACGAAGATGAAATTTAGATTACTTAGTTCCAATTCCAGCTATTTGAAGTGCCATTTCCCTTTGTAATTAATTACATGATAATTTTAATAAAAAAATAAAGCCAATTATATCTTAATTTCTAAAGCCTACATTTTACAAATTAGAATTTATAGATTTGGGGTCCACCACTGATTAAAACTACTTTTGATGAGTTTGACGATTTAGTAAATCGCTACAGACACTTCAAAAGCGTCAGTTAGAGTAATTCTGTTGCTCTTTTTTTTTTTCTTTCTTGAAGTTGCCAACAAGCATTTTTCTTATTTTAATAGCAGAACGAAAGAGGGGAAAAAGAAAATGGAGAAATTGCAGCAACAACAATGGTGGAGGGCTGTGAAATCACGCCTAACTTACAAGAATGCCACCATAATTGTCTGCTTGTTCAACCTAATCACCGCTCTTTTCTTGCTTCAAGGTTTTCTCTTCTCTTCTTCCACTTCCAAAGTCGCCGCCTTCAATAAAGGTGCTGCTAACCCTTAATCTCAATCGATTTTAGTTATTTCTAGCTCTATTCTTTGGATATGTGCCTCTGGTTATGTGCTTTATGCTGGAAATTGAGATTTATTGTGTTACTAGATTAGTTTTTGAATCAATTGACAATATTTTGAAGAAGGGTTTTCTAAGTGGAGTTGGGAGTTGGTGGTTAGATTAATTCCATTGCTAGAGAACCAAACAAATTGAAAAATTTACTTTTAATTACTTAGTTAAAAGTAAAACATGATCTGGTGTGATGGTAACTAATACATCAATCTTCAACCATATGAGAAAGAAAATGAACAAAAGCGTCTTCGACATAGTTATTTGATTACTTGAGTTGTTCACTTTTCTGTCAGGCAGTTCTATTAAAAGCTAATGAGATGATTGATTGCCTTTGTTCCTCTAATTGTACTTGGAAAAATAATTCGAAGATTGGACTAAATTAATACATTCTAATTGGCGTTTCCTGGTTTTCGAAGTTGTTCAAATTGTAGAATCTTTGAACAATGTTTGATGGAAATCGGTGCCAACTTATGTAAGACCATCTCACATTTACTAAAACCTTATTGTGAATGTTGTTAGTTGATTCTTATAACTAATATATATACTTCCTTGATGGGGTTTACATTTTTAAATTTATTCCTGAGTATTCTTGATTTGAACTTTGATCCATATGTACTTCTTGAGGTACAGCTCTGTACCAGCACATAAAGGCGTCCGAGGACATTCGTCGGAGCATGGTGCCTGTGGATCTGATTAGAAGGGTATGCCTTACTATAATGACTGTTGCATCAAATTTTCAAATTAACCTGTTACTGAAGTGGTATCTTAGTTAAGAAATCCGCTGTTCTGTTTTTAACCGTCTTTTTTAATTTTTCCCAAAAATGATAATCCTATATATATATATATATATTAAAGTAAACACTTTTTGGTGCTTAATTTGCTCTACAGCTAAAACCTGAGTATGTGAAATTGAATCATTATCTCCATAATTTGAATTGTCTTAAATAATGGAGAACTTCTATATATAGAATATGTTCATTGTTTTGTCTGTATAACGTATTAATTACTTTCAAATTGATTCCTTTATTTAAGGAGTTAATCATGGTTTTGTAAGAATCTTTTTCTTTATTTTTCAAATAGAAAACCATTGGTGGAATATAAGTTATAAACTCTACAGCACGGACACTTCAAAAAATTGCAACATGTTGTGTCTGATGGAACATCAGACACAACATTCCCCCGACACTCACCGACCCCATGTCCAACATGGAAAATCTGTTTTTTTTAAATAAAATGAAAAAAAATAAAATTTGAAACCTTATTGGACCAGCCAGGGGGCGTTTGGTGCGCATGAGAACACAGTGTATGAGTTCAAATTGCAAAATAAAAAAAAACAGAGTTCTTGATATAATTCTTAACAAAAGAGAATACACTTATGTATTATGCGTTAGGTATATGACATTTGATAGTTATTTCACTTATATATATATTTGAGTGCAATGTTGGAGTCTTGTGTGCAAATATTTTTTTTAAATACCGTGACCCATGTCAGTGTCGTACCCTGCCCCGTTTCTGTGCATCAAAGGTTATATATAAATATTTAATATATTATTCATGATATGTGATATAAAAACAATAATTTGAAAGAAAGCTACAGAAAATCAACTGTTCTTATTTCGTAGCATTAATTAACCAGGAAATCCTATGTGGGACGTAGACAATATCATATTTTATGTTACATAAATTCTGTATGTAGTTGCTATTTGTTGTGTATTTGGCTCTAATGCTCTATTTACTTTGAAATTTCTTCGTTTGCATGATGTCTAGCATCAGACAATGAACTCCATCTCTTTCTCAGGTTAGAGAAATTAGAAAGGAAGTTAATGTCCAAACAGAAGATGTCCAACAGAAAGATGCAAAGCAGACAACTGCTGTTGACCTAATATCTAGGTTAAACAATTATCGATCATATTCAGATTCTGGAAGCCTTAAAGGTACATTTTTATTGGCAATTTTGGCGAATATTTACATATTAATGATTAAGAAATAATTTACCAAGATTACAAAATCTTTTTCAAATTCTCCACTCAGCTGGAGAAAGTTTTTGATTAATAATTTTGTAATCTTTTGATAAAAAGAATCGAAAAAATATCTCATCAAATGAACTAGTAATCTAAATTAATATTTTTAGCATCGTAAATGTGAGATTTTTGCAGCCCTCGAAGAATGGCGTAAGCGGAAGATGGAGAGAGCTAGGCAACGGTCATCGGTGAAGAATGGAACAGCTAGCTCATGACTATGAAGCTCTACAAGGATTTATGCTTTCAAAAAGGTGCAATGTATAAGCTTTCCTTACAACTTTGTATGTCTTTTGTATAAATATACACGACGAATTTGTGCTATATAAAGAATTCTTTTTCATCTTTTCGTACTTAAGAAGTTATACATAAAAAGCTCTGCAATCTCTCTGTCACTTACTCACATACACACTCCCATGCAATATAAAGATCAAAAAATGTATAAAAACAAGTATTTGACAAGTATGTTTGAGACTTTTGACCTATATATTAGTCAAGAGGATCACTCCAGTCACAAATCATCTAAATAGGGTGGCAATATGGTTGAATGGGTGGAGTTTGTGTCGGGTCCATTTGGGTTGGGCTTAAAGTGGATTGGGTTTAATTGAGCCAATGTCCAAAAATATGCATTATAGTTGGACCAATAAGAACTCAAAGTGGACCCAATAAGGACCCACTATGAATCAAAGTGATGTAAGGAGTTGTTGTAGAGTGGAAAGTATAGATTATCGACTCAAAGTGAAAAATAGGTTGGACCCAAATTAAAATCAAATCGAGTCCAATTTAAAATTCAATTTGACCCAAATATTATTAAAAGTCAACCTAATTAGAACTGTAATGCTAAAATGTTAGTACTCAACCTATTAAAAACTTAGTTAAGTTTGGGTCCAAATATATATGTATGGACCCAAATTGTCATCCCTAATTCATTCAAGTGAACTCCAAAAAACATGTATAGCCTATTACAATCTTGTTTTAACAAGAAGATAGTTTTGAAGTAAGACTGATCCAGCATCCTATGGACTCCAAATACACATTTTACTGCTCAATTATAATTCAAACAAACTTGAACATTTTGTTGAACTTGACTCGACTCATTTAATCCACCCAGACTATACAAATTCTATGCACGACCATAACCAATCACATGTTTCAATTCTAAGCCAGTTTCGTATGATCCCAAGTTATTTAAACATTGACCTTATTAGCATACATGAAATGATAATATAAAATTAACGCGTAAGTTCAAACATCAAACATAAGATCCATGTAATAATTTTTGCCAACCAACCAAATCAAGTTCCTACTCGTTTTAGCTATTCTTTTACTCATGACTTCGATCAAGCGAACGATGACAAACGAAGATAGAAGTACAAAATTTGTCAATCGCCTCAAGCACTAAGTACAGCCATGTTCATAAAAACAGTCTTCTAAAGGATATTATGCTCTAAAAACATGAAAACAATAAATACAAATCTCAGTTATCGGTCAGTCATTAAAGGGTAATACTCGGAAAAGACTGATAAAAAGCTCAAACAAACTAATTTTGTTTGGTACTATAGGCTGAATTTCACTGGAGTCTCGGAATTGCTTTAATGAGTTTCACCATCAGGTGTCTTCCGTTTCCTAAAAACCAGAGTTGAGGGCCTGACCAACACAAGTTATAATAATAAGAAAACTTAAAAATAGAGATACGCTATATACCATGTATTTTTCACTTCCTCATGAAAATATTTCAATTAATTGACTTTTCACGAGTTTAATATATCAACACTTCCTAAATAAAAAAGAAAGCGAAGAAAAAGGCAGTATGAAACAGATATTATATTGCATTACTTAGAAAATTGATTTATAATTGATTAAGTTTGAGTAAAGAGTGAGAAGAAGAAAAAAGGAGTTGTAAGTCCTCCCTCAGAGTCTTACAAAAAAAAAAATAGACAAGAAAAAAGTTGTTCTTCAGATATAATAAAGCATATATAAGTTATAATTATATAAGAACAAGAACATTCGATCCCTCCAAAAGCAAGTAAAAGTGTAAAATCTTTTTGCAAGTGTCAATTGTATAGTTTACAATAATGACAACAAAATTTTCTTCAAGTTCTTAAAACACTTCACAAGATGTTTTGAGGGTTGTTATGGTGTACTGTGTAATCTTCACAAACTTTTAAAAGTTACCATGTAAATGACAATTGACATCTATAAGCCTATTACAATCTCGTTTTATCCATATTAGATGATTGTATTTCTGAATGTTCTAACTTGCTACTACAGAATCAATATCGAGAAAATAAATCATTCACGATTGGCGAAAGATTCATCCAAAAAGGGATAGTAATCTTTTTCAGAAATCATTCATTAACCCCAAAAACAAAAATCTAAATTGGCAGTTATAGCAAAACAGGTCACAAATAAGAACAAAGACTTGAGGATAAAAAAAATATACCCCAAACAAAGTGTGGTGTTAGAGTCTTCATCAGCAAGATCATCATTGCATTCTGTTCCAGGGCTTTCTGAGGCTCGTTTCAAGACAATACTGTTGTTTTCCATTGAACCATAGTCAATAGAAAGTGGTGCTGGTTGGTTTGTTGATGGGCAAAAGTCTTTAAGCTCTTCAATCTACATTTCATATTAAGCCAAAATTATGTCTTTTTTAAGAATAATTCAAGATCAAGAGCCAATATATAAAAAAGATTAATCATGGGTTAGATGAAAGCTTCGTTTGCCTGTCTGCGTAAGGTCTCATTTTCCTGCACCGCGCGTTGTTCCTTCAATTATTGTAACCCAAAGTTAAAATTGTGTTAAATGAATTATCTTCATTCTTATTGACTGATAACAAAATAACAATAATAATAATAATAATAATAATATAATAACGTTTTATTTCTTTAAAAGGAATCAGTACCAGCATTCTGGATTCTGCTATTTCCTGCATCAATAGTTGCTCCTGTAGTTGTTTGAATAAATATTTTATGAAACATATTAAAAACATAATTAATGGGGTATCTCATATTTCAGTAGTTAAATCTAAATAATTGGTATAGAAACTTGAGTAGAAATTGTAAACCTTCTTTTCCTTTATGCATATAAACCCTTCATTTAGTTGTTGTTCAAGTTCATGCAAATCCGATAGGCTCAAGCCCGTCAAGTCTTTACCCAAGAGTTGCCTACACATCACAGTAAATAATATCCAAATGTCGGGGAAATTAATGCTACTAATGGTGTTCAAATTAAAATGGAAATCATACATATGCTTTGATTTTAGCTTTTCAATCTCCTCTTTCAAAGCATCCGCCTCTGCCGAATCCTCATTCTGGTTACAGAAAACAATTAATACAAGCAATTCAATAACCTCAATTCTTTCACAAAATTGTTCATAACAATTATAGTCAATTTAGAAAAACTGAGAGAGCATATCACTCTTGCAATAACTATGTACCTTCTGCAAGAGTGCAAATATCAACATTTGTTCTCAATCTGGCTATAAAATCTACCGTACATGGATGGTTGTGATTAGGGGTGGCAATTGGGCGGGTTAGGTTGGTTTTGGGTCGGTTCCAATGAGTTAGTTGTTAAATGAGTTTGGGTCTTAAATGGTTTTAAGGTGGAACCAAATTCAACCCAAAATGGAACCAAAATCAATCCAAAAGGGAACCAAGCCCAACCCGACTCAATACCTTACATTTTGTTCATTATAATTTAGATTATTGGCAAACGATTTGGGCTTAACTTTTAGTTGGACCCAAATTAGAACCAAGTTGGAACC
The DNA here is from genome assembly GCA_963669365.1 of Verbascum thapsus. Taxonomy (NCBI): domain Eukaryota; kingdom Viridiplantae; phylum Streptophyta; class Magnoliopsida; order Lamiales; family Scrophulariaceae; genus Verbascum; species Verbascum thapsus. Next base: position 4,059,167 of record OY770106.1, read on the forward strand.
AATTAGTAACCAAATAAAATTTTCTTAGGAACCAATTCAACCCAAATTGGGTTGGAACCGTTGGAACCGCGGTTCCGAATCCATTTTGTCACCCCTAGTTGTGATTATAATGGAAACAAGATTCTCAGGAGTCCCTAGAATCATGCCTTAGATTGGGAGAGAGGGCTAATAGAACCAAAATAATAGGGCAAATAAGGGTGCAAAGCAGTATACCTCAGACTTAATTGCCTTTGAAGGAGCATTTACGGAACCTATGCACTTAGTGTATCTTGAAAGTATTTTCTTCATGCTGTAACGGTATATAAGCGTTAATTATGTTTAACCAGAGGTGTTTTGTCTTTGTCAAGAAAGATGAGAAATAAATACTGTTATAAAAACGGAGTTACCACATGACTATTAAAGAAATTAGCTCTTAAGCATCATGATTCCATAAAACTTAGCTTGAAGATACGGATTTTGGCTTTATTGAAACTAGACAATGCAACATTGTACTAGGAGAACTAGCAATGACTTCAAACATGCCAATTACCATTTACCAATGCACTAAAACCAAGAGGAAAACAGAACTATATTACTTTGAAAAGGTTAAGCTAAACGATTACATGAAATTAGACGTGTCAGTAAAACACTCAAAGGGATAAGAAATTATAATTTACAAACACATGTTCATTTGTTTGTTGATTTTGGTGTTGCACGCGAAAAAAAGTATCATAAAAAGTTACAAATCCAAACATAGATATCAACCCGTAGCTATCAGACAGGAAAAAGATCGGATCTCAGCAGAACTATCCGGCCTTATTTAATTAATTTCTCGTTGATAATGCCAATTAGAATCAACAAGATGGACATGAACATATTTACACAATTCGACATTCATAATATGATTATTCTCAATCCTTGATGGTAGGATTCCATTCCATTTCGCTTGTGTAATTCGACATTCATAATATGATTATTCTCAATACTTGATGGTAGTATTCCATTCCATTTCGCTTTCTGTTTAATATTGACGCATAATGCAGCTCAATTTTGTAAATAGAAGAAATCCCTAAATAGGGATTTCCCCACAAAAAATTGGGGAAATTGACAATTATTCACAAAAATCTATAGTAACTACAAATTGAAATTCTTGCACCACAGGTTTAATTCCCAAAAACTGATTTTTCATATGAATGGCTAAAATAACTCAGACAACATAACTGTTCAAAACTTATTTAACAACTCAAATTAGTGTAACAACTCACAGTAGAATTTATTAGTGATTACATTAATTCGAATTAATGTCAAACAAATCAAAATCCAACATGCAAAGTCTCAGATCAGTAAATCAAGGCAAATAATTGTAAAATCACACAAAATATACTAGCTTTAATTCATAAAAACTCAACAAAACTCAACTTTAGTCAATCACAAACCCCAAAATTAAATAAATCAACCAAAAATAGGAAAAACACATGCAACCACATGAATAAATCCCTCAAAAACACACAAAAAAAAATCCCAAAACCAAAATTGAAAAGCAAAAAAGTAAAGAGACACATGCATTCATATATACATATATACCTGCTACTAGAAAACTCAAAAAGCTTTCCAGTATTGGAATAAACAATAACCGCAACATCAGCATCACAAAGAATAGCCAGTTCATTAGCCTTCTTGAACAATCCACCACGCCTCTTTGAAAAAGTAACTTGCCTGCTATTTGCATTCTCGATTTTTTTTATTTCGATTTTACCTCGACCCATCTTATCTCTCCCAAAACCCACCAATAATCTCTAATCAAAAACCCCAATAAGCTACTCTTCTAAGATCTCTCCAACTGCGCGTTTTTGTGTGTGTTCTTTCAAATTTTTTTGTACCAAAAAAAAGGACAAAAATAGAATTTTTATTTTTGGGGTTTTATTTTTGGGCGAAAGAAATACAGAGAGGCGTAGAGAGAGGGTAAGAGGTTTTTTAATAAAAGCCCACAAATGGCACTGAAACGGCAATCTTTTGCATGGCCTATTCACTGCATGACTCCTTTCAATTCCTCTCTCTCTCTCTCTCTTATTGCCACATTTAGATTGGATTTTATTTTATTGGGTGTTTAAAATGGGTCCCACTTTCCACTTTTCAAGTTTTTTTTCCTTCTATTAGTATATAAGATATATACATATCATATAATATATATAGAGAGAGAAGGATAAATATATATACAAGAATCTGCCTAACTTTGGTAAAATCTTCAAAGAGTCCTAAATTTGGAGTATATTACACAAAGAGGGAAAGGGTCTATTTTTGTAACCTCTACCAATAGGATTGTTTTCTTTACTAATTTTATGCCAAGTCTTGAAGTATTATTCTTCCATTAATATTAGTGAGTATGACTTGATGGTCTTGTGATTAATATTTAATTTTTTTAATAGTTCAATTACATTTGAATTCAATCAAATCATATTAGTATTAAATTTTGTCTTTGTTTAATCCAATATTAACATTAATAGGTGGAGTTCTAATTTTTCAATTCATTGATCTTGCAGAGTAAGAATACATAAAAATGGCAGTTTTTTACTTGTGCTATATGAAGTTATAAACGGACTACTAATAAATTCTACTTCTTTTCTCGTATTTCCTCTCTTTTAATCTAGCTTCTTTACTTTTTTACCTCATATAATGATTACCTCAAAAAGTAGTGTTTGAATTTCAACATTTCATCTGATTAAATTGGAAAAATTGAAAATTAGCTCTTAATTTTAATATTTTTAAATCCGGTGATCAAATTGATCAATTTATTGGGTCATTGGATCACTGATTCGATCGATCGAACCGTTATAAAAAACCAGTTAATCCGAATTATGTATATACATATCATTATACAGGTATATATATCTATTTTATAAATAAATTAATTTGAGTTTATTTTTAAAAGAATTAGTGTAGTTAAATTCATATAATAGTATTTATGTTTATCACAAATATAGCTATAATACTATATTTTAAACTAAAAAACAGTATGAGGCTATTATAACAAAAAAAAAAAATCATGTTCAATCTTATATAATCAATCATTAAAAAGAATTAAATAAAATTTTAATATTTTTAAATTTAAAAACTAATGCTGAAAAAATTAATATATGTATAATGTATAATATTATAACTTTCAATAAGAAAAATATATTTGGTTTAGCAGTGAGCTTCTTAATTGAGTTTTATGGTTCAAATCTACAATAATGCACATGTATATCTACAATAATGCACATGTATGCATTTTTACCATTTAGGTTGGGAAAATCAAGAACCGGTTCAATCATTAAATCTATTTAATTGGGTCTGGGCCGGTTTGATATAAACCCTATGGCTGGTTTGTGTTGGGCCAATTGCCAAGCAGCCCAACTATACAATTGGACAATTGGACTGGGTTGTCGTCTAATTCGTTCTAATTCGTGGCTAAACCTATCGGACCGGTCAGTCTAGCCCGATTCTAAAAGCAATGCTTAAACTCATTCGTATGGATAATATTAGGAATTGGTTTTTAAATTGATTCGTGTAGTTATAAAATTGATTCATGCGATTATAAAAATGAATGATGTAAAGAAAAAATAGCCAAATTTGTAAGACACAGTGATTCAACCCGATATTAGGTCGAAAGAAATGAAGGACTAAAAATATTTGTATGAGAAAGATAAAAACAATAGAATTATTAAAGATAATTTGATATAAGATTAAAATAGATTATTGAATTATAATAGAATACAACAAAGAGATCATAGGAGGAGTGGTGGACTTCAAAACTTAGCATAAAATTAGTCAAGAAAACAATCCTATAGGTCGAAATTACAAGAATGGACCCTTTCCTTCTTTGTGTAATATACTCTAAACTTAGGACTCCTTGAAGATTTTACTAAAGCTAGGTAGGTTACGAGTTTCTTGTATTTATATTTATCTTTCTCTATATAATATATTTTATGTATATATTTTATATATTGATAGCATAGCATGGTTCTAATTTTTCTTTTTTCCATGGAAAAGTTCGAAAAGTTTTCATTTTTCAAATAAGTGAAAAGAAATTATGAACTAGTTTCAAAATTATGATGATACCAAGGAAACTCGTAATGTTTCCATAGAAACATTCAGGGTTTTCATAGTTTTCACGAAACGCTAAAAGTTTCTTAATTATTTTCGGGATAGAGTATAATAGTGAATACAATTAAAAAAATAAAAAAACAGAAAAACAGAAAAAAGTTATAAATCTAACAATTTACTAGATTAAGTCCAAAATATAATAAGTTATAAATAATTAATCAACGAAATCATAGACAATTTTGTTTATATTCAACTACGCACGTAAGAAAACACAAAAAGTTAAGATATTACAATTTTTCTTATAACGATTATGGGTTATTAAATGGTTATTTTAACAAACAATATAATACATACTTATATGAGCAATTTTCTCTTTTAATAATTTAATATTATATACCGTAACACTTTTACAATTTCATATTTTATAGGCTAAGTTGCTTGAACTTTGTCGATTATATATTGTAAGAGCGCTAAATTTGAATCCAATATTATTACTTAGTTCGATATTGAAATTTTATTAACTATTGGTATACTTGTATAAATTTTGAAACAAAATATTGATTTTTAAAAATGAATAAAAATGTTTAGAAAATTTTCAAAAGATGTTTAGAATAATATTTGTAAATATGTAGATAGAAATGCTCTAGATAATTAATTACAATTGTTAAATCAAGTTGATCACCATCGTACATTGAGGAAGGGGAATTGAATAAATAGAAGATAAAAATTCATTTATTGTAAGAGTGCTAAATTTGAATCCAATATTATCACTTAGTTCGTGAAATTTTTATCAACTATTGGTATACTTGTATAAATTTTGAAACAAAATATTAATTTTTAAAAATAAACAAAAATAGTTGTTTAAACCAGAGGTGTTTATATTTGTCAAGAAACATGAGAAATAAATACTGTCTTACTTAAAAGATATTAACTCTTAAGCATCATGATTCCATAAAACTTAGCTTGAAGATACAGATTTTGGCTTTATTGAAACTAGACAATGCAACAATGTACTAGGAGAACTAGCAATGACTTCAAACATGCCAATTACCAATGCACTAAAACCAAGAGGGAAACAGAACCATATTACTTGGAAAAGGTTAAGCTAAACGATTACACGTGTTACAACAATGAAATTAGACGTGTTAGTAAAACAAGATAGACATGATATTCGGCCTTATCAAATTAGTTTCTCGTTGGTACTGCTAATTAGAATCAAAAGATGGACATGAACATATTTACACAATTTGACAATCATAATATGATTATTCTCAATCTTTAATGGCATCCCATTTCGCTTTCTAGGTATGATGTTTAACATTGGCGCATAATGTAAAGAGAGACACATGCATTCATATATACATACCTGCAACTAGAAAACTCAAAAAGCTTTCCAGTATTAGAATAAACAATAACCGCAACATCAGCATCACAAAGAATAGCCAGTTCATTAGCCTTCTTGAACAATCCACCATGCCTCTTTGAAAAGGAGTGTTTTGAATTTGAACTTATTCCATCCCATTAAATTGGTAAAATTGAAATTTAGTTCTTAAATTTAATGTTTTTAAAACTGATGGTGATCAAATTGGTCAATTTATTGGGTTATTAACTCGATCGATTAGGCCGTTATAAAAAATCAGTTAACCCGAATTATATATATACATATTATTATACATCTACACATATATTTATTTTACAAATAAATTAATTTGAGTTTATTTTAAAAGAATTAATGTAATTAAATTCATATAATATTAATTATATTTATCACAAATATACCTATAAATATATTTTTATCATTTTAAACTAAAAGACAATCTAAGGCCATTATAATAAAAAAAAAATCATGTTCAATCTTATATAATCATTCATTAAAAAGAAATAAGTAAAAATTTAATATTTTTAAATTTAAAAACTAATGCTGAAAAAATTAATATAATGTATAATATTATAACTTTCAATAAGAAAAATATATTTGGTTTAGCAGTGGGCTTCTTAATTGTCCAAAAGGTTGAATCCCCAACCCCAAGAGCCCCCCATGCCCCGGCCCGACAGCGCTATGGGAGGAATTAATCATGGTAACCCAGCCAATCACAGGGGCTAGACCAGTGTCCACTGCGCACAAGGAGCCCCCCTCACTTGAGAGGTTGCTCACACACTGCCGCTGGTGGGACTCGATCCTTGGTCATTGTCCAAACTTCACCCTTCTGTGACCAACTGGGCTGCCCATGCGGGCTTATCGGTGGGCTTCTTAATTTTCATATGAGGAGGTTTATGGTTCAAATTTACATTAATGCACATGTATGAATTTTTACCATTTAGGTTGGGAAAAATCAAGAACATGGTTATTAAACCGATTTAACCGGGCATGGGCCAACTACACAATTGGACAATTAGTGTTAACTGGCCCAACTACACAATCGGACTTGGCTGCCGACTAATTCGTGGCTAAACCCTATTGGACTGGTCGGTCTAGCCCGATTCTAAAAGCGATGCTTAAACTCATTCGTATAGATAATATTAGGAATTGGTTATTAAATTGATTCGTGTAGTTATAAAATTGATTCGTATGTACAATCAGTGTTTGGCCACTTTTAATGATCGGTCTCAAGCCTTGTTGCTTAGTTCTTCTTTCAGTCCTATGCATATTGATATTGAATTATATTTGTTCATGCTCAATTTAAATGTAGTTATATTTTTGTGCTACATTTCAACTTCGGCGTTAATTTAAGTCAAATTTACAATTTTCAAAGAAATTGAATTTCGATATCTCACTTGTGGAACAATGTGTGTAATTCGATATTGTGAATAACATGATTCGACAAATTTGACCGATATTTTTTTTAATCATAAACTACAAATTTTGTAGTATTTCAAATTAAAAGTGAAATTTCACAATTTATATTAGTCTAGATTTGAATGAAAATTTTATCCATTTTAATATAAAAATCGAATTTGATACACTTTAGTAGTACAACGCCGTTCAACGGTCATATGTCACAAAAAACAGCTTCCAATAACCAAAGAAAAACATAACAAGAGAAGCTTTATTATTAATGGCGAATAGGCTTTTGTCAACAACATTCAAATCATCGAAACCCCATCAAAACCCAACAAAATCATCTCAAATCCGATCAGAATTATTACCCATATCATCATCGTCATCATCGAAATGTTCGTGGGATGTGTATCTAATCCTCTCCACAAACCCTCCAATCAAAACATATGTTGGTGTTACCAACAATTTCCCTCGACGGTACATTCTTTTCTTTTTCCTATTATTCGTATAAAATCTACTCTCTCAGTGCGTGTTTATGTGTATGGAAGTGCATAATTGTAGATCTTTGAATTGAGAGATGAAGTTTTTTTCATAATTAAGAATTTGAGATTATATTTGGGAGTTTGAATGTAATTGTTTGAAATTGTTACAACTACGTGACTGAACTGATATTTTATCTATTGATTTCTGTTATATGTTAATTTCGTTTTGTCCTATATATAAGGATGATGATTGCAAATTCTTTTTTTGGGGTATTTTGATTTTTGAACTGCAGACAAGAGCGAATAATCTTGAAACATTTTTATTTTATTTATTTATATTTTATAGTGTGTCCCTTCAAATCTTATTAATTGTATTTCATTTTGCCTCTGTAATGGCCCCAAATACTAAGTACTGTTGATTGTCAAATTTGAATTTAAAGTAAAGCCATTGTGTTGAATAACTTCACCCAGAGTGGTTCTTGTTATTGTAGGTTGAAACAGCACAATGGTGAACTAAGTGCAAAAGCATCCCGGGCTGGAAGGCCATGGATTTGTGCTTGTCTTATACAAGGATTTTGTAATAGAAGCAAAGGTAATCAACCTGTTTTCTTTAAGGTTATTTGAAACATATGATGTCTTGGTGTTGCAATGATTACTTCATGCTTTGAAATGACATTCTTACGATTGAAATACAATCTTACATAATCTTGGATCTTAGTCCTGCAATCCATTGATTAGGGCAATCACACTATCAACTTCATCTTTTTAGCTGTTCATGCTAACATCTGTATGAACATAAATACAAGAGAACAAATGGTACTGAGTTCTCAACCAATATAGGTATTATAATATTAATGCAGTAAGTTTTTATGCTGTTAAAGGAAATAATCTGGAATTCCGAGTAAGAGATGGATTAGAATACAGATGAAGAAATTATTAATAAAGAACTTGTGCGCTGTGAAAATCATAAAGTGAAACAAGGGATGCCCTTTAAGTGAACATGATTTCTTCGACTTTGAGCGGCTAACTAGTTTGATAGGACTTAATCCGTCATTTAGGTTCTAAGATAAAACTTACATCAACTTTCTCATAGCAATATATGTGAGTAAAATTGCTAAAGATGAATACTAAAAACCGAATAGAAGTTTATTGTAACATATGCTTTAGCCCTCAGAAACTACATAAACCTCAGTAGTTGCAATCTTTTGAACTCCGCATTTGTACTTTCTGTTTCTTCAAGTACTTAAGATCTATTGCTCTCATACCATCATATAACCTTTTTTTTTGTTTGATTTGGTAATCAGTGGTGGGTGTCGAATCCAACAAAAATAAAAACCTACTTTAAAAAGATTTGTAATCAGTGATAAGTAGGGTCGATCGGAATGGTGTAAAATTCAGTTCCTATATTACTAATATCGATAAAAGGGGGGTTTTGAGATTTTTAACTAATTAAAATAAAAGGACGTAAATTAAAAACGCAAGATTCAAAAAACGCAGATTTAAAAGAACGCAAATAAAGTGAAATTCGGATTTTGTATATGATGAAAAATTCTAGTCTTCGGATTATCTCGGTATTGATTCAATTAATTCGATCACTGATGCAATGATAATTCAATGTTTTATAGATAAATCGGCTATAGTTATTAACAAGCTCTAATAACCTAGTCTTTCCTTAAGTCGTCGATAACCAAAACAAGCTCTTTGATTACTCCTCTTACCAATTCGACAATCCTAAACAAGCTCTTAGGATTTAGCCTATCGATAGCATTCCCGTATTAGAAAGACACCAATTCTAGCCAACAAACACATAAGCTCGGTTTATTTAGACCAGGTTACTAATTCTCATAACGACTAATCGAAAACGATTAAATAATCAACGTCGCTAACTGCTACAAAATTAGGGTTCACCAGTCACGGATTTAGTCCTAAATAGCTAAATACGAATTCAAAGATTAAATAATTGATCAGGTTATCTAACCTATTGAAACATATTATCAACAAAGCTCAGGGAAAAAGTAAATACCTAATAACAGAGAAATTACGGCACAATTCGATCTCACGAATTTAAAGAATCAAACCTTGAAGAATCCTTGACTAGAAGTATGAGCTTAGCCGCTCATAATCAAACGTATGCAGAAAAGAATAAAAATCGAGCACTCCAGAATTAAAGGAAAACGATGCTTTGAATTAAAAACGGAATTAAAGGTGTCTTGTGGAATAAAATTCCACATACTTATAATAAAAGAGTCCTTATCCAAAAAAGAAACTAATTAGGGCTCTAACAAACTTAACAAAATAAAATCTTGCAAAATCTAGAAATAAGGAAATAAAATCCTAAATAAAAGGGGAATAAATCCCATAAATTCGGGCAACAGAAATCTCATAAATTCGAGTTTTATTGAAAAGATCTTCAGGAATCTTCAGTAAACGCGTTTGAAAACGCGTTTCTCGGCAGAAGCGTTCTGGGACTTAAGCGTGGGCACGCTTAATTCAGGAAAGTCTTCTGCTGTTGCTCTTTTTATGCTAACTCAATTTCTACTCATTTTTCTCCTATTTTCGTGTCTTTTGATTCTTTCTCCTTCTAATCTTCATAAATCCAATTATCAACCTAAAGTCACAAAATAAGGAGAGTAATCGTAACAATCAACCCAAATATGGACATGTAAAATATGCACAAAATACGACTTAACAAATACCCCCACACTTATGCCATTGTACGTCCTCGGGCAATGCTCAAAAGTAGACTATGTAAAACTACTCAAAACAGTATCATGCGGCAAATTAAACCATTCAGTAGTGTGATCAAAAGAACAAAATCAAACTCGAAAGCACGAAACACGTAATCAATCGAAATTCTCGATACCATAATAATCTTATGCTAGAACAATGACTTCTATTGAACAAGGAAAACAAAATTTCAGTCGATTTTCACTCAAATACTCTCAACTCTCGTGTATGGTTATAAGTGTATCGCTCGAATCTCAACGTGTTAGTGTTATTCCATAGGCTTGGTTATACACCAATGTCGCCACTACGGTTGAGAGTGTGCACAATCGAATCGAAAGGTCTTTATTAAGGGTTGTAACGGGGCTAAGGCTCGGGGTAGGAATGAAAAGAGAGGTCGAAAAAGTGGCTAAGTCTGGAAATTTTATCGAGCATCGAGATCGCATTGGGTATATTTGACGTTAAGGACCCAAATACCACACATTTTTTATCTTTCTCGAGGGCTCGGTACCTCATCAATTTTTCGAACTTCTTTTTTACTCTCCTTTTTTTTTTTTTCGAATTTGTTTCGAGTTTTTTTTTTTTTTTGGGGTACGCTTTGTATTTTTTACGAGTTTCCCCCACACTTATTCAACAACATCATCTTCTTGACTTTTCGTCCCCAAATAATATACAACCTCCATGCTCGACTTATTTTCTAGACGGGTAAAACGAGGAGGCATAAAAAAAAAAAGGTTAAGGGCTCAAATTCGGGGTAAACCAAGAAAATAGGATAAAAAGGCTCAAAGTGGGCTAACTAGGGGATAATGCAAAGGTACGATTTATTTGGCAAAGTGGCTAAATCCTAAATGCCTTTATCATATTCAATCATGCACATACTCGTGTAATTTTGACAAGGTTCAAAACAAGTTCTAGAATTTCAAAAACACGTGAGTCACACAAGAAGAAAGAGATCATATATCGTGAATTATTGATCAAATGGCACAAGTCCTCACAAGGTAGGGTAATCGACTAAAACATGCGTTCCTATGCTCGCTTTTAATCGTTGAACATAACACAAACTTCATATGGCACAAAAATTCAATCAAAGCATGCTCATTTATCAAAGTCTAACCGTTCAAAAGAAACACACACTAAAGTAGTCTAAGAATGCCGAAAACTTGAATTTTTTTTTTGTTTCACATAGTCACAACTAAGCAAAAACACCAAGAAGTACAATAGCACGAGAAACCATCCCCCACACTTAAAACATGCATTGTCCTCAATGTAAAAACAATAAAATAACAAGTTATGCATCATAATAAAACATCATAATAAAAGAACAAGGAGGGGGACTTCCCTACGGCATCACTCGGTCATGATACCGAAGTGATCAATGAGCAGCTTGTGATGGGTAATAATTGTGTCGAGTTCAGCGTCAGTTGTATCGAGTTGGCAGCGATTGAAAGGGCAATACAGTCACGGGCAGCAGTAGCAGGGGTGGAACGAGCCGTGGCCGTAATTTTTTTTTTTTAACTGGAAAATTGAAGGTGCAAAACAGAAGGTTTTGAAGTTTTAGGCGTGGGTACGCTTAATTCTTCAAAGTCTTCTGTTAAAATTGAAAGTGCAAAACAGAAGAGATTCGTAAGTTAGGCGTGGGCACGCTTAACTTTTGAAACGCTTCTGTTAAAAAAACTGAAAATAAACATAAATAAATAAGGGAAATAAAAACTCATGGGTTGTCTCCCATGCAGCGCCATTCTTTAACGTCGTTGGCTAGACGATGCTACAAAGTTATGTAGCATGGTTTGATGGTTCCAACTTCATGTTTTTGACATCGTGAGATTGAAATCCTTCATAAAAAGGTTTCAAACGATGTCTATTCACCTTGAGAATCTTTCGTGTAGTTGAATTTTGAATATAAACTGCACCATAGGAAAAAATATCAATGACAACAAATGGTCCAATCCAACGGGAACGTGTCTTACCCGGAAATAGCTTGAAGCGAGAATGGGGAAGAAGAACTTTTTGTCCTATGACTAAGTTCTTTCTTGAGGCCGTCTTATCACGAAAAGGTTCCATTTTATCTTTGTAAATCTTCGAGTTCTCGTTTTTTTCGTTATGAGTTTCCTCTAACTCTTGGATTGTCAACTTCGGTGCCTGCACAATAGATGGAAGTGTTTTAGAACTTGATGAATGTAAAGAAATATGAGAAACATTTAAGGGTAAAGAAGGAGGGGAATCGATGGCTGATTTGGCATCTTCTAATTCTTCGTTCAGCTCGAATTTCAGTCCCTTCTCTTCGAAATCAGCGGTTGTTAACACGACCTGCATGGGATCTTCGTTCTCTAACTCGAACATAACCTGCGCTAGACAATCATCAACGTTTATACCAAAAACAGAATGAACATCCGGAGGGTCTTTCATGGAATCATAAATATTAAACTTTATAACATCACCATCGAATTCCATGGTAAGTGTACCATCTTCGACGTTAATTTTTGTTCTAGATGTTTTCAAAAATGGTCTTCCAAGTAAAATAGGTGCGGAATTACCAAAATCATTATGACCCATATCGACCACGTAAAAATCAGCAGGAAATATTAAGTTGTCAACTTGTACCAAAATGTCTTCTAAAACACCATCGGGATAAGCGTTAGACCTATCGGCTAGTTGAATAACTACACTGGTTTCTTTCAATTTTCCTACATTAAGTGATTCATATATCGATCGTGGCATAACATTAATCGCGGCACCTAAGTCTAGCATAGCTTTCTTAATTCGAATATTCCCAATTTTACATGGAATTGTAAACATACCTGGATCTTTACACTTAGGGGGTAATTTCTTTTGAAGCACAACAGATACATTTTCTCCTACGTAAATCTTCTCGTTGCCTTTAAGCTTTCTCTTTGTCGTGCACAGTTCCTTAAGGAACTTAGCATAACGAGGTACTTGCTTAATAGCATCAAGAAGCGGAATATTTACCTCAACCTTTCGGAATGTTTCGAGTATTTCTTTTTCTTGCTCCTCTTTCTTTGATTTGGCAAATCGTCCTGGGAAAGGTGGTTGAATCACAAATTTCATTGGTTTCTGCTCGACAACAGGCTCCTGTTCCTTTTCCAATACTTTTTCAAGTTCGTGTTTTGAAGTGTTCTCAACAGAAGCATTCTGAGATTTAGGCGTGGGCACGCTTAGCTTTTGAATCGGTTCTGCTTCTTTCAATTCTTTCCCACTTCATAAGGTCACAGCACTCACATTCTCCCTCGGATTTATAATGACCTGGGACGGCAGTTTGCCCGAATTTTGGGACACTAGTTCGTTTACGGCGGTAGCCACTTGCCCTATTTGTTTCTCCAAATTCTTGATAGCGTTATGATTCTCTTGTTGGGCTTGTTGCAAACCTTGTTGGAACTGTTGTACGCTCTGTTGGAATTGCTGAGTATTGGCGGTCAATGCTTTAATCATATCTTCGGCGGACATACCTGATGATTGGGTTTGTTGAGTGAACGGAGGTCCTTGTGGCTGTTGTGGTCTCGGAGCATAGCTTAGGTTGGAGTGATCCCTCCATCCAGGGTTATATGTGTTCGAGAAAGGATCATATTTTCGTTGAACGGGCCCCGAAAATCCAGCTGCGTTGGCTTGCTCGAAAGCCTGATTTTGAGCATTGGGGCATATCTCGGCTGAATGTCCGACTCCAGAGCAAACACTACACATATTGGCTTGTTGTACGTTTCTCATAGCCATCTTTTGTATGAGAGCAGTCATATCGTTTACGCGTTGATTGAGTGATGCTATAGTGGCTTCATTCGTTTCCTTTGTTGGGTGTTCTTGTCGAGTACTAAACTGTTGGGAATTAGATGCCATATTCGAAATTAAGTTCCTCGCTTCGGTATAAGTTTTGTAAATCAATGCCCCCCCACTCGCAGCGTCTATCAGATTCCTATCCATGACCATTAATCCCTCGTAAAAGTACTGTATGAGGAGTTGGTCTGGGATTTGATGTTGTGGGCAACTAGCAACCAACTGTTTGAAACGTTCCCAATACTCGTATAATGTTTCACCCGTAAACTGACGAATTCCACAGATTTCTTTCCTTACAATTGCAACTCGAGATGCTGGGAAGAATCTCTCTAAGAATTGCTTTTCCATCTCAGTCCATGTTTCTATTGAACCCGAAAGAAGAAAATATAACCAATCTCTGGCTTTCTCGGTTAACGAGAACGGAAAAGCCCTCAACTTAATTTGATCCTCTGTCACATCTTTTGGCCTCATAGTTGAGCAAACCAGGTGGAATTCCTTTAGATGTTTGTGCGGGTCATCTCCTGCAAAACCACGAAAAGTAGGTAGTAAGTGAATCAGTCCAGATTTTAATTCAAAATCTACCTCAAGATTAGGATAGGGTATGCAAAGAGGTTGTTGATTTGGGTTTAGCATGGCCATGTCTTTCAATGTTCTTTCAACAACGTTGGGAATAGCGTCGCATTGGCATTGGCACCATTAGGAGGTGCGGCATGAGCAGCGTTGTCCATTGATTCGTTTTCCTCTTCTGAATCGCTAAAGGAAAACGCAGATTCGGTCCTGGACGATGAAACCGACGGGGTAGTGAAGTAACGTTGCCTTGTCTCTTTTCGTAGTCGGCGGGCTCGTTTTTCGATCTCAGGATCGTATTCGAATTCACTTCCACGAAAGGTCCTAGGCATGCAAAAACTAACAAAACAAAACTAAAACGAAAATATTAGCAACAACGGAAATAAATATATAACACCGATTCCCCGGCAACGGCGCCAAAATTTGGTGGGTGTCGAATCCAACAAAAATAAAAACCTACTTTAAAAAGATTTGTAATCAGTAGGGTCGATCCACAGGGAATGGTGTAAAATTCAATTCCTATATTACTAATATCGATAAAAGGGGGGTTTTGAGATTTTTAACTAATTAAAATAAAAGGACGTAAATTAAAAACGCAAGATTCAAAAAACGCAGATTTAAAAGAACGCAAATAAAGTGAAATTCGGATTTTGTATATGATGAAAAATTCTAGTCTTCGGATTATCTCGGTATTGATTCAATTAATTCGATCACTGATGCAATGATAATTCAATGTTTTATAGATAAATTGGCTATAGTTATTAACAAGCTCTAATAACCTAGTCTTTCCTTAAGTCGTCGATAACCAAAACAAGCTCTTTGATTACTCCTCTTACCAATTCGACAACCCTAAACAAGCTCTTAGGACATGATTGGTATACTGGAATGAGGTGGGAATGGAATCAACATTCCTGAGTTCATTCCCATTACTATGATTGGTATGTTTTTATGTCGGGAATGGTCATTCCTGTTGGAATCCATATTCCCATAAGTATGGGAATAGTGATACCTTCCATCCCCCTTGGTATTAGCTATTCCTTATCTATTGTGACTTAACTTTTTTTATTTCTTATGATAAAATTATTTTTTTTCACACTAATAAAAAAGTCTTGAAAGATTAATGAATGCAATATATATATTTTCTACTTATAATTAATTATCTTAAATTATTTTAAAAATAATATAAATAATTAATAAATTAAAAAAATATTTAAATGCATTGAAAAAACAAAAAAAGATGCATATTATTTTTCCTACGTAATCGAAAATATTTTTATCAATAAGAATTACTTTAATTATAATAAATATAATTTCAAATGTAACAAGAATAGAGAAAACATACAAAATTGCATTGACAAAATTTAAAATAAGTGCGTTTAATAAATAATACCTCATCCTTAAACTAGTTTATCGATTAAAAAGTAATAGAAAACGTGGATTATTGTACAGACAATAATACATATATAACTTTTCAATTATCATCTACAGACTATATTTTTCCGTCTTTCATTGCTTTCTCCACTTTTTTCGTCGTGTCTCTTGTTATTTTTCTTTAAATGAAAGTTTTAAAATCTCACATCATTTAAATTTAAAAGAACTAGATTGGATACAAATTTGTATTCAAGTTTAATAAATAACACAAATATACGAATATACAAAACATATAAAATATATTAAAAAAAGATCACATTTCTCAAATTTATTTTTTATCACTAATTGCTTGATTGGAGCAAATAAATGAATAATAATTCAATTCCTTTCTCATTCCTTGAGTATACCAATCATAGTATTTATGAAATTAATATCATTCCTTTCCCATCTTAATTCCATTCCTTATATCATTCCATTCCCACTCAATTCCATTCATTCATACCAATCATGTCCTTAGGATTTAGCCTATCGATAGCATTCCCGTATTAGAAAGACACCAATTCTAGCCAACAAACACATAAGCTCGGTTTATTTAGACCAGGTTACTAATTCCATAACGACTAATCGAAAACGATTAAATAATCAACGTCGCTAACTGCTACAAAATTAGGGTTCACCAGTCACGGATTTAGTCCTAAATAGTTAAATACGAATTCAAAGATTAAATAATTGATCAGGTTATCTAACCTATTGAAACATATTATCAACAAAGCTCAGGGAAAAAGTAAATACCTAATAACAGAGAAATTACGGCACAATTCGATCTCACGAATTTAAAGAATCAAACCTTGAAGAATCCTTGACTAGAAGTATGAGCTTAGCCGCTCATAATCAAACGTATGCAGAAAAAAATAAAAATCGAGCACTCCAGAATTAAAGGGAAAACGATGCTTTGAATTAAAAACGGAATTAAAGGTGTCTTGTGGAATAAAATTCCACATACTTATAATAAAAGAGTCCTTATCCAAAAAGGAAACTAATTAGGGCTCTAACAAACTTAACAAAATAAAATCTTGCAAAATCTAGAAATAAGGAAATAAAATCCTAAATAAAAGGGGAATAAATCCCATGAATTCGGGCAACAGAAATCTCATAAAATCCGAGTTTTATTGAAAAGATCTTCAGGAATCTTCAGAAAACGCGTTTGAAAACGCGTTTCTCGGCAGAAGCGTTCTGGGACTTAAGCGTGGGCACGCTTAATTCAGGAAAGTCTTCTGCTGTTGCTCTTTTTATGCTAACTCAATTTCTGCTCATTTTTCTCCTATTTTCGTATCTTTTGATTCTTTCTCCTTCTAATCTTCATAAACCCAATTATCAACCTAAAGTCACAAAATAAGGAGAGTAATCGTAACAATCAACCCAAATATGGACATGTAAAATATGCACAAAATACGACTTAACAATCAGTGTTAACTTGCTTTAATATGACCTTCTATTATTCTATAACGAGTGTTTCAGTGACTGTCATTTTGATTACACATTTTTGTAGCTTGCGAATTTGAATCAAAATGGAAAAACATTTCAAGAAAATTGCCTCGTAAAAGAAGCAGTAGAAAACTTGAGGAACAAGAAGACTATTCCAAGCTCTTGCTATTACACAGATACGCAGCTCTAAATCAAGTCAAGGATTCGATTGATTGTAGCCATCTAGAAATTGATTGGCGCTTGGATCCCATTTGAGATATCAACTGTAAGTCTATATTTAAATGCTTTGTAATATATTTATGTCATTTTGAGATAAAATCTAGAAATAAAATCCAATGATTTCATGTACTCATCAGTTAAAATATATGGGGAGAAATTGTACATTCTTTCTTCTGTGACATGCAATAATGTCTTATGTGGTAAAAGGGGATATAGCATATAGAGAACATGAAAATTCTTATAAGTGGGATTTCTTTGATATTAGAAAATCCAGGTCATTATGAGTGTTGTGAAAAACAACTGATACTAAAAAGTTGTTGATCAAAGATTTCATTCACTACCGAAATATACATGGGAGTTTCTTAAAGCAAGAGTATGGGAGAAGCGCCTCGAGGCTGGCAGCCCCTCAGAGGGTTGCGCCTCAAGGCTGACAGCCCCCTTGGGGGCATTGCGCCTTGAGCGACGATAGCAGCCCTCGTGGGGGGAGGCTGCGCCTTGAGCGAGGCTGGCAGCCCTTCTGGGTTGTGCCTCTTTGAAACAGACAACCCTTCGAGGCAGACAACCCCTCAAGGATTGTGCCTCAAGCGAGACTGGCAGCCCCTTGGGGGTTCCACCTCGAGGCAGGTAGCCATCGAGGCAGACAACTCGGGTGCCTTGAGCTAGGCTGGCGGCCACCGTGGGGGAAGGTTGCACTCAGCGAGGCTGGCAGCCCTTGTGCCTCGAGGCTGAGGGGTTATGCTTTGAGGTAAGCAGCCCCTCGATATTGTCAGCCCTAGGGGATGCACCTCGAGGCTGGTAGCCCCTCGGAGGGTTGCGCCTCGAGGCTGGCAGCTGCTTTGGGGGGTGCTGCGCCTTGAGCGACGATGGCATTCCCGTGGGGATGAGGCTGCTATTTGAGCGAGGCTGGAAGCCCTCGTGCCTCGAGGTTGGTTCGAGCGAGGTTGGCAACCTTCTCGAGGGGTTGAGCCTCGACGAGGCTGACAGCCCCCTCGGGAGGTTGCGCTTCGAGGCTGGCAGGCTCTCGTGGGGGAGGCTGCACCTTGAGTGAGGATGGCAGCCCCCGTGCAAAGTTGGCAGGGGGCTGATCCTCAAGGCGCCATTTTCTTGAGGGCATGGCCTCGAGACTGGCAGCCCCATCCGGGGTCCGTGCCTCCAGCAAGGCTGGTAGCTCCCGAAGGGCTGGGCCTCGCGTTAAGCAGCCTCTGTGGGAGGGAGGTTGCGCTTTGAGCAAAGCCGGCAGCAACCCTCGTGCCTCGAGGTTGGCAGCCTTCTCGAGGGGTTGAGCTTCGATGAGGCTAGCAGCCCCATCGAAAGGTTGCGCCTTGAGCGAGGCTGGCAGCCCCTCGGGTGGGTTGCTCCTCGGGCGAGGCTGGCAGCCCTCTCGAGAGGATGCGCCCCAGCTGAGCTTCGAGGCTGGCAGCCTTCGTGGGGGAGGCTCCGCCTAGAGTGAGGCTGGCATCCCTCGTGCGTCGAAGTTGGCAGCCACTCGGGGGGGGTGCGCTTCTAGCGAGACAGGCAGCCCTCTCGAGGGGATGCGCCTAGTGAGGTTGGCATCCCCTCGAAGGCCTGGTCTCGATCGAGACTGGCAGTCCGAGCTGAGCCTCGAGCGAGGCTGTCAGCCCCCTCAGGGGGATGCGCTTCGAGGCTGGAAACCCTTCGAGGGCCTGGCCTCGAGACTGGCAGCCCCCGTGCAAAGCTGACAGGGGGTCTCCAAAGCTGGCAGCCCGAGCCTCCAGTCCCCGTGGGAGGGGCAGGCCTTGAGCGAGGTTGGCAGCCCTCCTTGAGCGAAGCTTGCCGGCAGCCTTCTCGAGGGGTTGAGCTTTGACGAGGCTAGCAACCCCCTCGAAAGGTTGCGCCTTGAGCGAGTCTGGCAGTCCTCGAGGTTGGCAGCCCCTAGTGATGTTATGCCTCAAGCGAGGCTGACAGTCCCTCGGGTGGGCTGCGCCTCGGGCGAGGCTGACAGTCCTCTCCTTGGATGCGCCCCGACTGAACCTCGAGGCTGGTAGCCCTCGTGGGGGGATGCACCCCCTGTTGGTCGAGGTTGACAGCCCTCTCCAGGGGATGCGCCTCGTGCGAGGTTGGCAATCCCCGTGGAGGAGGCTCCGCCTTGAGGTTGGCGGCAGTCCTCGGGGGTCTACTTCGAGTGAGGCTGGCTACTTCGAGTGAGGCTGGCAGCCCCTCGAGGGGTTAACCTCGAGACTGGCAGCCCCTGTGCCTCAAGGCTGGCAACTCCCTTGGGAGGTTGTGCCTCGCAGCTGGCAGGCAACCCCTTGGGAGCCTGTGCTTCGAGCGAGTCTGGCAGCTTTGGAGGGGTTTACCTCGAGCAAGGTTGGCAATCCCTGGGCCTGCACCTTGAGCGAGAGGCTGACAGCCCTCGTGCGGCGAGGCTGAGGGATTTTGCTTTGAGAGGTAGACATCCCCTCGAGGGTTGCACCTCGAGGCAGACAGCCCACCGATTACTCCCCTCAGGGGATGCCTTGAGCGAGGATGGCGGCCCCATGGGAGGCTGCGCCTTGAGCGAGTCTGGCAGCCCCCATGCATCGAGACATAAGCTTTGAGGCAAGCAACTCATATGCAGATACATCCTCATGTTGCAACCCATTAAGGGGTTATGCCTCGAAGTCGGTAGCAGGCTAGCCCCCTTGGGGAGGCTGCGCCTTGAGCGAGGCAGGCAACCCCCGTACCTCGAGGTTGGCAACCCCTCATGGGCCACACTTTCGTGGGCCACACTTCGAACGAGGATGGCAATCCTCTTGAGGCTGGCAGCTCTCGGGGAGAGGGGGTGGGGGGTTATGCCTCGAGTGAGCCCTCTTGAGGCTGGCATCCCCTCGAAGGCCTAGCCTCGAGACTGGCTGCCCAAGCTGAGCCTTGAGCGAGGCTGCCAGCCCCCTCGGGAGGCTACGTCTCGAGACTAGCAGCCCCATCCCGGTTTGTGCCTCGAGCGAGGCTGGCAACTCTTCTGCCTCGAGCTCATCAGGGTTGTGCTTCGAGTGAGGCTGACAACCCTTGAGGGGTTTCGACGAGGCTGGGAGCCCTCGAGGTTGCCCCTAGGGATGCTATGCCTCGAGCGAGGCTGGAAGCCCCTCAGGTGGGCTGCGCCTCGAGCGAGGCTGGCACTCTCTAGGGGATGCGCCTCGAGGGTGCTTACGCCTCGATACAGGTAGCCCCTGGGGGTGCCTTCAAGGCATGATGGATTCTTTTAGAGTACGAAAAACACCTTTATTGTTAAAAGTTTTGATTGAGTAAATTGTGTTTTAACATGATTATTAGTTTAAGTAAATTCTATATGTCGAAAGCCGAATTTCTTTCACTCAAATTATTCTACATTTCTAATAGATAAATTTAGAGTATTTAATTACTCAAATCTAATTTCGGGTGAATGGAAAATTAACTAACAAAATGCATTACTTAAAATGTTATTCACATATAGTTGGAATGGATTCACGATATGTACATAAGTGATTAAATGATCACAAATTATAAAATCGATTGACCCAGTCGTATAAAAAAAAGCTTCATTTAGTTTAGGGATTAAAATGTTTAAATTGAAAAAATTGGGGACCAACTTGAAAAGACATAATTGTTCAGCTCCGTCAGTCAAAGGATTAATGCATAAATAAACAAGCATATTCTATTGAATATTATGATATTTTTACTCAATATCACGTGTATTTTATGCTCAAATTTTGCTCTAAAAGTCTAATAAAAAATACTGAATATACACGAATTATAAAATTATGAGACTAATCATAGGAAACTTATAATGAATGAACTCAAAATTAAATTTGTGCCAATTTAAACGAGAAAATGTGCAATTTTCCATACTCATTTATGTACAAAAAAGATTAGGATTTATTCAACTTGGCACCCCTGTACCTTTCCTTTATGATATTGTACTCTCCATTTTTTTATGATGTCAATTATTCTAAATGCTTCAATCATCATTTTTTTTCTATTCCTACATTTATTCGTTTCCCACAGATATGTGAAATCCCATAAGCTTTGTACCATACTCAGCCCCACCATGTGATGGTGTGCACTTTTCTTTGTTCACATTGTTTTCTAATTTCAATATTTAATCATCAATTCAAATAAATTTCTTTAAGGCTCATCAACTCAATGTCTTTTCAAAAATAATTGTCCAACGCCACTTTCATTAATTTTGATTTATGAATATTTTATAAATTAGAGGGTTAATATTTTAAGTGGATAATTATAAAATAAAACATAATATAAAATAAAAATAATAAAAAGATATTCTATTTTAGAAATCAATAAAGGGTGGTATTTCGGTCAATGAAAGTAATTTTATTTCATTGAAGATATTGACCAATTGGAATAAATGAATGATAATTTCATACATTTCTCATTTATCTACTTTTAATACAAAATATGTGATACAATGTCACTCATCTTATCCTAATTAGATTCATCTAATACCATTCATACTTATTAGTGTATTTTTATTTTCTCTGTCTCGGCCCATTCATCTATGGGTCCGAGCCTTCTTGTATTATATATATATATATATATATATATATATATATATATATATATATATATATATATATATATATATATATATATATATATATATATATAATTGTAACAATTATTCAATTGAGTGATACACATCCTATAATTCATCATGGTATCAGACACTAATGAATCCTCTTTCGTGTCTTCTTCCACCGCCCTCATGACAACATCTCCACCTTGCCGCTGCCTCTCTCGGTCTCTCCTCTCTTTTCCTCTTCTATTTCTTCTCCTCTCCGTTTCCTCCTCTCTACACTCCTCGCCTCGAAACAACTAATTAAAATCTATCTAAATCGAATAAAAAAAAATATAAAAAAGTTAATAAAACTAATATATACTATTGCATCAATCATTATAGGTTGCTCATAACTAACAAACTCAAAGCAAATAAGGCCAAATAAGCATTCCTTCATGAAGAACCGAACTTTGATCAATATCATAAGGTTCGATTCGGCTGTTCAACTAACTCTACTAAATTTCGTACAATTTCACATGGAATTTCACAGATTTTTTACCTACATTTGTTTGTTCCAAGGTAAAACGCTAAATGCATTATTTTGTTTGATATATTTTCGTGACTTAAGTATTTTTGGCATATTTTTTAGTTCTATTTTGATTCGGGATTCAAAATCAGTCTCCAAATGGGAGATTGGTATGTTTGTGAAGCCGGGTTGATTTTATTTGAGTTGATTTTATTTGAGTCTAACTATATATTTAAGTAATATATTTAACCTATTGGAATGTTATAATTTTTGAATTAATATCCGAATGGGTTTATTTTTTAAATTTATTTTTAATTTCGTATTATTATTTGAAAAAAAAAATCATTTTTTTACGACTCATAAACATTTGCTCATACAAAAAAATTTAGTGTAAAATAGATGGGTCAACAACATGGGTGTTGGCTACATAAATAAGTAGGCCCATAGGCATTGTACCATACTCAGCCCCACCCTGTGATGGTGTACTTTTCTTCGTCAATTTAAATAAATTTCTACTTTCTTCGTCAACCCAATATCTCTTCAAAAATAATTGTCCAAACGCCAATTGCATTAATTTTGATTTCACAAATTTGTTTTCCTTACAAAACTATGTATTATTTGAACACTCGAAAAAAGAATAAAGAAAGAAATTAGAACCTGAAATAGAGAAAAAAAAATGTTACATATGCATTTCCGCACAAATGGAGTTATGTGTGTCTGCCTGCAAGGAATTATATGTTTTGTTGATTTATGAATATTATACAAATTAGAGGGTTGATATTTTAAGTGCATAAATATAAAATAAAACATAATATTAAATAAAAAGAATAAAAAGATATTCTATTTTAAAACCAATAAAGGGTGGTATTTCGGTCAATGAAAGTTAATTGAAGATATTGACCAATTGGAATAAATTAATGAAAATTTCGTTCATTTCTCATTCTCTACTTTTAATACAGAATATGTGATACAAAGTCACTCATTTATTATTCTAACTAATAATTAGATTCATCTAATTCCATTCATACGTAGTAGTACCAATTGGGTCCAAGACTAACTGTTGCTGCAGCTAAATCACAATAAATCATTAAAATCATATGTCTGTCAATAATCACAACCGGAAAGAGACATTCTTCTACCAAAAATAAATATTCAGAAAGAGTCACCAATCAGTACACAATTAATTCTTTAACTAACGGTACATATAGATTTTGGAATAGAAAATACATGGAATAAGAGATAGAAATAAGAATTTAGAATATAAAATTTTATCCCCGGATAAACTCGCTCTTATGTATAACCAGCAAACCACCGAAAAAAAGTTCAACTAGTAACACGAATATACTCAGAATTGGATCGATTCAACGCAGAATTTTTCAAGATCAAAGTACCTAATGGATGAACGGATATTCTCAATCCAGATTCAAATTACGACAATGAATCTTAGTATAACAAACTTCGACCAAGGGGTGTTCACGAG
This sequence comes from Verbascum thapsus, assembly GCA_963669365.1. Classification (NCBI taxonomy): domain Eukaryota; kingdom Viridiplantae; phylum Streptophyta; class Magnoliopsida; order Lamiales; family Scrophulariaceae; genus Verbascum; species Verbascum thapsus. Next base: position 4,083,137 of record OY770106.1, read on the forward strand.
TCGAGCTGGCTCACGAGCTCGGCGAGCCGGCTATAACTCGATTCGAGCTCGAGCCGAGCTTTTCAGTCGAGCCGAGCTCGAGCCTAAAAAAGCCTGTTCGCCAGGAATTAAATAAATATTTTTTATTTAATATATAAAAATTATATTTTATATAATATTATATATTATAATAATATATGTATAAATAATAATATTTTTGACATTAATTATAACTATATTTAATAATATATGAATAATTATAAAATTTTAATTTTTTTAAAAAATTTATTATTTTATTTTAAAAAATTTATTTTTTTGAGCTCGAGCTCGGCTCGGCTCGAGTTCACCTCGAGCTCGAGCTCGAGTTCGAGCTCGAATTTTTGGCCCAGCTCGAACTCGACTCGTGAACACCCCTACTTCGACCCAGTAAAGTCACTAAACACGAACCTTGTAACGCATTTATGAAGACACCACAAACGGGATAGAAATTCATTTGATAAGTTAGGAACGGACATCACGAATATAAATCCATTGATCAACTTGGTCGTCCGGGCTAGCTTAGTAGCAAGCTCTATTTTGAAAGAGGTTCCACAGCAGACTGATGGTGAGTACTGGGTAATCTCAAACTAGGATTCAAGAGATCGACCCGGCGTTGCATAACGAATAAGTTCAACACGTTCAGAAGAACGATAAAAGTTTAAACTCACAAATTTTACTAAAAAATATTTTACGTCCGTATTAATGAAACTTGTAACCTCGCGAAAAGTAGGGGTGTAAGTCGCGCCGAGTTGATTCGGCTCGAACGAGCTCGACTCGAGCGAGGCTGAAAGCCCTCGGCCCAGCCTCGAGGCTGGCAGTCCCCGTTGGAGTAGGCTCTGCCTTGAGCGAGGCTGGCACTCTCATGCCTTGAGGTTGGCAGCCCCTCGAGGGGTTGACCTCGAGACTGGCAGTCCCTGTGCCACAAGGCTGGAGCCCCCTCATAAGGTTGCACCTCGAGGTTCGCAGCCCCCGTGCCTCGAGGGTGGCAGCCCCCCGGGGGGGTTGTGGTTCGAGCAAGGTTGGCAGCTCCCCTTTAGGGGGCGGGCCTGCACCTTGAGGGAGGCTGACAGCCCTCTCGAAGTGCTGAGTCTCGAAGCTTGCAGCCCACGTGCCTCGAGGCTGGCTGGCTGGTAGCCCCTGTGCTAGGATGGCAGTCCCTCGGGGGGGCTGTGCTTCGAGCGAGTCTGGCAGCCCCTCCTCGGGGGGTTGCGCGTCAAGCGAGGCTGGCCGCCCAAGGCGTAGCCTTCTCGTTCCTCGTTGGCGGCCTTGAGCGAGGCTGACAGCCCTCGCGAAGGGCTGAGCTTTGAGGCTGACAGGCCCTCGGGGGGGGTGCTGCGCTTTAAGCGAAACTGGTAGCCACTGTGCCTCGAGGTTGGCATCCCCTCGGGAGGAGGGGACTGCGCCTCGAGCAAGGATGGCTGTCCCTCAAGAGGTTGCGCCTGGAGCGAGGCTGCCGCCTCTCTAGGGAGGTGTGGCTGCGTCCCGAGCGAGGCTTGCAGCCATCGTGCCATGAGGATGGAAGCCCCGGGGGTTGGGCCTCGAGGTAGCCCCCTCGGGGAAAGGCTTCGAACTCGGGGGTCTTGCGCCTTGATCGAGGTTTGCAGCCCGTGTTGAGCGTCGAGGCTGGCAGTCCCTTGGGGGATGCGCCTCGAGCGAGGTTGGCATCCCTTCGAGGGGTTGTGCCTCAAGCGAGGCTGGCAGCCCCTGAGAGGGGACTGAGCCTCGAGGCTGGCATTCCCTCCAGAGGCTGCGTCTCGAGGGAGCTTTTTCCTTCTCACCCATAACTTGGGCTACGAACATCGGAATATGATGATTCAAAAAGCTACACGAAGCTGAATAACAGCTCTACAACTTTGTTGTTGTGAGGACCTGTATTGTTAAGGGTGCGAAAACTTAAGAACATGCATAGTCGTTATGCATCCCATTCCTTTGAGAGGCATGCATGCGTTCGACAACTCGTAGGTGGATTACACGGGGTAACCTCGATCTATAAGCTTATTCTTGTTAGGGGGAGCTCTCACACTAAAAAAACTTCAAACATTTCAAATCTCATCATCTATGAGAGCTCTCTCCCTTAGGAGCCTCGGGTCATATTTTTGGGGGCTTTTACAATTGGGAGCCTCGAACCTCATATTTTTGGGGACTCCCACACTTGGGAGACTCGAAATTAGTTTGTAGGTGGCTCTCACACTTTGGAGCCTCAAACTCATACGCACTCGTAGAGGGGTTATGTGGGGTAACCTCGAGTCAGATTCTTATTCTTGTTGAGGCTCTCATACTTGGGAGCCTCAAGCCCCATACATGCCGGTAGAGGGGCTACGTGAGGTAACCTCGACCTATAGCCTTATTTTTATTGAGAGGAGCTCTCACGCTTGGGATCCTCAAACCCCATACGTGTTCTTAGAGGGGTTACGTGGGGTAACCTCGACTCTAGTTTTATTTTTATTGAGGGGAGCTCTCACACTTAGGAGCCTGAAGCCTCATCATACGTGCTCGTAGAGGGGTTACACGAGGTAACATCGACTCAGAGTCTTATTCTTATTGAGTAGAGCCTCACACTTGGCAGCCTCAAGCCCTATACGTGCTCGTAGAGGGATTACGTGGGGTAACCTCGACCTAGAGCCTTACTTTTATTGAGGAGAGCTCTCATACTTGCGAGGTTTTCTCGCATTCCCTACGCCTGGATACCATGCGTGACCGCGGGGCTTCACTCTTTTGGGGTCCTTGGCCCCTTGGCGTGGGCACCTGGCGTGCCACACGATGTCCTCCCCTTGGAGGAGAGTCTACCGCTCTACCTTGAGGTTGAGACTCCACTGGAGGGGGTGTTGGGTAGCATACAGCTGGACTGCCCACGCCACAGCTCTAATAGAAGCATCCTCCACTAAGGCCAAGAGTGTCTCTTGAGTAGGGATGACAATGAGGCAGGTCTGAGGCGAGTAATGGTGGACCCGAGACCCGCTCCGGCCAGAATTTTTAAGACTCGGACTCGCCCCGGACCCGTTAATACTCGGTTTCGCTCCGGACCCATTAATACCCGATTTCGCCCGGACCCGTCGGGTACCCGACGAGTTCAGGTCCTACCCGATGGACCCGATTAAAACATTTAATTTTGAACTTTTCCCAATTTTTTTCTATCACAAATACACTTAAAACTAATATAAATAATACAAAAACAATATAAACCTTAAATAAATTTTAAAAACAATCAACCATACTTAATCATTCATAATTTACTCCAAATTTGAAAACAAATCAAATATCAAATAAACACTAATTGGATAAAAATCAAATATATGTGATGAAGAGGGTGAAAGATTTTGTTGAATTTGGAACTTCCAAGTAGTCCACGGCCAACTAAAAATCTTAAATTAATAATTAATTTTAATATTTTAATTTTTTTCATATTATATTAGTAAAAAAATATATAAAATATATAAAGAAGCTAACGGAACGAGTTCGGTATGAGTTCGGGACGGGTATATGCTAGACTCGCTATCCGCCCCAGACTCGGCCGGGTCTTGGTTTTTGATACCCAGACTCGAATCCGACCCCATTTTTTTGGACTCAAACCCGGCCCCATCGGGACGGGTCCAATACGGGTATTTACAATACCCGGCCCCATTGTCATTCCTATTCTTGAGTGTTCTCTATCACCCTCTTAGAGGGGAGGATCACCGCCGAAGCGGCTAGTGGAGGACCACTGCTAGTTGGGTTTTGTTGGGAAATCAAGGCGGGAGCTCTTCTTCCGACCTCTCCTTCGGTTGGGCTATTACCCATCCTTTCATCGTTGGTGCGTGCTTGGGATCTAGTCTGCATTCTCAGTGAGTGAATCTGTTTCCCACAGACGGCTCCAAAATGATGAGGGATCAAATATGTGTCACATGATAACGCGTGGGGATGGGATCTGATACAATCCACGACAGACTAGATCGTGTTTTGATAGATTGGTGGTTGCGCTCTGTAACTTCAAGCTATCTACGTACCTACTTTGATGGGATCAAACATCTTCGTAGTTCTTAGATATTAATCTATTATACTCCTCGATCTTGTAGATTCAGAGAATATTGAGTAATTATAGTTTTGGAGTGTAAACCAGATAATAATCCTCATTTAGCGGATTAGGATGGTATAACATGCTCGGTTGGGCCACAAGCTTCTCTTATTGGGCCGTCGACTACGGTCCCATTTTGCGGCCTATGTTGGTAATGTATATGTTACTCTTATATAAATTATCTTATTAAATTACAGAATTATCCCTATTCATGATTGGGGACCATCAGCGCTCAAATGATTATTGAATTTGGTATATTTTTCATTATGTTGCGCTTACAAAAGGGTCACTCAAAATTAATTCCGAAAACACAGGGCATGATAGATTCTTTTAGAGTACGAAAATACCTTTATTGTTAAAATTTTTGATTGAGTAAATTGTGTTTTAGCATGGTTTATATAAATTCTATATGTCGAATGCCGAATATCTTTTATTCAAATTATTCTACATTTTTAATAGATAAATTTGGAGTATTTAATTACTCAAATATGATTTCGGGTGAATGGAAATTAATTAAGAAAATGCATCACTTAAAATGTTATTCATACATAGTTGGAATGGATTCACGATATGTACATACGTGATTAAATAATGATCACAAATTATATAATCGTTGACCTGATCGTATGAAAAAAAAACTTCATTTAGTTTAGGGACTAAAATGTTCAAATTAAAAAAAATAGGGAGGACATAATTGTTCAGCTCCGTCAGTCAAAGGATTAATGCATAAATATACACACATATTCTATTGAATATTATGATATTTCTACTCAATATCACGTGAATCTTATACTCAAAATTTTGCTCTAAATAAAAAAGTACTGAATATAAACATTTGAAAAGTTATAAGACTAAACGTATTAAACTTATAGTGAATGAACTCAAATAAATTTGTGCCAATTTACACGAGAAAATGTGCAATTTTCCAAACACTCATTTATGTTCAAAAAAGATTAGGATTTATTCCACTTTGCGCCCCTCTATCTTTCCTTTATGATATTGTACCCTCCATCTTTTTATGATGTCATTTAAATAAATTATTCTAAATGCTTCAATTCATCAGTTAAAATATATATATGAAGAAATAGTACATTCTTTCTTCTGTGACATGCAATAATGTCTTATGTGGTAAAAAGGATATAGCATATAGAGAACATGAAAATTCTTATAACTGGGATTTCTTTGATATTAGAAAATCCAGGTCATTATGACTGTTGTGTGTTACGTATGTCATATAATGTGAAAAACAACTGATATTAAAAAGTTGTTGATCAAAGATTTCATTCACTACCGAAATATACATGGGAGTTTCTTAAAGCAAGAGTCCGGGAGAAGTGCCTCGAGGCTGGCAGCCCCTCGGGGGGGCACGACCTCGAGGCTGGCAGCCCTCTTGGGGGGCGTTGCGCCTTGAGCGACGATATCAGCCCTCGTGGGGGAGAGGTTGCGCCTTGAGCGAGGCTGGCAGCCCTCGTGGGTTGTGCCTCTTTGAGGCAGACAACCCCTCGAGGCAAACAACCCCTCGGGGATTGTGCTTCCAGCGAGACTTGCAGCCCCTTGGGGGGTTCCACCTCGAGGCAGGTAGCCCTCGAGGCAAACAACCCGAGTGCCTTGAGCGAGGCTTGCGGCCCCCGTGGGGGGAGGTTGCATTGAGCGAGGCTGGCAGCCCTTGTGCCTCGAGGTTGAGGGGTTATGCTTTGAGGTAAGCAGCCCCTCGAGGTTGTCATCCCCTGGGGATGCACCTCGAGGCTGGTAGCCCCTCAGAGGGTTGCGCCTCGAGGCTGGAAGCTCCTTTGGGGGGTGTTGCTCCTTGAACGATGATAGCATTCCCCGTGGGGAGGAGGCTGCTCTTTGAGCGAGGCTGGAAGCCCTTGTGCCTCGAGGTTGGTTCGAGCGAGGTTGGCAACCTTCTCGAGGGGCTGAGCCTTGACGAGGCTGACAGCCCCCTCGGCAATTGCGCGCCTCTCGTGGGGGAGGCTGCACTTTGAGCGAGGCTTGCAGCCGTGCAAAGCTGGCAGGGTCCTCATCCTCAAGGTGCCATCTTCTTGAGGGCTGGCCTCGAGACTGGCAGCCCCATCCAGGGTCCGTGCCTCGAGCGAGGCTGGTAGCTCCCGAAGGCTGGGCCTTGCGTTAAGCGCCTTGAGCGAAGCCGACGACAACCATCGTGCCTCGAGGTTGGCAGCCTTCTCGAGGGGTTGAGCTTCGATGAGGCTAGCAGCCCCCCTCGGAAGGTTGCGCCTTGAGTGATGCTGGCAGCCCCTCGGGTGGGTTGTGCCTCGGGCGAGGCTAGCATCCCCTCGGGTGGGTTGCGCCTCGGGCGAGGTTGGCAGCCTCTCGAGAGGATGCGCCCCGACTGAGCTTCGAGGCTGGCATCCCTCGTGGGGGGAGGCTCAGGCTCCGCCTTGAGTGAGGCTGGCATCCCTCATGCGTCGAAGTTGGCAGCCACTCGAGGGGCTGTGCATCTAGCGAGGCAAGCAGCCCTCTCGAGGGGATGCGCCTAGCGAGGCTGGCATACCCTCGAAGGCCTGGTCTCGATCGAGACTGGCAGCCCGAGGTGAGCCTCGAGTAGGGGTGTTCGTCGGCTCGGTTCGGTCAGAAACCGAACCAAAATTTCGGTTCAACAATTTTGCGAACCGTAAAGCGAACCGAAATAGTTCGGTTTTTACCGAACCGGTTCGGTTCGATTAAAAACCGAAATATCCAAATTTTTTATTTTTTTTATATTGTTTTCTTTTTTTTTTGTTACAAAAATATAAAGGGAGAATCCATTGCCAAGATTTGAACCCGGGAGTCTCGGATGAAAGCAATGTACCCTGACCAACTAGACTACAATAAATTCTTGTTTCTTTCTTATTACTAAAATAATATAACATATTTAAATTTAATGAAATTAAAACAAATCGGTTTTTGGTTCGGTCCGGTTAACCGACACCAAAAACCAAAACCGAACCAAAAACCGAACTTTTGAAAAATAAAAAACCAAAAACCGAACTAAAATTTTCGGTTCGATTGAAGTTTCGATTTTCGGTTCAGTTCGGTCGGTTCGGTTGATTTTGAACACCCCTAGCCTCGAGCGAGACTGTCAGCCCCCTCAGGGGGATGCGCTTCGAGGCCTGGCCTCGAGACTGGCAGCCCCCGTGTAAATCTGGCAGGGGGCTAATCCCCAAGGGTAGCAGCCCGAGCCTCCAGTCCCCGTGGGAGGGGCTGCGCTTTGAGCTAGGGGTGTTCACGAGTCGAGCTCGAGCCGAGCTTGCCAAAAAATTCGAGCTCGAGCTCGAGCTCGACGAGCTCCAGAAATATGAGCTTGAGCTCGAGCTCGAGCCAGACTCGAGCCGAGTCGAGCCGAGCTCGAGCTCGAGCTCGAGCTCAAAAAAAATAATATTTTTTATAAAAAAATATTTTTTTTATAATTTTTTTTAATAAAAACATTTAATTAATTTTATATTTATTCATATATTATTAAATGTAGTTATAATTAAAGTCAACAATATTATTATTTATAAATATATTATTATAATATATCATTTTATATAAAAAAATTTAATAAATATTTATTTTTTATATATATTAATTAAAAATTATTTTTTTTAGTTTTTATTTTTATTACTATTCAGGCTCGCGAGCCGGCTCGCGAGCTGGCGAACATGCATGTTTAGGCTCGAGCTCGGCTCGATAGAAAGCTCGGCTCGATAGGCTCGAGCTCGAGCTCGAATTTTTTCGAGCTCGAGTCGAGCTATTGTCGAGCCGACTCGCCGAGCTCGCGAGCCGACTCGCCGAGCTCGCGAGCCGGCTCGACTCGTGAACACCCCTACTTTGAGCGAGGTTTGCAGCCCTCATGGGGGAGGTTGCGCCTTGAGCGAAGCTTGCCGGCAGCCTTCTTGAAGGGTTGAGCTTTGACGAGGCTAGCAACCCCCCTCGGAAGATTGCGCCTTGAGCGAGTCTGGCAGTCCTCGAGGTTGGCAGCCCCTAGGGATGTTATGCCTCAAGCGAGGCTGGCAATCCCTCGGGTGGGCTGCGCCTCGGGCGAGGCTAACAAGTCCTCTCCATGGATGCGCCCCAGCTGAGCCTCGAGGCTGGTAGCCTTCCTGGAGGGGGGACCCATGGAGGAGCTCTGCCTTGAGCGAGGATGGCGGCCCCATGGGAGGCTGCGCCTTGAGCGAGGCTGGCAGCCCCCATGCCTCGAGACATGCTTTGAGGTAAGCAACCCATCAAGGGCCTCGAGAAATAAGCTTTGAAGCAAGCAACCCATCAAGGGTTGCGCCTCAATGCAGAAACCTCCTCAAGTTGCAGCCCATTAAGGGCTTCTGCCTCGAAGTAGGTAGCATGCTAGCGGCCCCCGTGGAGAGGCTGCGCCTTGAGCGAGGCGGGCAATCCCCGTGCCTCGAGGTTGGCAGTTTTGACAGCTCTCGGGGAGTGGGGGTGGGGGTTACGCCTCGAGCGAGCCCTCTTGAGGCTGGCATCCCCTTGAAGGCCTAGTCTCGAGATTGGCAGCCCAAGCGAGGCTGCCAGCCCCAAGCGAGTCTGGCCTCGAGACTGGCTGCCCAAGTTGAGCCTTGAGCGAGACCGGCAGCCCCATCCCGGTTTGTGCCTCGAGCGAGGTTGGCAACCCTTCTACCTCGAGCTCGGCTGTGCTTCGAGTGAGGCTGACAACCCTCGAGGGGTTTCGACGAGGCTGGGAGCCTTCGAGGTTGCCCCTAGGGATGCTACGCCTCGAGCGAGGATGGCACTCTCTAGGGATGCGCCTCGAGACAGGTAGCCCCTGGGGTGGTGCCTTCAAGGCATGATAGATTCTTTTAGAGTATGAAAACACCTTTATTGTTAAAAGTTTTAATTGAGTAAATTGTATTTTAACATGATTATTAGTTTAAGTATATTCTATATGTCGAAAGCCGAATTTCTTTCACTCAAATTATTCTACATTTCTAATAGATAAATATAGTGTATTTAATTACTCAAATCTAATTTCGGGTGAATGGAAAATTAACTAACAAAATGCATTACTTAAAATGTTATTCACATATAGTTGGAGTGGATTCACGATATGTACATAAGTGATTAAATGATCACAAATTATAAAATCGATTGACCCAGTCGTATAAAAAAAAACTTCATTTAGTTTAGGGATTAAAATGTTTAAATTGAAAAAATTGGGGACCAACTTGAAAAGACATAATTGTTCAACTCCGTCAGTCAAAGGATTAATGCATAAATAAACACGCATATTCTATTGAATATTATGATATTTTTACTCAATATCACGTGTATTTTATGCTCAAATTTTGCTCTAAAAGTCTAATAAAAAATACTGAATATACACGAATTATAAAATTATGAGACTAATCATAGGAAACTTATAATGAATGAACTCAAAATTAAATTTGTGCCAATTTAAACGAGAAAATGTGCAATTTTCCATACTCATTTATGTACAAAAAAGATTAGGATTTATTCAACTTGGCACCCCTCTATCTTTCCTTTATGATATTGTACTCTCCATTTTTTTATGATGTCATTTAAATCAATTATTCTAAATGCTTCAATCATCATTTTTTTTTTCTATTCCTACATTTATTCGTTTCCCACAGATATGTGAAATCCCATAAGCTTTGTACCATACTCAGCCCCACCATGTGATGGTGTGCACTTTTCTTTGTTCACATTGTTTTCTAATTTCAATATTTAATCATCAATTCAAATAAATTTCTTTCAAGACACTCACTTTCTTCATCAACTCAATGTCTTTTCAAAAATAATTGTCCAACGCCACTGTTTAATTTTGATTTATGAATATTTTATAAATTAGAGGGTTAATATTTTAAGTGGATAATTATAAAATAAAACATAATATAAAATAAAAATAATAAAAAGATATTCTATTTTAGAAACCAATAAAGGGTGGTATTTCGGTCAATGAAAGTAATTTTATTTCATTGAAGATACTGACCAATTGGAATAAATGAATGATAATTTCATACATTTCTCATTTATCTACTTTTAATACAAAATATGTGATAGAATGTCACTCATCTTATCCTAATTAGATTCATCTAATACCATTCATACTTATTAGTGTATTTTTATGTTTCTATGCCTCGGCCCATTCATCTATGGGTCCGAGCCTTCTTGTATTTTATATATATATATATATATATATAATTGTAACAATTATTCAATTGAGTGATATACATCCTATAATTTATCATGGTATCAGACACCAATGAATCCTCTTTCATGTCTTCTCCCACCGCCCTCATGATAACATCTGTCGCCTTGCCGCCACCGTACCACCACCGGAATATATTTCTTCTCTCTGTCTCCTCCTTCCACGCTCCTCGCCTCGAAACAACTAATTTAAATCTATGTAAATCGAAATAAAATAAAAATACAAAAAATTAATAAAACTAATATATACTACTGCATCAATCATTATAGTTTGTTCATAACTGACAAACTCAAAGCAAATAAGGCCAAATAAGCATTCCTTCATAAAGAAACGAACTTTGATCAATATCATACGATTCGTTTGTTCGACTAACTCTACTAAATTACTTCTTCTATTTCCTTTCATTTATTTGGATAGTACAAATAGGGAACTAAGAATAGATCATTGCGGTGGTTCCTCTATATTTTTGGGCCTGTCCAAACAAACACAACAAAAAATGACAATATTTATTAAAATTATTAAATATATTAGTAAAGTATTACTTTAGCACTTCAAGTTTTGGTTTTAATTTTATTTCAAAATTTTAAATATTATACTTTTTAGGTATACTATTCATAATATTGTTTGCTAATAACAAAAAAAAAAAATGTACCAATAAAAACATTATTCAAATTCGGAAATCAACTTAATCTACATTTCCTTTATAGTCATCTAGTTTATCAGTCCACGTGAAAAATTTACCTGAAATTGGAAAATATCCTAATTTAGTACTAAAATTACCCCTCCTTATTAGGGAGACCCAATCCGGTAATTCTTATCATATTCCGAAAAAATTAAATAATTAATACACATTTCAAAAAAAATTCAAAAAGTAACACACAAATGGATTGTCTTCGAAAATTAGCCTAAAACGCCTTCAGTGAAGGCGCATATGCGCATTTGCTGTCAAGAAAGCTTCAAAGCTTCCAAACTCAAGTTGCTTTCATTTGTTTAGTTTGATACTTAACAATATTCGATTATATTTTTCTAGTCTTTTTATATAGTTTTGGATCCAGAGTTCAACATGAAAAATTTAGTTTGATATATAAAGTTTTCAATCACACAAAAATTAGTTTATTTTGATGTCTGTGTAAAAAAATATGTCCAAAATAAAATACTTCGGTAAATCATTTTTCCAAATTAAAACAACTTTTTCTTTATTTCAAACTTATATTTCACCATTTTTTATATTATTTTGGGTCCCGAGTTGAACATAAAAAATGTAGTTTGATTAACAAACTTTTCAATGCCACAAAATTTGATTTCTTCCGGTACCTGGATGAAGAAATACGACCAAAATAATACACTACACAAAAAAATAGAGTTTTTCCTTATTTCAATACTGTTCTCCCTTTTATATGCTCTTTTGACCCTCGAGTTCAACATGAAAAATATAGTTTAACACATAAGGTATTCAACGCCATAAGAATTGATATATTTCGATATCCAAATAAGAAAATACGATCAAAATAAAACAGTTTAGTAAAAAAAATATTTTCCGCCCCCTTATTTCTAACTTATTTTTCTCCTTTTTCTATGTCATTCTAGACATCGAGTTCAACACGAAAAATATAGTTTGATATATAAATTTCTCATCCACATAATAATTGGTCAATTTCGATGCTCGATGAAGAAATACGATCAAATGAAACTCAATATGTCAAACTTTATATGCCAAACTAAACTATGTTTTTTTTTATCGTACTACTTCACCGGTTATTGAAATAGACCGTTTCTTGTGTGGATGAGAAATTTATATGTCGAACTATATTTTTTATGCTGAACTCGATGCCTAGAACGACATAGAAAAAAAAAATGAGATAGAAATAAGGAGGAGAATCTTTTTTTCTACTATACTATTTTATTTTGATCGTATTTTCTTATCCGAATATCGAAATAAATCAATTCTTATGGCGTTGGATACCTTATTTCTTAAGCTATATTTTTCATGTTGAACCCGAGGGTCAAAAGAGCATAGAAAAGGAAGAATGGTATTGAAATAAGGAAAAACTCTATTTTCTTTATGTAGTGTTTTATTTTGGTCGTATTTCTTCATTCAAGTATTGGAAGAAATCAAATTTTATGGCGTTGGAAAGTTTCTTTATCAAACTACATGCTTTATGTTCAACTCAAGACCCAAAATAATATAAAAAATGATGAAAAATAAGTTTGAAATAAGGAAATAGTTGTTTTAGTTTAGAAAAATGATTTACCGAAGTGTATTATTTTGGTCATATTTTTTTACACTGATATCAAAATAAACTAATTTTTGTGTGGTTGAAAACTTTATATATCAAACTAAATTTTTCATGTTGAACTCTGGATCCAAAACTATATAAAAAGACTAAAAAAATATGATCGAATATTGTTAAGTATCAAACTAAACAAATGAAAGCAAATTGAGTTTGGAAGTTTTGGAGCTTTCTTGACAGCAAATGCGCCTTCCTTGAAGGCGCCGACAGCATATGCGCCTTCACTGAAGGCGTTTTAGGCTAATTTTCGAAGACAATCCATTTATGTGCTACTTTTTGAATTTTTTTTTAAATGTGTATTAATTATTTAATTTTCTCTCATATTCCTAGGTAAAACGCTAAATGCATTATTTTGTTTGATATATTTTCGTGACTTAAGTATTTTTGGCATATTTTTTAGTTCTATTTTAATTGAGAATGTATCGGGATTTAAAATCAGTTTCCAAATGGGAGATTGGTACCTGGTTGATTTTATATGAGTCTAACTATATATTTAACCTATTGGGAGAGGTCCGTTCAGAGATGGGCCTTTGTTATAATTTTTAAATTAATATCCAAATGGGTTTATTTTTTAAATTTATTTCTAATTTTGTATTATTTTTTGTAAAAAAAAACATTTTTTTAGGACTCATAAACATTTACTCATACAAAAAACTTTAGTGTAAAATAGATGGGTCAACAACATGAGTGTTGGCTACATGAGTCAGCCCCACCATGTGATGGTGTACTTTTCTTCGTCAATTTAAATAAATTTCTCACTTTCTTCGTCAACCCAATATCTCTTCAAAAATAATTGTCCAAACGCCAATTTCATTAATTTTGATTTCACAAATTTGTTTTCCTTACAAAACTATGTATTATTTGAACACTCGAAAAAATAATAAAGAAAGAAATTAGAACCTGAAATAGAGAAGAAAAAAAATGTTACATATGCATTTCCGCACAAATAGAGTTTGAAAATCGTCTATATACCATATTTGATATCTTAGGACTTTGAGTTATGTGTGTCTGTCCTTCAAGGAATTATATAACAGATTTATGAATATTATACAAATTAGAGGGTTGATATTTTAAGTGTATAAAGATAAAATAAAATAAATAGGAAAAAAAGATATTCTATTTTAAAACCAATAAAGGGTGGTATTTCGGTTAATGAAAGTTAATTGAAGATATTGATCTCTAATGCACGGACACTTTAAAAAATTACAACGTGTCGTGTTGGACACCTGATCGGACACGACACTCGTCCGACACTCCCCGACACCGTGTCCGATACTCCTGATACCGTGTCCAATATAAAAATAAATTTGTCTGTTTATATAAAATGAAAAAAATAAAATATGAACACCGTAATGGATGCAATTAGATGGTATGTCTACTATGTATGCATTATTTGTGACAATTGATGTTATTTCACTTATTTTTTGTGATTTTCAAAACTGAAATATTTATTTTTCTTTCAAACATATATAATTTTACAAAGTAAATACAAGTTTATAACGTACAATAGTAATTCTTATAGTTTATTTGTCTAACCGGTCATTTAAATTAGAATGAAAAGATTAATTTATATATTTAACGTAAATTAATGAATATATATATATGTATATGTATATTAATTTATTAATACACATTTTATTAGCAGTTTCGAGGCCGTGTCGTGTCTTATCATTTTTTAAAATATCGTGTCCCGTGTCCGTGTCGTGTCGTGCGCTGTATCCCGTCTCCTGTGTCCGTGCATCATAGATATTGACCAATTGGAATAAATTAATGAAAATTTCGTTCATTTCTCATTCTCTACTTTTAATATAGAATATGTGATACAAAGTCCTGGTCTAGCCCCTGTGATTGGCTGAGTTACCATAATTTATTCCTCTCACAGCTCTGTCGGGCCGGGGCATGGGGGCCCTTGAGGTTGGGGATTCAACTTTTTGGACAATATTATACAAAGTCACTAATTTATTAATACCCGGTCCTGCCACGGACCTGGCGGGTACCCGACGAGTCCGGGTCCTACCCGAATCCGATGTACCCGGTTAAAATTTGACTTTTTTCAATTTTTTTATCAGAAATATACTTAAAACTAATATAAATAATACAATACCAATATAAACTAAAATACATAAAAAAAAAAAAAACATTCAACACACTTAAGTCATTCACAAATCACAATAAAACAAATCAAAATAGGTAAATAATTCAAGTTTTCTCCAAAGTCCAAATTTGAAAACAAATCAAATACTAAATAAATATCAATTAAATAAAACAACTAGGAGGCTCTATTATTATTATTGTTTAATCTAAAATTATATACTATTATATTAATTTTTATTGATTTTATAATTTTATTATATTATAATAATAAAAACATATAAAATATTTAAATTCCATGTTAACGGGGCGAGCCCGGGTCCAGGACGGGTATATGTTGGACCCAGTACCCGCTCCGGACCCAGCCGGATCTTGATTTTTGATATCCGCCCCGGCCCCTTTTTTTTTGACCCGGTCCCGATCCCATCGGGACAGGTGGGTATTTTAAATTTCCTGACCCCATTGTCATCCCTATTTATTATCTTAATTAGATTCATCTAATTCCATTCATACGTAGTCGTACCAATTGGGTCGAAGACTAACTCTGGCTACAGCTAAATGATAACAAATCATTAAAAATTAAAATCACATGTCAGTCAATAATCAAAATCGGAAAGAGACATTCTTCTACCAAAAATAAAAATTCAGAAAGAGTCACCAATCTACTCACAATTAATTCTTTAACTCACGCTATGTATAAGATTTTGGAATAGAAAATACATGAAATAGGAGATAGAAATAAGAATTTGGAATAGAAAATTTTATTCCCGGATAAACTCGCTCTTATGTATAACTAGCAAACCACAAAAAAAAAGTTCAACCAGTGACACGAATATACTCATAATAGGATCGATTCAACGAAGAATTTTTCAAGATCAAAATACCTAACGGATGAACGGATATCCTCAACCCAAATTTAAATTACGACAATGAATCTTATAGTATAACAAACTTCGACCCAGTAAAGTCAATAAACACGAACCCTGGAACGAATTTAGGAAGACACCACAAACGGGATGGAAATTCATTTGATAAGTCAGGAACGGACATCACGAATATAAATCTGATAAGTTCAACAGGTTCAGAAGAACGATAAAAGTTTAAACTCACAAATTTAACTAAAATATAGTTTACGTCTGTATTAATGAAACTTGTAACCTGGCGAAAAGTAGGGGTGTAAGTCGAGCTGAGTTGATTCGGCTCGAACGAGCTTGAGCCGAACTTCATTAGCTCGAACTCGAGCCCACTTGTATTTGAAAAAGGCTCGCGAGCTTTTTTATTTTTCACAATATTATTATTTTAATTAATATATATTAAATAATTAATAAATACATATATAAAATAAAAAAAAAAATTAAAAATTCATGTTGGGCCGGGCCTGGTCAGGTCGAGTTCAGGCTCAAGCTCGCATGCTTGGGTTCGGCTCGAGCTCGAACCCAAGCTCACGAGCTCGGCCCGAGATAAAAAATTCAAGCTCGACGAGCTCGTATATTTAGGCTCGATCCTGAAAAAATCTCAAAGTTCGTCTCATTTCCATCCTTGTACGTGCCAATTCGAAATGCAACAACCACTTGATTATTCACCTTTGTCACACCATTATAATTTATCCATTGCAACTTGTACGACCTAGGAGCTTCTACAGTCTTAATTTTTCACCATAGATGTGCTGGTGATATCATTGAAACTACCATCATCAATAATTAACTACATACTTTGTTTTAACATGTGGAAAAGGTTTCTCGTGCTCTTCTTCAACCACTTTTGTGTGCAAGTTTAATGCTCTTCTTCAACTACCATGTTGATAGCGCCTCTAGATTGTCACGCAAAAGAAAAACTTCGGAAACTCATAGAGTGTGTGGAGAGCATTTTTCTTTTCTCTTGTTCAACCTACGAACTGACAACTGTATAATATATATTATGGTTTTGTAAGGCTTTATTCTAAATAAAAACCCTAAGTGTGAAAAAGGCCAAAAATAAGGCTCCCATATACTTCACGGTCGAGTAGACTAAGATTGTACTTTTAATGAAAATAATATTGGGTAAACATTCATAATTCATTGGTAATTATGATATAAAATTCTTAAGACATAGTTCTCTATTTTCGTTATACCTATTTCAATAAAATCAAAAGATTATTTAGACATAAACATCATATATAATATATATACACTAATTTTTAAGTACATGAGTATTCCGTCTCTAGATAATATATTATTCTCATAACTCTTGATATTATTTTATGTAAATGCATTACATTAGTGAAACAAGTTCGATTTTAGCAAGTTATTCATAAATTGCTTACATGTTTTATGAAGTACAATGTTACCTAAGCAAGAATTTATCCACCTTTTTTTAATTATCCTAAATGATTATGTATTCAAAATCATAAAATATATTATATAATCAAAGGTTTGAGTTTATTCGAATGAGGTAAAGCCTAAATTTGAATTTATCATATTTTAAGTAATATTTAAATATAATAAACTAAATTTATATATGATAAAAATACATAATAAATAACCATTTTTGAGTCAGAGTCCGACTGGTCAAGTCTGGATTTCTGATAACCGGACTTGAACCCGAACCCAATCCCATTTTTGGATTCGGGCTCAGACCCATCAGAACAGGTGCAGGTACATGTATTTACTGTACTCGTCTCATTGCTATCCCTACTCCCTATAGTTACGGAACTAATTTTATAATTAACTCTTCTCGTTTAATTTAATCGAACTATGTCTAACCTAATCTCTGTTTAGAATGGTGCCTTTGCCTTATATAATATAAATTACAAATTGACTAAAATTGACTTGTTTTATTTTCTAATAATGAGACAAGTGTTATAATAAAATAAGTAGAAACTTATTAATTAAATATTTTATTACATTTAGAGATAGATAATACATTAAAATTAAATTTGTTTTTGGAAAAATTCTTCCCCATGTTTCCAACTATAAAACCATGCATGTTTGCATTTGCAACACAAAGATGCTTGAAATGAGTAACCGGATGGCCCTAATACAGAGAGTGCCATTCCTGTTACTAAAGGAGGAGTGCAACAAAGAGGACTATATACCTAAGGTGGTTTCTATCGGCCCGTATCACCATGGCAAAGAAGAGCTAAGTTTAGTAGAGGACTTCAAGCTTAAGTCCTTGGATTTGTTTGTTTTAGGTGGTGATAAGGATGAATCTTTCTACTATAACAAGGTTTTTGAAGTGATTGGTGAAGTTAGAAATTATTACGATGAAGAGTCCTTAAAGGATTATGATAACACTTATCTCGCCCGTATGATGCTTCTTGATGCTTGCTTCATCATATTCCAAATGGGCTTAAACACACCACAAGATAAAGACAAGGTAGATCCATTGAAGTTAAAGAGTGTTGTCTCTATGCATCAACATATTGGCCTGTTGATCATGATAATTGTGCCTCGCGACTTGTTTTTGCTTGAGAATCAAATCCCGTTTTGGGTTATCAAGCTTTTGGTTGCGCTGCGATACGAGAAAGATGAAGGCCAAGATTTAATTGACAGGTATTAAATGGTTACTTTATTTAATTACTACATTCATCCATGCCAAAAAGGAAAGATCTAAGGGTGTGTTTGCATCTAGTGATGAAATTCATCGTAGTTATAGAGAAAATATGTCAAAATGAATGACAAAAGATTTGAAATCCATTGTAACATACATTCATCCATGCCAAAAAGGAAAAATTTAATACGTCTATTACCATAGGCACATCTTTCATAACCCCTAAGATCGAAAACTCGCATGCACCATCTAATCTGTAATCCACTGACTATAAAAACCATGTGATTTGATTACTCTCCTGCCAGTGCATGTGACGATAAGTCGAAATCTTAATGCACCAGATTAAGATTTCATAAACTTGCGAAATTGGTTTAAGAAATCATGCGCGTGACTCTTCTAGTGCTACTTTCTTACCTAGAGAAGTGGAAAGTCGAACTTAGCAATCTCAGGGACATGTTGTTCAGTACTATACTATAGACGCTATAAGATTTATACGAAACAATGTATTGCCTTTTATTAATAAATAAATGTCTTCATGCACTATTCCCTATCCTTGTTTGACATTGAGGACATACATCCAACATGTATATCAACAACGGCATATTATATGCAAATATCGTGTAGTTATGGAAGAATTTTTCGTAATCAACGTATGGTGTCTTGGACAGGTTCTTGAATGCGATCGTTTTTGGAGATTACCGAAGTAAAAGAGGAGGAGCCTCTACGTCCATAGGAAAAGAAGAGGAGCCTCTCCACCTCCTTGACGCTTTTCGTCGTTTAATCATCACTAGTCCAGCAAAAGCTGACTCTTCCTGCTGCTGCTCAAGGCTACTATCTAGTATATATAAAATAATCAAAGCTAACAAGAAGAAATCAACAGTGGATAAAGATCCGGAAAGCATAACTAATCAAGCAAACGCCGAATATTCTTCCTGCTGGTCAAGGCTACTATCTAGCATGCATATATACAAGAGATCAACAAAAGCAAACGCCGACTCTTCCTGCTGCTCGAGGGTACTATCTAGCATGCAAAAATTCAAGAGATCAACAGTGAATGAAGATGGTGATAGAAAGAAATACTTCCATTCGTTCCATTCAGCGACAGATCTCAAGGCAAAGGGCATTCACTTTCGTCCTAGTCCTACTGAATCTTTGATGGATGTAAAGTTCACTTCCAAATTCCTATATTCTCAACTTCAACTTCCAGTTTGGTTTGTTTCCACATACACCAAAGTTTTCTTCCTAAATATAATTGCCTACGAGTACAGCCTGAATACTTTTGCGGGGGTTTTATTTGAATAATATTTATTTGACAAAATATTTCCAAATTAGTGTAGTTGGGAGGAAATTGTGGAATTAATATAAGATGTCATTGCCATTGACGTCTTCTAATTAGAAGATGTCAATGGCAGTGACGTCTTCACAAAAGAATGGCAGGCCAATCATTGCCACCAATCTTAACCATTTGCCACCAATATTTTAATTTTTAATGATTAATGAAGACAATATTATTATTATTATTATTTTATTTTTAATTTACTTATATGTAATTGTTGAACGATTTAATTGTGTGGAAAATACACTTTCTTACCTTTGTTTTTCCAGGTTGAAGTATAATATTTTGATACGAGGAATGGATATTTGAAAAACTATCATCTCAGCCCGAATTATAATTCGTAATAAGTTAAATATATAATAATTTATTATTGAAAACCTCGAGAATAGTACAAATGCTGCTATGATTTTGTCGGTGTAAGTAGTGATGATGAACCACCTAATAACAATTATTATGTATGTTACCCGGATAGTATATTACAAACGAATCAAATAGCAATTTGAAATTGAGTATTCTTGTAGTGTATTATTACAAATCGAGTCCAATATGTGATGTAGTTCTTGTTTTTAAAATTGATTAACCTTTTTAATCATCGAATTGAATACGTGATGAAGGGAAAGATAATAGAGATTTGAGTGATAAAAAAGAGAAAATGAGAAATGATTACGACATTTTAATTTCATTTTAATTGAATTGTATTTTACAGATGTAAAATAAAATTCCAAGATAAATGAGTAACCCATCATCCATTCTTTTCTTTTAATAGTAAAAATTGAGAAAAATATCACTAATCAATTATTTCTTTCTTTTCAACACAAATGCCAATTTCATGTGAACAAATTTTGATTTTATATAAACATATAAAAGTATTTAAATTAAAATTATTAAATTAATAAAGCTAAAAGAAAATAAAGCAAGAAATAGAGTTATTTTCACTTTTCTTAAAGAGGGTCCCAATGACTTTTGCTGTGCTGCAGTTCCCAGCATTGGGAATCTCCTACATTTAGAAAATTTCAATGAAGACGTTTGTATCGGTGACGTCTTCTATTCTGAAAATTTTAAAATAAATAAATAAATATGAAAACGTCAACTTTGTTGACGTCTTGTATTAGTTCTGCAACTTTTTCTAAAATACACTAATTTGGTAATATTTTAATTAATAAGTATTATTGAAATAAAAACCCCTACTTTTGCCATGGGTGAGGTGACAGCTTATGTGCATTTCATGAAATCACTAATTGAGAGACCTGAGGATGTGAAAGAGCTAAGAGAAAAGAAAATATTTATCAACACGCTTGGCAGTGATGAAAAAGTGTTCAATATGTACGAAGAGATCAACACTTACGGTGGATTTAAAGTCGAGATTTTCCATGAGGTGAAAGAGAAAATTCAATTGCAAATTCAATCACACATCAGCAACAGAAGAAAGATGTGGATAGCTGAGCTGATTCATACGTATTTTCGGAGTCCATGGACTGTCATCACTTTCCTTGCTGCATTTACTCTGCTTTGCTTAAGTTTTATCCAGACTTGTTACACTGTGCATCCTCAATCCGATAAATCAAAGTAGTGTAATTATGTGCCTGGCCTTTAAGTTTTCCATTTCTTGTCTTTGTGCTTTAAGTTTAAAAGTTGTTTGTATCTGTAACTTTAATTTTATTTCATCAATAAATAAAAAGTTTGAGTCTTTTGTTCAACTTGTTTTTTCAAAATTGAGCTATGAGAGAAGACGATCAACAGTGGCAAATGAGATTAAGTATTTTAAACATCTTTTCTAACATTAATTTTGACTCTAAAATGGTAACTATCTAAATATATTTTAAAACGAAGTCTCGAGGTTTAGAGGGCTTCTAGTTGACCTTAGAGGAAAGATCGATAATGAATTGGGCGCGTGATACTATTTAAGTAGTGAAAACCGTTTACACGATTATCGGGCAAAAGTATGTTTGTCTTAGAGAAAAAGTATGCATCTTCATGGAATATAAAGCAACTAAAGTTCTACACAGATTCTGCTATAAAAGTTCACTAGTTGGCACCAAATCCTATTTCATCTCAAATTTCCAATTCACGTACACGAAAATGTATATGAGTTGTGAAAAAACGACACTGAATATATACGCTTGACGTGCATAACTGTTATAAAACAGAAGATAATGCAAGACTATATATATATATTCATTCATCACTCAAAAATTAGACACTTATGTACCTTGTTATGTATCATGAGTCGGGATTTGTAAATTTGATGTTGAGATGGGCTAATTGGTGGATCTTTTTACATGCGTATATGAAATGAGCATCTGGATGTGTTGAATTGAACCAAACAAGTTATTGTTCAAGCTTGTTTGAATTAAAATCGAGTTTCAGAATTTATGTTGAGCTTTGTTTGATTTTTCTATCGGGTCAAGCTCACTTGAAACGAGCTGAATATGAGTTGAGCTCGAGTGTCATCTCTTTTGTGCATATTTTACTAATCAGTCACGCTCAAATCGAACTCGAAAACTTATGAAACACACAAAAGATTGCTTTGGTTTTACATTTATCAAACATGATCACTTTTAATGGTCCATCTCGAGCCTTTGTTGCTTAAATCTTCTTTCAGCCCTATACATACATATATGTATTGATATTGAATTATATTTGTTCATGCTCAATTTAAATGTAGTCTTATTCTTTGGCTCCATTTGAACTTCGGTATGAATATGATAAAGTCCAGCTTACAATTTTCAAAGAGATTGAATCTCGGTATCTCAATTGTTTCCACTAAGTTTAATTCTATAAATATTGTGAATATCATGATTCGACAAATATAACTAATATTTTGTTTAAAAGTGAAATTTCACAATTTATATTAAGTTTGAATAAAAATTTAATCCAGTTTAATGTAAAAATAAAATTTGATACCATATAGTACAACGCCGTTCAACGGTCATATGACAAGAAACAGCTTCAAATAACAAAGAAGATTTATTAATGGCGGAGAGGCTTTTGTCAACAACATTCAAATCATCGAAACCCCATCAAAACCCAACAAAATCATCTCAAATCCGATCAGAATTATTACCCATATCATCATCGTCATCATCGAAATGTTCGTGGGATGTGTATCTAATCCTCTCCACAAACCCTCCAATCAAAACATATGTTGGTGTTACCAACAATTTCCCTCGACGGTACATTCTTTTTTCCTATTATTCCTATAAAATCTGCACTCTCAGTGCGTGTATATGTGTTTAGAAGTGCATACTCGTAGATCTTCGAGTCGAGAGATGAAGTTTTTTTTCATAATTAAGAATTTGAGAATATATTTGGGCGTTTGAATGTAATTATTTGAAATTGTTACAATTACGTGATTGAACTGATATTCTCTCTATTAATTTCTTGTATATGTTAATTTCGTTTGTGTCCTGTATATAAGGATGATGATTGCAAATTCTTTTTTTGGGGTATTTTGATTTTTGAACTGCAGACAAGAGCGAATAATCTTGAAACATTTATATTGTATTTATTTATATTTTATAGTTTGTCCTTCTTTGTATTTCGATTTGCCTCTGAAATGGCCAAAATACTAAGTACTGTTGATTGTCAAATTTGAATTTAAAGTAATGCCATTGTTTTGAATACTTTCTGTTCTTGTTCCTTCACACAGAGTGGTTCTTGTTTTTGTAGGTTAAAACAGCACAATGGTGAACTAAAAGGCGGTGCAAAAGCATCCCGGGCTGGAAGGCCATGGATTTGTGCTTGTCTTATACAAGGATTTAGTAATAAAAGCAAAGGTAATAAACCTGTTTTCTTTAAGGTTATTAGAAACATATGATGTCTTGGTGTTGCAACGATTACTTCATGCTTTGAAATGACATTCTTACAATTGAAATATAATCTTACGTAATCTTGGATCCTATTCGTGCAATCCATTGATTAGGGGAATTACATTCGTATAGTCAATCACACTATAAAACTTCATCGTTTTAGCTAATATCTGTGTGAACATAAATACCGAAGAGAACAAATACTCAACAAATGGTACTGAATTCTCAACCAATATAGTTATTATAAGCGTATTTTCTGTTTGATTTGGTAATCAGTGTTAACTTGCTTTAACATGACCTATTATTCTATAATGAGTGTTTCAGTGACTGTCATTTTGATTACACATGTATTTGTAGCTTGTGAATTTGAATCAAAATGGAAAAACATTTCAAGAAAATTGCCTCGTAAAAGGAGTAGAAGAAATGAAGAACAAGAAGACAATTCCAAGCTCTTGCTATTACACAGAAACGCAGCTCTAAATCAAGTCAAGGATTCGATTGATTGTAGCCATCTGGAAATTGATTGGCGCTTGGATCCCATTTAAGCTATCAACTGTAAGTCTATATTTAAATGCTTTGTAATATATTTATGTCCTTATGAGATAAAATATTGAAATAAAATCCAATGCTTTCATGTACTCATCAGTTAAAATATATGGGGAGAAATTGTGCATTCTTTCTTATGTGACATGCAATAATGTCTTATGTGGTAAAAGGGATATAGCATATAGAGAACATGAAATTTCTTATAACTGGGATTTCTTTGATATTAGAAAATCCAGATCGTTCTGAGTGTTGTCGTATGCTGTCATGTATGTCATATAATACATGTACAGAAATGTTGTGAAAAACAACTTATACTAAAAAGTTGTTGCTTAAACATTTCATTCACAACGGAAATATACAATAAAGCAAGAGTAGGGGGGATGTGCCTCGAGGCTCGCACAGCCCCCTTTGGGGGCACTGCGCCTTGAGTGGAGGTTGTCAGCCCCCGTGGGAGGGGGGGGGAGGCTGCGCCTTAAGCGAGGCTGGAAGCCCTCGTGGGTTGCCCCTCTTTGAGGCAGACAGCCCTTTGGAGGCTGTGCCTCAAGCGAGACTGGTAGCCCCGGGGTTTCGCCTCGAGGCAGGTAGCCCTTGAGGCAGACAGCCCATGGGGGGGGGCCTTAGAGCGAGGCTGATCCTCGAGGTTGGCATCCCCTCGAGGGGCTGATCTCGAGACTGGCAGCCCGAGCTGAGCTTCGAGCGAGGCTGTCAGCCCCCTCGAGGGGAAGCGCCTCGAGGCTCGCAGCCCCTCGGAGGGTTGCGCCTCGAAGCTGGAAGCCCCTTTTTGGGGGCGCTGGGCCTCGAGGCTGGAAGCCCCCTTTGGGGGCGCTGCGCCTTGAGCGAGACTGACAGCCTTCGTGGGTATGCCCATCGAGGCAGACAGCCCCTCGGGGGTTGTGCCTCAAGCGAGATTGTCAGCCCCTCGGGGGGTTCCGCCTCGAGGCAGACAGCCCCTCCGGGGATGCCTTCAGCGAGGCGGGCGGCCCCTCAGGGGGTTCCACCTCGAGGCAAGTATCCCTTGGGGTGCCTTGAGCGAGGCTGGCGGCCCCCCTGGGGAGAGGCTGGGGGCTGATCCTCGAGGTTGGCATCCCCTCGAGGGCCTGGTCTCGAGACTGGCAGCCCGAGCTAAGCCTCGAGCGAGGCTGCCAGGCCCCTCGAGGGGATGCGCCTCGAGGCTGACTGCCCCTCGGAGGGTTGCACTTCGAGGCAGGCAAACCCTTGGGTGGAGGCTGCACCTTGAGCGAGGCTGGTAGCACTCGTGGGTTGTGCCTCTTTGAGGCAGACAACCCATCGCGCCTCGATGCAGACAGCCCCCATGGAGGGAGGTTGCGCCTTGAGCGAGGTTGGCAGCCCCTAGGGGGGCTATGCTTTGAGCGAGGCTGGTAGCCCCTCGGGTGGGCTGCGCCTCGAGCGAGGCTGGCAGCCCATGTGCCTCGAGGCAGGCAGCCCTCGGGGGGGATTGAGCATCGATGCTTGCAGCCCTTGTAGGGAGGCTCCTCCTTGAGCGAGGTTGGCTGACCTCGTGCCTCGAGGCTGGCAGCCACACGACGGTCACGCATTGTATCCGAGCGTAGGGAATGTGAGCGAACCTCGCAAGTGAAGCTCCCTTCTACGAGCACGTATGGTGGGGATTGAGGCTCCCAATTGTGAGGCCTCTACCCAATAAGAATAAGACTCTAGGTCGAGGTTACCTCGTGTAATCCCTCTAAGAGCACGTATGATGAGGCTTAAAGCTCCCAAGTGAGAGAGTTTTCCCTCAATAAAAATAAGGCTCTAGGTCCAGGTTACCTCAAGCCCCTCTACCGGCACGTATGGGGGTTGAGGCTCCCAAGTATGAGAGCTCCCCCAACAAGAATAAGAAGGTTACCCCACACAACCCCTTTACGAGTGCGTACGGTTTTGAGGCTCCGAAGTATGAGAGCCACCTACAAACCAATTTCAAGTCTCCCAAGTGTGGGAGTCCCCAAAAAATGAGGTTCGAGGCTCTCAAGTGTGAAAGCCCCAAAAATATGACCCGGGGCTGCCAACCGCCAGCCTCGCTCAAGGCACCTCCCGAGAGCCTACCTGCCTCGAGGGCCTGTCTGTCTCAAACCCTCACCCTCGAGGCACGGGGGCTGCCAGGCTCGTTTGATGCACAGCCCCTCGAGGGCTGCCAACCTCAAGGCACGAGGGCTGCAAGACCATTCCGAAGGGAGCACAACCCCCGAGGGCTGTCAGCCTCGAGCACGGGGGCTGCCAACCTCGATCGAGGCGCATTCCCTCTAGAGAGCTCCCAGTCTCGCTCAAGGCGGAGCCTCCCCCACAAGGGTTGAAAGCCTCGAGGCTCAAGCCCCCCCAAGGGCTGCTAGCCGAGGCACAGGTGCTGCCAGCCTCGCTCCAGGCTCCCCCTGAGAGGCTGCCAACCTCGCTCCAGGTGCAGCCCACCCGAGGGGCTGCCAGCCTCTTTTGAAGCATAAGCCCCCCTAGGGGCTGCCACCTCGAGGCACGAGGGCTGCCAGCCTCGCTCAATGTGCAGCCTCTCTCCACGGGGGCTGCCTGCCTCTAGGCCTACACCCCGAGGGGGCTGCCAGTCTCGAGGCTCGGGAGGGTTGCTCTCAAGGCGTGCCATGAGAGCTGCCAGCCTCGCTCAAGTCGCAGCCTCCCCCACGGGGGGCTGGCAGCCTCGAGGCCTAGCCCCCAAGCCAGCCCCCGGAGGGGCTACCAGCCTCATGGCCAAGCCTCAAGGGGATGCCAGACTCGAGGATAAGCCCTCTGCCGACTTTGCTCTAGGTGATGCCATCTTCGCTCACGGCGCACCCCCCGAGGGGCTACTAGACTCGCTCGAAGCACAGCCGCAGGGCTGCAAACCTCGAGGCACGGAGGCTGCCAGCCTCACTCGAGGCGTAGCCCCCCCTCCTGATAGCCTGCCAGCCTCGAGGCTCAGCCCCTCGAGAGGGCTGCCAGCCTCATTTGAAGCACAACCCACAAGGGGCTGCCAACCTCGAGGCACAGGGGCCACCAACCTCGCTCAAAGCATAGCCTCCCCCACGGGGGCAACCAACCTCGCTCAAGGGGCTACCTACCTCGAGGCGGAACCCCCCAATGGGCTGCCAGTCTCGCTTGAGGCACAGCCCCAAAGGGGATGTCTGCCTAAAGACGCAACCCTCGAGGGGCTGCTTGCCTCAAAGCATAACCCCTCAGCCTCGAGGCACGAGTGCGCTCAAGCCACAGCCCCAAGGGGCTACCTGCCTCGAGGCGGAACCCCCCGATAGGCCGCCAGCCTCGCTTAAGGCACCCCCCGAGGATCTATCTGCCTCGAAAGCTACCTGCCTCGGGTGCAGCTGCGAGGCACGGGGGCTACCAACCTCGCACGAGGCGCATCCCTTTAAGAGGGCTGCTAACCTCGCTTGAAGTGTAGCCCCCCAAGTGGCTGCTAGACTCGAGGCGTGAGGCCTGCCAGCCTCGCTCAAGGGCTCGAGCCCCCACGAGGGTTGCCAGCCTCGAGGCTCAGCCCCCCGAGGGGGTTGCTAGCCATGAGGCACGGGGGCAGCCATGAGGCACGGGGGCTGCCAGTCTCGCTCGAGGTGCATCCCCTCGAGAGGGCTGCCAGCTTCGCACAAGCTGCGCCCTCCGAAGGGGCTGCCAACCTCGAGGCACGAGGGCTGCCAGCCTCGCTCAAGATGCAACCTCTCCCCACATGGGCTGCCAGCCTCGAGGCTCAGCCCCTCGTGAGGGCTGCCAACCTCGTTCGAAGCACAACCCTACGAGGGGTTGCTAACCTCGTGGCATGGGGGCTGCCAACTTTGTTCAAGCCACAGCCTCCCCCCACGGGGGCCGCCAGCCTCGCTCAAGGCACCCCCCGAGGGGCTACCTCCTCGAGGGCCTGTCTGCTTCAAACCCTCAGCCTCGAGGCATGGGGGCTGTCAGGCTCGTTCGAAGCACAGCCGCCCAAGGGCTGCCAACCTCGAGGCACGGGGGCGGCACGATTCGCTCGAAGCACAACCCCCCAAGGGCTGTCAGCCTTGAGACACGGGGACTGCCAACCTCGCTCGGGTTGGCAGCCCCGGGTCATATTTTTTGGGCTTTCACACTTGGGAGCCTCGAATCTCAATTTTTGGGGACTCCCACACTTGGGAGACTCGAAATTGGTTTGTAGGTGGCTCTCATACTTCGGAGCCTCAAAACCGTACGCACTCGTAAAGGGGTTACGTGGGGTAACCTTCTTATTCTTGTTGGGGGAGCTCTCATACTTGGAAGCCTCAACCCCCATACGTGCCGGTAGAGGGGCTTGAGGTAACCTGGACCTAGAGCCTTATTTTTATTGAGGGGAAACTCTCTCACTTGGGAGCTTCAAGCCTCATTATACGTGCTCTTAGAAGGATTACACGAGGTAACCTCGACGCAGAGTCTTATTCTTGTTGGGGGAGCTCTCATACTTGGAAGCCTCAATCCCCATACGTGCTCGTAGAGGGATTACGTGCGGTAACCTCGACCTAGAGCCTTACTTTTATTGAGGGGAGCTTCACTTGCGAGGTTCGCTCATATTCCCTACGCTTGGATACAATGCGTGACCGTCGTGTGGCTTCACTCCTTTGGGGTCCTTGGTCCCTTAGGGTGGGCACCTGGCGTGCCACATGAGGTTCTCCCCTTGGAAGAGAGTCTACAGCTCTGCTGGGAGTTGAGACTCCGCTGGAGGGGAGTGTTGGGTAGCATGCTACCCGCGCCGCAACTCTAACAGAAGCGTCCTCCACCAAGGCCAAGAGTGCCTCTTGAGTGGTCTCTATCACCCTCTTAGAGGTGAGGATCACCGCCGGAGCGGCTAGTGGAGGACCACCGCTAGTAGGGTTTTATTGGGACATCGGGGTGGGAGCTCTTCTTCCGACCTCTCCTTCTGTTGGGGCTATTACCCATCCTTTCATCGTTGGTGCGTGCTTGGATCTAGTCTGCATTCTCAGTGAGTGAATTTGTTTCCCACAAACGGTGCCAAAATAATGCGTGGGGATAGAATCTGATATGAGCCACGACAAACTAAATCGTGTTTTGATAGATTGTTGGTTGCGCTCGGTAACTTCAAGCTATCTAGTACCTACTTTGATGGGATCAGGCTTCTTCGTAGTTCTTAGATATTATCTATGATGCACGAACACGACACACGACACGAAATACGGCATTTTAAAAATATTAAGACACGACACGGCCTCGATACTTTTGATAAAATGTGTATATATATATCATATACATATATATATGTTTACTAATTTATGTTAACATATATAAATTAGTCTTTTATTCTAATTTGAAATGATTGGTTTGAGAAAAAAATTATAAAAATGACTTTTATAAATTATAAATCTGTATTTGATTTGTAAAGTTTTATATGCTTGAAAGAAAGAAAAAATACTTCAATTTTCACAATCACAAAAAATAAGTGAAATAACATTAAGTGTCACAAATAACGCATTCATAGTAGACATACCCTCTAACTACGTCTATTACGATGTTCATATTTTATTTTTTTATTTTATTTAAGCAGACAAATTTATTTTTATATTGGACACGGTGTCGGAGTGTCGGACGAGTGTCGTGTCCGATCAGGTGTCTGACACGACACATTGTGATTTTTTGAAGTGTCTGTGCATCACACGATATTATACTCCTCGCTCTTGTAGATTTAGAGTGTATTTGAGTAATTCTAGTTTCGGAGTGTAAATCAAATAATAATCCTCATTTAGCGGATTAGGATGGTGTCTATAACATGCTCGGTTGGGCCATGAGCTTCTCTTATTGGGCCGTCGACTACGGTCCCATTTTGCAGCCTACGTTGGTAATGTGTATGTTACTCTTACATAAATTATCTTATTAAATTACGGAATTACCCGTATTCATGATTGGGGACCTATCAATGCCCAAATGATTATGGAATTTGGTATGTTTTTCATTATGTTGTGCTTACAAAAGGGTCTCTGTCACTCAAAATTAATTCCGAAAACAGAGGGCGTGATAGATTCTTTTAGAGTACGAAAACACCTTTATTGTTAAAAGTTTTGATTGAGTAAATTGTGTTTTAGCATGGTTTATATAAATGTTTAAGTAAATTCTATATGTCAAAAGCCGAATATCTTTCACTCAAATTATTCTACATTTGTAATAGATAAATTTGGAATTTAATTATTCAAATCTGATTTTGGGTGAATGAAGATTTAACTAACAAAATGCATCACTTAAAATGTCATTCATACATAGTTGGAATGGATTCACGATATGTACATAAGTGATTAAATGATCACAAATTATATAATTGATGACCTGATCGTATGAAAAAAAAAACTTCATTTAGTTTAGGGACTAAAATGTTCAAATTGAAAAAATTGGGGACCAACTTGAAAGGACATTATTGTTCAACTTCGTTAGTCAAAGGATTAATGCAAAAATACACACACATATTCTATTGACTATTATGATAGTTATGCTCAATACCACGTGTATCTTATGCTCAAAATTTTGCTCTAAAAGTCTGATAAAAAAGTATTGAATATGAGACATTTTAAAAGTTATAAGACAAAACGTAAAAAACTTATGATGAATGAACTCAAAATTAAATTTGTGACAATTTACACGAGAAAATGAGCAATTTTCCAAACACTCATTTATGTGAAAAAAAAGATTAGGATTTATTCCACTTTGCGCCGCTCTGTCTTTCCTTTATGATATTGTACCCTCCATCATTTTTTTATGATGGCATTTAAATCAATTATTCTAAATGCTTCAATCATCATTTGTTTTGACAACGACCACTCCTAATTGACCAACTATACTGATTTAATGATATATCGGAAGACAAAGAGATAATGAAGAAAAAAGCATAAGCTCCAATTGGTAGAAACCCCTCCTCCAAAAACAAAATTAAAATTAAAAAATTCAAAAAATATCCTTTGTTTAATATGTTTTGATTTTTTCAAAAAAATTTATCAAAATTCTAGACGTCTGTGTGCTTTAAGTTGTTTGCATCTGAATAATTACGTTATTTTAATTTTATTTCAATAATAAAAGTTTTAGATTTTTGTTCAACTTCTTTTTTCAAAATTGAGCTCTGAGAGAAGATGATCACGGTGGCGAATGAGATTAAATATTTAAACATTTTTTCTAACATTAATTTTGACTCTAACATGATAATTATCTAAATATATCATTTTATGATATTATATTAACTATTGAAACTTGTCCCTAAATTTTTGTATAACAAATTTATTTAACATAAAATGATGTGATTGTTAGAATAACTCAGATGCCACCTTAAAGTGGGTATAAACTAAGCACATTCGCATACTAAAAAAAAGGAAGATAAACTAGTATTTTTTTTAAAAAAAATGAAAATCTGACAATTTTCAAAAGAACTTCAAAATATAATAAAAACATATCCTTAAATTTGGACAGTCAACTCAGAGTAGGAACTATATGGGTTTGACAATTTGTGCACAGATTATACTAAAGAAAATCAAGAAACCGACATTAATGTTCCTCCTGGGAGAGATCTGAAAGGCTAAAGAGAATTTTAGCAAAATCAGGTGATAAATAAAGGGTTTTTACAAATCTTGCCTTTATGCTTCACTTTTATCTTGATTTTATTACTTTCCCTTATATAAAGGGTTTCTTTTAAAATGATTATTGATTTTAGCATGAGTTTTTTATGCTAATATTCTGATCTCACCACTTTCGCCATTATATTCTTGTATGAAATATTATAGTAGCAACTGTGCATATTATTTAACTATTGGAATTTGTGGGATTTTAATAAAATTGTATGCTTTTATTACAGATTAATGAAAACATGGGTGATAAGGCGATTGAGCATTCAATTTCAGACAAAATTTTACCTCCAAATAATAGAGATCCATTTCTAGATGGTTCACAAACATGTAGCCACACTCACACGTGCAATCCGCCAGGCCCTGAATCCACACACACTCACACGTGCTACCACACTCACACACGTACTTGTGTTATCCCGTTCGATGAAGATATCGATAAGCAAAGCCCTTTATCAAAAGCCCGTAGGCCTTTGGGAAATAGGGAAGCTGTTAAGAAATATCGAGAGAAGAAGAAAGCTCAAACGGCTTAACTCGAAGATGAAGTTAAGAAATTGAGATTTTTTTAACCAACAATTGATGAAGAAATTGCAAAGGCGAGCTATTCTTGAAAACGAACTCTCGAGGCTTAGAGGGCTTCTAGTTGACCTTAGAAGAAAGATCGATAATGAATTGGATGCGTGATGCTATTTAAGTAGTGAAAATCGTTTACACGATTATCGGGCAAAAGTATGTTTGTCCTAGAGAAAAAGTATGCATGTTTATGTAGTTTATAGAAAAAGTATGTTTAAATCTTACATGTGAAACTTGTTTCCTAGATTGTTTGTAATGCATATATAGTGTTTTATGTTTATAAAGTGGTTATAATTCTCAGGGAAAATTACAAATAACTCCCCTATCTAATGTCGTAATTCCAGAAAACACCCAAAAATGACCATAATTACAAATACCTCCCCTATTTTGTATTCCACCTCCCCTGCCCGTAATTTTGCCTGCCCGAAAGGGTGAAAAGACCAAAACGCCCTTATAATTTTTGAGAAAAAAAAGAAAAGAAATTGTAAAATATGAAATGACAAAATTACCCTTACCTCAATTAAATTAAAATATTCCACCTCATGTCCACTCTCTTTAAAACCCTCTCTCCTCTCTCTCCCCCTCTCTCCCCCAACGTAAACGCAAAAAAATCACATTTACGGGTTACTGTAGCAACGGGGCTGTTCATGGTTATTGCTCCGATTTCAGCCGATTTCGGGACAAATTAGCACCTGAATATTGTAGGCAACTTCCTTAGGAGCATTTTGGTACCTCATTCAGCCTTTAACTCCAAGAATTCAGGCTGAATTTTGCAAAAAACCAGCTGAAATTCGCACAGCCGACGGGCACTGTAGCAGCGCGACTGTTTTGAATTTTCTGCTCCGATTCAGCTCCGTTTTCTTTGGTTTTTCAGAGGGGTTTTGTAGCTGACATCCTAAGGATCATTTTGGTACCAAATTCGCCTAATTCCGATAAGTATACAAGAAGTTATTGCACTTTTAATTCGCGGTTACTGTTCATATCGGGCATAAACGAGTTTTTTTGTGCATTTTCGATTTTCTTGTTTACATATATTGATCAAATCTTGAAAATCAGCCAACATAGATGTGTTTTAAACTCTATTTGAAGAAAAGAATGAGCTTTTAAGGGTTTGGCCCCTTAAACTGATGGGTCAAATTGACCCTGTCGATTTTGGCCCATAGGCGATTTGGCTCAATTTAATATTTTTATTATTATATTATAATTATAGATATATTAGTTTATTTTTTCAAAATAATGTGTACACAGTTAAAAAAAATGTTAGGTTATCAACATTGGATCAAAGTTCAAATCTTCTTAACCCTTTTCAATTTTTTTCCTACAAATTAAAATATAACAAAAAAAAAAAATCATGCTGGCCACAAAGGCAGATTTCGTTTCGACCCTTTTACCAAGGGGCGGGCCTGCTTGGCCTCCTCATTAAAGGGGCCTTAATGGGCCGGTCGACCCGTTAAGACCCGTTTGCCATGTTTAGTTGTGATGTTAACGAGGCCAATCTTTGGTCTGGCATAAACTTTCATTGAAGATGGCCTTTTGACATTTAATTGGATAAAATTGGGATAGTGGATAAATAGTCATAATTGGTTGATTACTGGTTAAAATTTGACAAATTCTTTAATTTCAAAATCCCCTTAAAAATAATTGAATCTTTCGATGAAATTTGAATTTAAATTACTCGAAATGTCTTATATTAGTGTACTCAAATTGTCACTCCATATTAGTGTACCAAACAAATATTCAGACCATATTAATGTTAAAAAAAATGCAAATTTCCCACTTTTGAACAACTATGGAAATAGTTGAAAATAACGTACTAATGAGAAGAACACAAAATGGAAAGTGATTGATTTCTCAAAATTAAACAACATATATATATATAAAAATGAAATATGAATTTGCATAATAATTTATTTGGTTACGTTATTGTTTGCGTTTCAAATTATCTTAATTTTCTTCTAAAATTGATTAATTATTTCATGTCAAAATTTAACTTTAATCTTGTAAATATTAATTCACTTAATTAAATTCATTAAAAAATATCATCAAGTTGAACAATACCTACGTGTAATCGTGTATATTTTATTTTAATAGTAAATTACAAAACAACCAAGATTTTTGAGAACTAAATTAAAGAAACAGAGTATATTATGTGTGAGGTTGCAAAACCATTGTTTACTATTTCTCCCGCCTATTTCGATGGATAAAGAAACAGCAGTAGAAGTAGATGCACAAAAATGGAGTCACAATCTTCAAATCACATTCTATACTATACTGTAACTAGCTAGGTTATGGAGAAGTATTTGAAGGAAAATTTCGACGTAGAGGCCAAGAGGCCTACTGAAGAAGCATTGAAGAGATGGCGATCGGCGGTGTGGCTCGTCAAGAATCCTCGCCGCCGATTTCGAATGGTCGCCGATCTAGCCAAGCGCGCCGACGCGGATCGCAAACGCCGCCATATTCAGGTTCATCGTGTTTTTTTTTACCTTTTTTTTTTCATTTTGAGCTCTGTTTTATTGAATATTGGTTTGCTGGATTTTGATGTAGTAATTACTGCTTTCTAGAGTTATTCTAGGTCTATGGGCTGAGTTCGTCAATAACTGGAGAAATTTTTCAAAGCTGGCAATCTTAATGCAATTTCTTGTGTATTGCACTAAAATTTAATTTCTTCGTACTTTTCTGGCATTCACACTCACAAACAGAGACTAACAAAATGTATTTTTCCTGGTTTGAAATTGGGTGAAAGAAGAAAAGTCAGGTGTATCATGTATATGATGAATTATGCTGAACCTTCACACCAAAGAAAAAGAAAAGGGAAAATTACACTTTTGGTCCCTAATCTTTACCACTAATACTGTTTTTGCCCCCATTTATCAGATTCGAATAATTTAGTCATAAATGTTCCGATTTCGAACATATTTGGTCCATGCCGTTAACTTCCCATCCAAAACTAACGGAATAAACTCAAATTGGGGGAACTCGAGTGTGCCCTCACCGCAAAAAGTAGTGTCTTATTAAAGTCTCAAAAAGTCGCACTATTCGAACCATAATCGAACCCAAATCGCCTCAAAATTTTGGTAAACCCTAATTATGAATTTTCCTTTCAATTTGAAGGAAAAAAATGGAGGTATAATGTGTGAATTGATGTTTTTGCCAAAAAAACTTCCCCAAATTTGAGGTCATGTGCACCCATTCCATTTAGTTTTGGACGGAAAGTCAACAGTAGGGATCAAATATGTCTAAACTTGAAACAGTTTGGACTATTTTGATGAGTCCGATAAAGTAGAGGGACCAAAGTGTAATTTCCCATTAACAGTCGAAACTATAAAATGGCATAGAGCTATAGCTGCTATTCATGTCATTCCTTCCAGTCCATCAGGCCGCCCTTTCTGTTGATTTTCTATATTTCCATGATGAAGGTTTGCCACAATTGCTTTATCCATTTTCAACCTCTGTTATCTAAAACCCTGTTTTTCATGTACTATTGTCATTAAGTGTGAGTGACACATTTGATTTACTAACTCTTACTTTTGCATGGACTAAATGAGAGGATGGGAATAATTCATTACAACGTTCCTAGTCGTTGGTAACAAAATGCTTCGATATTATAGTGCTCGCTAAAGTGTACTTGTTTCAGCAGAATGGTGTTTCATAGAATACACAAATTGAGAATTAATCTATTAAGGAAAGTATTTGTTATGATGCATAAATCAAGAGGATATATAGTAGATAATTAAAGGCCTTCTCGATACGGATTTGGCTTTAACTATACTTTACTGAGTCTAGACCACTCTCCATTTGAGGTGTGATTATTTCATTCTATAAACCATTGAATTTCTTCTGTTTTAGAATATTATGACAGAAGCTTTTTTTTCTTTTCTAGATGAAATAAAAATGTCAATGAGATTGCATTATAAAGTCATTTTAATTCGACATATTCTCTCCACAAATAAATCAGATAGACTTTGGGGTCATATATGACTAGAAGATAAATTTGGACAGCAGGAACACAAAAGTGATATAGTTGTTGTAAGAAAACTTTAAGAAGCAAACTGACATTGCTTTAAACGATAAGGACTATTGATTTTGATCAACGTTTTGTGGAGAGAACAATAGACGACAATGGAGATTATGTAACATGGAACACAAAAACATTGATATTTATCTTACTTGGCATACTTCATGTTTCTTAAAGTTATATACAATCATGCATAAGGAAATAGGTTTACCACATGGACTTGTGGCTACCACGGAACAACAATTTTGAAAACGTAGAATTTGAATCATTTATAGTTTCTTTGATTTATATGAGAAAGCTCAATTCAAATGTTCATCGTTTTTTCCAGGAGAAGATTCGAGTAGCTTTGTATGTGCAAAAGGCGGCATTACACTTTATTGACGGTATAATGTAGCACAACTTATACGCTAAATATTAATAATAGCAACTGTGTTTCCGTCTCATTTGTATGTCTTTGGTAGTACAGCAGCTAATCTAACCGACAAACAACACAAGATCCCTGAAGAGGTTACAAAAGTTGGCTTCGAAATTGATCCAGATGACCTTGCTACAATAGTTCGTTCACATGATAAAAACCGCCTCAAATCCCATGGAGGGCTAGAGGGACTATCAAGAAAGTTATCTGTCTCACTTGAAGATGGGATTTCCACGGATGAACTTTCAGCCAGGCAGAAAATCTATGGCCAAAACAAATTTATTGAGAAACCCCCTAGGCCCTTCTGGATGTTTGTGTGGGATGCCCTTCAAGATCTAACTCTGATAATTCTAATGGTATGTGCTGTAATCTCTGTGGGAGTTGGGATTCCAACGGAAGGGTGGCCAAAGGGTATGTATGATGGGATTGGAATAATCCTTTGCATTTTCTTGGTGGTCATAGTCACTGCCATTAGTGATTATAAGCAATCTTTGCAATTCCGGGACCTGGATAAGGAAAAGAGAAATATAGTTGTTCAAGTTACAAGAAATGGTAACAGACAGAAAGTTTCTATATATGACTTGGTGGTAGGTGACATTGTTAATCTGTCTATAGGAGATCAAGTTCCAGCAGATGGGGTTTATATATCAGGTTACACCTTGTCAGTTGATGAATCGAGCTTGTCGGGTGAGAGCGTACCAGTAAATGTAGAGAAAGAGAGGCCTTTTCTACTGTCTGGAACAAAAGTGCAAGATGGATCAGGTAAAATGCTTGTGACATCTGTTGGTATGCGTACAGAATGGGGAAGATTAATGGTAACTCTTAGTGAAGGTGGGGAAGATGAAACACCGTTGCAAGTAAAGCTAAATGGGGTAGCCACGATTGTGGGCAAAATCGGTTTAGTTTTTGCTGTTCTGACGTTTTTAGTCCTCACTGCCCGCTTTTTAGCAACAAAAGCTATGAATGGTCAGTTCAAAAATTGGTCGTCAAAAGACGCAATGAGTCTTCTAAATTTTTTTGCCATTGCGGTTACTATACTTGTCGTTGCTGTCCCTGAAGGGCTTCCTTTAGCAGTAACACTGAGTCTTGCATTTGCAATGAAGAAACTGATGCATGATAGGGCTCTGGTTAGGCATTTATCCGCATGCGAAACAATGGGTTCCGCTACTTGCATTTGCACTGATAAAACGGGAACGTTGACCACAAATCACATGGTGGTTAAAAAGATTTGGATATGTGGAGAATCGAAAAGTGTAGAAAATAACAAGCCTGGAAATGTTTTGGACTCTTCTTTATCTGAGAGACTAATTAAAACATTAACGCATGCTATATTTATAAATACGGGCGCTGAAGTGGTAAAAAGCAAGGAGGGGAAGACTGAGATAATAGGTTCTCCAACAGAGACGGCTTTGCTGGAATTTGGCTTGTTAGTTCAAAGAAATTTTGATGAACAAAGGAAGGAGTCGAAAATAATTAAGATGGAACCTTTTAACTCGGCAAAGAAAAAAATGTCGGTGCTCGTGAGGCTTCGAGGTGGTAATTTAAAAGCATATGTCAAAGGTGGATCTGAAATAATTCTTGGCATGTGTGACAAAATCGTGGGGAAGAATGGTGAATCAGTTTCCTTATCAGAAGAACAGAGAAAGAACATTATGAATGTCATTAATGGTTTTTCTTGTGAAGCTCTCAGAACTCTTTGTTTGGCTTTTAAGGATATCGAGAAAAAATCATCTGATGATACTATTCCTGATGACAACTATACGTTTATAGCAGTAGTTGGAATTAAGGATCCAGTTCGTCCCGGTGTAAAAGAAGCTGTGCAAAGCTGTTTAGATGCTGGAATTATCGTTCGAATGGTAACTGGAGACAACATTAATACTGCAAAAGCCATTGCTAAAGAATGTGGGATCTTGACCGATGATGGTATAGCTATAGAGGGCTCGGATTTTCGCGATAAAAGTACAGATGAAATGAAGGAGATAATACAAAAACTGCAGGTTTTATAGTGGTTTTATGGGAATAATTGCTAAGAATTAAGATAATGCATATGAATTATGAACAGATCTGAGTTGTAATTTCTTTTGAGTATTATTTGTTGTGCAGGTTATGGCACGATCGTTGCCTTTGGACAAACACAAATTAGTGACCTTTTTGAGGAAAGAATGCAAAGAAGTTGTAGCAGTGACTGGTGATGGTACTAATGATGCTCCAGCTCTTCATGAGGCAGATATCGGACTAGCCATGGGCATAGCTGGAACTGAGGTCTGTATATATATCACAAAAAAATAGCTATCTTTGACCGTAAAAGTTTAAATTATTTATCTTAAACCAGTTTAGCTTTTCTGAAATTTACTTATATTCACATTATAAATAGACCTCTCCTTGCTGTGGTAAAAGTTAGTTGTGGGTTCATCTCAATTTTGAAGTGTGGTGATAAATAATTCAGTCAATTTTTTCAATCTAATCGAAATATATCAAATGATACATATTTTTTAAGTAGTTCAAGTTGATTTACGTATTCTTCTGCTCTACCAGGTTGCAAAAGAAAGTGCGGATGTGGTGATAATGGATGATAATTTCACAACAATAGTGAACGTTGGGAGATGGGGTCGTTCCGTATACATCAACATTCAAAAGTTTGTTCAATTCCAGCTGACTGTAAACGTCGTTGCGCTTATGACAAACTTTGTTTCTGCATGTATCTCAGGTTAGCCTTAACACCAACAATGCAATCCTGTGAAATTTTCTCATTTCATCTAATAAGTTTATTTATGCTCCTATTCCTACAGGTTCTGCACCACTCACTGCTGTTCAGTTGCTTTGGGTGAACATGATAATGGACACTCTTGGTGCGTTAGCTCTTGCCACAGAACCCCCACACGATGGACTGATGAAACGACCACCTGTCGGACGAAATACTCATTTCATTACAAGTGTTATGTGGAGAAACATAATTGGTCAGAGTATATATCAGTTGATTGTGCTTGGAGTTCTCAAGTTTTATGGGAAACACCTCTTGGAACTCAATGGTCCAAACTCAAATGCAACCCTTAACACACTCATTTTCAACACCTTTGTTTTTTGCCAGGTAGAGTTATATTAACTGCATATATCCCTGTGTGCCGTGATGCATGCTAAATGAAATACTTAGGGTGTGTTTGGATTGAGGGATTTGGATTTGAGAAAGGGATTTGGAGGAAGGATTTCAAATGACTCTAAAATGGAGTTATTTGAAATCCACCATAGTCGTGGAGAAAATAGCTCAAAATGAATTCCAAGGGATTTAAAATCCATTATTACTTGAATTCATTCAAACAAACTTAAATGGATTTGTTGATGAATTTGAAATCCGTAGCTTTCAAACCCTTCGATCCAAACACACCCTTAGGTCCTGAGACTCTAAGTTCTAGAGAAGCGCAATCATCCACCCATATACATAAATGGTTATAGTTTTCTTCCCAAAGAATCAGCAACATGATGAAATATTGCCTGTTTATGGATCTTATAAAACTAGAATTGTTTCTCATTTCCTATTAAAATGGCAGGTTTTCAACGAAATCAACAGTCGAGACATGGAGAAGATAAACATATTCCGTGGCATGTTGAGCAGCTGGATTTTCGTTATTGTGATGGTCAGTACTGTTGGTTTTCAAGTTGTTATAGTCGAGTTTTTGGGCACGTTTGCTGAAACTGTGCCATTAAGTTGGAAACTATGGACGATTAGCGTATTGCTTGGAGCTGCAAGCTTGATTGTTGGAGTCGTGCTCAAATTTATCCCGGTTCCCATTGCTAACAACACTCGTAGTGTCAAGCATCACGATGGCTATGAACCGTTACCAACAGGACCTGACCTGGCCTAAACAAGTTGTAAACAATCTGAGCCAAATATATTTTATTTGCTTCT
Organism: Verbascum thapsus; assembly: GCA_963669365.1. Taxonomy (NCBI): domain Eukaryota; kingdom Viridiplantae; phylum Streptophyta; class Magnoliopsida; order Lamiales; family Scrophulariaceae; genus Verbascum; species Verbascum thapsus. The sequence continues at coordinate 4,123,436 of OY770106.1, forward strand.
ATATTCCTTCATTTATTGATTGTATAAGCATAATTCTTGCATCAAACGAATATTGTACAGATTTTTGGCTATCTATAATATAAAAGTTGTCGTGTCCGACACTCACTGACACTCTCCAACACCGTGTCTAATATGAAAATAAATTTGTGTTTTAATAAAATAAAATAAATAAAATATATACAAAGTAATGGACACAGATAGAGATTGTGTCTGCTATGTATGAATTATTTGTGATACTTGATGTTATTTCACTTATTTTTTGTGGTTTTGAAAACAGAAGAATTTATTTTTCTTTCAAACATATTTAACTTTACAAATCAAATATGAAATACTACACAGATGTATAACTCACTAACATTAGAACCAAACAATTGAATGCTCTCATCCAATTCAAAGTTTGCTGGAAGACAGTACCAACAATTTAACTGAATGTTTCTCACTAAAACTGCAGTTTATCACATTTGATTAAATAAACAATTTGCAGAAAATTTGACCAAAATTGCCCCACAATAAAGAGCTCAATACAACTAAAGTTCCTTATATATCCAGTTCAACAGCTAAGACAAGATTACCATCTACTTGTAAATCTCGAATTAAAGCTACATAAAAATTAATATGGTTTGTTTTGCTAAGAATCCATCTCATTATCCTCGTCACAAGCCTCAGCCGCAGCTATTTCTGAGTCCAATTTGTTTATCAGCTGATCACTTACATGTTTACCAACAGATATCATGTCAAGAATAACGCTCGGGTCTAGCCCTGCACCTCCTCTTTTTGTTAGTCCACATATTCGCCCTTGCCTATTAATAGAAACCGAAATGGCCGAACTCATTTGGGATTCCTCTTCTGTAGTTGCATCTACAATATAATGCCTCCCCACCTACAAATGGTATTTGAGATAATTAAAAAGGATAACCACGCGTATATGTTTCACTTTATATAATTGCCACGAATAACCTGGGATTTACTAGTTAGTCACATTCTGAAACCTCAAAAAACGAGTGCAATTGTAATTGGTTTTCTACTGACGTGGCGAAATTGTAATATGATTTTACTGACTTGGAAGAACATGGTAATTTCTCAAATTAGAAATTAAACCTCTGGTTGCTTTTTGTAATTAGGGTCACACTTATGGGGTGTTAATGAAGTTTATCGTAATCACAGAGAAAAAAGAAACATATGTTGCATGTGAAATTGCATCCAAATAATGTAACACCAGGATTAAGTTCCTTGCCTTGGTTAGAGTAATTATAACAGGGACTCCAGAAGTATCAAATTGTAGAAATTCCTCGTCACTAACATCAACCTCTGGCTGCTCATCAGAAGAGGCACCGGAAGCAACTTGGACTTTTGGAATAGCTGTATTACTTAATGCTGCCTAGAAGAACAATAAAATAAGAGAATCAGATATACAGAAAGATCTAATGCCTGAGATTTTTGATGCAAAAATATTAGAAATTTCCTTTTATTTGGCAATAGAATCACTAAGTTGCCAGGCTAACCAGAGATTCAGAACCAGGAAAAGTAAAGTAAAAATTAAAGAGGCATATACCTTAATGGCAGCTCCCAAAGCATCAAGAACATTACCATCTGAACTTACGACAAGACCATCTATATAGAGATCCCAACAGACTTTTCCTTCAACAATGGATAGAGATGAGAGATCTATTCCAGCCCCTGTCAGCAAAATTCATGGAGAGCATAAATATCTGAACATCTTAACATATAACAATAATAATTGAGGCTTCAATATCAAACACAGTATCATGAAACCTGCCCAAGACATAAAGTATTTCTACCTGCGCCACTTTTATCACCCAATAGACATCTTTGAAGTGCTGAAGAGAGCTCTGCGGATAATTCCTCACCACCTCTCCCCTGCGATATAGGGATCAATAGAACTTGTAACAACTCAGAAGAGAATTACAAGAGGTTGATTAAAAAACAGTCGTATTGTTTAAGGGACCAATGATCGAAGGTTAATTACATGCATTAGCACTATTCATAATTAAAACTAAAACTGACTAAAATATCCTTTTACGAAGGGAAATATGGCATTACAAAAGCATAACATGCTTCATGCGTTCAACTATAAACAACCGAACAAAACGAGTATATTATAAAAATGTTATTTTTCAGTAATCCTTCTTGTGACAATGTAAGAAGTATTTCAGATAGCTAGGAAGGGTGCCTTGTTCATAAGAGGTGTAACTACAAGACACTACTGATCCAAGCAAGACAACATTTAAAAAAACAAGAACTGGCTCGCAAGACTCTAGAAGAACTGGACTCATCCTAGAGCTCAAGTTCAAAATGTGAGTTCAAACTTCAAAGTTGGCGAGCTTTTGACATTTTTTTGTTTTGTTTTCTGCATTAAAATGATATTTTAATATCAGTTACAAAATAGATTGTACCCTTATAATCTTAGCCCAGTTCGAGCATGAAATAGAGATAAAAAGTGCTGGAAAGTAGAGATTGAGGATCCACTACCAGGCGCTGAAGCAAATTTTTTATTTAATTAGTTTCATCTATGGCTTTTATTCAATAAGGTTAAATGCAATAATAGGCAAGACTCTGCAAGTAATGAACTTTCTGGGCTAAAACCGTGATCCTAAGAGGAATGTGTGGATGAATTCTTGAGCATTCATGCAATCACAGACTCTCGTGAGCAGCTGCTGACACCCAAGTACCAATTGCAATATCCAAACCATCTTAAGCACTTCTACGCAAAAACCAGTTCTTATTAAGAATTTAAAAATTGGACGTAATAAAGCACTTTCATTAGACCCATTTAACCGAGTAACATGAATGAACCAACTAGGTAAACGACTGAAAGAAGTCCCACCCACCCATTTCAGCTGATAAAGAGCACCATATAATTCAATGACACATACTAGATGCTACCTTTTCACTACACAAGTTTAGGCCTTCTAAGAAATTACGTGATCCATAGTAATGCATATCAGTTGCAAGATTACACGAGTGTGTGCGTGTGTGTGTGTGTGTGTGTGTGTATATATATATATATATATATAGAGAGAGAGAGAGAGAGAGAGGATTAACCTCAAAAGTCGGCTCAGCTGTTGGGCTGCAATCAACATATATTGAAACCTTTCCTTTGTCGGGATGAGATAGATTCGGCCTTCCAAGCTCAGCCTACAAATGACAAAACAGATACCATCTAATTGGAGTTCTATCAAGAAATTCACAGCAAATGACAAAAAGGAAAAAAAAATCCCGATTCACCAAATTGAACAAGCTTCAACTCAAAATACAAAGTTATCTTTGATGTCTTACAGAAAAATACCTTTACACTCGCAATAACATCTGTTGCCCCCATCTTAACTCTTGCTGATCCACTTGCCTTTTCAAATCCATGAAACGGACAAATCAGTAAGCGTATATACATAAAGAAAAATGCATACACTTCACTCACTATACCTGAGGAATGACACCAGTTTCCACAGAAATGGGACGGTAAATTAATCGTTTCCGACCATCGGTACGCAGGTCCTGTGCGATTCCACCCTTTATGAAGTTTTTCTCACCAACGGAAAGCCCCACCATAACTGCAAGATACATTAAATCACTTCCTATCAAAAGAAAGCTATGAAATCAAACTGCAAGATAACACCATATGCTACAATCATAAGAATCATAATGCAAATTTCTATGCAGTAGTAAAACAATCCCCAAGTCTCACCTCAAAATCCGAACGACTGGTGGTTGGGGTGGCGATTTTGGGGATTTTGGGACTCAGATTTTGTCCGTTCTTGAGGTGACTCACCAGCGAATTAGGGTTTTTCTTGAAAAGATTTTACATGTTTTGATATTTTCTTACATAAATATTGATAATTTGAAAACGAGACAATTCTATTTGGTAATTTATGCATTTCATTATTTATTTTCACTATTACATTTATATATTTAATATCATAATATTTTTTTTCTATAAATAATTAATTTTTAATATTTATTTTATTTCTTATTCATCTTCAATCTACTTAGAACAATAAATTGAAACCCAAAAGAGATAGATGATAACACAAAATCAAAGTTTTAAATTAAAAATAAAATTATTCTTTTAATTTCAAGATTTTTGTTTATTGCAATAATCGACAATGTAAATCTATAAGCATAATACTTCTTTTATTGTCTAAAAAAAATAAAGCACTCTTTTTTTCCTATAAGGATTGTGTTTTTTTTGATAAATTGTAATTCATTAAAACAAACATTTCACACCATATTCTATTTTGTGACACTTTTAATATATATAATATAAAAGAAGACGTTTTATGTTAGTTAGTTGTCTTCCCTTCTTCAACCACTAAGAGATTTGGCCACATATCTTTTCAATATGTTCAAATATCTCCACAATTGGGGCAACCCCCAGTAGAGTTGGTAAGGGCATGTGAATGTTGTGGCCTTGGTCACGGGTTCGAATCCTGATGAAGGAATGCCTATTTGACTTCTCTGCTGAGAGCCTGTCAGCTATGAGCAACCTAACCGTTGCCTGGTTTGCAGGCTATTACACAAGAGCGGGGTTTACTCAGTGCGCACCTAATGGTAGCGGTTGCGGGTTCCCTTGTCATAAAAAAAAAATATATCTCCACAACTATTGAAAGTGTACATAAAAGTTCAGGCATTATATGTAACTTTTTTCGTAGCATAAATTAAAACAACACATGAGATTGTATACAATTTTTCCAATTAATACTTAACTGTTTTAATTGATTTAATGAGATGAGGCTTTTTTTTTTTTTTTTTACATATTTTTGAATACACAATGAACCTTTTAACCTATTTAGTCAACCACGAGACTTTATTTTTTTCATATTCAAATTTTACACATGTTACTTTTTTTTCAATGTTCCTACTAGATAGTATAGAGGTATATGCATAAGGGAACCAGTATTTACTTGGAAATATTTACATGTATATATATGTACACGTGGATATATTTATTCTCTTTTCTTTTGACTATGTACAATGGTCACAACATTAAACACCCTCTTTTTCAATTCCCAACCCTCCACATCATCTTATCTCTCTTCCACATAATAATTAAACACCCATTCAAATTTTACACTCTACAATGGTTTTGTTTAATAATATTCAACACCCTACCCCACAACTTTTATTATTTATTTATCCTTTTAATTTTATGATTAGATTATAATAAGATTATCGTTTATAATTAAAAATAACGATGAAATAATTTCTTTTTCGATATTTTTTAAAATAAAATTTATTTAAATATTTATCTAAATATTAATCTTATTTATTAAAGGATAATAATATGATTATATTGAAAATGATCGAATTTTTTTTGGTATCCAAATCAAGTGAAACTAGTCTCTATTTATAGAGAAGAAAAAATTATGAATTTTGATATATTTTTCTTTATATAAAAAAATTTATTTATTATCAAATAATTAACATCAAATAATTGGAGTGTGATAAAAATATCTACAGTATGGTTAGCCAATAAGATCATGCCATGTAAGCTTTTCAACACCATGTAAAATTTCTCCACCAATTTAATCCACCTCACCATTAAACATCCTATTCCAATGGTTTCAACTATTTAAAATATTAAACACCCTCTTTCAACACCCCCATTGTACATAGTCTTAGTAATAATAATAATAATAGAAGATACCATACCAATACAATCACAATTGACAACTCACAAATTCACAATTCTTCTTCTGTGAAAACCTAAACCTACACTACACTCTGAAATTCAAATTGTTCATCTCATCTCATCAACCCCCTCAAATTCAAATTGTTCATCTGCGAAGGTATTATTGGTCGGTTGATCTTTTTGAGGGGCAAACTTGTGTTGTTAAATGCTCTGTTTTTCCTCTCACATGTCTTCGGAGAACAAGTTTCCTCATCAACCCTTGATTTTCTCCAACAGATATCACCATCCTATACACTTTCTTATTTGTTATTGAGTTTAACTGCTTCACAACATGACTGACCCTTCCAAGGTTTGTATCTATGTTGATATATATATTTTTCATTTATTTACTTGTTGAGTGATTTGCTTTACTATTGTAGTCTAGGTGATAATAGTTTGAGCTGTTTGACATGGGTTTGGTTGAAGATTAATAAGGCTTTTATTTTGGTTGGTGTTTTGCTAAATCTTTCACTGGTTACAGTGTGAATTATGTGGTTTTATCTGTGGAACATACATATATATGGAGTGAATATGTTGTGAAAGTTTGTGGTTAACCACTTATACTGAAGAAACATACGGTACTATAAATTTAGTTTTTTAGAAGGAAAATAAGATTTATCACAATGCTTGTTGATCAAAATTCTATTAACATTAGTCAGATAGAAAGATTAGGTTACCAAAGTTGGCACATAATGGTACGGTGAAAATAGCTGAGTCTTTCCAACAGACATCCCAGTTCACTTGATTCTGTTAACCTGCATTTTATGATTTATACCTGTAAATTGGAGTTTTATAGCGATTACCTTGGCTCAATGTTCACAGTATGCCCTCCTTCCCTTATTTTCCATTATTGTACCTAATAATCTTTCAAGTGCTGAAAGTGTGAGTTTTCTCGATTCTATAGGTGTTACTTTTTGGTTCATTCACTGAAGATGAAACACGATCCTTGCTGAAACCGACACCTGTGGATGCCCAGAAACCTGAAGAAAGGAAAGAATTGGAAGTCAATTCCCAAAAGGTCATGCCTGTATTGACTTTTGGTAGTATATTTGACGTTCCAAATGGCCCTCGAAATTCACTTCCCTCTGCAACCCAAAAGCTCAATAAAGATTTAAATGAGAAATCGGCCGTTGAAATCTTGCCTAGTGTATCAGAAAACGGAAAAGTTCATGCAAACAAGGAAATGGTTGACGGGGTTGACTTCCGTGCATTACATTTATCAGAAAATAATAATGACGTCAATGGAGAATCTATGTCAGAACTGCATGACGTGAAGTTGAATGCTACTATTAATAATTCTACAGTTGTAGCTCATAATAAGGAGGCACATATATTAGCTCGAGGTTTGGTCAACTCGGGGAATTTGTGTTTCCTTAATGCAACATTACAGGCTCTTTTGTCTTGTTCTCCATTTGTTCAGCTTTTACAGGGACTAAGAAGTCGTAACATTCCAAAGGTTTGCTGTTTTACATGTCTAACTTTATTTTATATAACAGCATTAGCTAGTGGAATTTCCACAGTAAACTTGTTATAAATGCCTTATTTACATTTGTAGGTTGGCTATCCAACTCTAGCTGCATTTGCCGAGTTTATTGCTGAATTTGATGTGCCTGGTGGGACCAATGTAAAGAAGAAAGACGCCACTGTACTTGAAACAGGAAGATCTTTCAGCCCTTCCATGTTTGAAGGGGTATTGAGAAAATTTACTCCAGATGTATCCAGTAGCATGTCAGGCAGGCCGAGGTTTGTTCATGCAACCCATCCTTCTTAATCCCCTTTCTGAATTAGGGTTTTAACTAATTTCAAGAAAGTGTTCAACTCTTCATTATGCTCTCATGAAATAGAATGTGTTACTAGGTTTAGTTATCGAAGTTGCTTTGTTGTCCCACATGATTTGGAGTAGGGGTGGCAAATGGGCGGTTTGGGTTGGGTTTGGGTTGGTTCCAACAGTTTGGTTCTTAAATGGTTTTAAGGTGGAACCAACTCAACCCAAAATGGAAACAAAATCAACCCGAAAGGGAACCAAGCCCAACCCGACTCAATACCTTACATTTTGTTCTTTATAATTTAGAATATTGACAAGCGATTTGGGCCTAAGTTGAAATTAGTTGAACCCAAGTTGGAACCAACTAAGAAACAAAGAAAAATTTTCTTAGGAACCAACCAAACCCAAATTAATTTAATTGGGTCGGAACCGTGGTTCCGGGTCCATTTTGCCACCCCTAATTTGGAGGGGTAAATCATATGTATATTCATGCACTAGGAGTTATAGTTGAATTGGCATGTCAAAAAATCATTTACATGAGCTAGTATAATTGTACTTTCTATTTTTTTAAGTTCTACCATTATATGTATTATTCTCGTTTCACAGACAAGAGGATGCACAAGAATTTTTGAGTTTTGTTATGGATCAAATGCATGATGAATTGCTTAAACTTGATGGGCAATCCCGTTTGGACGGGAGAAATTCAACTTTGGTGTCTGTTTCTGAAGATGATGAGTGGGAGACGGTGGGCCCCAAGAATAAATCGGCAGTGACAAGAACACAAAATTTTGTGCCTTCAGAACTCAGTTCAATTTTTGGTGGACAATTGCGAAGTGTAGTGAAGGCAAGAGGTAAGTTACCTGGTGATTGCAATACTAAATTGACACGATTGATTATATTTGGGTAACGTTTTTGATGTGTGCTTATGTAATTAAAACATCTCACTTTCTGGTTAAACATGTACTACGATTTACGAGTAAAACAATACAAGGTTCATAGTCTGATCGAGTATGGTATATAGACATTGGCAATAACCTTCTGTGATAACGATCCATTTTTCTAATAGGGTTCTTGCCAAATGCCAGTTTTACCAGAGTGCATTGGCTAATTATGCGAAATAAGTACATAAAAGATCTGATTTTCTTCTTTTATACCTCTCATGTTTTGTATTTGGACCAATAGATACTGTCAGATTTGAAGATTTGAATGTTCTTTAAAAACAATAGGAATTTATTGTTTAATAAATCTGATTGAGTTTGTTGTTAAATTTCCTATTGACAGGCAACAAAGCCTCAGCCACAGTTCAGCCATTTCTTGTGCTCCATCTAGATATATCTCATGAAGGCATTTGGACTATTGAAGATGCTTTTCATTTATTTTCTGCCCCAGAAACACTGGATGAATACCGAGCATCAACAGCGGGAAAGGTTAGTTGATAAAAATATGTAAAAATGCGCTTTCCATATTTTAGTTATCTTTTATGCTAGACTGAAAAATTGGTCACCTAATGATGGTGAAAAATATTTGATATTAAGTACTTGAGGTTTATTTATCATACTTTAACGTGATGTTCGATCACATTTGAATTTGACTGTACTATGTGAAATCCAGAGTTTATATCATCTAAATAAACATAAATTTTTGTTTTTGTGAACTAATGTGCATCCTAAAATATGAACTTGTGATATTTCAGGGTGGAGTTGTGAGTGCCAGAAAAGCTATCAACATACAAAAACTTCCAAGGATAATGATTTTGCATCTCATGCGTTTTGGCTATGGCAGCCGAGGAAGCACCAAGTTGCATAAGCCTGTACGCTTCCCTCTTGAATTGGTGTTAAGCCGTGATTTGCTTGTTTCCTCTACTGTGGAGGTAATATTTCTTTGTATTCTTCGCTTTTAGCTTCCTTCTTGCATGTAGATCAATAGTCGTGTTGTGATTATTTCAATCTATATATTTAGGCTTGTCAATGGGCAGGAATTGCCCACACCCGGACTTGGTCAATAGAAAATGTACCCAACCCGGACCCGATGACACTAGGTAGTTCGGGTTCGGGTGCAATTTTTACCCGCGGGTATTTTATCGGAAAATACCCGAACATTACCCGAAATTTGCTCGTTGAAAATACCGGCGGTCTATACCCGAAGTTTACCTGGCGCGATCCCGACCCGAAATCTACCCGGCCCGTTGGGTTTAATTTTTTTTTTTTGGACCCATATCGGGTATGCGAGCGGATCTGGGTCGGGTTGGGCCCGGGTAAAATACTTTTTGTGGGTATTTCATGGTCCGGTTTAGATCTGAGTATTCTCTGCCCACTACATGTATTGTTATTTTGTCTCATGGGCTTAATATCTGTAGCTAGCTAGGCATAACGTTTCATGTCTACCCTTGTAAAATCACGAGACATTTGAGAGGTGCTAGTTGAATACCAAACTTTATAAAAATACTCACTTCACTCACTTTGCAGGGCCGAAAATACGAACTTGTTTCCACTATAACGCATCACGGAAGAGAAGCATCGAAAGGGCACTATACTGCTGATGTACGCTACCCAAATGGCCAGTGGTTACGATTTGATGATGCATCTGTTATGGCCATTGGCACAAGCAAAGTCTTACATGATCAGGCTTATGTTCTCTTCTACAAACAATTATAGAAGTATAAAATTGGCCTCGTTTTCAGATACCTCGGTTTTTCCCAATCTGGATTCAAGATATGCAGTACAAAGTTGTTTGTGTAGAGAAATAAATTTGTTTTGTAAGGTTTAGATGAGATAGAACAAGTTTCAACCCAGTATTTGGTTTTTATGAGTTGACTGCAGTGTTGCCATGTCCTTAAACACTAACGGCACGAGTGAACAAAGACTCGAAAAATGACCAATACCCTTTTTCTAATCCTACTTCATGCATATTTAGCAGGACTAGTAAGTAACACGTTCGTAGATAAAGTGTGACTTATTATTATTTTGTTAAATTAATTGGTATATGCAGTTATATTTTACTTTGAAGATGTTATAAATTCAAAATTTATATAAAAATTTAACTAAGTGAATCATTAATAAAGTAATTATTTGAAAAAATTAAATGTTGATTAAAAGACTTGAGGAATTGGGAAATTGAAACATAATAACAATGAAGTTAAATAATTTTTTTATAGGTTCTGATTCACTGATTCCTATATCTTATTCAATTTTAAGAAATTATTATATTTTTCACTTTTTCTTTTTTTCTAGTTTTTTTATACTTTAACTAGTTTTTATAGTGTCTCAAAAGGTGGATACTTACATGGTGTTTTTGTTTCTTATTTCAGAATTATTATTTTTTAATTCTCAAAAGTTAGGCACGTTTCTTCTCATGGTCATTTAAGTGTGTATCGCTTTAAAAACTTCAATCTCATTCTCCGTGAGTCATGTAGGACGTTGGCATAAATGATGCATCTGTTTTTATTTGCTTTTCTTTATTGCTAATGGTATCTTTTTTATCTATTATATTGTGTTTACTTGAACAATATTTAATAAGTAAAAGATTCACATATTGTGTAGAAAAGATAATGTAAAATATTAAAATTAACTAAATATATATGAGAAATTCCTTTTTCCTTTACTTTTGTTTTAATTTAGTAATTGGCATCATAGTATTTTGGTTTGTAATTGATAGAAGATATTTTAAAAATATATTTTGATAGAAGATATTTCTATTATCACTAATTATTTAATTTCACAAATATATTTGATAAACTATATATTATTTTTTTAATACATTGCAAAATTAGAATCAGTTGACTAATTATTTATAAAAGCAGTACATAATGAGTAGCAAATAATAAATGAACGAGTGTTTTGGTAATTATACAATAAGTTAGGGTTTGTGTGTAAATTTCCCTTTTTGTAAATTGTGCTCAACCGAGGGGCCAAGATTGCAATATTATTTCCCCTGTATTCTACAACTTCAAATCACGGAACCCTGGCGCCATTTCTTCTCCAAGTAAATCCTCAACAGTACTCTCAGATACAAACCCTAACTACATCAAAAAACCCCAAAACCCCTAAAATCTGGTTAATAAACCCTAGAATCGGCTCAATTGGGAATATGGGTGATCGAAAGCAAGCGGAGTGCCCGGAAAACGAAAAATTGGCGGCGTACTTTTTGAACAAGCGTAAAGAATTGGCCCAAAGTGCGAAGGGTATTTCCGAAAATATGGATATGACGTTTTCCAAGGCTTATTCTAATATTTGTAATTGCAAAACCCCAATCAAAACCCTACGGGACTTATCCGAAATTAAGTGAGTCTAATGCCACAGGAAATTTTGCGCTGATTCTTATTCTTAGTTGTGGTTCTGGCTTTATATGGAATTGGTTAATGTAACTACTTTTCGTTAAATGATGTTAATTTCTTCAATTGTTGTACCCTGTTAAATAGTCCTTAAATGTGTTCAATCACATCCTTTCTCGAAATGTACGAGTAGACCTACAATATTTTTTTTTTTAAAACTTTTATGTCCCTGGAGTATCTAGTATTTTGCTCTGTCAGAATGACTCACTACGGTAGCCATATCCAATTTGCTGAATAGTTTGTCTTTTGTTGTCGTTACAGTTCATTCCATGTATGATAAGATAAATAAACTGAAAAACAGAATTTTTTTATTGGAGTTATGGATGGTTGTAGGGGAGTAGGTAAATGGATTTTGAAGCAAATGCAGGGATTTTTTGAGACAGATTCTGGTCCTTCTGAGAATGACAACGTGGCCAGAAAGGGTAATTTCTATAACTATACATGGATAACATAAAAGTTTTATGTTTTTAAAGGATTTAAACACATGATTTTTTTTTTATCTATTTGAGTATTCTCTGTACTTAATTGTTGAGTATTGATAGGAAACAAAAATAAAGGGCCAAAGCGCTATGTGCCGCAAAAGAATTCTGTGGCTTATGCTCTACTTCTTTCACTCTTTAGGTAACTGCTTCATAAGTTCCTTTTTGCATTATCAATATGATATTTTTGTTTCTTAGTCCAATCTCCAAGATTGTCATTATTATTGCTATTTCCTGTCATCTGTTAGGGGCACAGAAAATGGGAAAGACTTTATGCAGAAAAAGGAACTCATTGATGCCGCCGAAACAAGTGGATTGTCGCGTGTTCCTATTGCGTAATTGTTGACATTTCAATTAAGTGATGATCCTGGTATTCTGGCTACTTTATATAGGTCTGATGATTTTCTTTTTCTGCTTCTAGGCCGGACAAGGCAAAAGGGAAAGCTGGACACTTTGGAAGCTCACCAAGGGACTGGTACAGTGGGTGGAGTTGCATGAAAACACTGATCACCAGAGGGCTCGTTGTGAAGTCGAGTTGCCCTGCCAAGTATGCTTACTCAATCACCTTACACTGACTAGTTTAGAATCAAGAAGAGTAATATGAGAACAAAGAATTAAAATAAAGACATCTTTTTATCTATATTCCTCACTGATTGTTGCTTATCGAATCTACTTTGAGTGGGCCTTGTATATATGCAGAAAGCAAGTTATCATCTTTTTTGTTTTATATGCTAAATGATCAATTGCTCAAAAAATACATGAAGAAGATTGAAGTACAAACTGGTGGGTGGCTGAACATTTATCAACTACTGTCTGATATTAATCAACCAAGATTTGTGGCTTAACCCAAATTCATTGTTATGCTATCTAATTACTGTAGCAAAACTACAAACTTCTACAGAATTGTAAAAAACCCATAGTTCTGTATATCCTGACTTGTAGAAGTGCTGTTATCAAATTTAAGCATTAAATATTCCTAATTACTGTCTGATGTTATTGAATGTCTCACAATTTTCCTTGAGGGCTCCTTATTACGTTCTATTTTGTTGTTTGAAGGATTATCTCATGGGAAAACCAAGTGAAACATTTAAGTATTAATTCAAGACAATGTTGATTTTATGTGAAATAGACAATAGAAGCAGTAGCATATTGATAGGACTTTCTTGCAATATAGTGATCTCCATGGAATGCTGCCCCATTCCTTATTTTCTTTTATGCGTTTTGATGACTATCTATGCAGGTATATGTTGACGGAAGAAGGGAAAGAAGTAGCACGCGAATGCCTATTGCGATCTGGAATGATTGATGTAAATAAGAGTTCGGATAGTTTGGAAGGATTTTCAGAATTTGACCAAAGTGACAACTCGAGAATTGATAAAGAAGACTTGCCAGAGTTAGAGATTGTTGATGGTGCTTCGGTTGGAAAAGCAGTGGGGCCTTCTATTGGTTTAGAGAAACCGACGATATCATTAGATGTTCCACGCGAATATCTTGACAAGGTTTATATTAGAGTATTAGCGTGCAAGTTTACAAGATTTTTGACCTAGTCTACGCAGTCTTTGGTCCTTATCTTTTAAAATTAGTTCAGCTGTAAGAACTCATATCAGGTGACTTGGTCAGTCAGTAGATAGTTGAGTCCACGTATTTTAGAGAATGTGTTGCATACTTATTCGGATCATATGACGCTTTATCATTTTAGATGCTTGCACAGCAAATGCTAACTTATCTATTGAGCCATACAATAAGTTACTTCATATTGTTACTGTTCAGTCTTTTGTTCTAACTGTAATTCAAGCTATTTGCTTTGCTAGTTTCTCAGCATGGGGTTTTCTCGACAACAAATTATCTGTGCTTTTGCTGAAATTAGAGAACAGTGTCAGAAAAAGGAGTTATCTTCACTTTGGCCATCTGTTCTTTGTCGCCTTCGAGAAGATCAGGTTTATGGCTCATCTTCAGTGTCTACATCTATAACAGATAACCATTATGCTGCATCTTCAGACCAACATAGAGGTGGTAGCATTCTCTCTCTTGCCTCACTAGAGGAAGCTGGTCATTAGGTCTGGAAAACATTTTCGTCATTAGCTCACCTAATAAGATCTAATGGTGCCTTTGATATCAGGTCAAGCAGGGCTATGTGCTCATCAGAATGTACAACCACATGAAATTACTACATCGACTAATCAAAAGTCATCAGTTGTTCGTGAATTTGGATTAGGTTCTTGTACTTTGAAAGCTTGCTCATCTACTGTAAGTGTTACTTTGTATATGCATTGATGCTCTCACACTGTCTTGGAACTGGGGTGGGGTTATGATGGGTAGAAAGGACATTAAATGGGATATCACGTCTTTTGTTTGGAAGGGGAAGGAGTAAAGAAGTGGAAGTGAGAGGTCAACCTATCTCCTTGAATCTTTTTTCTTCCCCTACAAAATTGGAGAGGGGCTGAATGAGGAAAATCACCAAATACTGCATGGACCTTTACTACATTGTGAACTAGGGAAATGAGGATATAAATGTAATTTGCATGGTTTTTTTGTCCCCACCTTTTTTTTTTCTATTCGCAAGCTTTGTACTAAACTATATACTGTGAAGGAGGATGTACAAACCCGATGGGGTTGACGGAACGCCCATTTATTGTATACTTTTTTTTTTTTTGTTTAGGAATATAATAACAAAATATACCACTAGCCCAATACTAGGGCTTGGTAGGGTTGGCCCCCTCATAATTCTCATTGTTTTTATGGGTCATCAATTTGCCTGGTGGGTTGAATGATTTGTACAATATTGAACAATTTTGAGCCCCAACTGATATTATGACCCACCCAATTCATTTTAAAGGCTAATTCTAATTCATAATTGTAAAACTGCGCAATTTGAGATAAGTTTCAAAACATCGATTTCAAACTCATCCAATTTGAAATAACTTAAGGGTGTGTTTGGATTGAGTGATTTGAAATCCATGGATTTCAAATTCATCGTCAAATCCATTTAAGTTCGTTTGGATGATGATGGATTTCAAATCCCTCACCATTCATTTTGAGCTCTTTTCTCCACAAGTACGGTGGATTTAAAATGACACCATTTTATGTGTCATTTAAAATCATTCCTCCAAATCCATTGATCCAAACACACTGTAAAATCTTTCCCTCAAATCTAAGTTCATCATTTTAGACACAACTTAAGAGTAATTGTGAAAATTTTGCTTCGGAATATTATAGGTTATTGTTTCTGTTTACTGGTGATAAGACAATTAAGGATTGACTAGATAGTAATCTTTCAAATTTGAAAAGTTATTTTTAAACTAAAGGAGATGTTGACTGCCTCTTCAGGATGTTAAGGATCATGCAGTGATCAAGCTTGGCAATCAACCATCAGAAGCTAAACCAAACTCTTTATCAATGCCACCTTTGGCATTCGGAGAGAAGTTCGGCGATGTTTATGAAGTAATTTTGATATTAGATAATCGGGAGCAATTTGCTACACAAGGGTGAGAGCAGTCGTAGCCAGTTTTTGTATTACTTTTGTTTATTGTGAGTTACGGGCTCTAGAAATTGCGTATCTGTTGGATTTCCTAGCATGTAAATAGCATTCAATTAGTAATGATTAAGATCTTATACAACGGGATATTATTAACTCATACATAGTGATCACTTCTAAACCATTTTGGTTTGTTTGTTTTCCAGCTTACCTGCTGGTCATATATAAATTTAGCTCATTTTAAATGAACAAGTAAAGGAAACAATTTTTTTACAGACATTTTTTGTTTACTATTCTTCTTTTTTTACAAGTAAATGTCCTTCTTCCGATGATTACTATTCTTATGCTGTCATTCATTTTGTTTTTAGGTCACGTTCAAGGAAAATTATTGAGAACATATGTTCTCAATTTCGGATTCAGATAGAGGTCAGAACTAATTGTAGTATTTTTTTGCTGGCGACTCTGTCATCTCAGCTATATTTTGTCGTTTGTGTTGTGCTTGATTTTCTGTAATAAAGTTACAGGAAGGTCCACATTATAAATGTCGCACTAATTTTAACTCAGAGTCTCAGACTCAAAATTCAGCACCCTCATCGCTGTAATTAGTTTCTACCTTGACGTGGGTTGTAACATGCATCCTCCATAGCCATAGGCAGTGAGCGTTGCAATGAAAACATGTACATGCATACGTACAATTGTAACTATGATTATTTAACTTTTTTACCCTTCTACAGGTTAGAAGGCTGCCTGTTGGTGATGGCATTTGGATAGCTCATCATAAATATCTTGGCAGTGAATATGTTCTTGACTTTATTGTTGAAAGGAAGAATGTCGATGATTTACGCCACTCAATCAGGGACAACAGATATCGAGATCAGAAAATGAGGCTGGTGGTAAATTTTCTTCCTCACTCAAATTCCACATCTTATCTTGATTGCATCTAATGATGGTTTATAATAAAAAGCTATCTTTCTTTTGTGAAGGTTATAGAAAATTCAAATTCCATATGGAAACTAATAACATCGAAAAACTATACCCATCAATATGCGTATAAGGATGTAATTCATTCTGTATGCTATGAAGTAAGATTATTGCTCCAGTTTGTTCACCAGTGATTTTCTTTATTGGGTTTGTTAAACTTACAAATAGCTGTCTGTTTGAATCACTACATTTTACTTTTGTACTTGTGTTCAGTACAATTGAACTTTTGAAAAGCCAGTGGCAATGGAGAAAATGGGACAGATGTACTATATTCATTAAGATAGCTGTAATATTATTTCTTTGTATGTCGTGAAAGGTCGTGATTAACTTAACGGGAACCTAATACAACTCCAGACAGGTTTTAGGAATCAGATCAGGCTGATGCTACCTACGTTCTTTTCGAGTTTCAATATTTTTATACATATAAATTTGGTTTGATTTTGTGTTCACATCTGTGGCATGCTATTTGTTTGCTATGACCTCAACATTCTGTCACAGCTGAAAAATAAATTTGCGACATGATTAGAACTGGATGATCATAAGATATTAGAACTGGATGATCATAAGATCTTTGTATTATATCGCATTATTTCCTTCCAACCTTACTCAGGTGTCCTGTTATTTGTGGAATAAGACCTCGATTTTGAGGCATCATTCCACTTTTTGATTGCAGTTGCATTTGAATAGAATAATGATGTAGATAAGAGAGGACAAACATAGCTAGTGTTTCCTATTAACACAAAACTTTTTATATGGTTTGCATAGTTATTAAAAAGACATGTGATCAAAGTTTGGTGTACGGCTGAGTATTATCTTGTACACATTTATACGAAGTGAATGATTTCCTACTTTTATTTAGATGGAACAATTATTATAATCTCTAACTGATTCTGTATGCTAACTTGCTGAAACGATTCTCATACAAATTTCTTACTCTTATGAATGATTATTTACATCTTTCTTTCCTTGTATACATTTATACGATCTTTGAAAGAGATGTGGGCTTAAGAAGATGATATATCTGGTGGAAGGTGACCCCAATTCCTCTGAGGCAGCTGAAAGCATCAAAACGGCGTAAGCAATACTGTGTTTTCTAGTTCTACTACTTTATTTGATAAAAGATTCTCTCTTTTGACAGAGGGATGTAATTACCTAACCGTATATAACCTCATTATCATGTAAATAGACGAAATCTTCATGTTTTCTACAGAGAATTTCCTGTTTCATACAATAACCCAATCATATTGATTTCCATACCGGGTTATTTATGGTCTGCTTAAAGTTAAATTGCATCCTATTTTGGTTACAAGTTTTGTTAACAATATCTAACTTGCTTATGGCAGTTGTTTCACGACAGAGATCTTGGAGGGATTCAATGTGCAAAGAACAAGTGGCTTAGCAGATACGTTGAAAAAATACGGTTATCTTACTCAAGCAATTAACCAATACTACAAATCTCTGAATCCCGAGGAAAAAAGACCTGGGATCTGCCCTCCTTTTGATGAATTTATCAAGACATGCGAAGAGTTGGATAAAATGACAGTTAGTGATGTGTTTGCTATCCAACTAATGCAGGTTTATATCTTAGACTCATAGTTGAATTGTGTATTTCTCTGTGGATATATATACATATGGTCATTTTCATGAAGGCTTTACTTTTCTCTAAACTTCATGATCTTAGAAAAATTAGGAACAGGGTTGCTTGACATTATATATCTATGTTGTTATCATAGTAATATGACAGATTTTTTTTGGATAGTTTTCAAGTGTTTTGTGAATTCAGGTTCCACAAGTAACCGAGGACATTGCTCTTGCAGTCTTGGATATGTATCCAACATTGCTTTCTCTTGCTCGTGCATACTCTCTTCTTGTAAGTTCTCTTATCATTATCATCATGCGAAATCCCGAAGTGTAAGGACCATATTAGCTTAGATAATAAACTAAGTGTGTGTTTGGATTGAGTGATTTAGATTTGGGGAGGGGATTTGGAGGAAGGATTTGAAATGACACTGAAATTGGAGTCATTTGAAATCCGCCATAGTTATGGAAAAAATAACCCAAGGTGAATGTCGAGGGATTTGAAATCCATTATAACTTGGATACATCCAAACGAACTTTATGGATTTGTTGACGAATTTGAAATCCAGGATTTGAAATCCATTATAACTTGGATACATCCAAATGAACTTCATGGATTTGTTGATGAATTTGAAATCTATAGATTTCAAATCCTTCAATCCAAACACACCCTAAGAAATTTTTACTTAAAGCTGCGTCTTATGTACTCGAGTACACGCATTGACTATGTCACCATTACGAGTTATTATTATTATTATTATTATTGTTGTTATAAGACGAACTATATTTATTGTTTTCGTAAACTTTAACAAGGATGGTGATGTATGTGCACAAGAGGAAATGCTGAAGAGACAGAGTAACAGCTTGATCAATGGGTCTGCCAGCAAAAATATATTCCAACTTGTTTGGGGCACCTGAAAATCATATTCTGTCTTGTAACATAACATATTTCATTTTCTAGCTGCAGCAAATGGAATTCTTATGTATATTCTTTTCCCATTATAGAGTACCTTCTGTATTCACAAAAATTGCATTATTGATCCGTATGATAGGTTTTATTGCAATTTTAATCTTATTTATTTTATACAAATTTGTAAAATTAATCTCATAGAATTTTATTTATTTATTTCAGTTTTTGATTTTTTTTTCACCATTAATTATATTCTTCCATATCCTCCCCTCATTGTCACACTGCCTTTTATATGAAGTATGGACTTGAGTCTCTTTCAAATCTATATTTTATTGTTATAATTTGATACAATAACTATATCGAATTATATTTATCATAAGGATTGAATATGGAGTATCTCATTTTTATAATTTTTTTTAAAGAAATCAAGGTTATATATATTATATATTACAGGAAAGATAATATTTTTCAATTCATAAGACCTATGCCACCATGTTTAATAATTAGTTTTGATAATTCTTTTATCTTCTAAAATTTGATGATGATAATCTTAACTCGATTAATATGCTAAACTAAAAAAATATATATAATTAATACAAATTACTAAAAGGATAAAGTTTTATTATACAATTGATCAATTTCGAAAAAAAGATCTCTTAATAAAATGTCATGATTAATTCATAACCTATGAAACAATGGTAATAAACCTAGGAAGATAAAGGCATAAAAAGAGTGAGGCATGATTGAGTGAATGCAAATACTACTTGTTGCTAATTTACTATTCTTTAGTGAGAATTATATTTATTTTGGTTTAATATAATTTGAAATTTAAACATAAAATAAAATAATACTTTTTTGGCGTGTTACACAACACCCCTTTGTCCATTTGTCTTTATGCAAAAGGACAAGTGAATGGGTTATGTCTTTGCATAAACAAACAAACAAAACACAGTGGTTTTTTGTTTTGATTTGAATCTTTTAGAAAAAAATTTCTTACTATTTATTTGGACTTATACACACTAGAGATTCTATGTTGGATCACACGTATACATTATTGTATTAAGGTGATTGATTTGAATTTTCTTCAT
The DNA here is from genome assembly GCA_963669365.1 of Verbascum thapsus. Lineage (NCBI taxonomy): Eukaryota > Viridiplantae > Streptophyta > Magnoliopsida > Lamiales > Scrophulariaceae > Verbascum > Verbascum thapsus. The sequence goes on from OY770106.1 coordinate 4,143,728, forward strand.
TATATTCCTAAAATATATTATATTCTGACTTTATTAGTTTTGATTGAGTCACAAAATCATCCATAATAGTGACGATTTATATTAGTCTAGTAGTTGTCCTCTCACTATAAATATCATTATTATATATTCACAAAATTAAAATAAAAAATTTCATCAACTGCAATTTCTTAAACTGCCATTATATTGCTCCATTTATGAAAAATTTGTGAGAAAGTGTGTACTTAATGATATGATAAATAAATATTGGCGTTATTCGTAAATATGTTTCAACGACCGAATATTACTCGAAAAATACCAATATAGATAACATATTTGATATTATTCAATATTAACAACAAAAACAAGAGCAAAAAATATATAAATGCATATATTACATTCATATAAAATGAATGGTTTTCACAAAAAAAAAATAAGGTGATAAAAATCAACATGATACCATTATCACCCACTAAGCAACAAAGCAAGATGTTTGTTTTGTTTTGTTTTGTTATGGTGATACATTACATTCTTGAATTTATGTTGCATTTGAGAATAATACCAAAAGTTAGGCCACCTCTTATTCCCATCCACTATGCATACTGACAATATTAATGGAGAGTTGCATTTATTATTAGGCTCTGTATTTCACAAATTCCAAATTGCTATGTACAAAAGCCCCCAAAAGACAACAACAAATCAATAAGGACAAAAATTTATCCCTTCGATTTGTCACAGGCACACACTAACACAAACAAAAAGTCCTTAAAGACAAGAAATGCTTTAATTCCATTTGACTTGCACTACCTAACTTTAGGTACAGTTGTGAAATTCACTCTGTTTTTAGGAGTTTAAATTAGGAGTTTTTGTTTGTGGGTTTTTGATCTATTGCAAAACCCTTTTGGGAATTTTGAGTTTTTCTTCTTGATTCAAGAGTACTTACTGATCTTGGTGAGTTTCCTTTATTTTTTGCTCTGTTTTTCCCTTTAAATGATCTATCTTTAAGTAAACTTGTTGCATTGTTGTAATATTAAATTTCTTGATATTGAAAAGATTATTGATAAACTCATAGTTTCATTATATGGTAATATACTCATCATGAGATTAAAAAATGATGGATTTTGGGAGCTTTAAGTTTCATGTGCTAAGATCAAGCTCAAGTTAAGCTGTAATTTCATGGGGAAGAATTTTTTTTTTTTAACTGTAAATCTTGTTCTAATGAAAAGGCATCTTTTTTAATCCAAAAATGAAAAACTAATTTCATTTTTCCTGTCTTGCCACAAAGAAAAAAGTGAATAGATTTCAATTTTTACTCTCAACTGTTTCTATTTGTGGATGTTATCTGTATATATGCACCTCTATTATTATACCACAACAACTTTTACTCAATTGTTAATTGATCTTACTTTGGAATCTGTTTAACATTTCAGATCAATCTTGCTTACAAATTATAAGAAAACATAGTTGTTATTCACAAGAACATGATTCAAAAGGAGGGTTCATCCTCTGTAAGTTCATCACCTCTACAAATGTTCTCCCTTATGTCTCATTCGCCCGGTTTAGGATCACCATATCCCTGTCTTAAAGACATGAGGTCTGAAGAAAGAGGCCTTTGTCTAATCCATCTTCTTGTTGCTTGTGCTAATCATGTTGCTTCCGGAAGCTTCGAAAACGCCAATATAGGCCTCGAGTATATCTCACATCTCGCCACTCCTTATGGCGATACAATGCAAAGAATCGCTGCATATTTCTCCGAAGCTCTTGCGGACCGAATGCTTAAAAGCTGGCCCGGATTGCACAAAGCCCTCAATTCTACCAAAATAGCTTCCATTTCCGAGGAAATTCTCGTTCACAAATTGTTCTTCGAAATTTGTCCGTTTTTGAAGCTTTCGTATGTGATTACAAATCAAGCGATTTTGGAAGCTATGGAAGGGGAGAAAGTTGTACACATTATTGATTTAGATTCGTTCGAGCCCGCTCAATGGATTAGTCTTATTCAAGGTTTGAGTGCTCGGCCCGAAGGTCCACCCCATTTGAGAATTACGGGCGTTCATGAACGTAAAGAGGTGTTGGATCAAATGGCGCAAAGATTAAACGAAGAAGCCGAGAAATTGGATATCCCTTTTCAATTTAATCCCATCATTAGCAAATTGGAAAATCTTGACGTTGAACGCTTACGTGTGAAAACCGGAGAGGCCGTTGCCATAAGCTCAACACTAAAGTTACATTCTCTTTTGGCCGTCAATAATTGTAATAACTCGAACATGGTCCGTGGGGCCCACATGAATCCAACCACTCTCGACGATTTTCTCGAGAAGGGCGTCGTAAATAGCGCGGGCCCGCCAAAAATGACGAGTTTTTTGAACGCGTTATGGGGTCTTTTGCCGAAGATAATGGTGGTGACCGAGCAAGAATCGAACCATAATGGGCTCAAATTGATGGATCGAATAATGGAGGCGTTAAACTTTTACGCAGCGCTTTTTGATTGCTTAGAATCAACAATGCCGAGAGCGTCTATAGAGCGTCAAAAGATTGAAAAGATGTTATTTGGTGAAGAGATAAAGAATATTATAGCATGTGAGGGCATGGATAGAAAGAAAAGACACGAGAAGCTCGAGAAATGGATTCATAGGCTCGAATCGGCTGGTTTTGGTAAGGTGGATTTAAGCTACCATGTTATGATGCAGGCTAAGAGATTATTGCAAAGTTATAACTATGATGGGTATAAAATCAAAGAGGAAAATGGATGTTTTATAATTTGCTGGCAAGATCAACCACTATTCTCTGTTTCGGCATGGAGGTTTAAACGGTATTAGAAGAAATTATTAGTGAATATTGTTATTTTCTATCATTGTAGTTATTTTGTGTTAAGATAAAATACTGAGTTTATCTGTTTATTCCCTTCACATAATGTGCTGAGGGGAAGATAGATTGTAGTATCTAGTGCTGTAATACAATCCATCATTTTATCTGATCATCATGGAGTGAGTACAGGGCTGGTTGAAACTTGAAAATGGACTGTTATTTACAGTTTAAGGCTTTATTTGTTTATGTTTTTCTAGTAAATAATTTTAAACTTTTTCGGGCATGTGTGAGAAAATAACATGATATTGTTTTTCTGTTCTTAGAAGATGTTTGGAAATTTGAATATATGTTAAATTGAAAATGATTGATTGATGTAAAGAAAGAATGATTTAATTAGTAAAATGCACTTCACCAACTAGTCGAGTTTGATGATTTTTTTGAGTCCGATCTCGTAAAATTAAGTTCAACGAGCTCAGGCTTGTAAACCTTTGAGCTCGTCAACCTTAAACTATACGTGGAAATTTTGAAGTGAATAAGAATTGCTATTTACGTGCTTCCTTCAGTTTTCAGCACAAGAATTTATCATCTTTTTCCCAAAAATTCTAAAGTTTGGTGAAATTCTGATCTGCTTTTGTGGCAAAACTTGGACATATATATATATATATATAGTCCAGTGGTGGCTTACTGCAATTATTTTATAAGCTAGCCTGAAACTTGCATCAAATATAAATAGTTTCCAAGTAATTTGGTGATATGTATATATATTGTCTTCTTGCAATGTATGCCATGTCATATTGTGTAATCTCCAATAATTTTCTAGAATTTAAGGGCTTCTGCAGAGTAAAAACACAGTGATAACTTTGATTTTCTCAGTTCCAACAAACACCAAGTTATACGACACACAAGTACCAGGAGTTTAAGGTACAAACTGTTACATAGAGAACAAATATTTGAAAAAAAAAAAAAAAAAACTAAAACATCATACATGAAAACACTAGATAGTTTAAATATTCATTTGATTACCATTCCATTTAGTTTCTCTTTAAACGGGATGTTCTTCTTCGAGTTATCCTGGAATGAATAAAATTTGGCCTCGATAAATGCCTGGACATTTTTATCGTTTAGATTGAAATACATAAAAAATATAACATAATTCTTATTTTACCTGACTGATATTTAGTTGCAGGCCTGGACTGTTCTTGCATGGTCGAATCCCGAGGTATGCCTCATATGGAGTTCACATTTGGTTATTGGCATAACTTTCTCGAATGCTTCAACTAACAGTTCGACTTTTCTCTTTCGTGCTGGGCCGAGTTTTGTGACTGCTTGTCTAAGTGCATAATCCACCATCCATTCCTCTGCGTTCTTCTTTTCGTCCAGCTCTTGGTGCCTAAGATCCACCTTCTCTGAATCTGGATCGGGATCTTTTGGTAAGAAATTCGGTGCTCGTGGATTGAAATTGTGTCCTAATTCATCACAGTTTTCGATAGGCTTTTTGCGTTTGGATTTAGCGCCATTCAAGCAACTTTCTTCAGATTGTTCAGATACAATTGGGCTCAAAGTGTTGATATTTTCAGATTTATTGCAACCTTTGTCAAACTGGTCCTGATTTTGAATATTTTCTTCAAAAGAGAACTCATTGATTAGACTATCCAGATAGTTATATGAGCCAGTCGATTCATTATCACTGCTGCTAGAAAATGGGTTCGAGTTGAAACTCTCTTCGTCAAACGACTGTTGCAAAACTTCATCCGCCATAAGTTCATTACAGCAGCCACCTTTGTTGTCTGAATTGACTAAATTGAGTAATAACTCATTTTCGGGCGAGTATTCATAATCATCATCAAGATACAGAGATTTGTGGCTAAGAATATCCCATTCCATATCAGAAGCTTCATTATACTCTTGAATCGAAGATGGTAAAGAGACCATATCAGAAGCTTCATGAGTTTTGCTTATGTCCATTGAATCAACAGTTTCATGATTACCATCATCATCATTACAACAAATTGATGCATCTACATGTGTCTCAACATTCTTTTCTTCATGATCTTCCTTTTTCTTACTGTAGATTTCAACAAAGAAATCAATACTCTCCTCTTCAGAGCCCTTCAAATCATCTTTATCGAAAAGTTTCTCATCGGGATTCTCTTCAATATGTTTCATTGGAATCTTTATGCTCCTCTGATTCTTGATCAAGATCCTCCTCTCAGACAAGAATCTCTTCAAAGGTGGCAAAGCAGGGCGATGAAGATGACCATTAAGAGAGCAGTAAGTATATGGGCACACTTTAATGGCCGATTTCCCATCTGATTCTGACCCTCCATGATTAAGCTCGAGATAACTAGGAAACTTGCAATCTTTCAAAGTCGACGAACAAGTCGATCTTTTTACATCACACAAAACAGCTTTCGAAAATTTCTTTACTCTTGCTGGCTTAAAGCTTGGATTTTTTGTCAAGGTTCTCATCGTTTTCAAACTAGCCGTTTTCGTTGCTTTATTACCATAGGATACAAGTTTTGAACTTTTTCTTGAAAAAATTGAACTATTAGGACTAGTTTGAGTATTCTTGGAACTCACCTGTGATTGCTCCTTTCTTGCATGAGAACTTGTGGTGGGCTTCATGTAATTTGGTGGTTTTTTATGTGGTGGTGCTGCACCTCCGGCAGGAGGAGCAAGGGCGGCAACAAGCTCCGGTGGTGGTGGTGGCGGCGGCTTTGCAGGCTGTTTTTTGACATGCCTTGTAGATTTCGGAGAACGTGGGCTATCGAGTTTGGTGGAGCCCGATTTCTTCATCTTCTTTGTTTTCAATTCAGTTTGATGATGCAAAGAAGATGATTTGAGGTGTAACAATTGGTTTTTGGTTTTAATATGATCAAGTTGAAGGGTAAGTTTGTTGGCCACCTTTCTTTGCACCATTTTTGAAGAAATGCTTTGTTTTGGCTTTGTGTTGTGGAGTTTTCGCAGTAGAAGGAAAGTGGATTGCTTTTGTGGTATTGTTTATTGTTGAAATCAAATAAGAAATGCCAAGTTTTGGTATTGCTTTTAGATGGCTTTTTTTTTTTTTTTGTTTTTCCAATTTGGAGTATTGAATTTTTGAATAAGGTTGAGATAAGTATCTGTCTATCTGATGCTGACCCTGCACTAACTTTGATTCTGGGTCCTTATATTGTGACAACAATAATATATTTTATATATGATATTAATTAGTTATATATAATATTAATTAGTGCTCTAATTATTTTTTGTTATGATTAATGTGGTGATGTAACCCGGATGCTGCGGATAAGGATTGGGGTGGTTTCAGGCCTTTATTTGTTCCTTTTTTTTTTAATAATTGTATACTAACACGAGTCTTTAACTGTCTGATAATTCCCTTAGGGTGTGTTTGGATTGAGTGATTTGAAATTCATGAATTTCAAATTCATCGACAAATTCATTTAAATTTGTTTGGATGATGATGAATTTCAAATCCCTCCCCATTCATTTTAAGCTCTTTTCTCCACAACTATGGTGGATTTCAAATGACACCTAAATTGAAATCTTTCCTTCAAATTCACTCCTCAAATCCAAATCCATCGATCCAAACGCACTGTTAATATAATTTGGAAAATTCATACTAAGATTATCTTTAATATAATTTGGAAAATTCATACTAAGATTATCTTTGACAGTTAGAAAAGTATATCAATTTAGTTGGTCAGAGAGCCTCCATTGCTGGCTAAATATGAAATATATGAAAATTGAATTGACTACTCAATAAAAGGGCGAATAATGGGATTGCAGACTTTATAATATATTTTGAAGTGTTAATATCAATAAACACCACAATTATATCAAATAAATTAATATTTGTATAACATCTTGGAATAAATAAATAAATAAATAAATAAAAAGACATTTTGAGATTAAATGTATGAGATATATAATAAAAAAGAAGTTTTGTTGTGATATAAATTTGACTAGTGAAAGTCGTTAGTGGATTTCCTTTTGCTGGAATGGGCGGCAGGAAAGCTGCCGCCCAATTGGGGGCCACAGGGAGCGTATATCGTACAGTAAAAGAAAACCCCACGCATGCATATTTGTTTTGCTCACTTTTTTAATTATACTTTATGCCTTCTTATAATTGCAAAATTTTATTGTCCTAAAGGTTGAATCCCCAACCCCAAGGGCCCCCCATGCCCCGGCCCGACAGAGCTATGGGAAGAATAAATTATGGTAACCCAGCCAATCACAGGGGCTAGACCAGTGCCCACTGCGCACAAGGAGCCCCCCTCACTTGAGAGGTTGCTCCCACAGTGCCGCTGGTGGGACTCGATCCTTGGTCATTGTCCAAACTTCACCCTTCTGTGACCAACTGGGCTGCCCATGCGGGCAATTGCAAAATTTTATGATTTAATTTTACTGCCATGTGTTATAAATTTTGTTACATTTAATCACGTAATTTTTAAATAATTTTTCATTTAATCTCAACATCCTTAGTTCGACATTACTATAATCAATTATTTTTTAAAAAAATTTATGTATGAACACACTTACACATATATTATATTTAATATTATAATTTTTTTTTTTATGACAAGGGAACTCGCAGCCGCTACCGTTAGGTGCGCACTGGGTAAACCCCACTCTTGTGTAATAGCTTGCAAACCACACAAGAGAGGTAAACCAACCTAGGTTGTGTAATACACTTACACTTATTAATATTATAATATTTTCATTCAATATAATGTGTCTTTTATGCAGATCAAAATATTGACTAAACAAGTTGACTTTTAAAGTACGGTGAAAAATATGAAATATTTTTATAGCTATGAGAATAAATATAAAAAATTCATAATGAATAAAATTAAAATTAACCTTCAAATAAGTCACTTGATAAAAAGTCAATTTCCCCTTCTATTATCTTATGCTAAAATAAATCTTATATTAAAATATTTATATATACACTTTTAGCTTATGTATATAAAAATGCATAAATTAAAACTATAATATCCTAGTAAAATTTATTTTTCATCTTGTATTAAAAGCTAGTATATTTTGAAGTTAAAAAATAACTTACAAATATAAAAATTGACATGAAATTAAAATCGAATAAGTAATTGGATTGTTATTTTTACATAAAATATACTCTATATTCAAACTTATTCAAACTTATGAAAGATTCATTGTTATGCATTCTAATATTGACAATAATTTCCCTTTTATATCCCTTTTATAGTATCACATTAACTAATAAGATATATATATATATATATATTGTTTTGAAAAAGAAAACACAAGAGGTGGCATAGACTTATAGAAGTATAACAACTAAATAATACAAAATTTGTCAGTACAATTAATTAGATACGAAGTACCATATAAGCCAAATTCTGGGTCCAGTTTACAGAACAACATTTTAGACCAAGGCTTTTATTCAACTTGCCCTCAGTTACAACAGGGCATTTGAACTTGAATCAATTCTGATACTATGGACCTCCATTCTCTTCGTTGTTCGACTTACCACCATCATCAGGTAACACCATATCCTCGTCCACACCATTTGCTGAGATACGCATATCAATATCCATGGTTTCTGCATTCTCCACACCATTTTCTTCAGATGCATCATTTTCTATAGAGACTGGTTCTGGATAAGCTGCTATATGATTTAACTGATGGCTCATTACAGATGCCTGGTTAAGTCAAACATAAAAAAAGTCTATTAATTTCCAAATTTTGAATTTCTGCTCTCAGGAAAGATAATAAATAATGTATTAAAAACAATTATAATCAGCGTGGTAACAGAATCAATACATCTAAAGGCTCAACGAACATTTTGATCAATTTCTTGAACAAGTACATTAAGAGAATTATGTTATCAGACAGAGAAGTGTGGTTTTGTTTCTTCAGCAAATATTATAACATGTTGTAACTTGTAACAGAAATTTCTCCCCACTTTAATACCCCAAGTCAAATTCCAAATTGTATTTGATAATCCACATCAATTTAAAATAGGGGTGGCAAATAGGGTGGGTTTGAGTTGGTTCTTAAATGGGTTGGGTTCTTCATTTAAGGTGTGACCAAACTCAACCCAAAAAAGAACCAAACTCAACCCAAAAAGGAACCAAACTCAACCCAAAAGGGAACCAAGCCCAACCCAACTAAAAACCTTGTTCGTTGTTTCTTGTATTTTAGATTATTGGCAAGCAATTTGGGCCTAACTTGAAATTTAGTTGGGCCCAACTTGGAACCATATTGAAATCAATTAGGAACCAAATAAAACTTCCTTAGGAACCATGTTTTGGACAATTTTGCCACCCCTAATTTAAAACATCAACCATCTTTATTCGGGTAATGATGAGAATACCTGGTAGACCTGATGTATCTTGTAATTCACAATGTCAGCCATCTCATCAACGCCACCGACAAATTGTGTGGGTCCCGTTTCCTCAACACGACGATCAGTAAATGCTGTGGCCTCATTTAGATTTAGAGCAAGATGATCAGGCCTCTGAAGCAGAAGTTGAAACGTCGGTTGTAGTTCATAGCACTGTTCAAACAGAGAACGCCGACAGAATACATAAAGCCCCAACCGAGCACGAGACATTGCGACAACCAATCTTCTTACATCACGAAGGTGGCCCACAAAGCGAGTACGAACGAGAGACAATAAAATAAAATCATTTTGTTGTCCTTGAAACTTGTCCACAGTGGTTACCTGCAGTTAAAAATATAAATGACAGCAATGACAAATTGTAGAAGGATGAACGAGTAAGTATACAAACAAGCACATCCACTATATACAGTCATTTACGCAATCCCAAGTCCAGGGCACCAGGATAATAATACATAACCCTGTTCGGTTTAGATTGTATTTTAGATTAAATCTGGAAAACTGATTCAATTACTATTTTAATCTAACAACATTTCTTGGTAGTCCTGAAACATTACTTAACTAGAAATCAGTTATCTTAAACTTGGTTATCTAGACCATCAATGTAATCACTGGGGATAAAAATCAAACTGAAGAATCTAGTAACAACAAACTTCAACACAAGAAAATTATTGCAAAACTTGCCAAACGCACTAACTATACAATTGAATATATGTTAAAAAATCAATTTTCTAAATCCATAACCAAACAGGCATATAGAAAAGATGATCCCACATAAATTGATTATTCTACTGCTGATTAATCATCTAAGCATACTTAAAAAAAGATAATCTAAACCAACAGACCTCAAGTACCTTGTGTGGTGGACCCATGAAGTCATACAGGACATCATGATTTCAAAAATTCATTTTTCCAAATTAAAAACCATGAAGTGGTTTAGTAAAATTTAGTACATAACTAGTCTCAATCAACTATTTAAATAATCATAATCAGAAAAATAATCTAAACAACACACGTTAAATTACCTTGTGTGGTGGACCAATAAAGTCATACGGTACGCATCGTCTGTTAATAACATCACGAATCAAAAGTTTCTGACCATTGTATGTAGTCAGTATGGATATTTTGCTTGCTGGATACCCAAGTAAACGCATGTAGATATACACACTAACAAGGTACTCAGCCTCTCCTTCATTTTGATAGAACCAGGGAGAAGGAGCACTCTCACCTCTCCCATGGTAATCAGGAACATCCACCAATTGATAGTCATATGAAAATCCAGCATTTGCTCTATGGAAGATATCATTTTGCCTAACATACGGAAGATCGCCAAGGTCTTTATATCTCCAGTTATAAAGTCTCGCTAAACTAGGCCTAGCTCTTCCCTGGGCATTGAGCTCAATATATGGAATTCCCAGACGCACAAATCTTGTGAACAAGCTTTGATCCATATGGCTGTACTTCTGAAAAGCCATATTTTTCACAACAGGAGGCAGTTGATGATGATCACCAATCAATATACATCGTTTAAGCCGAGCATAACCATCTTCTTGCCTTTGGAGCAACATAGGAATGAAAGTTTCAATCTCTAAAATCTGAGCACTTTCTTCCATTAACAAATTGTCATACTTAAAGCCCAAATTCAGAAAATCTTTCCGCTTAAGAGCTGCGTGGGTGCAAGTCATGGCTACTATTTTCGCTTGCTTGGTCATAAGGTAATTTGATCTATCAACTGTTGATTTGAGTAATTCAAATGCCCTACACTCCTCAAGCTCCTTAAACATAATTTTCAGGTGCCGGAAGCAACCCTTGGCTGCATGCATGTCTTTATCAAAGGACTGGCCTGTAAAAATCGGCTTTGGAGTATCAGAAAAGAACTCCTTAAAAGGAAAACGGTCCTGAATGAATGATGGTTTATCTTGATTCTTTGCACAATCAGCCAAAAATTGTTCCCAACGTGAGTACACTTGAGTCAACCAGAAGTATCCAGCAGTTTCACAAGTATATGCTACATCCCCAGATAGTTGTAGAGATCTGGCAAGGTGCTCCACTTCACCAAGGAGTTCCAATCGCCGAACTAGCATGGCATTCACCCGGCCTTGGCGACTGAAGTCAAGGTCAGTTGCCAATTCTTGCTCACCTTGACCAAGCCGAAGTAGATACCGAGCCGGCACATCCCTCTGAAATCATGAATCGAACACGATGTTTAAAAGCATTCAAACTTTACAAATCACAAAGATCATAAAAACTTATTCTTATAAGTAGTTTGCGTAATTGGGGTTTATAGTTGCTAAGGAGGGAGTTATGAAGTGCTCACTTACCTCCATTATCTTTTCAAAAACATCATTCAAAGCCTGATTTGAATGAGTAATTATCAAAGTTCTCTGAGAAGGGCAATTGTGGTAAAGAACATTCAAGATTTGCACGGCTGTATCTGTCTTCCCTGTTCCAGGTGGACCGACCACCATAGTTAAGCCAGGCTGAATACCCGATGTGATAGCTCCAATCTGCATTATAAAACATACAATAAGCAACTAGATTTTCAGCAGTCGTAATTTTGTGAACAAGACTAATTTTTTTAGACAACATAGGATATAAAGAATGAGTTGTATCTTGTAAGATATGAAAAAAAATATATGCAAATGTTTGAGGAAGCTACAATCCATAGGTTTTAAAATAATAAACATCACAGGAGAGCCGGACACTTCAAGCACAAGGTTATAAGATTATTACACATTCAGTAAAAAAGCCACAATAATGATTAAGCATTCTGTTGGAGGGAACCACTGGCTTAAACATAAAAATCATGTAAGAAGATTTCAAAACATATTTGTTGTAGCATGAATTATCAGTAATCATACTACAACATTGTTGGTTGTTGTCAACACTACTTCTGGAACATCAGTCAACATTTGAGATGTTTATTATGACCTTTACTACATGTTATATTTTAGTAGACTACAACAAATCAATTGGGCTAAAAAGATTCTCAACAAACATTATGGAATCATTTTAATGAAAGTATCCAAGCACCTGCGTTGGAGTAAATCTAACAGAATTTTGCTTCGGTTGATCTTGGGGATATGGCCCTGGATCAGGAGGGATATAAGTCTCAACTAGAAGCTTTATTTTATCAGAATGATCATCTTCCATACTGGTAGCATCTTTTGAAGATTTCACATTTCCAGGTAAAGCATGGACCTTGCCTTCAAGATTCTTGGGAAACTTAACACGGAATGGGGGACAAGGATGCAAATTCTCTGTGCCATCTGAATTTATAAAAGAAACCTGAATAGAATAACACCAAAGAGATGAAAATTGTAAAGAAGAGTAATTATCATAAGTGCATAACTAAGGACGGCTCGCATTTATACTGCAATAGATAACACCAAATCATGTGAACAGAAGACAAAAACCTGATAATTCGGAAAACACTCTTTGACATGAGCAGCATCAAGGAAAGTGTCTTTGAAATCAACCGTTTCAAGGAGGTCGGGCATATTGGTCCATTGCGCTGCAGAAGGATTCCCATAACCCAAAAATATGTCATGCAACCAATCAGGAACAATACAGGTTTCATTCATCAGATCCCTTATGGATTCCAAAATTGCTTTGAAGTTGTTTTCCTTGGGTTTCCGCCTCATCAATATGTTAAATGTGCCGTACACATCATCTGCCCCCTTCTCTGCAATATCAGAAACATCCATATGATATTGGGCTGTATCCAATGCAATAGTCACAGTTCTCAATTCTCCTTTAGGAGGCTTCCACTCATCACGCTTGATTCTCCCTGTAAAATCATTCATGAGAGACCCCTCCTCGTCACGTACTTCAATTATTTCACATCCGCGTACATACTGAAGACCAAGCTTCTGTGGAACAGTTGCATTGGCTGCCTCTTCCTCACTTAGAGGTTCAAATGAAGGGCGAATGGACAGCAAAAATAGAACATCGTGCTCCTTAAGGGAATTCCATTCAGATCTGATTTGTGCTTTGTAGCTGGAAATACTAAAAGTAACCTCTGCTGTCACCGCAGATGGTTTTACTTCCCCAATATTTGGTTGTTTAACTTCCCTAATCTTGAAGTCTTTGATTGGTACAGCCATTCTTGACCAACCACGAAAAGCAGTTTCTCCTTCATTGTTAATATATGGGAGAAGATGTGGCACAGCTTCTTGAATATCCTCACGAATTTCATACGTTGACTCAAGGCGGAAGAGGTTAAAGTTCCTAAGAAGGTAATCGTGGAGTGTTAAAAACTGTAAATTAAGCTTTGGAAGTGCCAGACACCCTTCACCAGAATAGTTGATGCTTGGCACAAGGCTTTCGTCCCACATTACTTGCTCATTGGGATATAGTGGAAGAGCATTGATCGCCTCTTTCTGAGACTGGTGTTTCTCAAAGAACGAAACCATGACTTCTATAAGGAAGTCAACTCTTTCTGACCAAGGATCATTCTTTGACACCAGTTTGAGCTGTCATATTCCACAAAATTAAGAATTTCAGAGATGGAGCAAACACAACAATGTAACAGTAGCAAAAGCCAAATGAAATGTACACATTGACAAACAAACTAAAGAATATAACTGTCGGGAAAAACAGGATCTAGTTAATATTCTCTCAGTATTTCGTTATTACATTAGCTTTACACACTGCAGATCAGTAAAGCAATAAGAGACACAGAAGTGAAGAACTTTCAAATAATGCAAAACCCCTGATCAATTAATTCATTCCTATTCCAATTAAGTTATTGCACTCCATATCAACTCTAAAACTACAGGTTGCTAAACCTTGACTGACTTTGGAGGGGGCTCCTGAGACAATTAACTCCAAGGATCCATGTAGTTGAAGCATAGGCATAAATAGAAGGCTTTATACTTGGGTGTAATCAGGTTAAAATGGGATGTACGCATCAAATATGACCCTGTCCATATGTAAGACAAGAAACAGAATGAGCCATGGGTACTAAGATACATCCAAACTCTCCATTGTAGTTACAAATAGGATTTATTTTACAAATTAGACATACAGGTTTACCTTCCAGCATGATTTTTCATAAATAAAAGCTTATGATGATAATAAAAACATATCTATCCTGATGCTTTTTCTTATACATATGTCAAAATTTTGGAAGTGGCAGCAGTGGTTTCGCGAGGGTTGGGGGGAGAAGTGGTATCATTTCAAAATCTAAGAAGCAAGCACTAGTCACTAATTACCGGACAAGAAAAAAATAACTGTCTTCACCCTCAATCTCCAAGTGCACTATATTTTCCTCCAAACAACCCCGTCTCTGTTTATATACATAAAGATTGGCTTAGCATAAACCTCATTATTGCTTTGTTTCTTTCTCCTTCTCCCTGCCATTTTAACTTCAGGTTGCAGCCTATAGGCCTTTCGATCGAACCAGCCAGGGATCTTCTTTACTTACTAGAAAAAGCAGGGAATCAGCTAGGATCTGATTTCACTCAAACAGATTACTTCAACTAGTATTTTTGATACGCTTAAATCTTCAAGTGGTTAAAATAGACAACTAAATTATACAGACTGCCATAGATTTTCATATATTCCTTTAAACGCTAGAAATAGCAATCTCTACTGCAGAAATGTATAATCTATACATTTTCTGCTGCAAATTTAATGCTCACAGCAGGCATAAGAAGTCTGCTTTTAGCTAGCATACAATAACGTCATTTGGAGAAAGCAGGCGACATTTCAAAGAAGATACTCATCATATTCAAACATCAGATATAACTTACGACAATTACCAAATTTACCAAACATTTTTCTGCTAATTAATAATGAGCAGATGATGTACATTAAATATATATAATCTTTTCTTTACTGATATATGCTCAAGAGAATGTTTGGCCACGTTACTGACCTTACTGCATACTAAATCTCTCAACCCTTCTGGAGAGAGTACTGAAAGTTTTTTGGACAGGTCCGGACGCCTGTTGATTGCACCAATGTTGGCCAACGCAAGTTCACGTAACTACAAAAAGAAAAGATGACTGTTAAGATATGTTTTTGCCAGAACAGAACACGGAATAAAAAGTTTCCCATTCAATGTGAGTAATCATAGGATTAATTCTGTACAACATACCTTGGGAATTTTTTTTGACGCAAGAAGCTGAAACGCCTGCAGGCGCTTATAATGAGCTTGAAGCACCTCATCATCAGTCATTTGTCTACCTTTATGATCATCAATTTCAAAACCTTCATAATACTGAAGCAAGTCCACTAACTGAGCAAAAAGTTTCCCTTTTTCATGCCTATAGAGAGCACTTAAATGACATTTGGAGATAACAGCAACATCAGCAACTAGAGGCCTAACAAACCTGCAGTTGGGACATGTTAGCAATCCTATCTCATTGTTAAATGAAATAGGAGAATTCCCACATTGTGCATAGAAAAGATAGATAGCAAGTTCATTCTACATTTCACGCAAAAATATTACTAAAATAGAAAATAAATTGAAAACTTAGCTACCAACAGGAACCAATGGCCAATAGGAGTTCCCAGTAGAAAAATCACATGTACAGCTCCATGATGGGAATATCTAAGTTTACCGACAAAATTATTTTGGTGCATCAACTTTAACGTCTTTAAAAATATGCTTAAGATTTGTACGCAACAGACAAAAACAGGAAGGTCCAAAACTGTCGAGAACAAGTCTAAAAAAATATTCAAGACAACAAATGTGCTTAGCAGTAACACAAGCTCAAGTTCAAGCGAAAACTATGAAAAGAACATCACTAGTTTTAGCTTAATCCCACCCACCTGAGACGAGATCATGATAATGGAAATTAAGTAAATAAGATCACATTCACTAAATCAGGCGTACAAAAGAAACGAAATTGTCATATAACCACTACAAACAATACCTCCTTGTTGGCAGTTGGCTCAAGAGATCAATAAGGAACTCCATAAACCTTTCACAATATAGAACGCAGGCATCATCCACATCTTCATTACCATGTCCATCAGCCAGATCATTCTCCTCGGCAGTTTTTAGTTTACAAGGAAAAACCTCAGATTCAAGCACCTGGTAACATAGAGGACAAAAAAATTTGTATACTCAGTGTCTGAGTACTCAGCTAAGATGACAAAAGATCCAGATGGCTGAATCATACCTTCAGGAATTCCTCAAGTAGATTTCTCAAGAAATTTGCTTCTACCATGGTTGTGGGGTCAAAGTCTTCCCCTCGTTTAGCTGCATCCTTGGCACGCTTTGCAATTCTTCTCCATTTCTTGATTAGATTTTCATTTAGACAAAGTTCCATCTACAACTCGGGGAGCAAAAATATCAGATTGGGGGCAGATTAGCAAACATGTCATCACTTCATTGAACACAGAAAGAAAATACACTTTCTTTAAAATCAAAAAAGTAAAATATGATTCATACCTGAAAACGGCCATATGATAGGCTATGCCAACACTCCATGCTTGCTAATCTCATAATCTTTTCACTGACTATGTCATCTTCCAGGCTCTATCAAAGTCACAGAAAGAGACCAAAAAACAATAAAACTTAATGCAAACACAATCATTTTCGGAAAAAGAGTCCACGCAAGTCGCAAACCATGAATTCATAACAGCCACAAGATTACTATTCTTTACCATATATATTCCTGGAGAGGTGAACATGTTCTAGGCCCCTTTTCAACATAAATTTTCATGGGGACAGAAGTGAGGAAGTCATGGTATTTGTTCTAACACCTTCATCCCCAATCCGGAGATTAGGAATAGAAAGGACAAGAGACACAACAATGCAACTTCTTTCATAGACTAATTTGATGTAACGAGTAAGAGATTCCAAGGTGATGCAATATCTCCTGGAGCAACTTCATAGTAGCCATATGCTTCTGACTGATTTACTTTTCAACTCACGTATTTGTAAGGTGATCTAATTTGGTCCAGATTTACCTAAAACCATCTAGCAGCTGTAATCACCGGAAATTATGGATAATGCAATCAAAGATGGACATAGTCGGAGCATGTACACATCTCGGGCAAGTTGTAATCATAAATAACTTATAAGATGAGAATACAACAAAAGAAATAAAAAATGACTGCTGAAATATTAAAAGAGACGAATCCAAAAATAAAAGTTTGAAGTGTTTAAGAATCCGCGATGTCTTAACCATGAACTCGATGAAAAGGAACCTAAGAAATGAACCAATGCCATAGTTGTAAATGAAATCCAAACGTTCTATCTGTATAAGAGTAAATTAGTTAAATAGACCAACACTTCATGCCATTTAGTAATAATTGTCACATAAGACAGTTGCTGAAGATAAATGAGTGCATTTTACACAGGACTAGGACGTATTAGTCCAAAATCCAGATCACATCATAAACAGAAAATGGAATGGCTTAATTGATGATAAAAATAAAAGAAAAGAACCCCTGAAAACATCTATAAGTGCAAATTAAGCACAAATCGAACAACACAGTACCTGAAAAGCATTGATCATAAAAAGTAGATAATTCGTCTTCTCTGCAATGGTTAAGCTTCTTCCCTGCATCCATACGAAAGCAAACAATCATTAAAGATTGATCTCTATATCACAAAACTGTTTACTAAAAATCACAGAATTATATTGAAGTATGTATATAAATTGTGCAATATTGCCTTTGTATGTATGTCATTACATATCCAAGGGTTGAACGTAGGGATGTAAACGAGCCGAGCTCGAGCCGAGCTTGGAGATTTTTCCAAGCTCGAGCTCGAGCCTCAATAGACGAGCTCGAGCTCGAGCTCGTCGAGCTTAAAAGTTCCGAGCTCGAGCTCGTGGGCTTGGGTTCGAGCTCGAGCCCGAGCCCAAGCTCGCGAGCTCGAGCCCGAACTCGAGCCGAGCCGAGCTTTTTTTATTTTATTTTTTATTTAATATATATTTATTAATTATTTAATATATATTTATTAATAAAATAATAAAATAATAATATATTTAAAAAATGAAAAAGCTCGCGAGCCGGGCTCGCGAGCTTTTTTCAGAGCCAAGTGGGCTCGAGCTCGAGCTCGACTCAGAGCTCGAGCTCGTTTGAGACGAGCCGAGCCGGCTCGCGAGCCAGCTCGGCTCGTCTTACACCCCTAGTTGAACGCCATCATGCTCATGAATATTTAAAATGTAAAAAGTTTAAGGAATTCATCATCAAAAACAAAATAGCGAAGTATGACAACAGGCTAGTTGAGGAAGGAGCTTGCGGATACCAGCACCAAGGACATGAAGATTCGGAAGAAATAAGAACCACTAGATGACAATAAAAACTGCTGATTGATTGCAGCTGCCTTCAACAACAATGACCATGTCTTAACAATCATTAAACAAGGTCCAAAATTGCCTGTAAATATCAGTACTTCACATGGAAAAAGTATCAAACTACGCAAAGGTTTGTATCATTTCTTGACTACCATTAAGTTCCTCTATCGTTAAGGCTGTCAATACAGTGCATGACAACAGATACTAAATATGAAAGACTTCATAAAGCATATTGTTTAATAGTCAAGTATCAAAAAAAATCTCAAAGTCACAGGCTATATCCAAAACGAGTCAGAGATTAATGTGCCAGTTAGGTTTATCTTATAATTTTTCGTGAGACAGACAGGAAGCTCTACATTAGCAATTACATCATTGTCATTAACTTCAACTAGCATATGCAATAAGTACAATGAAGAAACAAAGCTATAGATAAAAAGAGGAAATGTACTGATTCAGGAAATAACGATCAGAGAAAAGCACATGTCGAGGATTAGTTTTGACTTTTGAATGAAGAATCAGAGAAAAGCACATTAGACCTACAAATAATTATGCCAATTGGCAATTGGCGTAACTCAATGAAGAAATATGGGCCAAAAAGTTTCAAATTATGAACAAAAAAATACCTCTTTCAGGCGAAGAACCCTCTCAAGAAACGCTTTAAACATATCCCTCTTCTCATAAAAGCATATCCAAGCAGCCACATTCTCTCGAAACTGCAAGTTATTTATGTCATCAGTACTTCTCTAAAAAAGAGAGAGAGAAACAAGAACTTGATCCATACTGGCAATCTCATGCTTAAACAGTTTCTTCTTTCATTCCCAACTGCATAAGTATAACGTAAACTATTTATTCATTCATCATAATCAATTTTGTTAAGCATATTGTAACCTCTCACACAAACATAGAAGTCGAGCAGCTAGTTAGCTCAAGTTATCCCAGCAGCCAGTAAACCTTTAGTCAAGCACATATTAGCTTCCAAGAAATAGAATCAAGTGAAAACATGAAAGACAGAAGTATACTGTCCTTCTGCACAATGTTTTTGCCAATCAAATAGTAATCACTCATGCAATTAAGTAATCAAAATGATGAATTAACTCCTATCTTTATACCTTCTCATTGACCATGAGTAGCATTGACATCACATGCTCAAAAGAAGCAGTCTCCGGGTTAAAGTTTGGCCAAAGGTAATTCTCCAAGTACTGACTCACTTCGAGTATCATAACCCTCTGCAATGGCACTGGCTTCCTCCCTCCTATATTCAACAACAATTGTAAATTTAAAACTTGACTTACTCAATGAATATCCATATCATCGTGAACAAAACAGGGATATCAATGCAGATACATAACTTTTTTACAGGTTTTATCCACACTTGCATACATCAAAAGGACATCATTATTTAATTACTTTCAACAATTTCACATTCATATTCAGACTTCCTAAAGACTTTTAAAGTCTTGTAATATAATGACACTGCATCCTCTAAGACAGCAGCCTCAAAGTTGTTATCTGGTTCTCAAAGCCATAATTCACGATTCTAGAACTTAATAAGCACCATAAGAACCACATACTTTGCCTCCATTTTTTGGCTATGGCAGTCAGCCACAGTTCCAGAGAAAGGTGCAATTAAACACAAATTTTGCACGTTATTTACTTCGAAAAGCTACATTTCCTAATAGTGCAAGGAACAAATGAACAATTAGAATGAAGAACACAAACCCTACGTGCCCACTGTCTCTTAGCCTAGTAGTAAGACTGAGGTCCCCGGCCACAACTTAAAGGTCATGGGTTCCATCCACTAGATGTGTGCGTTATTTGTACCCCGTTTGTAGTTCGTTGTTACTAGATTGTACTATCAGGAAATTGCTGATGACTATTGTTGAAATGATATTAGATGTAATTATGTTACAGTCTCATTCAAAAAAAGGAATAACACAAACCCTACACGATATAACATAAGAGCCTACACATATCAGTCATGCAAAATAAGAATCCAAACAAACTAATTACTCAACAACCCAAGACAACAGTAAGTAACACAGCCTCATAAACAAAATACAGTAACAACACTTAACACAGTTAATTACCTTTGAGAGTCAATTCAGTGTAGTAAATTTCACTGACTAGGTCCGGGCTGAAGGGCTTCTTCGGGACTGAATCGGATGTTTTCGCCCAATTTTCGGCGGCAATTTTGGTGAGGCGGTCCCTTTGAATCTCACTTAGAGTAACGGAGCTCGGTACAAGGGATCCCGGTTTCGACTCGATTGGTTTTTCCGGGTACTCAGCTACCCGGTGGCGCCGGAAATCGTACACTCCGGTGCCGTATACTTTCGTCATTTTAAGGGCTGTTTTGCATGTAGCGAAGGAAATTAGGGCTTGGCTCTTTTTGATAAACCCTGAGCAGAGGAATAGATTTCCCACCCAACAAATGTTGTTTATACCCAAATTTTTATTTCCGCTTCTTTTTGGGGTCAAAGTCAAATTTCACTTTTAGTTCAATTTTGCATTATAAATATCGATATTTTGATTTAAACTCCACATTTTAAGAAAGTTCCATCAAAATTCAGAATTTCTACAGCTTTAAAAATGAAATTAATTATGTTATAGAATATCCATCAAAATTTCGTGGGATATGCGACGTAAGTATAACCGATGGAATCAATAAAATTGAACATGACTTGTTATACTTGGTCGACAAAGATTGAATTACACATCATGATGGTACGAAGTGTCTATAGAATTGGATCTATTACTAATAGAGTAGTTTAATTTATATCACCATTTGGTGGGGTTGACCTCGAAGTGACATCTATATAATTTTGTAGCAATTGTTCCATGAATCACCAAGATAGGATCCACTATTTAGATAGTAAACGAGCATGTAACCCGTGCCATCATAGGTAAGCAACATTAGAGTCTTTGGCCAAAACATATAAACTAACACGTGAAGAGCATAGAGGATAGTTTGGTAATTTCACGTTACTATAATCTTATGCATAATATCGAGTCTTATGGGTAGATAGAGCTTATATGTGTGCGCTAATCTTGATTAAAAAGTTCGTGATGACCATGTCTTCTTGGCCTCAATTGACTGACAAATGGTTCTATGACAACTATATTTTTCCCATTGCCAATTGAGACAAGTCATAATTAATGCTTATGAAAATAGGTCGTTGTTAGTCAACTCAAGGGTTGACAACATAGAAATGTGGAGTACAAGATGTTTTCTTTTTAATTATAATATAAGGGCATTTTGGTAATTCCACATTAGATATGTGAATTGTATATATATATTTTTTGTGCCAGTAAATTTAATACGAATTTAAAAATATATGTATATATTAAAAAATATGCCTACATCTTTTTTATATACAGATTTAAGATTATATATATGTATGATATATTTTAAAGATTTTATAAATCTATCTATCTATATAATATATATGTTTTGATATTTACTTAAAAAAACATTAGTATAGAACTGAAAAATAAATGGTAATTGGGCCTAGGCTTAGACTCATTGAACACATCTAAAGTTTTGAGTTTCGGTTTAGATCCAAGATTTAGAGTTTGAGCTCACACCCAAACTTTGGGGTCCAGTTGCACACCCACACTTTTAAGTGTGGGTCTAACCCACTCAATGACAAACCCTAAAGGGAAAGTATTATTACACATGTGATGACAAAATTATAAAATTATGAAATTATAAAATATAAAGACATACTATCGTGGAAAAATCCTTAAATAATTAGTCCTCGATCGCTTAGTGATAAAATAGTTTTATTCAATTAATGGTTCCTTAACTATCTCTACTTGGATTCTAATTAATGAACATGAAATAATGATTAGAATTTCATCCATATACATTGACTAGTTGTATCCGATAATCTCTAACTATCATCAGCGCAATTCCTATTAATCGGGTTACGTGATGACCCTTTTTGCATCCTAAACTTAAAAATTTGGCAAACTATGGTCGTGAAGCATATGATGTATTAAGAACAAGATCAAGACACAAAATTAGTGAAGATAAATAATATGAAAAACACATCTTATGTATCAAATCTGATAATTTGACCTAAATACAAGTAATAAATAAGAAAACTCCCTATGATCAAGATGAAACTTCAACCCTCATCTTCTTTGCTTTTCTAATTGCCAAAACATGAAACACTAAGTCGTATTGATGTAAACATATGTCCAAAACGTGCATAACTCTGAAAATCTAGCATATATCATCACCAATATTCATGCAAGAGCTGACTATACATATAGAGAATAGTTATAGATTGACTTCATTAGTTGTTTTAATTATTTCTTTTAATTTGACTGTGACTTCTTCTATAAAGTTGTAGATAAACTCGGTTTCAATTCACTCCAAGTAGACTTTACAAAATCAAATATTTGTAACTTGATTTATAGTTTTTTATCGAAATTGCAAAGTCACGTGTGTAAAAGAAATTTTTTTTATAATTTTACGTGTATTTCTGAGCCTTCAAACATTTGAACCTGGACTTAACTTCTTCATAAGAATTATATAGCACTTTTTAGCTTTCATTATAAGAATCATAATAATTGGAAAACTCACTATAAGAAATTTAACGTCTAGTAAGGAAAATATTCGTTACTTAAAACCTCATCTTCATTAAATTTTTTTGTAACGATGCGTTCGTCGCAAATTAAATGCACCAACTAAATCCCTCATTTTCAAGATCATCTCACCATCACCTCTTACTAATTTGAAAATCATGATTCAATTGAAAGATAGAAAATAGTACACACATTCTCCCTACTCACTACAAGAAAATAAGGTATTAGAGATGGCCAAATCCGTCTCTGATACCCATTTTTCGTCGCTAAAAGTTATTAGCGACGGAAATTTCCGTCGCTAAATGTTATTAGCGACGGAAAATTCCGTCTCTCCGATCCGTTGTTAAACGGCTCGACGCAATTAGAGACGGAAAAATATCCGGTTTCTAATTTTAGAGACGGACTTATTTATGTCACTTCTTGGACAAGAAGGTAGCACTGGACAGTACTTTATCTCTAAAATTGGGTTCGCTGGTCTGAAACTTAATCAGGCATTAAGGTTCGACTTTCGACTTATTCAAGAGGAAGAGAATGGTCTCTAGATACTATGGAATAATGGAGCTTGTGACGTAGGCATGCCAATGCAATTAATATATTTGAAAATAGCTTGCCATAATCCAATCGTATGGGCATTTACTATTGGATGTCAATGATTGGCCTACAGATCACGATGTTATGTGTAAGCTAGATTCACGGTCTCGCCATTCTATTCATTCCAACACATAGTTCCATGGGATTCCTATACAGTTCAAACGTACAGGAAAAAAGGTTAAAAACGTTTGGTTCCATAATTATTTCTCTCCCTCAATTAGTGATTCATATATTCTTGGAATATAATTTTGATTTCTTTTTGTTCTATTCTTACTTAATTCTTAAATCTTTGAATATATTCGAATTTTAAAATTATACTGTTTACTTATATTTTTGTAATTTTGGGAACGTGGATACCGTAATGGGGAAACTTAACTAACACGGAAGGTAGTAGTATATTGACATCAAGTAGTTTCCCAGCGATCTAATTCGAGGAACATGTAGATTGTAACATCCAACAAGGTGATTTCTCATAAGTATGCTAGAGATAGATTTAGCCACGATGTTGGTTGTGCGATTAGATTCTATCCGTACATGTATTGTTAACAGTTTGTGCGATTAGATTCTTTCCGTACATATATAATGATAACTTTTGACGGCTTATTTTGAAAACTAAGAATGTGGGATACGCATTCAATGAAATGGTCTACATCTTAATATCCGTTGTCTACATTTGTAACCTCCTTAATATCCGTGATTGTTTCCCAACAATCAATTTTATTTTTTGTTGGTTCATACACCCAGAGAAGTTAAGTGAAAACATAAAAAAAAAGGAATAAATAAAAAAAGGAAATTATAGAAGATCTGATATATTTCTAAGTATACATTTCTATTCAAGTTTAGAAAAATAATTATAAATTTTTATTAACAAGTATAGTTCACGTTCGACGCACATGGATGTCAATTTCTTCTAATAATACTTTAGGAACCAAATCAAGAAATAATAAATATATAATCCATCAAATTGAACCATTAAGAATCATAAAATCTTACATAGTAAGAACCGAAAATTAAATGAAAATTGTATTAAAAATCCAATGTTTTATTTAAACTTAAACTTTATGATGGATTATGTTTACTAACAAAAGTTTTAAGAATTCTAAATAGAAGTTTCAAGATTTTTTTCTCTTTTTCAATATTCTTCATTTTTGGTTTTGGCCACGATGTCGGTCGTGCAATTAGATTCTTTTCGTGTATGTATAGATTTAGCTTTCCAGGCCTTATTTTGGAAACTAAGAATGTGGGATACGCATTCAGTGAAATGGTGTACATTTGTAACCTCTTTATTATCCGTGATCACCTCCCAATAATCTATTTTCAAAATGATTTTATGGCTTTTATACAATAAGAGAAGTCAATAGAAAACATTACCCAGAAAAGTGGAAAACAAGAAAATAAAAGAAAAGAATAGAAGATCTAACTCATACCTAAGTACACGTTTCTATTCATGTTTCGAAAAATAATTATAAATTTTCATAAACTAGTATAAATCACGTTCGACGCACATGGATGTCGATTGCTTCTACTTATAATTTAGGAACCAAGTCAACGAATATCATAACAATCCATCATATTGAACCATTAAGAATCATATAATCTAACATATTTAAGAATGGAAAAATAAATGAAAATTCTATTAAAAATACAGTGTTTGATTTAAACTCAAACTTTATGATGGAGATAATGTTTGTTATTAACAAAAAATTTAAAAAATTCTAAATAGAGGTTTAAGATTCTTCTCTCTTTCAATATTCTTTATTTTTGGTTTTGGAATTTTTTCACTTGTACTCATTTGTTAATTTCTCCGGTATTTATATGTTTTATTTTCCTCAATATTCGCGTATAATTTTAATATTTGCAAATCATTGTTTTAAGTATATTAAAGATAATATAATTACATCTCTATTTATGTTTGAACCAAAGACCTTATTTGTCTTTTTTTTCCCCTTTATTCTATTGTTGAAAGATGTTTTTCAAGCTTTACCTCTATATTATTTCTCTAACACAATAAATTATGACTACTGAATTCAAATAATATGATTCATTTAATATAGGCATTCCAACTTTATTAGATGAATTAACAAACACAAATTTAATTGCGAATTATCAATATAGAAAGATGTAATAATTTTCTCAAGTGTTTTGACATCAGTATCAATGTGCTTACTAATATCATTGAGCATTGATTTTTTAAGTCAACGTGAGGGACCACAATATATAAATGTAAAAGATAAGTTTATTTTTATTGCTAACTGTTACGAGTTGAAATCACCGTCCAAAAAGTTAAAAAGTATTTCAAAAGTAAAAAATTCACTGAATACCACATGAAACAAGTATATATAAAGACAAGCCCAGATGTTTGAGAGCGTGCTACTAACAAACTGCATTTTTGTATCAAACTTGACTATAACTTAACATTCTTCTTCCCTATTTCTTGTAGTAGTTCATATTGTCCTTTTTCGAACTGCGCTAGTTTTGCATTTTTAAACGTCACGAAAGAGGACTTTTCTGTCTCCAACTACTTCAATGGCTTTTCCGTCGAGCATAACAAATGAGATTCATGTTTTACTTGTTGAATCTGATACTAAAGATCATGATAATATCAAAATTATGTTGGATCATTTCTCTTATAAAGGTATATAAATCTCATCCTTGCATCTCCTCATTAGTAGTGAAATATATGATCTTAATTTGTATATTTTGGTAATATGAAAATTCTTCTCGTAGATTATTTTTGATAATATAAATATAGAAAAATCAGTACTCCAGTGTCATTTCATCTTGCATCATGATAAGTAATTTTAGATCTCTATTGCAATTGAATGTTTTAATGCTGATGAACATGATTTATGATTTCAAAAATATCATGCATTGAATTATTTTTCTCTATTGCTTAATGAAGTTCTTAGTAAAACCTGAGTATGCAAAAAAAATCATAAGATTATGGGAATTTCTCGTTGTTATCATGGTAAATCAATTTAATCTCAAATCGCGACACTTTTCGTTTTATTATATCTTTTCAATATTCATGTTTTGCTTAGCATAAATGGAACACAATAAGTAAATTGGATGCATTTCTCTATTTAATTATAAATTAGAACTATTTTATTTTTAATCATTTTTCAGATTTTTGTATTTTTTCTCAAAAATTTAGTCCACTCCTTGTCCATTTTTGCTTATTACTTTTGAACCAAAATATGACCAATTATATGTCATCGTAGACTTATAGTCGAACTTTTTAATACCTAATAATTTTTTTTTGTCAATTTCACAAAAATCATAATCTAATAATATTGTAAATTTTTTTTTAAGAATTATTAATTAGAAGTAAAGAAAGTA
Organism: Verbascum thapsus; assembly: GCA_963669365.1. Classification (NCBI taxonomy): domain Eukaryota; kingdom Viridiplantae; phylum Streptophyta; class Magnoliopsida; order Lamiales; family Scrophulariaceae; genus Verbascum; species Verbascum thapsus. The sequence continues at coordinate 4,170,671 of OY770106.1, forward strand.
AGCATCCAAACTTTTTAGGTTTTTACAATTTTTGTTTAAGCTTAAATTGTCACATTCTTATTTAAACTACATGAATTTTTACAAAATTTTAAGGTCTAGCATTTTCTGATCGAACATTGATAGATTACATACATTGCATGTGGCACTTTTACGACACTTTATCCATTAAAAATAAGTTTCTTGTTGTTAAACTTTTACGATTCCATATAGTTCATTCTTTATATGAAATGGAATTGTTCGAATATTCTACCTAACAAAACTCATGTAGTTCAAATAAGAAAGTGCAAAAGAATAATGTTTATTTTAAAATGTGTAAAAACACAAATAGTTTGTGTATGTTACTATGTTTAACCGTATTAAATAAACCAACCAAGTTAAACATAACCTTTATGAATTATCTAACATGGAATTGTTTTGATTATCAATATTTATGAAATTTTTTGCCATTTGTTTATTTTCTTTCAGTGACGGCTACTAAGCACGCCTCCACAGCAGCATCAGTTTTTACAAAAGGAAAGTCTCAAATAGATATACTCATGATAAATATGAATTCTCTTGACTCATATGGGTACGGACTTCTACAAGATGCTATTAAAATGAATTTGCTTGTGATTTGTAAGTATTGCTTTACAACTATCAATTTAGTATTGTTAAGAGTTTTTTTTGGGACAAACATTTAATTTTTGCAATTGCATATTAAATGTTTGTTTTACTAGTATTTTATTTCTTTTTTAATTGACAAGTTTGGTTTTATTTGTATGTTTTTAATTGAAGTAATGTTAGAGGAGGAGGATCCTAACACAACTATGTGGGCTTTAGAGTTTGGAGCCTTTTTTTCTATCACAAAACCAATTATGATGCAGTCTATAGGCTGTCTGTGGCAACATGTACTAAGGGAAAAGACAATTCGATTTAAAGAAAATGAACGACATAAAATGGTAGTTGTTGAGAACAACAGGTTAAACAATGATATTGGAGGAGATCTTATGGAACATAGCATGCATGATAAGAATAGTACAAACACAAAACAAAAATCAAGTAGGAACGGTAGGATCATGAGAATCGGAAGTGAAGATGAAGAAAGCAACGTACAAAATAATGGTAATATAACGTACAAAAGGAAGGTATGGACCGAATGGACCCAAGAACTTCATGACAAATTTATGAATGCCGTCACCGAACTCGGAGAAGGAAGTATGTATTTCGTATTTATTTTAACATTACAATTATTAAATGTCCATGAGTATTTATTTTTTTCTATATTGATGTACGCACACATAACAAAATTTTAAATATATATTTGTTTTTCAAATTTTAAATGAAATAGGATGTTATCCTAAAGCGATCCTCGAGTTAATGGGCGTACCAGGTCTGACAAGAATGCAAGTTGCAAGCCATCTGCAGGTTTGTTAATCTTAGTCTTAGCATAATTATGTATTTGTAAATTCTTAATTTTTTCTATTTACATGCCTTAATTCGTGATCTACATGATTTCAGAAAAAAATCAAGTACTTCAAATACTTCATTAATATATTTACCCACAAATGCGATATAAAAAATTAGACTACTATCAGCCATAATAATCATGTTGACATGATAAGCTTTTGTGTGTATATATATATACACATATTCTACACTGTTACTTTCTCCTAATGATAAGTTTTCATGCATCGTATTCTAAGAAATTTGGTTTTGTCATGATCAAAATATTTATTTCAGTCGTTAAAAGTAATATATAACTAAGATTTTTTATTTTGGCGTTTTATAGAGATGCCGTGGTGGAAATTGGTTGCCTCCTAATGAGAGAAAATCTAAAGTTGCTAGTGCTGAAATGACAACTGCAAGGAAGAAAGCTCCTAGAGCTAAACAAATGAGATTTGGGTTTATGTCTCGTTCAAGCAACATTTTCAAGCCCCATTTAAATATGCAGGATTATCAAAATACAACCTATCAAGAAGTCAACTTCAACTCATTTATAGAAAATAATATGCTTGCAGATAACCTTGATGGAAGTTCCATCGAAATATATCATCCACAATGTCTAGTCCAACCCCAAAACTATAGCATTTACCCCTTTGCTCATGAAACTGAAGGAGAACCTGAACCAACTTTGGGCAAGGATATTTCCTTGTCGATTGATGAAACATATCTTTTTGGTGCCCAAAATGTTGAATCTATCACAAACACAACATTCAACCAACAAAAAGATAATACTAATGCTAACTTTGAATTTCCGTATATGGACTGCTTTTCGGCTTTGGAACAAGAATTACAGACGGATTACAATGGAAGCTTGCGAGCACTTGTGCTTGACCAAGAATACTTTAATCAGGTCATTCTCTTTCTTGCATTTGCTTTGAAGAAATATTTTTTTTATTCGATTATAGATAATTCTCTTAGAAACGTCATGATTACAGATAATTCTCTTAGAAACGCCATAGTATATCTTAGTCATCTTCAAGTTCATTACGACTCGGTTTTCTCTTATATTTGCAGAAACCTGGCGTGGCTAATGTAAGCACTGGCGTGGCTAATGTAAGCACTAACCAGTGGAGCAAGAAGATACCCAAACTAGGGAATGGCAAATAGAGTGATGGCAACATGACGAAGTAGTACTTACTGCAATAATATTTGGCTAGTTATTATGTAGTGAGTTAAAAAAGAATACATATGTAGCTCTGTATAACTTAGGTAAAAGGAATTAAAACTCTCATACTAAGCTAATAAATCATATGCAATTTCTAGTATACTTATTGTTAACGTGTATTTTGTGCACGTTTCATGTGTTTTATATGGCGTCATTTGTTGTGTTTTTATTCTCTATCTCATGTTTTTGTGCTTATATTGAAATGACTAGGTGTTTGCATAGAGAAGAGATGAAAAGGTGCTAAAACGGGCTTGAAAAGACTTGAAGTAGTTGGAGGCAAAAAAATATGGCAGCAGAAACTTTGTTCATTTTAGGCGTGATCACGCTTAACTCTTGAAAACTTTCTGCCCGGGAACACACAAATCCGCTAAAGTTGACTTTGACCGCTGGAGTTGACTTTGACTGCTGGAATGAAGAGAAAACAGCTGGAATTATGATTCCTAGTTTTTAGGAATTATTTCCTTTTATTTTATTTCCTTTTTGAACAATCCTAGTTTAGGTAGGATTCTTAAAATCCTATTCTAATTTGTTTCCTTATCGAGATAGGACTCTTTTAGGGTTTAAATAAGTGGAATATTATTCCACAAAGACATCCTATCTTTTAATTTACTATTCACGTTACTATTCACGTTTTTGCTTTAGCTTTGGATTTCGAATTCTTCAACTTTTGTAGACGATTTTTGATTATGTGTTGCTAAACACATAATTCTAGTCGAAGGATTTTAAGGTTTGATTTCTTTTAGGCTCCGTTTGTTTGTCAAGGGAATGGAATCAAAATGGGAATATGATTCCCAAAAATCAAATAACCTTGTTTGGCATTTTTTATTTGAGATTATGGAATGCAATCTAATTCCCAAAATATGGGAATTATCATCTCAAATAAGGGAATCACAATACCTTATTTATTGGAGGTAATGTGATTACCATATCAAGGTAATCATAAATACATTATTTTAATGCCCTTACTACCCCTATATCAATTATAATACAAAATCAACAAAAAATGTTATTTATTTTTTCATTTCATTTAAGTTACTATTTATGAAGAAATAGTTTCGTATTTTTAATTTATTTAGAATATTTTTATTGTCAAAATAGATCGTAATTTCATTTTATTTGATATTTATTTATTGAATGAAATTGAAAAATTGCTATGTTGTTTTTGTGATAGTACTTTTGAAATGGTTGTTGGTCACATATGATTAATATATTTTATTTATTAACAATAATATGTTTCCGACTTAAAATAATTATCAATGCATTGGTATATGAAAAATCCATCTAGGTATCAATTTTTTAAAAGTCAAACAATATGTAAATAAAAAATAAGCATGTTCAATTTAATTATTATTTTTCTGAAAGAGGATAATGCAATTGAACCAAATTGTTATCTTATTTACTTTTTATATTTAACCAAATTAAATATATATATATATATGTGTGTGTATATATACACTTATGTATATATAATATCAAATATTTTACTATGGATGAAAATTTATTGTTAGATTATACAAATATGGTTTAAAATAAGGGTATTTAAGTCAAAGTCTTTAATTTTAGATTTCATTATTTAGTATATGTGTTTGAACCAAATATAAAAAAGGAAAAAAATATATATATCCTTACCCATTTTTTTTGTAGACAAACAAACACTATTAATGGAATTAGATTTCTAGTAATCAAATTACCAGAAATCTTATTCCCACTTTACATTCCATTCCCTGTCAAACAAACGGAGCCTTAATTTCGTGAGATTGCTTGTGCTTTTATCTTCATTGTTCTTTGAGTATTTGCTCTTTCCCGGTGATTTGTTGACAATATATCGTAATCGATTAATTAATCTGATCAATTAGTTAATCATTAGGATTATATTCCGCTAATTAGGACCCAAATCCGTAATTGTTTGGTAAACCCTAATATTCGTAGCAGTTAGCGACGTTGATTATGGACAAGTTTTCGATTAGTCGTTATGGGAATTAGTGATCCGGTTTAAATAATCCGAGTTTGCGTGTTTATTGATTGGAATTAGTGTTTTTCTAGATATCGAATGCTATCGATAAATTAAATCCTGAGAGTTTGTTTAGGGTTGTTTATTCGATAAGGGCAATAATCAAAGAGTTTGTTTTGATTATCGAAGACATAAGGAAAAACGAGGTTGTCAGAGTTTGTTGACAACTATAGCTAATTTACTAAAGAGCTTTGAACTATTTTATTTGCAATCAATGATCGAATTATAGAATCAATACCGAAATATCCAGAGACTAGAATCTCATCTCTCATTGAATTCGAATTTTACCTTTTTGCTTACGTTTTCAATTTGCGTTTTTAATTGCTTTAGTTAATCAAAACCAAAAACCCCCCTTTTATCGATATTAGTAATTTAGGAATTGAATCTACACCTTTCCCTGAGGATCGACCCTGCTTATCACTGATTACAAATTATTTTGAGTAGGTTATTTATCTTTGTTGGATTCGACACCCACCACTTATCTTCTGCTACCATTTTTATTGTCCATAATCCAACTATATATGTCTTCTCATTGCTTAGTCCTTATTAGTCATCATGATAACTCCTACATACATGAACAAACTAATTAAACACAATTTGAGGTTGTAACAATACTTTGGCTACTTGTAAAGTATTGGTTATAAATTATGCATTTGTATTCATGCACAAATACCATTTCCATATGGAGCTATTATATACATTACGTCTTAGTTAATACGAAAATATGATATACAAATTAATTTTACGAAGGGTATCATAACATTTGGTATTTTAAAAACTAAAGTGATACGAATTGATCAATGGCTACAACAATTACAAAGATAATGTATATAGTTACTCTATTCGTGCTTCGCATCGTAGTTTTAGTATATTACCCGGACTTTAGTAACTTTCCTTTACCATCTTGAGGCCTTTCAAATCCCTATGAACTGGGAACTTCACTATTTGTTGCATGCACATGGAGTTCAATGCAGATACAAGGACAAAAAAAGGGTTAGTAAGATGTTTTGTAATAAATTTTGAAGGCTTAAAAACTGTCAACCTTACTATTTGTTGCAGGCACCTGGAGAATAAGTATGAAAAATGACACAGTTCTATGGGATATGAAATTCTTATAAAGTTCTGTAAGGAGCCAAAAAGAAAAAAATGTTGAAAAACGATTGATTCCCTAATTAAGTCTCTCCTTCAATTAGTGATTCGTATATTCTTTGAATATAATTTTGATTTCATTCTATTTCATTCTTACTTATTTCTTAAATTATTTAATAGATTTGAATATTAAAAATTAGATTGTTCACTTTTATTTTTGTAATTCTGGGGAAGGGGATATGAAGCCCAACTAACCCGGTTGTAGTAGTTTCCATGTGATCTAATTCGATTGTAACGTCCAACCAGGTGATATCTCATAAGTAGGGGTGGCAAATTGGTTCCGGAACCGTGGGTCCAACCCGACCCAATTAGTTTTGGGTTTGGATGGATCTTAAAAAAAAGAATTATGGTTCCAATTGGTTTTGTATTTATTGAATTTTCAAGACTTTCGTTTCTTATGGTTTTTGATTGGGTCCAAATTGGTTCCAATAATGGGCCTATTTTGGTTCCTAAATGGATCCAATTAAAAAGGAGAGAAATAATTCTCCATTTTTTCTTTCTTAGACCCAATTGGTTTTCTTTATTTAAAATTTCACTTGTAGAGAATATGTGATTGCTTAAGAACTAAACCCATACTTGTTTTAGTCATTTGAACTTATACTTTAAATAAATTTTTATAATAAGATCAATAAATTATTTTATATTTGAGCTTTTTTATTTTTTAATATATATTATATTTTTATTATTATATTAATAAATATATATTAAATAATTAAAAATAAATAAAAATATTTGGCTCGGCTCGAGTACGGACTCGAGCTCGCGAGCTTGGGCTAGGCTCGAGCTCGAACCCATGCTCGCAAGCTCGAGTTCGAGCTCGAAAATTTTGGGCTCGGCTCGAGTTCGAGCTCGAGCTCGTGAGCTTGGGCTCGGCTCGAGCTCGAACCCATGCTCACGAGCTCGAGTCCGAGCTCGAAAATTTTGGGCTCGGCTCGAGTTCGGGCTCGAGTTCGCGAGTTTGGGCTCGGCTCGAATCCATGCTCACGAGCTCGAACCCGAGCTCGAAAAAAAAATTATATTCTTAATTTCTCTACATTAATTTTTTCGTTATAAATTAAAATACATTAGTTAATAATATATTTTACATATAAATTATTACATTTGTATAATATGATTGGAATTTTTATAAGAAAATTATAAAAATATAATGTAATAAGTTAGTTAGTGAACAAGAAAAAAAAATTTGTTTGCATTATATTGGATTAGTTGGTGAACAAGAAAAAAACATTAGTGATTAGTATACAAATATTTGCATTATGTTGGATCCATAAGTCACCAACTCACTAATTGAGTCTATTATGGTTCTATAATGGTTCTTTTTGTATAAGAACCATTTGGAACCAATCAAAACCAATAAGGACCCAATTCATATTGAAAAGACATTTTGGTTTCTTGTTGGTTCCAACTTATCTTTTTTACAAACCCAATTCGACCCAACCCAAATCCGATCCGATCCACCCATTTGCCACCCCTACTCATAAATATGTTGGAGACCAGATTGCGCCACGATGTCGGTTGTGCAATTAAATTCTTTCCATACATGTATAATGACAGCTTTCTAGGGTTTATACAAGTAAAGTTCAAGTTTCAAAACCCTAACAAAGCTTTTCTTGTAGGCATACATTAACGGGTTATTTTACTTTTACTCTATTAAACTATTAAACAGAAAAATACAAAAGGAAGAAATTAATTTACCTTGAGCTCAAAGCTTTTGAGAAATCTGCAAAATGCAAGCCAAAATTAAGCCAGAAAAAAAATCGAACACCATCACATATGATTTTGAAAGAGTATATATATACATATGGGTAATATATACTAGTTGAAATTAAACCTCATCATCTCATCACCTCTATTCGTTGTCAAGAGTGGATGCTTGAGAAATTAAACCCACTTGATAGTTTAAGAAGGGGGAAAATTGGGATTACGGGACACACAAAGTGGTGCTGTTTTTTTGGCTGCTGTAGAGAGAGAGTGGAAACTCAAAAAACCACCCACAAAGTGTTTCTGGTTTTTTTCTTTGTATTTTGACCAAAGTTATTAAAAAAAAAATTGAAAATAAGATTGCGCCCATTTTACCGCCAAGAATAGAAATAATTGGCTAAAATTATAAAAATTTCTTGTAACGAAATACAGTTATTATAAATGAATTTTATGTAACGATAACTAAGTTTGTTACAAGAAGATAAATAAGTTGTCACGATTGGATATAATCGGAACCAACCTTTATATTGTGTAACGAAATTTTACGATAACTAACGAATTAATTATTTTCGTTACTAAATAAGCAATCTTTGATGACGAGATTTAACTTCAAGTAACGAATTAGTAGAATTGTTACAATAAGGTTACATTTGGGTAACAATATATATTTGTTACAATAAAGCTAGTTTTCATCACAAACATCGGGTTAATTACCATTGTATTTGTCATAAGAAATACATTTGTTTTAGATCTCCAACTCAAGAACGATCATTTTCAGGACAATGCCAAATCGCCAATTGGTTCCAGCTAACATCGACATTTGAAAAATTAAATCCGAGCATCTAAACATACATTTCGTGTCTGTCTAACATATATGCAAAATTACATATTAAGAAAGTTTAAAAGAAAATACACTTGCTAAGTGCCTTTCCGAGTTCTAACTTTTCAACTTATGTGTTATATTTATTATATGATACTTCTATTACAGAAAATTAAATTTATTTAAGAATAATAAACTTACACGATTGTTTTCTTTGAATTAACCCACATTAGTACTTTATATTAGAGTTAAAGTTACACAATTCATAACCCCAAATTTTTAGATGATCCAAACATTACAACATAATTATTAAATAAATTAGTATCAATGTGTAATTAGAAATGTTCTATTTATTGAAGTATAATTACTTTGTAACTCACTCTTTGCAACTTTTAAAAAGAAGTTATCTTACATTAATTAACCTATACCAATAAAAACATTCTAGACTAGTGTGAATCCTGGTGTTACACAATCATATGTAATCAAACATAAATGGCCTTAAGTGGAGGTAAAATTGTAAGTTTATGAATTACATATAACTAATCACAATACAAATATCAATTAAATTGAGACATCCAGCTTTTTCATTATTTTCTTGTGTAATTTCTTTAATTTGTCACATGAAAGATAATTAACCAAGAAATAGTTGTAAACTTCCTTGTTTGAGGTATTAGTTTAAAAAAATTTGCAACCAAAAGGTACATAAACCTTATTGATTGGAATATAATTTGATTATTAGTCTGGAAAAATTTAATCCGAAAGAAGTCCTTTGCCAACATCTATTTAATACTGAGAAGATGTTCCCATTTCACTAGCATATTATTTAAGAACTAGCTATTTAAGAATGAAACATACGTGAGAAAAAGAATAAATGACCCTATATAATCTCATAATGTAAAGAGTGTTAATAAACAATATGTCATGATTAATGCTAATAAAAAGTTGTTAGTCAACTCAGGGGTTGACAAATATCTATGACACACTGAATTCAATAATTATGATATATCATACACTATATATTTTATATATGTGTGAAACTATTTTCATTACAATAATCCAACTAAAATATCATCAAATTTTGGAGGTTGATGGGCATGTTACGGAAATATGTATCAATAAAAATACAACACAAATATCAAGTGAACTCTGATATATATTTTTCTTTTGTAGTGATTACTTTAAGAAATGTAATATGTATACACATTTATTCTTTAACTGAAACATAAATTTTGATGAAAAGTTGGAGAATATTTAATTGAAATTAAAAGGGAGCTACTACTTTTTTCTTTGCATTTAATCTTGTCATTTCTTACTAACTGATTCAACAAACTGTTAAATAAATGCTAATCAACTTTATGCATATGATATGATGATTTTCTGAACCTGGTTTGACTTGAATATTAAATTAATTAGATAAATGAGTATTAGTCCTTCTTTAGTCAATTCAAGGGATAACTTTGATTTTAAAGTTAAACGTTACAAAATAAACCCACCGTCCATATTTAAAGCTAAACAGTTATATATAAGTTGTCACTGGCCCTTGCTCTAGAATATCACTAAAACTTGGGAGTTTCGTCTTTCCATTGTGCTCGTTCTTTCCTTTGAATTTCTCGTTATTCCCTTTGAATATCAGAAAAAATAGTACTTATATATATAAGCTTCATCTATTTCTATGGCAAGCAATACCCAAAATATTCATGTATTACTTGCTGATCATGATGGTAAAGATCATGATAAGATTACAAAAATGTTGGAAGACTTCTCCTACAAAGGTATAAAAAGCTCACTTTTTGATCTCTCAAAGTTCAAGAATATTTTAGTATTTTTTGTGAATTCATCATTTAACTTACTTAGAAGGACAATAGCAACTCAAAATTATTCAATCAATTGTTGAGAAAACTATTCTAAGTTATATTTAAATTAATTTACATGAAGTACGAAATATCACTAGTCCAACCAAAAAAATTTGACTCAATAATCTATTATAAATTTTTTATACCATTTAGCCTTTTATTTGATATATATATTTTTAATTTTATTTTATCACTTTTTTGTCTGATATTTATTATTTTTACAGTTACTACAACTAAGCTTGCATCCACGGCTTTATCACTATTGTTCAAAGAAGAACTCCACTTCGATATTGTGATGGCGAATGTGAACTCTCCTGACTTATATGTGTTCAAACTTCTAGATGCTGCTGTTAAGAAGGATTTACTTGTGATTTGTGAGCCTTTCTTAACATATATCCTTCAAAATTATTGTTTTATTTCTTTAGAAAATTTTTCTTAAAATATATAGATTTCATTTGTTTTATTTGCTTATTTTCTATATATAAAGTGATGCTAGAAGACGATGATGTTACAACAACCATGAAGGCTTTAGAGCAAGGAGCCTTTCTTTGTATTAGAAAGCCTATCACTATGCAGATAATAGGATGCCTATGGCAATATGTGTTAAGAGAAAAAAAATGCAGACTTAAAGAAAATCAACAACTAGGAGAGGCAATGGAGTCCAATGGGAAGGATGACGAATTTGATGTAGATCTTATGGAGGCGAAAAAATCAGACGAAAAACAAAAAGCCAAGAACAAGGTGAAGTGTGTAAAAGATTCAACAAATGATATAAAACGCGTTGATCAAAATAATGTCATGTTCAAAAAAAAGGTTTGGACGGAATGGACTCAAGAACTTCATGAAAAATTTATGGATGCCATCACAAAACTTGGAGAAGGAAGTACGTTTTTACTTGTTTTTTTAAATTTAAATTTATTATTATAAAATGTAGTCTTAATTTTTTGTAGTTTCTTGCATATTTACATACAAAAAAATGCCCAAATATATTTAATTTTCTATGGTTAAAATAGGATGCTATCCGAAAGAGATCCTTGAGCTAATGAATGTTCCAGGCCTTACAAGAATGCAAGTAGCAAGCCATCTTCAGGTTTGTTCATTGAGCATGAAATAATGATTTAATTTTCTCATTGTCATGTTAGGATAGCAAATTGGAAGAATTATATATAATACTTTAATTTTCTCATCTTAATGTAACCTATAAATATACATTTTGTCTATAAATTTGTTTATTGTTTTACAGAAATGCCGTGGTGGAAATTGGCAACCTCCTAATGAAAGAAAACCTAAAACAACTACTACTGAGACTCGCCCGAGGGACAAAAATCGTCGGCCAAAACAAATGAGATTCGGGTCAACAACTTCCTGTGTCAAAGAATATCATGAGATGAATAATCAAGAATTAATCAATATGAACTCATCAACAGAAAATAATGTGCTTGGAGATAATTTTGGATATAATCCATTTTCTCATGATTTTGAAACATTTAACATGGATCAACTTGGATTGATTTTTCCTGATGAATCCTTCTTATTGGATACCCAAAGTGTTGCACCTATAGGAAATACTTAATCAAATCAAAGTGTTTCTCAAGATCAAGAAGCATTTGATTTTTCAGATATGGATTTTATGGACCAACAACAACAAGTGGACATGGATTGCAGTGGAAGTTTGCAATAATTTGTTCTTGGCCAAGGTTAGTTTTTCATTTTTTACAATGGCTTAACTTTTTTTTAATTACTAATCAATCTTAGCTTATTTTGAAAAAAATGCAGAAAAAACAAGTGGAGACAGAAGAAACTGAATGTGGCTAATTGCGTTTTATTAGAACTGAATGTGGCTAATGTGACTATCCATGATGTATTAAGTCAGATCCACTGATTATTGTAACTCTTTTAACTTGTGGCAAAGGAAATATCTATGATGTATTAAGTAAGATCAAGAAATTGTAGCTTATTTTACCTATGCAAATTTAAATGAATTTCGCTTTTTTCCAAAATCATAGTTCATAATATAATCGATTGTATCCTATAGCTATCATTTATATCTTTTTATAAGCATTCCTTGAGAGAGATGATACACATGTATGTTTGTTATAATTGTTATGGGTTGTACCAAAAATTAAACTAATGAATGCATTTAATTATAAAATTAATTAATTATATATTACAAATTGTGAGTATTATTTAAATGTTTACGATATAGGTGTTAGCTATTTGCCCTCAATGTCAATGAAGATACCAAGTTTAAGGTACTATCTTGTATTGTATGAAACAATTTGATTTATTACTAATAAAAACTTTGAGTTGTTTCACGTAAATCTAATTGACATTAATAAATAGCAAACAATACGTCATCAGATCTGTAGATAAACCTTTCATTTCTTGGACAAGAAGGTAACACTGGACACCACTTTATCTCTAAAATTGGGTTCGCTAGTTGAAACTTAATCGGGCATTAAGGTTCGACTTTCGACTTATTCAAGACAAAGAGAATGGTCTCTAGATACTATGGAATAATGGAGCTTCCCATAATCCAATCGTATGGGCATTTACTCTTGGCGGTCAATGATTGGGCCACTATGTTATGTGTAAGCTAGATTCACGGTATCGCGATTCTATTCATTTCAACATATAGTTCCACGGATTCCTATACAGTTCAAACGTACAGGAAAAAAGGTGAAAAACGTTTGATTTCGTAATTATTTCTCTCCTTCAATTTGTGATTCATATATTCTTGGAATATAATTTTGATTTCTTTATGTTTTATTCTTACTTATCTCTTAAATCTTTGAATATATTCGAATTTTAAATCTTATACTGTTTACTTTTATTTTTGTAATTATGGGGACGGGGATACCATAATGAGGAAACTTAACTAACACGGTTAGTAGTTTTTTATCGACACCAAGTAGTTTCCAAGCGATCTAATTCGAGGAACATGTAGTAGATTGTAACATCCAACAAGATGATTTCTCATAAGTATGCAAGAGATAGATTTGGCCACGATGTTGGTTGTGCGATTAGATTCTTTCCGTACATGTATTGTTGGTTGTGCGATTAGATTCTTTCCGTACATGTATAATGATAGCTTTCGACGGCTTATTTTGGAAACTAAGAATGTGGAATACGCATTCACTGAAATGGTCTACATTTGTAACCTCCTTAATATCCATTTTCTACATTTGTAACCTCCTTAATATCCGTGATTATTTCCCAAAAATCCGTTTCATTTTTTGTTGGTTCATACACCAAGAGAAGTTAAGTCAAAACATCACAAAAAAGAAGAAATAAAAAAAAGAAATTATAGAAGATCTAATATATTTCTAAGTATACATTTCTATTCAAGTTTAGAAAAATAATTATAAATTTTTATTAACTAGCAAAGTGCACGTGCGTTGCACGTGAAAAAGTGTGATGTATAAAATGTTTGGATGTAATTTTACACTAAAAGTATTTTAAAATTAAGAATCAATGTTTATAATCCGGTGATTATACCTAAGTCGAGTCAAATAATTAATTATTTTTAAATGACAAAAAGAAAAATTTATTTTCATATCATGATTCTCAATTACTACTTTAAAATATAATAATTATCAAATTATAATTTTAAAATAATTTTAATATTATTAGTTTTAGTGCATATATATCGCCAAGTGACTACAAACTTATTGATTATAAACTTTTATTCATTGTTGTCGCTTTATGAGTCATTCATTGGATGAGATTCTTAACACTTTCCTAAAAAGAGAAGCTGAAAATAATGTTTCACCTTTTAACCTTTTTTTTTTTGCATTAACATAGTATATAACTTAATGAACGCTGAAAGACAATTAAATAGTTGTTTTCCATTATAATTCTTAGAATATTAGTTATAGATATTTTGGTAATTCTATGTAAAATGAAGTTTTCGTTTGAGTTGGAAAAACTTTATTGGTATATCATTTACTTCATATATTGAATATATGTTAAATTAAACTTGGTTGTATCTTGAGATAACTAAGATTCTTGAGACTGACACAATATTTTTCAAAATAATATAAAAAGCTTGTAGTAGAGCTTTTGAAATTGAGATAATATAAAATAACAAACTCTAAAAATGAATACATAAAGGTTTTAAATTTTAACATCCTAATTAATTAAAAATTTAAAATATTATTAGAGGAATTACATTTGTTTTTCTTTATGGAAATTGTTTTTTCTAACACGGCCATATCGAGAATTTGTTATGTTCATTGTATTCAAATTATATTTTGATTAGTATAATTTGGAATATGAAGTATTTTCACATATTTATCTATGGATGTACATATTTCTCGGTTTTCATGTCACTGAAGAATATGAAATTTAGCCTAAATATAACCTTTCTTTTCATTTAGTTTTGTTGGTTTCTGAGATAAGTTAATTACTGGTCTTATTGGATAAAAGCTATATAAACTCCTTTTTAATTAAAATTGGAAGCATTAACTACTTTGTTATTAAATTGAGTTGATTGCCTCTTATTTTTTAAAAGATAAAGAGACTAACACTTAATTGTACTCTTATACATATATCGGAAATGATAACTATACTCTTAGGTAGCGTTTGGTTGAGGTTTATAGGGGTGATATATTAATTATCAATTCTAATTTTAAGTTTGGTTCAACAAGTTCGGCCCATGATAGGTAACAAGCCCGATATTTAATCACCCCATATATAGGATAATATATACCACCCGGTAGGTGGTATCCACTATCACAAGATTATATCCAACCTATTTTAAAAAGTAGAATTACTAATTTAGCCCTTATATTTAACCTAATTTCTATCTTGTTATATTTAGCTCAATTTTACCAAAAACCTACACCTACGTCCAATCTTAATATGGAATTAAACTTCAAAGTTTGGTATTAAAATCATCTAATAAGTAAAGTAAATATATTTTATATAATCATATTATTTGATTAAGATACTTCAAATATTTTTATTTGATGTATAAAATATATTTCATATTTTTAAGTATAATTTTATATATATGATTTTGATAATTCAACTTCAACAATATGATAAGAAAATTAAATATACTTTATATAATCTGTTATTTTATCAAGATACTAAAAATATATTCTATATGTGGAAGTATAATTTTATATAAATAATTTTTATAATACATCATAAGTAAAATAAATATATTTTATATAATCATGTTATTTTTTAAGATACTCAAAATATTTTTATTTGATTATAAAATATATTGCATATGTTTAAGTATAATTTTATAAAATAATTTTTATAATTCAACATAAGTAAAATAAATATATTTTATATAATCATATTATTTCTTAAGATACTGAAAATATTTTTATTTGATTTATAAAATATATTTTCATATTTTTAAATATAATTTTATATATATGATTTTGATAATTCAACATCAACAATAGGGTATTTTAGACTTTTCCATTGTATCAATCCTTATATATAATAGCAACCAAATAATTTGAATATATATCTTTTAGGATATCACTCTCATTTATAATCTTAACCAAACCAATTTTTGCCAACGAATCTCTCAATTTCTCTCATAACTATCAAGCACAATATTATCATGTGCAATCAGATGATACCAACCAAACGATACCTTATACATATAGTAATCATATTTGATATCTTTTCTTGTTTTATTTATTATTCTTCCTAATTATTAAATTAAACAAATAAATTTAGAATATTATTTAATAATAACGTGCATGTTATATAAATATATATATAAAATAAATAATATATATTATAGTTATAGATATCCTCTTTATGTTTTAAAGTCAAAAGAAATGATTTGCACGTAAATATCATGCTTTTTTGATAAGTATTTTTCAAAGAAATTTAAGAATATTATAGTGCAAATTATAACAATAGAAGATTAACTAAGTATAATATAAAGATTAATTTCTTTTTATTGAAAATTTTGCAAATGATTAATACCTAAATAACTGAACAGTGTCTTAATCAAGAATTAAACTCGTTTTCCTGTAAATCGTCAAACATCACGATAACATGTTTAGAAAAATATCTTTAATGTATGTTAATTTAAAATTCACTCTCCACCCATTTAACATAGTGGTTTGCTCCTTCTGTAATTAAATAAGTATAATTTAATTCTTCTACTAATGCCTTCAGTTTATTTTGATAATTTTGATAATTTATCATGTTATTCGTAGTTAATTATTTTCAATCATATAATTAATAGAAATAAGAAAGTGAATTTACGTACTTTTAGTGTAGTATAAATATATTAGATTTTCGAGGGCAGAAATGTAAAAATCAATTTAAACTCCTATTAGTGAAAATAAATTTGCAATGAAGTGGGGTTTTAGTTTTTAGACTCAGTAATATTAGAGAGATAGTGAATTTAATATTTATGGTATGCATTAAATTGTTTTTATTTAGATTAGATAGTTAAGGATACAAATATAAAATCACAATGGGAAGAAACACTGAATTTATCAATATTGTTAGTATAGAAATAGCAAAGAGCATGTGCACATTGCACGTGAAAATATATGATTCATGAAAAGTTTGGATGTAATTCTAAATTTTTTTTATAGAAAAATACATGTTTGTTATTTGATGATTATATCTGAATAAAGTCAAATAATTAAATAATCTTTAAACAACCAAAAAAATTAATTCATATCATGATTTCCAAATTATACTTTAAAATAAATCAATTATTAACTCTTTAAAGACAATTTTATATATTATTTTAGTGCAAATGAATTGCCATATTAGTAACAACTTATTAATTGTAAATTTTTTGGCCTTGTTTGCTTAAAATTTTGAATTCAATTTTTAAAATTTTAGAGAAAACAATCCTAACTACATTTGACACAAACTATTCTCATCAAAATTAACATTTTCCAACTCTAGATTTTCAGTGCCCTATACAACTACTTATCAATCACTGAATATATCTTTTCTTACATTCATCAATCAAAATTATTTATTTTGACAATTATTTTTTCTCTTTAATACTTTATATTTTTAATTATTATTTTTTATTTACATAATTATCATATATACATATTTAAAGGTTTCAATGACTTTTGAAATAATGGACATAAAAAATTGATATTGATTAATGAAATACTAATATTTAATTATTATTCACTTGAAATGAGTTATATTCATATAGTATTATAAACCAATAGAATGTTTTTCCACATCAAAAAATTAATATCTCTTTTCTCCAATTTAGATACTTTAATAGTACCTCTAATGAGTTGCAATATATAGTAATTAAGCAACAGGAATGATTGATGAAACTTAAATGGATTAAAAATTTAAGTGTTTTAATAAAGATGAAGAGCAGAAAAGTAGAAAAATTTAATTTGCAAATTTAGTGAGTAGTAATACATAATGTTTTTTTATAAACTGGATACATATTAGTGAGGAGTTGAATGTTTATATCATATTTCAAGTTTTGAATGACTTTTGAAATATTCAACTTAAAAAATTTCTACTTTATTAATGAAATACTAATATTTGGTTATTATTTACTTCAAAGTAGTATTATTAACCAATAGAATGTTGTTCCATATCAAAGAATCAACATCTTTTCTCTCCAATGTAGATACTGTAATAGTGGCTCTAATGAGTTGCAATCTATAGTCACTAAGCAACGTGAAGGATTGATGGAAATTTAATGGATGAAATTTCTCTTAAGTGTTTTAATAAGTTTTAAGTAGGAAAATTTAATTTGGGAATTTATTGAATAATAATACATAATGTTCTTTTTATAAAATGGATAAATATTAATGAGAAGTTAAAAGTTAGTATCATATTTAATGGTTTGGATAATTTTTGAAATATTGTTTATAAAATAATCATTATTAGACATGAATAACTAATATTTAATTATTATTGGAGTTACATATTATTAGCACACACTCACCTCTTCTTTTGTAAATTTGATAGGTAAGTGAATTTGAAAATTTAACATTATATCTATTGTTTTAATAATGATGAAAAGTTGAAAGTTTGAGAAATTTAATGTGAGCATATTTGGGGATTAGTAACACATAATTTTTATTATGAAATGGATAAATATTAGTGAGGAGTTGAAAAGTTAATAAAATATTTAAATGTTATAAAAAGTGTTGAAATATTGAAAAGATAAATTTTTACTTAATTAATAAAATACTAATATTTTATTATTATTTATTGTAAAGGAGTTACATATTAATACTCATTAACTAAATAGGGGTAGCATACTAATTAAATGAATTAATAGGGGTAAAATAGTCTATTCACATTGGGAAGAAACAATCCATACTTTTATATTAGTATAGATATAGATTATTATAGATATTAGACAATAATATTAATTTATTGTTATAGGATTATTTTATAAAACTTTATGAAATATAACTCTTTCCAATTGATTCATACTTTTGAAATAGTTATATATATATATATATATATATATTATTGATAAGATTACAATAACAAGTAACATAAATTGAACAACCTTATTTATATTTACATTGAAGTTTATGCACCTATTTATTATTTTGATAACATTATTAAATGATTACTAATAGAATATGAAGGTATTTTGGTCTTAACTATAAAGTATAAATCATTTGATTTGGTAAATCATTCACACTTTTAGAATAGATATAGACTAGTATAGTTCACGTTCAACGCATATGGATGTCAATTTCTTCTATAATACTCTAGGAACCAAATCAAGAAATGTTAAATAATACATCAAATTGAACCATTGAATCATAAAAACTAACATAGTAAGAACGGAAAATTAAATGAAAATTGTATTAAAAATCCAGTGTTTGATTTAAACTTTTTTTTTTTGATGATGGTGGAAACTTTATGATGGATTATGTTTACTAACAAAAGTTTTAAGAATTCTAAATAGAAGTTTCAAGATTTTTTCTCTTTTTCAATATTCTTCATTTTTGGTTTTGGCTACGATGTCGGTCGTGCAATTAGATTCTTTTCGTGTATGTATAGATTTAGCTTTCCAAGCCTTATTTTGGAAACTAAGAAGGTGGGATACGCATTCAGTGAAATGGTGTATATTTGTAACCTCCTTATTATCCATGGTCACCTACCAACAATCTATTTTCTAAATGATTTTATGGCGGTACGTTCATACACTAAGAGAAATCAAGAGAAAACATTACCCAGAAAAGTGGAAAGCAAGAAAATAAAAGAAAAGAATAGAAGATCTAACTCATTCTTAAGTACACGGTTTTATTCATGCTTCGAAAAATAATTATAATTTTTTATTAACTAGTATAAATCACGTTCGTCGCACATGGATGTTGATTGCCTCTAATTATAATTTAGGAACCAAATCAGCGAATATCATAACAATCCATCATATTGAACCATTAAAAATCATATAATCTAACATAATAAGAATGGAAAAATTAATGAAAATTCTATTAAAATATAGTGTTTGATTTAAACTAAACTTTATGACGGAGATAATGTTTGTTATTTTTCGTTTTGAAATTTTTTCACTTGTACTCATTTGTTAATTTCTCCGGTATTTATATGTTTCATTTGTCTCAATATTCGCGTATACTTCAATATTTACAAATCATTGTTTTAAGTATATCAAAGATAATATAATTACATCTCTATTTATGTTTGAACCAAAGACCTTATTTGTCTTTTTTTCCTTTAATCTATTGTTGAAAGATGTTTTTCAAGCTTCACCTCTATATTATTTCTCTAACACAAGAAATTATGACTACTGAATTCAAATAATATGATTCATTTAATCTAGGAATTCCAACTTTATTAGTGAATTAACAAACATAAATTTAATTGCGAATTAGCAATATAGAATGATGTAATAATTTTCTCAAGAGTTTTGACATCAGTATCAATGTGCTTACTAAAATAATTGAGAATTGATTTTTTAAGTCAACGTGAGGGACCACAATATATAAATATAAAAGATAAGTTTATTTTTAATGCTAACTGTTACGAGTTGAAATAACCGTCCAAAAAGTTAAAAAGTATTTCAAAATTAAAAATTCACTGAATACCACATGAAACAAGTATATATAAAGATAAACCCAGATGTTTGAGAGCATGCTACCAACAAACTGCATTTTTGTCAAACTTCGACTATAACTTAACATTCTTCTTCCCTATTTCTTGAAGTAGTTCATATTGTCTTTTTTCGAACTGCAGAAATAAGTGTAGTTTTGCATTTTTAAACGTCACGAAAGAGGACTTTTCTATCCCCAACTACTTCAATGGCTTTTCCATCGAGCATAACAAATGAGATTCATGTTTTAGTTGTTGAATCTGATACTAAAGATCATGATAATATCAAAATTATGTTGGATCATTTCTCTTATAAAGGTATATAAGTCTCATCCTTGCATCTCCTCATTAGTAGTGAAATATATGATCTTAATTTGTATTTTTTGGTATTATGAAAATTCTTCTCGTAGATTTTTTGGTAATATAAATATAGAAAAATCAAGTGTCATTTCATGCTTGCATCATGATAAGTAATTTTAGATCTCTCTAGCTATTGAATGTTTTAATGCTGATGAACATGATTTACGATTTCAAAAAGATCATGCATTGAATTATTTTTCTCTATTGCTTAATGAAGTTCTAAGTAAAACCAGAGTATGCAAAAATAAATCATAAGATTTCGGGAATTTCTCGTTGTTATCATGGTAAATTAATTTAATCTTTTTGCGCCACTTTTCTGTTTACTATATCTTTTCAATATTCATGTTTTGCTTAGCATAAATGGAACACAATAAGTAAATTAGATGCATTTCTCTATTTAATTATAAATTAGAACTATTACATTATTAATCATTTTTCAGATTGTTGCATCTTTCTCATAAATTTAGTCCACTCCTTGTCCATTTTTGCTCATTACTTTTCAACCAAAACATGACCAATTTTATGTCATCGTAGACTTATAGTCGAATTTTTTTATGCCTAATAATTTATTTTTGTCAATTTCACAAAAATCATAATATGATAATATTGTATAAAAATATTTTAGAATTATTAATTAAGGTAAACAAAGTAAGCATCCAAACGTTTTAGGTTTTTACAATTTTTGTTTAAGCTTAAATTGTCACATTCTTATTTAAACTACATGAAATTTTACAAAATTTTATGGTCTAGCATTTTCTAATAGAACATTGGTCGATTACATACATTGCATGTGCACTTTTACTACACTTTATCCATTAAAAAGCAGTTTTTGTTGTTAAACTTTTACGATTCCATATAGTTCATCCTTTATATGAAATGGAATTGTTCGAATTTCTACCTAGATATGCTAACAAAACTCATGTAGTTTAAATAAGAAACATAAATTGTTTGTGTGTGTTACTATGAAATACTAATGTTTATTTTAAAATGCGTAAAAACACAAATAGTTTGTGTGTGTTACTATGATTAACCGTATTAAATAAACCAACCAAGTTAAACATAACCTTTATGAATTATCTAACATGGAATTGTTTTGAATATCAATATTTATGAAAAAAACATGTCATTTGTTTATTTTCTTTCAGTGACGGCTACTAAGCATGCCTCCACAGCAGTATCAGTTTTGACAAAAGGAAAGTCTCAAATAGATATACTCATGATAAATATGAATTCTCTTGACTCATATGGGTTCGGACTTCTACAAGATGCTATTAAAATGAATTTGCTTGTGATTTGTAAGTATTGTTTTACAGCTATCAATTTAGTATTGTTAGAGATTTTTTTTTCGGACAAACATTTAATTTTTGCAAGTGCATATTAAATGTTTGTTTTACTAGTATTTTATTTCTTTTTTTATTGACAAGTTTGGTTTTATTTGTATGTTTTTCAATGAAGTAATGTTAGAGGAGGATGATCCGAACACAACTATGTGGGCTTTAGAGTCTGGAGCCTTTCTTTCTATCACAAAACCAATTATGGTGCAGTCTATAGGCTGTCTGTGGCAACATGTACTAAGGGAAAAGACAATTCGATTTAAAGAAAATGAACGACATAAAATGGTAGTTGTTGAGAACAACAGGTTAAACAATGATATTGGAGGAGATCTTATGGAACATAGCATGCATGATAAGAATAGTACAAACACAAAACAAAAGTCAAGTAGGAAGGGCAGTGTCATGAGAATCGCAAGTGGAGATCAAGAAAGCAACATACAAAATAATGGTATTGTTACGTACAGAAGGAAAGTATGGACCGAATGGACCCAAGAACTTCATGACAAATTTATGAATGCCGTCACCGAACTCGGAGAAGGAAGTATGCATTTCAAATTTATTTTAATATTATGATTATTATATGTCCATGAGAATTATGTTTTTCTATATTAGCACATGCATCACAAAATTTTAAATATAGATTTGTTATTCAAATTTTAAATGAAATAGGATGTTATCCTAAAGAGATCCTTGAGTTGATGGCGGTACCAGGTCTGACAAGAATGCAAGTTGCAAGCCATCTGCAGGTTTGTTAATCTTAGTCAAAGCATAATTATTTATTTGTAAATTCTTAATATTTTCTATTTACATGCCTTAATTCGTGATCTACATGATTTAAGAAAAAAATCAAGTACTTCAAATACTTCACTTATATATTTACCAACAAATGCGATATGAAAAATTAGACGAGTATCAGCCATAATAATGAACTCATGTTCTATATGACATAATAAGTTTCTGCATATATATTTATATACATACACATATTCTACACTGTCACGTTCTCCTAATGATAAGTTTTCATGCATAGTATTCTAAGAAATTTGATTTTGTCATGATAAAAATATTTAATTCAGTTGTTAAAAGTAATATATAATTAAGATTTTTTGTTTTGGCGTTTTATAGAGATGCCGTGGTGGAAATTGGTTGCCTCCTAATGAGAGAAAATCTAAAGTAGCTAGTGCTGAAATGACAACTGGAAGGAGGAAAGCTCCTCGAGCTAAACAAATGAGATTTGGGTCTATGCCTCGTTCAAGCAACATTTTCAAGCCCCATTTAAGTATGCAAGATTATCAAAATACAAGCCATCAAGAAGTCAACTTCGACTCATTTATAGAAAATAATATGCTTGCAGATAATCTTGATGAAACATATCTTTTTGGTGCCCAAAATGTGGAATCTATGACAAACACAACATTCAACCAACAAAGAGATAATACTAATGATAACTTTGAATTTTCGTATATGGATTGCTTTTCTGCTTTGGAACAAGAATTACAGACCCATTACAATGGAAGCTTGGGAGCACTTATGCTTGACCAAGAGTACTTTAATCAGGTCATTCTCTTTCTTACATTTGCTTAAGAAATAGTTTTTTTATTCAATTACTTATAACTCTCTTAGAAACGTCATATTACATCTTAGTCATCTTCAAGTTCATTACGACTCGGTTTTCTCGTATATTTGCAGAAACCTAGCATGGCTAATGCAAGCACTAACCGGTGGAGCGAGAATATACCCAAACTAGGGAATGGCAAACAGAGTGATGGCAACATGACGAAGTAGTACTTATGGCAATAATATTTGGCTTGTTATTATGTAGTGAGTTAAAAAAGAATATATATAAGTAGCTCTATATAACTTATGTAAGGAATTAAAACTCTCATACTATGCTAATAAAGCATATGTTGGGAAAAATCTTGGAGCGTAACGGGCGGTGTTTATGAAGATGCAATATAATGATGAAATGTCGAGGTACGGGATACCCGAGTTCCTTAAGACAATATTGCTCCGCTCTTGGTGGTTACGGTTTACGGCAATTGTCTCCCAAGATACAACGACATCGTCTCGATAATAGTACCACTACAAATTATCGAGTCTAGCGAACAAATACTTGTTCCAAACTCTCTCGATGGACTCGTATGATGCATATATAGACATTTAATATGCAAGACTTATTCTTAAACTATTAATTTAATATTTAAGAATATTCAAAGTACTCAATTTAGTACTAAAAGTTCATAGAAATATTAATCAAGAACTTCAAGAATATTTCAAATGCTTAATTTAGCATTTAATATTCAACATTATTCTTAAAATATTAAATCTAATATTTAAGAAATAAAAGAATTCTCAAAATACTCAAATTAGTATTTTAGAGAAAAGAGAGAAGAGAAATGATATTTGGTGTGTTTTAATTCCACAAATGGAGGGTCTATTTATAGATAATGAAGAGTTTTGAGTCAAGAGTTGCAACTTTCCATAAATCGTAGGAGGGTTATGTCCTTTAGACAAAAGTTGCAACTTTTCATAAAGTGTAGGAGAATTATGTCCTTTAGATAAAAGTTACAACTTTTCATAAATTGTAGGAGAGTCATGTCCTTTAGACAAGTACCCCTCCATCAAACCTTCAAAAGTTGCACACATTCAAAACATTTATAAATTATGTTTTGACCCCAAAACTTTTCAATCTCGAACGTCCTTTCAAATTGGTCCCTCAATTTTTCGACTTGAACATTTTAGTCCTCAAACTAAATGAACTTTCTTTCATACAATCGCGGCCGTTGATTGTATGATTTGTTGATCATTTAATCGTATATGTATCAATCGATAAATTGATTCCAATTATGAACAACGTTTTAAGTGACACACTTTGTTAATTAATTTCTCATTCACCCGAAATCGAATTTGAGTAATTAAATACTCTAAATTTATCTACTCGAAACGTAGAATAATTTGAGCCAAAGACATTCCACTTTCGATATACGAAATTCACTTAAATCTTTAGATAAATCGTGCTAAACACAATTTACTCAATCAAGATTTCCAACAATACCCACCATGAATGAAATTAATTCCAATGCAGACTATGCAGACGCATATGCAGACTATGCAGACGCTGAGAGAGTTCGGGCGAAAATCTATTGCATCAGGATAGGTAGCTTTTGGCTTTGAACCTTCCTTAGTGAAATACCATCGGATTTACTTGGCTCCCCAGTGAACGCGATGTCTTGAACTGGTCAGCCGTTTGTGTAAACCAAGACAATGATACTCACACAATAACTTCTCTAACAATTTTTGTTCTCGGTGGGTCCATTTTGGCCATGGAACACCACTTGGATTCATAAGTGTTTCAATTTGAAGCGGCCCCACTTCACACTTACATAAGTGACCTCCTATAAGAGTATCCTACCATACCCCACTTTGTTGCGTCTCACACTTAGACAGTTAGGAGTCATTAAAAGTCACAGCTTAACCTTTTGCTACACTCTATAGGTTGCACTTGATTATCCTAGGAATGGGCAAGAGTATTATACTCTCCAAGTGCATTTCTGAACTTTCATAATTTAGTTGTCCCATTGAACCAAGATCTTGGGATCTCCAGTCAACAAGGTTGGGTTTCCACTATGTCCGTTCTTAACTTGTAGTCTTTAAGCCCTTCCTCCAGATATGCAGTATATTTGATCTTTTAGGCATACAATTGAATCCATATATTCTCTTTTGATTTTTTCTTAATCAATAGAGACAATGTCACTAAAGATCACTGCTTAATAGTTTTAATTTTAGACGTGCTAATCTGTGCCTTTTCGATTGTCGGCTTATGATCATAACGTATCGAAGTTTGTGGCACAAGATCTAGCCAATTAATAATACCCGCTAATCTTAATTAGGACTATCGGATATTTCATATCGGTGCGTATCACCATTGTCGACCCACCATTCGCTGAGTTATCTTCCATAATAGGCGTTAGATACTGCAGTCGGAAGCGTGAGGTTCGACCACCCACCATTTGCCTAGCTTGGATTTAGTGACTGATCATCCACTATTTGTCTAGCTCAGTTTGTTTTGACAATCACCCACCATTTGTGTGGTCCATATTGTCTACATAATCACCCATCATTTATATAGTTTGAGTTATCCTAGACAAACACCCACCATCAACATGGTTCGGGTTGTCAATCAATGATTGACTTTGATCATCACTAGCATGATTCATCTTACCACGTTAGTGGTTTTTCCCTCGAAATGAAATTGTTTTTATCTTCATTTTGACTATTGTCAGTACACCAACACTAGATTTGGTTTGACCAAATTCTCCATAGCTTTAAAGTCATTTTCTTGAATTTAATTTCGAACGTTTGATCGACTTTCTTGATTTTACTCCGATAATTAACATTCTTTATTTTTGACCAAGTTGTATACTTTGCAATAAGTCCTTTCCATTTCTTCTCTTGGGAAAGTTCGTTTCATAATATGAAACATTTGGAATTATTCTCACTTAGCAACCTTATAGGTTTATAGTGACGATATTCCACAACATTAGTTTTAAATTCTTAAAACCAAACTCAATTTTCTTTCGCTAAATGAAACAACAAAAACTTAAAAAAATACAATAATTATTCTTTAAATAAACGTCTCTATCACACGAAAAGAACATGCATCTAATTTAAATCATTTTATTTAAATAATGCATTTCTTCATTCATTGTGATCACGTTTTATTCTAAAGAATTACATTTATTGCATTTATTCATAAGCCGAAAGAAATTTTACAAAACCATTACTTTATATGTGTCACAAAATAAAGTAATACTAAGACATTTATTCTTTATCGAGAATAAATCATAAGTATATAATATAATTAAATATTATATGTCCTACATGCTCACAACAAGCTCATGATTACAAGAAATGATCATCTTAATCATGCTTCATATATTAAGCAAGCATAGTTATTTATTCTTTCTCAAGAATAAATCACAATGATAAAATATTATTCAACATAATATGTAAACAAGCGAAAATCGATAATTCACATAATGAACTTATCTCATGAATTTGTTTTGTAACCAAAATTTTGCCTTTAATAGCTTCCACGTATTTGATAGAATCTTTGACACCACGGATGTTCGAAAGTTCCTTCGATCAGTTTGAATTTTACTACAAAATATTCAAATACGAATTAGTCATAAAATAAATAAAATTCTAAATTATGACATAAAACGAAATTAAAATTCTTCTCTTGATTTCATCATCTTTCCGTCGGATATCATCATCTTCAAGAAACACTCGAATATTGTCTTAAGTTGTTGGGAAAAATCTTGGAGCGTAACGGGCGGTGTTTATGAAGATGCAATATAATGATGAAATGTCGAGGTACGGGATACCCGAGTTCCTTAAGACAATATTGCCCCGCTCTTGGTGGTTACGGTTTACGGCAATTGTCTCCCAAGATACAACGACATCGTCTCGATAATAGTACCACTACAAATTATCGAGTCTAGCGAACAAATACTTGTTCCAAACTCTCTCGATGGACTCGTATGATGCATATATAGACATTTAATATGCAAGACTTATTCTTAAACTATTAATTTAATATTTAAGAATATTCAAAGTACTCAATTTAGTACTAAAAGTTCATAGAAATATTAATCAAGAACTTAAAGAATATTTCAAATGCTTAATTTAGCATTTAATATTCAACATTATTCTTAAAATATTAAATCTAATATTTAAGAAATAAAAGAACTCTCAAAATACACAAATTAGTATTTTAGAGAAAAGAGAGAAGAGAAATGATATTTGGTGTGTTTTAATTCCACAAATGGAGGGTCTATTTATAGATAATGAAGAGTTTTGAGTCAAGAGTTGCAACTTTCCATAAATCGTAGGAGGGTTATGTCCTTTAGACAAAAGTTGCAACTTTTCATAAAGTGTAGGAGAATTATGTCCTTTAGATAAAAGTTACAACTTTTCATAAATTGTAGGAGAGTCATGTCCTTTAGACAAGTACCCCTCCATCAAACCTCCAAAAGTTGCACACATTCAAAACATTTATAAATTATGTTTTGACCCCAAAACTTTTCAATCTCGAACGTCCTTTCAAATTGGTCCCTCAATTTTTCGACTTGAACATTTTAGTCCTCAAACTAAATGAACTTTCTTTCATACAATCGCGGCCGTTGATTGTATGATTTGTTGATCATTTAATCGTATATGTATCAATCGATAAATTGATTCCAATTATGAACAATGTTTTAAGTGACACACTTTGTTAATTAATTTCTCATTCACCCGAAATCGGATTTGAGTAATTAAATACTCTAAATTTATCTACTCGAAACGTAGAATAATTTGAGCCAAAGACATTCCACTTTCGATATACGAAATTCACTTAAATCTTTAGATAAATCGTGCTAAACACAATTTACTCAATCAAGATTTCCAACAGCATATGCAGTTTCTAGTATACTGATCTTGGGCTACCATTTTTATTGGGATGAACAAGTTATATGTATGTTCACATACATTTACTCATGGTCTGCCTCAATATATAATATTGATTTCTTTATGTTCTCTTCTTACTTGTTTCTTAAATCTTTGAATATATTCGAATTTTAAAACTTATACTGTTTACATATATTTTTGTAATTTTGGGAACGGGGATATCGTAATGGGGAAACTTAACTAACTCGATTGGTAGTAGTTTATTGACACCAAGTAGTTTCCTAGCGATGTAATTTGAGGAACATGTAGATTGCAACATCCAACAAGATGATTTCTCATAAGTATGCTAGAGATAGATTTAGCCACGATGTTGGTTGTACGATTAGATTCTTTCCATACATGTATAATGATAGCTTTCGACGGCCTAGTTTGGAAACTAAGAATGTGGGATACGCATTCAGTGAAATGGTCTACATTTGTAACCTCCTTAATATCCGTGATTGTTTCGCAACAATCCATTTCATTTTTTGGTGGTTCCTACACCAAGAGAAGTAAGTGAAAACATCACAAGAAAAGGAAAAATAAAAAAGGAAAGAATAGAAGATCTAACATATTTCTAAGTATACATTTCTATTCATGTTTAGAAAAATAATTATAAAATTTTATTAACTAGTAAAGATTACGTTCGACGTACATGGATGTCAATTTCTTCTAATAATATTCTAGGAACCAAATCAAGAAATATTAAATAATCTATCATATTGAACCATTAAGAATCAGACAATCTAACATAGTAAGAATGAAAAATTAAATGAAAATTATATTAAAAATCCAGTGTTAATTTGATTTAAACTTAAACTTTATGACGGATATAATATATGTTTACTAACATAAGTTTTAAGAATTCTAAATAGAAGTTTCAAGATTTTTTCTCCTTTTCAATATTCTATCATTTTTTGTTTTGGCCACGATGTCGGTCGTGCAATTAAATTCTTTTCGTTTATGTAAAAATTTAACTTTCCAGGCCTTATTTTGGAAACTAAGAATGTGGGATACGCATTCAGTGAAATGGTGTACATGTAACCTCCTTATTATCCGTGATCGCCTCCCAACAATCTATTTTCAAAATGATTTTATGGCGGTATATTCATACACTAAGAGAAGTCAAGAGAAAACATTACCCAGAAAATTAAAAAAAAAAGAAAAAAAAAAGAATAGAAGATCTAACTCATTCCTAAGTACACGTTTCTATTCATGTTTCGAAAAATAATTATAAATTTTTATTAACTAGTGTAAATCACGTTCGACGCACATGGATGTCAATTGCTTCTACTAATAATTTAGGAACCAAATCAGCGAATATCATAACAATCCATCATATTGAATCATTAAGAATTATATAATCTAACATAATAACAATGGAACAATATATGAAAATTTTATTAAAAAAAATTACAGTGTTTGATTTAAACTCAAACTTTATGATGGATATAATAATTGTTATTAACAAAAAATTGAAAATTTCTAAATAGATGTTTTAAGATTCTTCTCTCTTTCCATATTCTTTATTTTTTGTTTTGGAATTTTTTCACTTGTACTCATTTGTTAATTTCTCCGGTATTTATATGTTTTATTTTCCTCAATATTTGCGTACAATTTTAATATTTGCAAATCATTGTTTTAAGTATATCAAAGATAATATAATTACATCTCTATTTATGTTTGAACCAAAGACTTTATTTGTCTTTTTTTCCCCTTTAATCTTTTGTTGAAAGATGTTTTTCAAGCTTCATCTCCATATTATTTCTCTGACACAAGAAACTATGACTACTGAATTCAAATAATATGATTCATTTAATCTTTAAATTTCAACTTTATTAGAAGAATTAACAAACTTTAATTCTTAATTGAGAATTAGCAATATATAAATATGTGATAATTTTCTCAAGAGTTTTGACATCAGTATTAATGTGCTTACTAAAATCATTGAGCACTGATTTTCTGCCGGTCAACTTGAGGGACCACAATATATAAATGTAAAAGATAACTTTATTTTTAATGCTAACTGTTACGAGTTGAAATCACTGTCCAAAAAGTAAAAAGTATTTTAAAATTAAAAAATTTACTGAATATCAAAGATAATATAATTGCATCTCTATTTATGTTTGAACCAAAGACTTTATTTGTCTTTTTTTCCTTTAATCTATTGTTGAAAGATGTTTTTCAAGCTTCACCTCTATATTATTTCTCTAACACAAGAACCTATATGACAACTGAATTCAAATAATATGATTCATTTAATTTAGGAATTCCAACTTTATTAGATGAATTAACAAACTTTAATTTAATATTAGCAATATATAAAGATATGATAATTTTCTCAAGAGTTTTGACATCAGTATCAACGTGCTTACTAAAATCATTGAGCATTGATTTTTTAAGTCGAGGGACCACAATATATAAATGTAAAAGATAAGTTTATTTTTAATGCTAACTGTTACGAGTTGAAATCACTGTCCAAAAAGTTAAAAAGTATTTCAAAATTAAAAAATTCACTGAATACCACATGAAACAAGTATATATAAAGACAAGCCCAGATGTTTGAGAGCAGAGCGTGTTACTAACAAACTGCATCTTTTGTATCAAACTTTGATTGCAACTTAACATTCTTCTTCCCTGTTTCTTGTACTAGTTCATATTGTCCTTTTTCGAACTGTGCAAATAAGTGTAGTTTTGCATTTTTAAACATCACGAAAGAGGACTTTTCTATCCTAAACTACTTCTATGGCTTTTCCATCTCTTATAACAAATGAGATTCATGTTTTACTTGTTGAATCTGAGACTAAAGATTATGATAATATTAAAATTATATTTGAGTATTTATCTTATGAAGGTATATAAGTCTCATCCTTGCATCTCCTCATTAGTAGAGAAAGATATGATCTTAATTTGTATTTTTTGGTATTATGAAAATTGTTCTCGTAGATTATTTTTGATAATATATATATAGAAAAATCAGTGTTCCAGTGTCATTTCATGCTTGCATCATGATAAGTAATTTCAGATCTCTATTGCAATTGCATGTTTTAATGCTGATGAACATGATTATAAATGATTTCAAAAAGATCATGCATTGAATTATTTTTCTCCATTGCTTTGAAGAATATTTTTTTAATTTGATTACAGATAATTAGCTTAGAAATGTCATAGTATCTTTGTCATCGTCAAGTTCATTACGACTCGGGTTTCTCTCATATTTGCATAAACCTAGCGTGGCTAAAGAGACTTGAAGATAACTAGAAATGAATGAGTTATACACAAATATTAATATTTAATTGTTGATATAACATCTCCTAAATATTAGTATCGATGTTATTTGTATATGATAATATAGTCATGACTCATGACACATGTTTCCGGTGCCAAGTATTATTGTAGAATAAAACTTATTTTATCTGAGATATATGAATCAATTTACAAGTGATATTCATGTATAAAATGTTCTAAATTTATATTTGTTGTACAAGAGTTGTGGTCCCTTATCCTTTTATTTAGCAATTTTATGGACATATTCTCCAAAGGAATGGATTTTGCATAATTAAATTTCTTAGCCCTTAGGACAAATATTGATCCATGATATTTTTATGGCTGTGTTCATGGTTGATGTTAAGAAGTAGCAATTTATGTTATTTAATTTTTTTTAATTTTTCTATTTTTTTAGAAATTTTGGAGTATTTTATTATGCTTTCCCGATTATAATATCCCAATATACCGCAGCACCCGCCAATACTATTGCTATATACCGCGACTTTGAACCATTATAACTGTAGCCTTATTTTCGTGTATGGTCTTTTCATCTACGTACGTTAGGTGTTTACATTTCTTTCTCATACGGCCTTATGCTTAATGCAGTAATCGAAAAACCCATCACACAACATAAATATCATGTAATGACAAGAACATACAAATAAACACTTTAATTAACACAAAAAGGCCTGGAAACCTTACTTCAAGACATAGCAATGGAAATGGCAGCATTGCCTAATTAATTACAGAGTTCACGAGCAATACCCAGACGAGAATTAACCGTGTCGAACAAAATCCTAAGGTTTTGCTGCTGCAAATTAGCTATAACATTGAGCACTGAGTTCACATTACTTGGTGCTGCCGCCATAGCCAAACAAGCCAACGAACCTGAGCTACTGTGTATCAAACTGTTCTCTGTGGGTAACTTCAAGTCCAAATCTGTGAAATGTAGAGTTATAGATGGTGCTATTTCTTCATTTGTAGCAGCAAAGCATGTGTCAAATGCTCCCAATGAACTAAACGGCCCCGTCACTTGTTTCTTGAACTCATCCCGTATTGCATTGTAAACGGGTTGAACGAACCGGGTTATGACCGTACCCGAGTCTATGATGGTACCCGCCCCGGTGGTTGGGTCGAAAGCTAGAAGCTCAGGAGCTATGGGGACATTGACCCGACCCACGCTTACACCAGTGAGGTTCACATAGTACAACGATGGCCTGTGAGGGTTTTTGAGGAGTGGGGTGGTTTTGATGGTCTTGGGTTGACCCAAGGGTCCGAGTCTGAGTGACCCGGAGAAATAGTAGGATTTGAAACTAGGGAGACAGTATGAGAAAACGGGTAACCCGGATTGGGATGGCAATGACATGGAGCCCCGACCCAAACCCAACAATCCCTGGGGCGGGAGTGACCCACCCGATACCCCGTTAATGCATCCAAAAGCATAGTTGGGAAACGCATCATTTCCTAGTGTGAAAGTGTCACGTGACAAAGTGGCTGAAAACGATGAATCTCCACCGTAGGATCTGTTGAAGAGGCAAGAAGATGATCCAATCGTAGGGCACGAAACGCCTCTAACTTGAGCGCATTCGGGTACGGAGCAGTCCAATGACCCGTATGTAGTGGACGTGTTTGGTGTGAAAAATGTGGAGCCTGAGCAACCCGTGCAGCCAGTGCATGGTACCCATGCAGCATCGTTGCTAGTATCCAGGACCATGAACATGAGTTGACCCGGATTCCCAATCTTGACCCGAATAACATAGTTGCCGATGTTTATAACTTGACCCGGGGCAATTGGGACCTTATTAGGCTTTTGGGCAACTAGGGTTGACAAATATGAAACCCTTTTTGAATCACTTGAGGCCATGTTAAGGACCGTGTCGACCCATGAAGAGGCGGGTTTGGGCGGGTCGAAAGGCGAGCATTTGCCGTAAATGTGGATTAAAGAAAGGTCTGAATCTGAGCCCGACCCAGAACATGGATCAAAAGTAGCATTGCATGAAGTGGAGATGATAAAAATGAAAAGAAAAATTGGAAGAATATTAGATGAAAGTTCCATTTTTTATTAAGTTTGAGGATAAGAATAATGGGTGATTGGAGATATAGAGAAAGGGGAATTTATAGATAGGATATTATTAATTCATCATGTGAAGATTTTACTGTTATTTAAATTAACAGCTGGGTTCCATACTTCTACTACATAATGCATGTGAATGAACTTAGTACTATTCATGACAAGGAAATATGCATAACAAACAAAATTCTTTCAAGTGAATTTCACTCATTATTGCTGTCCTTGTGGAACTGTCATACTGCATAGGTTTTAGTAAATAAACGAGTCTACGTGATATTGTTAATTAATTCTACAATACAATACATATCATTAATTAATTAATCAAAGGAACCACTATTATCAAGTTTGAGCGCAATGAGTTTGAAAAAAATGAATTTTAGCTCCTTAAAACTCAAATTAGAGTCAAGCCAAGCGCGAGTTAAAATAGATATAATAATTTTTTATTAGTAAATATTATTAATTTTTATTTATAGATATATTATTACATATAAAAATATTAATTTTAAATATATTATTTTTATACATATTTATCATTGTAACATATTATATTATATATATATTAATAAATACATAAATAGTTAATTTGGTTTTGACACTTCCTCAAAAATATATATACACACGTTTAGAAAATATTATAGTCATCACCTTCATCAGTCATCACAAAAGAAAAAAAATGACTCTTGAGATATATTTTTCTATACTTAAAATAATCTAATCGTCTTTCAAAAGCCTGATTAAAAAATGTCAACAGGTTAAAAAATATTAAGATTCAAAATCCTAATAAGATCAAAATTTTCAAGCACTCACTACACAGTGTAATCATAAAAGAATTGGAAGAAATGTAATCAACATGTGTATAATTATGTGATTATTGTGTAGGGTGAGTTTTGCTAAGTAATTAAAATACTTTTAGTCTTAGTTAACTTTATTTTAATTTTAGTCTTATTTATTATATTTTTATCACATTTAGTTCTAATCGAATTTTTCATCCAAAATTTAACGGTCAACTTAATCAGTCGACCAGACTTTTAGGAAAGATTTTATGCAATATGGAGTGTAAAAATCGGGATATTACATATAATCATTGTTTGGATTGGGTGCATTCGTGCATGAATCTTTCAAAAAGAAATTAAAATCAAATTGTTGATTAACTGAGTTAACTCTGTTAAAATTAGGAAGAAAATTTCAGTTGAGAACATTTGATGGGACTATATATAATAAATCGCTGATAAATGAAACCACAATCGAATTGGATTTTAATTTACCAAACAAAGATTAATAATCATGTAATAAGATAACATTTTGTAATTAACATTATTGAAAATAAACTTGAGAAATAATATTGCAATAATAAATAGAGATGGATAGGAGAGTTTTGAAATG
Source organism: Verbascum thapsus (assembly GCA_963669365.1). Taxonomy (NCBI): domain Eukaryota; kingdom Viridiplantae; phylum Streptophyta; class Magnoliopsida; order Lamiales; family Scrophulariaceae; genus Verbascum; species Verbascum thapsus. The sequence continues at coordinate 4,205,818 of OY770106.1, forward strand.
GAAATGGATAAAATGAGAAAATAAGATTAGAAAGTGTTGGTTCATATTGCAAGTAGTATAAGTATTTTGTCTTGTGACACGAGATGCGGTCGGTCACGGGCTCCCATTCACGTGCAATTATCACACTTCTTTTTGACCTTTTTCATTTTTGGTCTTTTATGAATTTACAATAATTGCTTGATATTTTTTAACTCATTTTATATGAATTTAATTGGTCAACTTTGTAAATTGCTTGATTTATAAACCCAACATAAGAAGCTTCTCAAGCTGGAAAATAAAAATCAAGACAAGGGTGTTTTAGTAGTATATTATTTGGTTTTAATACAGTCGGGTTTTCGAATATAATTTTGTGTTACAACATATTATAATTTAGTCCAACAGTAACAAATTAAATTAAACATTAGATTAAGTATAAACTTTTGTGTTGATAATAGTTTTTAGTTGTTAAATATAACAAATGTATACTTTTTAGTTGTTAAATATAGTTTTTAGTTGTTTTTAGTCCAAAAGACCAAAACAATTAATATTATGTGTCAAAATTGTTACATTTACAACATTAACAATAAAATTAAACAAAAAGTAATGTTGGATAAGTTGGAAGTTGGAACCAAGTACAACAATCATGGAACATACATCTGACAAAGTTCTAGTACCTAAGAAAATTGTTAAAAGTAAGTATTTTTTGAATTGTATAGCAAATATTGTTGGAAGTGATAATTTAATAATAATATAATTGATTTAAGTTCCGCCAAACAAGAATAACTTTCTTTCAAAAAACAATCAAGATTTCCAAAAAATTTAAATACTATGGCAATATATTGTTACTAGTTAACTAAATAACTGAAAACGGATACAAAAAAATCAACATTAATTAACACATTTCATAGTAAGGGAATTGAATCAAATGAACCAATTGAATCAAATATCCATTTTGCATCAAATTGCTACAAAAATTGCACCAATATGCTTCAACTACAGTAAATTCACTCCAATGCAGAATACTATTCAGTGCACAAAATAATGCCAAAATATACTTTTTCCATCTTTTTATAATCTTACAATCTATCACAAATAAATTCAAAACTTTTACGTATTACACATTTTCACCCAAGAAATTACGTTTTGATAACTAAAAAATTAATTAACAACTATATATATTATTTAGTTAATGACTAACTTATTAAAGTTGAACTCTTTTATTATTTAATTAAAAAAAGAGGCATGCATTTTAGTTTAGGAAGTATGCTTTTAGTTTAACTAAATAATTAATGTTTTTAGTTGAATTGAATTATTAACGCTCTTAGATTGTGTATTATGCAATTTTTGTTAAAGAAAAAAATTATATATTTTTTATTTAAAATTAAATTATAAAATATGTATTTTATACAAGTTGAATATAATATAACTTTATTTATAACTTATTAAATTTCTGTGGATTACATTAAAAGCAATTCAAACTAGTTATTAATACAATATACATTTTATATAAGTTATAATAAAGTTTTTTATATATAATTTAATCCTAAACTTAAATTAATACATAATTGAATAAAATATAATTAATAGGTGATATAAATATAATTAATTAAATCTTGTAAGAATTAAATTGAAAATAATTTAGAATTTATAAACTTATAAGGGACTAAATTGAAATTAATTAAAAACTAGAAAGACTGGAATGTAAACAAACAAAAATACAAAAAAAAAAAAGAATTGTAGCTTGTTGCTGCGCCAAGAATGGCCGAACAACGGTGTTGCGTTGCACCATTTCTGGCTCAGCAAATAGCGTTGGGTTCATTTCGTCTTAAGACATGGCTCGTAAGCACGTTCTCCATGAAGATAGACCCATGGGTTTGGGCCTAAAATAAGGCCAATAAAACTTTTTTATGTATTTTGTGTAATAGCCCAAATTGATTTTTAAACTTTTGGTAGTATGAAGTTTTTATATGTAGTTTGTAATTAAATTGTTTTTGTGTTTTTACAAAATTAATATCAAAATTAGCATTCTAACAAGAATAATCTAAAAATGTATAAAATGTCATGTTACGATTCTATTATTTTAAAATCTAAATATATTTATCTATTTATACAATCTGATACTATTAAATAGTTGGATATAAACCTAATATTGTTAAAGAAAAATTGAATATACAAAATTTGACAATATATACAATTTCGTATTAGTAGAGTTTATACATACAAGACCAAATATATATTATATATAATGAAATTGTAATAAAAAATCTATAAAATATATAGAATGTTTTTAAGTGATTTTATATACACTAAAACTTAATCTATATAATCTGAAATTGTTTACCAAAAAGAATCCGAAAATGTTAAGTCGAAATATATGTGTATATGTATACTATATGTGGAAGAAAATTAGGGTTTGATAATGAGCTATATATTGTATTTAAATTTGGGCTTGAGCTTAGGTTTTAGTTTTGGGTCTGGGTCTAGATCCAATTAAAATTTTGGGTTTGGGTTTGGGTCTAGGTCTAATAATATCCACCCATTGACAAGCCTATATGAAATCTCCCGTATGCAATGTTATGTACGAGAATTGATATTGCTTAGTAAGTACAGTAGAAACTCGATTAATTAATAAACTCTCTAAGATAATATTTTTGGCCGGTCCCGACTCGGGGATAGGGTGCTAAATTAATAATTCGCTAAAATTATAAGATAATACATTTTTGATAATTTCTATAGGTCCCATATAAAATATAAATTAATAATTCCTTATATACTACATATTACATGAATGATTTATGAATTTTTTTTTAAAAAAATGATTCAATTGTCTTTTGTTTTTTTGTTGAAATCAATTTCACATTGCAAATCAATTTGCAATTGTCCTTGAATTATCCTTGTTGTGCTTGCATAATTGGTAACATCCATTCTTACAATTGCTTTTGAGTGAGACTTGGATTATCCTTGTTGTGCTTGCATAATGCTCTTCGAATCTCGTCGGTCATTATTGTTTTTTTCACACCTTCAAGATTAGAAGGCATGTCGTATGTGTATGATTTATTTGTGTTAGCATTATTATCTTGTATTTATATAAAAAATATTTTTTAATTATTGTACATGCATTGTACTATAATTAAGTGAAAGTTTGAATGATGCTTGTAAATTGAATATTTCATTATAAATTAATAAAATATTAATTAATGTATAAATTAATAATTATTAATTTATCGATTAATTAATAACTCTTTTAATTAATAAATTTTGGTGATCCCAAAAGTATTAATTTATAGAGTTTCTACTATAGATTTCAAGCTAACTTGAGAGAGAGAAGTATTATAGTGTGGTGAAGTGTATTACAGTAAAAGTTTTATAAATTAATACTCATGGGATCACCAAAATTTATTAATTAAAAGAGTTATTAATTACTCGATAAATTAATAATTATTTATATATTAATTAATGTTTTATTATTTTATAATAAAATATTCAATTTACAAACACTTTTCAAACTTTCACTTTATTATTGTACAATGCATGTACGTAAATCAAAATAAATGATCCGATTTGAAAGAACTCTTCAATCTCCTAATGCTTCTTGTGTTCAATGTGTATCACTTTATGGACATAAAAAAATATTTTTTATATAAATACAAGATCAAAATATACTAACACAAACAAATCATACACACAACGTGGCTTCCAATCTTAAAGGTGTGAAATTGATTGCAACAAAAAAACAAAAGACAATTGAGTCATTTTTCAAGAAATTTTCATAAATCATTCATATAATATGTAGTATATAAGGAATTATTAATTTATACTTTATATGAGGGGTCTATAGAAATTATCAAAAATGTACTAACTTATAATTTTATTAATTTAGCACCCTATTCCCAAGTAGGACCGGCCAAAAATATTATATTAGAGAGTTTATTAAATAATCGAGTTTTTACTGTATGAAGTACTTGAGAAAGACTAAGGATATGCTTCTAATTTATGAAAATGAATAACTAAAAAGGACCGTTATACTAACTCGGATTTAAATTTGACATTGATGGCCAAGAATCCATTTTTAGGTTCATATTAATGCTAAATGCGGAACATAGTATTGGAAAAGTACCAAATGACGAACATCTGTTGATTCCACCGCTCCGATCGAGTACGTAGCTTTCTCAGAGGTTGCCAAAGAAGTTGTCTGGATTATGAAGTTCATTAAGGAACTTCAAGTAATTCCTAGCATAGAAATGTCGTTGCTTTTCATTATGGTGTGACAATAATAGATGATACAAATCTACCTACAGTTGGATCGATTAAGCATAGAATTTTTCAATATAATAATATTGGAAATAATAATATTTTTATTACAATATAATTTGATTATTGTGTATAAAAGGACAAACAATGAAATAAAATAATAAATTCTCAGACCAATATTTATTAGTTGATTTATCAATAAGAAAGTTAACCTTGTTTGTTTATGTTTTCAAAATCCATTTTCATGATTTTAAATCACAAAATTCAAAATAAACTTAACCCAATAATTTTTCATCTCAATTCCCCTTTTTTCAACTCTACTTTTTCAGTCTCCTATATAACTAACTATCACTCATATACACATCACTTCACACATTTACCAATCAAATCATTTATTATAAATCATTTTTTTACTTTCTCTTTCATACTTTACAATTTTTTATCCATATTTTTCTTATTTTTAATTTACATAATCATTATCTACACCACTAACATAATTATTCTACACATCATCCATCAATCTATCACTATTGATTTGACATCTCTTACAACTTTGAACCTAATTTTAAAAACATAAACAAACACCTACTATTTTCACACGAATTTCTATAGTACGTCATTCCCGAAAAAAATTTAAAATTTCATCCCAATAACATAAACAAACATAGCCTAACAATTTTTAATCTAATGAAAATAAATCACGTTTTTGGTTTCAAGCAAAAAATTAAAATAATATAATATAGAAGTACATTTGTTGGTAAAACCAAAGAATGACTATATATAAACTTGAATTGAATCTGAGTTAATAAAGAAACTCGTGACAGGCAGTGATGATTTAGAGGACCACTATTGCCGTCCACAACTTTCTTAATCACACACGTCTGTCCACACGTACACATATATATTATTCATTTTTAATTCTAAATTGATCTATTTATTCCCTTGATTATTATATTTTCAAAAATAATTTCAGCAAACAATGCTAATCCTCTTTGACTTTCTTTGTTTATGGAAATAATATAATGTGAATTTATATATTTTTTTAAAATCAAATTAAAAATAATTTGAAAATCTATGACATATAAAATAGTGAATAAGAAATAGAATGGTATTTCCTTTTCTAACACGCTCTCTCTCTCTCTCTCTCTCTCTAATTTGAATTGAAATTTCAACTCTCTCTCTAAGATTCATTTTCAAATTTTGTCCCATATACGTATTTTCACCGTTTTCATCGGACGGTCTCAATTTTTCCCCATTTTGAACTTTGCTCAACAGGATTCTTCTTGTTAGGGTTTCGTATGACTCTTTGATTTCACAATAATTGTTTGTTCCAGGTAATTTCTATCTACTATAGATTTGTTTTTTTTTTTTGTATTCTGATGGAAGATTCAAAGATCTAATGGTTGGTTCTTTTGGTAGTTTAAATTGTGAGTTTTGTGTTTGTTAATGGAGTAAGTAATTCCTTTGTTTATACAGCAAACATTCTTAAGCAATCACTCACACAGGTAGTATGTGTATATCTCTGTTTTTCTGTAGGTGAAGAGTCTTTTGGGGATCAGATACTATGTTTGTTAGAGCTTTAGTCGTAGCAACCCTTGAATTTCCTTATGCAGTTGCATATTTATATCCTCAAGTACTAGCATATATAAACTTCGATTTGTTGGACAGAGTATGTATTTGTCGTTCACTGTTTCATGGGTGTGTCAAGTTTATGAGCGTTAATGATTGCTGTGCTGACATTCACTCCAAGTCCTGTAGTCATGTTTTTCTTTTATCAAGAAAATTTATGTCCAGGTGACGTTATTGCTAATATCTTAATATTTCGATTTGTTTACGGATAAATGGGCCTAGAGATTTTGGTGAGGGTTAATTAATGAAGAAATTTTGTGAACCCAAGCTTTCTAAGTGTTGAACCTCATGATCCTTGTTGCCAAAGGGGATTGTTCTTAGTCTCAGATTTATGAACTATACCTACTTTCTGATTGCCTTTTTTATTAGTCTATTGTGTAATGTGTTTATCACGTGAATGTAATCTATGTATTAGATGATTTATGTTATTTATTAACTGATATATGTAGGTACTGATTGTGCATGCTCCAAATGGCAAGTGGAAATTCTTATTTGGATGACTTACGAGTGAAACCTGAGGTTATCGATCCATCTCAAAATGAAGATATGTTGGACATAGGTGAAAATGTCAATGACACTGCTGAAAGTGCCATAAAACCTAATGTAGTTGTCACAAGTAGTGTTCGTGAGCTGCTGGAATGTCCAGTGTGCTTGAATGCTATGTACCCTCCTATTCATCAGGTATAACTATCCGTTATTTGAAACTACAAAGGATGAGTAGACATCAGTAGGTGAAATGAATGTATATGACGCTTCTGAGACTGTGTTATTGGTTATTTGGACACTTGTCTTAATGAAGATTCTACTTTCCTTAGATACTTGTACTGTCATTCCTGATTGCACAGGAAGTAATTTTTCTGCATGCGAGTTGCTTGAAGTAGTTTTTGTGATGCATGACAATTTGGACATACAAATTTGTTCTGTTCTCGCCCAATTGAAATAAGCTTCTGATTATGATATATTCTGGCTTACTGATCAACATGTTTCATAATTGCTGCTTTTCTTGCTTTCCCCTGTTATATAACTAGTTCAACATATTTGTTTCTGCAGTGTTCAAATGGTCACACATTGTGTTCTGGTTGCAAACCTAGGGTGCACAACCGTTGTCCAACTTGTAGGCATGAACTTGGTAATATCAGATGTCTTGCACTAGAGAAAGTAGCTGCATCACTTGAACTTCCATGCAAATATCACGAGTTTGGGTGTATTGGCATCTACCCATACTACAGCAAGCTTAAACATGAATCTCAATGCACTTTTAGACCTTATAATTGTCCTTATGCCGGATCAGAATGCTCAGTCATGGGTGATATTCCGTTTCTTGTGAGCCACTTGAAAGATGATCACAAAGTTGACATGCATAGTGGCAGCACTTTCAATCATCGTTATGTTAAATCAAATCCACATGAGGTTGAGAATGCCACGTGGATGCTTACGGTAATGAAATCTATCCCCCTCTTGTTATCCTATCACACTCTGTTTTAGTTCAAGGATTTTGGTGAAGAAAAGAAAATGCTAGAGAAAGGAAAAGAAACTGAAAGAAATCCAAATTTTGAAGTTTGTTTGGTCTTCTAGGGAAAACCTATGGACAAACCCCAAGGGAAATGACAACAAAAGAAATGACTGTGGAACTAAATTGTTAATTTGATTCAAATGTTCTCTAAAAACATAATTTTCTCTAAAAACATAATTTAGTTAATGTTATTAAGAGAATAATGATCACAGTGCGAATGGTACAAATTGGATAAGTGTAGTGAGAAGAGTTACTTGTTTACCATCATTTTTCGAACCCTTTAGTATGCAAAAGAAATTTTCTCAAACTGTATTAGATATTGTCTCCAATTTTATTTTCCTTTCCTTTTCTCAAGTACCCAAACACATGATTTTCCTCGTCTTTTCTTTTCCTTTTCCTAAGGAAATGTCTTGTAACGTTTCAGGTTTTCAGTTGCTTTGGCCAGTATTTCTGTCTGCATTTCGAAGCGTTCCAGCTTGGAATGGCACCAGTTTACATAGCATTCTTGAGGTTCATGGGTGATGATAGTGAGGCAAAAAACTACAGTTACAGCCTCGAAGTTGGAGGTAACGGGAGGAAGATGATATGGCAAGGAGTGCCTAGAAGCATACGTGATAGCCATCGAAAGGTACGTGATAGTTTTGATGGGCTGATTATTCAGCGCAATATGGCGCTTTTTTTCTCGGGTGGAGATAGGAAAGAGTTGAAGCTGAGGGTCACTGGTAGGATTTGGAAGGAGCAGTAGTAAGTAGTAAGTCTGCAGTTTGTAGAATTAGATATTATTGTTGTGTTAGTCAGTTTAGGAGGCAAATTCTTGTTGCTTGTTTGTGGGTTCGTTATCGTCTGTGCTATGTTAGTTTAGTTGTCTACTGGGATGCAGGTTTGTTAGTGATATATATGAATCCATTAGTCAATCTTGTTACTTCTATGGGTTTCCAGATTTCTATTGAAGAAGTATCTTATGCCTTTTAACTATGTTCTTGACCCTATAACACCATTTATAACATGGTATATATTGATAACTAGATTAGACTTTGTTCATTAATAAAACAGAAAATGATTACAAAATCTATCCAAATCTATATAAAACCAACAAAAACTAGAATGAAGGTTTAAAACACCTTTTTTTCTTATTAGATTGTGACTCTCTAAGCTCGTGTCAATTGGTATTTGAATCATATTGTAGATTGATTGACTTTGACATGATGGCGCCATTACAAACCAGTTGATCAATATTAACGCACATGTATCAGCTCTTCACTGACATAATCTGATTGATTAAGAATCATGAAATGTCAAATTGACAGAACTCGGTATTGTTCATGTGTCATATCAAAGTGAAATTAGAAACTACGCTTTGTTGTCCTGCATGAGCTAGTTATATGCATAGTTGTAAATGGCGAAATATGGCGAGCGCCATGGCGTATGGCGAGCATGGCGCCACCTCAACGCCATGGAGCGTGGCGTGGCGCCCATCTTCGACTTGGCGCCCGCCACTCTCGCCATGGCGATCGCCATGTAGAAGTTTTGCAAATTGTGAAAAAAATCAAAATTACCCATTCAATTGGGATAAAATTGAGGGAAAAGTGAGGGCAAATTGGGTATTACCCAATCAAAAAAATTAAAATAGGATTTTAATTTGAACAAATCAAAACATATCTCCCACTCCAATAAACCCTAGGAGTAGAACGACGGCTGTAACGGGTAACCCATCAACTTTCATTGTCGCCGCCCGCCGTTCGTTGTTCGCTGTTCGAGGTCCGCCGTCCGCCGTCGCTGTCGCCGTCCACAGTCGCGTCCGTCCAGGTATTTGAACATTTTGATCATGTGTGTTTTAGAGTTTGGGGTTTGAATGTAAAATTTTTCGAAGTGTTTTTGTCAGTATCCGAAATAAATAGAGGGGTAATTTGGTAATTTCTAACAAGATGAAAGTGGTTACAAGGGAAACAATTATAAATAGACGGCAATTGATCAGTTAGAGGCAGTTTTGGAAGTTCATTGACAGTAGGTTTTTAGCTTGTTCTTCTTTGTTCTTATTCTCTCTCAATTCTTCTTCTTCTTCAAACAATCATAGATTAGGTATTGATAAGTAGCATATTTTGGCTTAGCAAGAATGAATCTCTTTTGTTATAACCAATCTAGTGATTCGAATTGTGAAATCGCAATGTTTACGCCATCGATCGAACGCGAATTAGGATCGATTGCCGTCGATCCTAACAGTGGTATCAGAGCGATCGATCCTAGCGGCAAAGCGGCGAATGCAAAAAGTAAAACCGAATCGATCGACATCAAATTTGCAAGGCATACGAAGGAGTTGATTACGGAAATGAAGAAATTAATGCAGCAACATACGGAAGCCATAATAAGAAGCTTGGAAAATGCAGGAGCTCTTACCTTATCAGCTGAAAAGAAGCCTTTCCATGAAGGTGCAGAGATGTTCGATGCAATGCGTCAATGGATCGATAAAGGTATTTTACATTCAAATGAAGATATTGCAGCAGATGTGAGTGATGAAATGTCTGAACCTATGGTGATCGATAAAATGCCTGAGTTAGAGGTTCGTTCCATTCAAACGATGCAAACGTCGGAGGTTACGGTACATGAAACTTATTCTAATTTCCATGAGCGTCATGAATCAGTTGCTGTTTTTTGTGAAAAGTTAGACAACTTAGAGGATAGACGATTGTCCATTGGTTTGATCGAATCTGAGCATGTTAATGTGGAAAGCTTTGGTGTTAGAAAGTCGAAAGTTATAGAGGATCAAAATACGTCTTCTTATGATATTGCTATTGAAAATTCAGATAAAACGAGTAGAAAAGGAAGCTCGTTTCTCTCAAAAATAGTAATAGTTCGGGGAATAGCTGATAGTTGCAGTGGTTACATTGGTTTTGTTGGTGAAGGAAAATCAAGGAGCAAAGTACTAGTGAGTACAAGCGGCCAAGGCGGAAGTCCATGCATGTTCCTAGTGGTTGGAAGGGGAACGGTGAGTGTTCAACTTAAAGAGTTAATAAAACAACCGGAACCACCACTTCCACCGCCCGAACCACCACCACCATATAGTTCGTACAAGCTGCCAAGGTGACTTAAATATTAATTTCAGCCACAAGCTCTATGAGGCTTTAATGTTCCATACTTTCCAGTTCAGTGAGTGGAGGTGTTAAGTAGGCCGCATTACTCTTCGTGCAATTCCAAGGTTTGATAATCCGAAAGGGTGCAAACCTGTTATTCGTAATGGTGGTAAAATATCCTTAGCAAAGATGGATTGTCAACCTAGATGCGATATTGAATAAGTAAGAATGACAGACGTGTTGTTTGTATTGAACGATTTCAAGGATTTATCAAGTAGAGGTTTGAGGACAAACCTCTTATAAGGGGGGAGATTTGTCAGGATTCGGAATAAATAGAGGGGTAATTTGGTAATTTCTAACAAGACGAAAGTGGTTACAAGGGAAACAATTATAAATAGACGGCAATTGATCAGTTAGAGGCAGTTTTGGAAGTTCATTGACAGTAGGTTCTTAGCTTGTTCTTCTTTGTTCTTATTCTCTCTCAATTCTTCTTCTTCTTCAAACAATCATAGATTAGGTATTGATAAGTAGCATATTTTGGCTTAGCAAGAATGAATCTCTTTTGTTATAATCAATCTAGTGATTCGAATTGTGAAATCGCAATGTTTACGCCATCGATCGAACGCGAATTAGGATCGATTGCCGTCGATCCTAACAGTTTTCAGTTTTCTAATAATTATGTAATTGCTTATTAGTGGGTGTTTTTGAGGTTTAATTGTGTTTTATGATGTGGGCCATTTTCAATTGTTTTGTTTTGAATTAGTGGGTGTTTTTTTTTCTTCTTTCAGAAATCAGAATATTAGTGGGTGTTTTATAATTGTGTTTTATGAATTAGTTGCTTATAATTGTGTTTTATGAATTAGTGAGTGTTTTATAATTGTGTTTTTTAATTGTGTTTTTGAATTAGTGGGTGTTTTATTTTTGTTTGTTTTCTTGAAAACTTGTGATTCATGATTTATCTAATGGAGTAGTGTTTGTCATTATTATCAAAATTCTTGCATATTATAGAGCATATTAGTATATATAATTTTTTATATATATAATATTTTTTCTTCGAAAAGGCTAGCGCCTCGCAGCGCCATCGCCGCGCCGCGTCATGAGACCCTTGTCGCCACGCCGCGCCATTCGCCATTAACAACTATGGTTATATGTGATTTGATCAAAGACTTCAATTCACTCCACTAACAACTTATATGTGATTAGATCAAAGACTACAATTCACTCAACTAACAACTATTATGTGGCTATGTTTTGAACCGTAATTTGGATTTCTCTAAAAATAGTAGAGGTAGATGTAACTGTCTCTATTGCCTTCCATTCGGATCATCGGATGTCATACCGCAATTTTTTGAAGAATTTGAAAAACCTTATTATGTTTTAAACTACTAGAATTTGATGTTCTATACTTAAAAATCTCCAACATTAAGGACAAAATATTGATAAATTATTTCATAAAACCTAAGACTTTGATATTATGATGCACATAAATGGGACACGAGATACGGTGCACAATACGGATATGGGACACATCATTTTTTAAAAATCATAAGACACGACACGGTACTAGGCCTTGCATTAGGTGGGCCGGACCCAAACCCGGACCCAAAACTTTGGGTCTGGGTCCGGACCCGGACCCAGACCCAAAACTTTGGTTTAGACCTGGACCCAGACCCAATGGGTCTCATGTGTGGGTGTAGATTTGGGTCTAGACCCAATGTTTTGGGTCTGGGTCTGGACCCAATGTTTTGGGTCTAGACCTAGACCCAATTCTTTTTTTTATCTTTTTATCCAAATTGCTTTATAATTTTGTAAAATAATACATAGAGTATTATTTAAAAAAATGTTTGCAAAACATAAAATATTTATTTTATATAATATATATTAAGTATATATAATGTTATTTTATATATGTTAAATGCATACACATTATTATATATATAATATACATATATATTTTAGATTAACATATATGTAAAATAGAAAAAATAAAGACACAAAATTCTTCAATCATTATTGGACAAAAGGAAATCTATAATTAGATTAAATTAATTATAGTATTATTTAAATAAAAAATGTTTTGCATAACATAAAATTATCCAACTCTAAGTTCATGGTAGCAGATTTCTCGTAGAATATTGCATGGGTGATGGGTCTGTGGGTCTGGGTCCAGACCCAATGTTAAGTTTTGGGTTTGGGTCCGGGTCTGACCCACCCAATGCCAAGCCTACACGGTACTAATATATATTTATTTATTTATTTATAATATAAATTACTTATTTATTTTTAAAGTTCGATATGTCATAAAAAAGTTAATTATTCATCAATACTCATTAAATCAATAACAAATGAAAAATAAGAATAACTACTTATTCAACACAACATATAATATAAACAAAATAAAATGCTTCGTTGTCCAAATCCTAATGCAAATAAGTGAAATAATAATTAAACATTAATCGTCATAGAAATAATGCAAATATAAAGAGTCTGATCTTCGATATTTGGTCAAATATCATAATGGTTTTTCACCAACTTCATATGCAAGCAAATCATGTTCCAATTTCGATTCATCAAGAAGATATTTGCAATTTCTAAAATTTCAAGAGGGATGCAATTTCTAAAATTTCAATATCATCAATGGACTCAAAGCATCTCCACCGAGGCGCCAACATCCTTCATTTCGATATCCCCTTTTATATATTATGGAGTCTTTCTTAACGAAATTTTTTTAATTTTTAGTTTTTATAATTTTGTATTTTATACTTTGACCCTAAAATACTTAATTTCATTAAAAAAGTGGACATTCATGTTCATCCGTGTCCGACCGTGTCCTAATCTGTGTTCGACCGTGTCCGAAACGTGTCGAAATATTTTTTAATCCAAGGACACGTAACAACCGTGTCCGACACGCGTCGGAGTCGTGTCTGTGGAGATAGGTCGTGATTTTTCGGAGTGTCCGTGCTTTATAGCTTTGATACCATTTGAACTAAAATTTCAATTTTAAAAACTATAAGGCTAAAATTACAAATCTTCAAGAGTTAATAGGGCCTGGGTAGGGTAGGGTCAAATTTCCTGGAAATCTAATACCATAAATTCTATAGGCAAAATTGAATAATCCAACAGTATAAAACCTGAATAATTTGTTTATTTAATAATTAGATCAAATAAAAAAGGCAGGTAAAAATAAAACCCTCGCAGTAGTAATATTCATCATCTTCTTCTTCACCAGCAGCAGCAGCCATGGAGTCTCTAATCCTGCAGCTCCACGAAATCGCCGCCGTCAAATTCGGTAACTTCAAGCTGAAATCAGGCATCTTTTCTCCAATCTACATCGACCTCCGCCTCATCGTCTCCTACCCTTCTCTCCTCCGTCAAATCTCGCAAACCCTCGTCGTCTCAACTGTCCCGGCCTCCACCAAATACGACGTCGTGTGCGGCGTCCCCTACACCGCCCTACCCATCGCCACCTGCATTTCCACTTCTTCCGATATCCCTATGCTCATGCGCCGCAAGGAGGTCAAGGACTACGGAACCTCCAAAGCCATTGAGGGCGCGTTTCAGCCCAATCAAGTTTGCCTCATTATTGAGGATCTTGTTACCAGTGGTACTTCCGTGCTCGAAACCGCCGCGCCGCTCCGTGCCGCCGGCCTCAAAGTCACCGACGCCGTCGTCATGATTGATAGGTAGTTCCGAATATGTGTTTTACACTTGTACTTAGATTGTTATGCAAGCACAGATATGCGTCACATTTCGGTTCATCTATTTGTGTAGAGTTTCTTTCTGTGTGCGTATAAATGTGCATTGGCTTACAGTGTTTATTACACTTAACATTTATGCTTGGACATACTTTATAACTAGCAGTGTTTTTTCTGCATACTCCCTTCATGTTTGATGACTATCTTATACAATATACATTCTTATCATCTTACGAATTATTTGGGACAGGGAACAAGGAGGGAGGGAGAACTTGGCAGAAAATGGGATCACATTGCATGCAATGGTGAAGCTGACTGATATGGTGAGGATATTGAAAGAGAACGGAAGAGTTTCAGACGAGACCGAAAAGATGGTAATGAAATTCTTGGAGGAGAACCGAAATGTGTCTGTCCCAGTGACATCAACATTTGAGAAGAAGGTCAGAGTTAGACTCCCTTATGGAGAAAGGGCGAAGATGGCAAAAAATCCAACAGGGAAAAAGTTGTTCGATATAATGGTTCAGAAGGAGACTAACTTGTGCTTGGCTGCTGATGTTGCAACTGCTGCCGAGTTACTCTACATTGCAGATAAGGTGAAGAAAAAAATGAAAAATCCTTATTTTATTCATGCCTTTCTTTAGTGACTGATTTGTTAAGGTACTATGCATCGAATTTCTGCAGGTTGGACCCGAGATCTGCATGTTGAAAACCCATGTGGATATATTGCCTGATTTCACCCCTGATTTTGGATCTAAACTTCGTTCGGTATATCTCTATATTCTGAAATTCACTGCCAACTTAGAGTGTTAATGTATAGCTATCACATTCTTAGGCAATATAGGTCCATGTGGGAGGCGGTTTTATTTCTGTAGTTCTTAGATAAAAGTCCGTCACCTGATAGAAGTAAATCCTGGCTGTGGCTAATTCTGCTTACCCTTCTGAAGATTGCAGATAAACATAATTTCTTAATCTTTGAAGATCGTAAATTTGCTGACATTGGTAACACAGTCACCATGCAGTATGAAGGGTGGGTTTTCTTTCACTTTGCATTTCGTATCAAGGGTCTTTGTTGCTTTCGATCATAATTTTCATTTGTGCTATACAGAGGTGTCTTTCGCATACTGGAGTGGGCAGATATAGTAAACGCTCATATAATTTCAGGTCCTGGAATTGTGGATGGACTAAAACTGAAGGTGTGAATTTGAAGTATAATTTTGCCTCATTTTGGCAAAATGAGTTGTTATAAAAGCTCGATTTTGAATTTAAAGTTTTATATATCATGATAGGGTTTATCTCACGGCAGAGGTTTGTTTCTCCTTGCTGAAATGAGTTCAGCTGGTAACTTTGCCAAGGGCGATTACACTGCTGCTGCTGTGAAAATAGCGGAAGATCATTCAGATTTTGTCATTGGGTTCATATCGGTCAATCCCGCCTCATGGCCATGTGGAGCAGGAAATCCATCCCTTATTCACGCAACACCTGGTGTTCAAATGGTTAAAGGTGGAGATGCATTGGGCCAACAATACAACACTCCAAATTCTGTAAGTAGCATTCTTGTTATCCATATGTTGCCGTTTTTCCTTTTGTATTGTTGTAAGCTCGACTCTATCTATATAAAGAAGGAAGAACACTTTTGAATTTGCTAATTAGGTTGCCATAGTCTTAAGTCGACAGGGTTTCTTACCGGAAAATTTGACATAGTGATATGTTTTCATTTGATTGGTTGAATATGTGCTGGAACTATTGAGAAATGCCAACCGAAACTACATATCTTGATATTACAAAAAGAAAACAATTTTGCATGTTAACATGGTTGTGAACTTGTGATTGGTGTTCAAGTAGAGCCGAAAAATTATATGATTTTGAGTTTTTATTGACTTGATCCGATGTCAAGTCAAAGCCCAGCCTCTTTTATGGACAACAGTTTAATGAATTTGAGGATTTGCAAATTGGTGGTGTAAACTAAGTGCAAAGGTTTAAAATTTAGTGTCAATAATGAAGCTAATGATCTTAATTAGTGCTCATTAACTAATATTTCAAATTTAAATTTTGCATAATGCTACTAATAAAACAATTATGTGTCTATCACTATTTAGATAATTTAAGATATTGTCTTAAGCATTTAGAGGGCTGTATTTTCAGGTGATTTCGGAGAGAGGCAGTGACGTAATTATTGTTGGGCGTGGAATAATAAAAGCAGCAAACCCTGCAGAAGCAGCTCGGGAATATAGGCTTCAAGGATGGGATGCATATTTGATCAGCATCAAGTAAATGTATTGCTTAGTCAGGCCCTAATGGCTACTGCAATTTTCGTATATGCAAAGGTTAATCTTCGATATCCTTGGATTTATCTATTATGCTTGTTATGGTTTATGAACTTAAATGCAGTCTTACATTGTCCTCAGGCATGTGTAGTTTACATAATGGAAGAGGGATTATTAATACTCTCTGTTGTGTCATTTTACAAAGGTTCCATTATACATGTTGATTAGTATCTGTTGATGAATCTTACTGAATCAGAATTTTCAGAGAATCAATTCCCAGGAATATAATGAATTAGTGCAAGCTGGTTATAATTGGCTGAAATCATGACTCTAATTTTGATTTTTTAATTATTAGTTTTCTAGTATAGTTGTATACTACATATATAGCTAGTGACTTTGTAATCTATAAATATTTGAGAAGTATGTAGCAACCCAAATAGTAGTAATGATTATGATTTTCCTTAGAAGCATATAGCAACCCAAACACTAGCAGTGATTATGATCCTCGAGATATTCACTTGCAACAAGCTGCATACAAAATCTTCATTATCTCAAGAACACTCAGGAGAGGATCCTTATTCAAACGAAATGGAAAAAGTCAACTTGGAAGCATACATGGGCGAGGATTAGAGGGTCCCTAGTCGATTGAGGTAGAGACTGTAGGGGTGGTAATTTCGGTCCATACATATATTTGGACTTAAACCAAACTAAATTTTCAATGGGTTGGGTCCTAATATTTTAGCATTTTAGCTCCAACCAAGTTGGCTTTTAATAATATTTGGGTCCAATTGGATCTTAAATTGAGTCCAACATATTACACTCTACAACAACCTCTTACACCACTTTGATTCAAAATGGGTCCTTATAGGGTCCTTGTTGGGTCCAACTATAATGCATATTTTTTGAAATTGGACTTAATTAGACCCAACTCACTTTAAGCCCAAACCAAATGGACCTGATCCAAATCCAACCCATTCAACCCAATTGCCACCCCTACTTTACGGTAATGCACTTTTCTCTTCTTGGGAGAAACCTTACAACCTAAAGAAGTATGAAACAATTTGTAGTGTCTAGATCAATCAAGTGCTGAAGTTGAATATCGAGCAATGGCACAAGAAATATGCGAGCTATTATACATTAACCTTATTCTAGAAGATTTGGAAATAAAATGTGAAGGCACCACGAAGTTGTATTGCGACAATAAATCACCTATCAATATCGCACATACTACTGTTCAATACGGTCAAATATGTTTCATCAAAGAGCTTCTCGAGAGTGAACTCATATGCACATCATCGCATAATATCACAAATACGTTTACAAATGATGACTCTCTATAACACGCTTTTTCATTCTCGATTGGTTTCCTCAGTGATGCGACTTTGGTTGATCAAGAGCAAGACAGCAACAACAACAGGAGTGAAAATCATAAACAAAGCCTGAGCAAGATTTGGTTGTGTGATTTCTGGGTATATAATGCTTCCATATTTAATAGCTGCTGCTCCTGCTATGGAACCACCTCCCAATTTAACCAAATAACTCAAATCTTCCTGTTCACCCATAAATATTATTACATCATTCAATTCTTGATACAGATAAACATTTCAAGAACGAAAATGTGAGATTTAATGTAGTAATAGCTTAACAAAAATCTAATCGATTGAGAAACCTGTGAAATGAGTGGGGTTTGGGGCTTGGAGGAAGCTCGAACAAGTGATATTCCTCTTTTAGACGACGTCGTAGGTAGCGTATGATGAAATCCTTTTTTAATTGTATACAAATTAGCTAACATCTGGAAATTTGATGGAATTGAAGGTGATAAATTTGTGGCTGCCATTGATTTATCTTCCAATGCTGTTAATCAGAAAATAGTAAAAGCATATATATATATATATATATATATAGAGAGAGAGAGAGAGAGAGAGAGAGAGAGATGACTCGGCCTATATCTCTTTCTTTTTTTATTTTTTTTGGGTTTATTTTTTATTTTTTTGGGTTTCTTTTTTAATTAAAAAAAACTCATTTATTTTTTCAAAAAAAAAAAAAAAACACTTAATACCTTCTTTCTTATTTTAACACTGCGTAAAATTCTGTTTTTTGATTATAAACTTTTTTAAACAAGCACAGATGAAATATGCATGTAATATATTGTGATTAATTAGTATAGCCCAATTAGATAATTAAAGATAAGAAAGAGAAATTAATTTAATGTTGGGTACTTGGGTTAATTCCAGCCACCAATTAGGCCTTTCAATTTTGTTACCTCATAAGATTAAAATAAAAAATAAAAATTAATGCTCAAAAATCTGATAAAAGATAAATTCAATTTCCTTCCAAATTTAGATCATTAGTTACCTCCTCATGTATTTTATTTGCTAATAGATAATATCCAATAATATCGATCCCTTTATTTCTCCAGTTTCATCATTCATGATATTGTTTCTAACTCATGCAACTAATTCCGATGAACGTCGTTGCATGCCTGTATTAACATCGTAAGTTTCGATCATGTAAGATATGTTTTTTTTTTTTTCATTTCTTTCTGATTTCTGATGAATTAAACATTTGTTTATATATTTTATTATTTGTTGATTTCAGAAAAAAAAAATGCGAATTCTCAATTGAATAATCAGAATTTGCAACGGTATGAACGTGGAAAAAGATGCGATGATCGATACAGTTTCGTTAAGATCGTAGCATTATTTCCTGATTTGGGTATGCATTTGTGAGGAGTGAAAATGGATATTCAACAGGAAAATACAGAAACTAATGATGTTCCAGGTATAGAGTCTTTTTCTTGATTACTTTTAAGAATGATTTTCTACATGATAAATATCAGCCTAAAACTTCTGTTTTAAATTGGTTTAATTCAAGAAATAAAACGATATATGTATGATTTAGGTCGAAATAAATGAGCTAAATCAAGCCGAGCTGGCTCAATACGACCTGTTGCACTAAGAGAGATTATAGATTATAGACTGGACTTGGATGGACCAAGCTGCCTATGTACCTTAAGAAATGATCAAGTCTAACATAGTTCAAGCAATTAGGTTAAGATCGTAGTAATCGTGCCTCTTTCATTCAGTAGAAAGTGGATTCGTACTATTAGATCTATGGGTGGCAATTTGTGTCTAAACATTTATTTGGACCCAACCTAACTAAGTTTTCAATGGGTTGAGTCCTAATATTTTAAAATTATAGTTCAATTGGGTTGGTTGTTAAAAATATTTGGGTCCAATTGGTTTTAAATTGGGCCAATTTGGGTCATAATATTTTAAAATCATAATTCCATCTCAACTCCTTGCTTTTCTTCTATCTCACAATCCTAATGTGTGTTGTGAGTATAAAAAGTATGCTAAACTTATTTAAAATATCTTATATTCTATATTTGGGTCCATGATTGGGTCTTTGTTGGGTCCAATTTGGTCCTTATTGATTCCAACAATAATGCATATGTTTTGTATTGGACCCAACCCAGTTTGAACCCAACCCGAATGGACACAACCCAAACCCGACCCACTCAACCCAATTGCCCTAATTAGATCTATCCCCATCCGGTCCTCTTCTTTGGTAGGTGGAGGTGGTATTTATAGAAAGGACACGTTGTACGGAAGGAAAGAGAGCGCTGTGTGTACTGTACACGTGGTATATATGTGAGGACTGAGGAGAGGATCTTCCGGACCCGTTAATCAATAACACGCGGATCTGTAGTGTAATGCAAATATGGTACCTAGATGGGCCTAGGTGCAATATTAGTCCATATGACCCATAATGAACGGCCCATAAAGCCTGTTATTGATACGACCATAATACTCCATATCAATGTAATTTTGAGCAAACTCTTCTATTCTCAGCTACTTTATTCCTATCTTTAAAGATTTGGATAAAAATTGCATCATATGGAACTAACGTTGCAAGTTTGTGAACAACGAGATAAAAATGAAAGCTTTTTATCCCATTTTATAGCGTGTTTTGTAACTATATATCAATCATATTTATCCACTGTTTCAGGTTGTTGTCTTTACGATCTCTTACAAAACGAAAACTCGAGTGGTGACCGTTTAAAAGAATGGGATAATCCTTTTGCTAGTAAGTGAAGTTCTACTTAATTTCATTCGAACAAGAACTAAAAAGCCGATGCATTTTGTCTTGATTATCATTTATTCCAATAATCTATGTGTGCTGTGAATAAGGTCCAAGAGGCAGGCTCGAGAATCTGTTAACTGAAGACGGGAATAAAGTTTGTGCAGATTGCGGATCGCCAGATCCGAAATGGGTGTAAGATTTAATTACCACACAAATTTGTTTTTCGTTTCAATTTTTTAGACTTTGATGACAAGATAATGTAACTTACATTTTCGATCTTTGATGACCAGATCTTTGAGCATTGGAGTGTTTATTTGTATTAAGTGCTCTGGGGTACATAGAAGCCTTGGAGTTCATATATCAAAGGTGACGAGAAATTTTATGTTTTTGCCTCTTTGATTATTTACTCTTAGAATTATATAGTTTTAGATATTCATAATCATTGGAATCAAATGGCGATTTTCGTCTGAGTTGTAGGTGTTATCCGTAAAGCTAGACGAATGGACCGATGAACAAGTGGACGATTTAATCGAATTAGGTGGAAATAATGCAGTAAACTTGAAATACGAAGCCCATATCCCCGATAAATATAAAAAACCGAAACCAGATTCTTCAGCACACGACCGAGCTGATTTCATAAGGTAATATATATATATACACATATATATATACTTGTAATATATATATATATATATATTTTTATCAATGTACATTTATATTGACCATCTTTCCTTTTGCATAATCAGGAGAAAATATGAGCTACAACAGTTTTTGAACAGTGATTTGCAGTTATCTTGTCCATTTCCATCTTCATCACAATCACAATCACAATGCAGTTCCTCAAGCTGTAACTCTCAATGTCCATTAGAGAAGAAACACTATGATAAACAAACAACGGGTCTTCGAATCCAAGGTCTAGGCCATGCATTTCGAAATAGCTGGAAAAGAGAACACAAGCCCAAGAAAAGTAACTCAATGGTATGACTTTTGCTGCATAATAAACGAGACGTAAAAATGTTATATTAAAAGAACAGTACTAAATCCATTGAACTTGTTTGATGATTTCGAATTAAAATAGTTCTACTATCATTGTGGTTGAAATATATCCATCTAATTTGGAGTCTTTTAAAATTCTTGCTTCATATCTAAACTTCATGGATACATAATTCTTACATAATTTTCAAATTATGTGGTATAGGCAGGTATGGTCGAATTTGTGGGATTGATTAAGGTTAATGTCGTAAAAGGGACAAACTTAGCTGTTCGAGATATGATGACTAGTGACCCGTATGTCATCCTTTCGCTTGGAAATCAAGTAAACCTCTTCTATCTTTAAATTTCACTTTCTTTATGTATTTTCTGACCTAACAAACATGTATTTTCTATATGTAAGTCATTGAAGACAAGGGCCATAAAGAACAATCTGAACCCAGTTTGGAATGAATGTCTAATGTTGTCAATTCCAGAAAATATTCCTCCTCTCAAGTTGGTAAGTTCCTTTATGTACAAAACTTCTGACAAAGATCGGGAAAAATGCATTTTTGGTCCACTAATGTGGCCTGCATGTTTTTTTGGTACACTAATGTGGGGTATGTCTGGCAATTTAAGTACAAATTTCGTCAGAAAATTCGATTTTAGTAACAACAAAACGTGCAGGGCCACATTCAGTAACAAAAATGCGTTTTTCCCGAAAAAGATCTAGTTTGCAAAATTTTATCTAGATTAATGTTTTGGCAGCTTGTATACGATAAAGATAAATTCTCAACGGATGATTTTATGGGGGATGCGGAGATTGATATCCAACCGTTGCTATCTGCTGCAAAGGCTACAGAATCCTCGTCAATGAGTGAGTCGACACCTCTTGGTAAGTGGAAAGCGGGCAAAGAGAATACACTTGTGAGGGACGGGATTATCACCTTGGAAGACGGTAGAGTGAAACAAGAAATCGCAATTAAGTTGCAAAATGTCGAACGAGGAGTGTTGGAGATTGAGCTCGAATGTGTGCCTCTCACACAATAATATTGATATTAATATGCACGAGATCAAAATTCGTTAAGGGTGTGTTTGGATCGAGTGATTTGGATTTGAGGAACGGATTTGGAGGAAGGATTTCAAATGACTCTAAAATGGAGAAAATAAGTCAAAATGAATGACAAGGGATTTGAAATCCATCGTAACATGAATTCATCCAAACAAACTTAAATGGATTTGTCGATGAATTTGAAATCCCTGTTTTCAAGTCCTTCAATCCAAACACACCATAAGTGGATTTCTGAATTATAGTATGATGTCATAAAGTGAAATGGTGATATCAGATGACACCCGACCCAACTTGTTAGGTAGTATTAGAGGAAATTAATTGATTAAAATCGGAGATTGTTCTATGTTGGATTTCCATGTTTATAGTGTAATGTAGCTCAGAAATTACGTTGTAAATTTCATTTCGAATGTTCACTCATGTTGATTATCCCTGTCAATGCTTTGGTTCTCAATCAATACATATTTTTGTATGCATGCATATATTGTTAGATTAGAGTAAACCTTGTTGTTAAGTTATTGATAATAAGAGGTATGTGATGTAAGGATCGCCTAAGCCCTCGAGTGACATTAGGCATCGAAAATAGGTCTTAAGATTCACACACAAAACGAGTCTAAGCGTTTATGCATAATTGAAATCAAACCATGCAAAACTTACCTCAAGTGATATTGGTTTCTTAGAAAATTCTTGAAAAATGTGTACTATATATATTCGAGTGAAAAAACTGGCTTTGGACGTTTTTGTTCATGTTTTACAAAATAATTGGGATTGGTGAAATCTGTCAAATCATGTGTAATTTTATTTATAAATGAGGCTTAACTTATTGTTTCGTTATTATTGTGATGACATGTGATTATAAATAATAAAATATCAAATAAGAAAGAGTAAAAAAATAGTTTAAGAATGAAATCGTTATAGAGAGATACTATGAAATTATGAGGATTATTAAGTAGTTCTACATGAACAGAATGAAAATGAATTAGATTGAAAACATGTTATATTTGAAATTTGGAGAAAATCATGATACAAGAATTTTTTTTTGCAAACAATAATTTCATAATTTATGATACAATCCCTAATAAATATAACTTAAAAAGAAAATAGAATCATTCTCATATATTTTTTTAATGCAAATAAAGATCCTATTTTATTGGAGTAATTTCCAAATCATTGTATCTTGTTCTTGTCCTATCAGTTGACATACATTCTTCAATTGGCTTTCTCTTGTTAACATTTTCTTTTGTCTTTCCTTTCACTAAGTGTGGCCTAAGTTTATGAACATCAGAAAGTTGAACTGGCTTTAGGAAGAATTCTTCTGCTCCTTGCTCCAAACACCTGTTTATTCTTGATTCTACATTCTCAGATGACATTATAACAACTGGAATATCTTTTAATGATCTTGATTCCTGCAATTTAAATATTCATTTGTTAATAAATCTTTTATAATTGTTGTTAATTAATAAGGGCCCATAAAAATAATTTCAGAGTAAAAAAAAATACGAAAAATTCAGTTGTTTGGCACGTCGTAAAAAGAATCTCTCAAAATTACAAATAATTTGAAGAAAAAAATTTGCAAAAAATAAATTTTACTATTCATGATTTGACAATAATACAATCAATTAAAAGGGTTTTTCCGACTATCTTTTAAATCGAAAATTAAATTAATTACATATTCTAATGCAAAATAATGCAACGTTTGAAATAAGATCCATTGTAACTATTTTTGGACGTCTGAATCAACGGGTTTGACTAAACACGTTTAATAAAATTATATATAAATATCAACACAAACAAATTTCTCACAAAAAAAAAAAATACAGCAAACCATAATCATTATCTAGTTTTCTCTTAAAAATCTCGTTCAATGTCATTTTTCAAATCGTATTTCTTATTCTCCAAATAATATTTTCTCATTTTTATCATGAAAACAAATTTTCAGAGACGTATATACCAACCAATTGGACCGTAAGAGTATGTAATTCTACCTTAATCTTTCTAAGAAGATCGTAACCCGTTATTACAGGCATGCAGTAATCTGTGATAATTAAATTTACTTCCAGTTCCTGTAGATAAAATAGTGATTAGCAAAAACAAAAAAAAGAATTTGATTATAGTATATATAAAGAATTAAAATAAACTAAAGATTATATTATATATATTATCATACATGATTATGGTTTTTCGTTGTAGAAATATAGTTTGAATCTGTGTCACTATTTTCATCATCTAGCAATCCCAAATATTCCAGAGCCTTCACTCCAGAATCCACAGCAGTAACTTCAAATATCACCATAAAAAATATATATATAAATACGTAATTAATTAATTACAAATTTAAACACCAAAATATTATAATAAAAATAAAAAAATTGTTAATATACCTTGATAAGAAGAAGTCTTGAGAAGTCTTTCAATCAACATTCTATCAATGAGACTATCATCAACAGCTAGTACATGGAATTGTATCTCTGTTGCCATTGATAAATTACAAAGAAAATGTGCAGAATAATGTGATAATTGAAATTTGAAATATTATATATATATATATATATAAATATATATAAGAATTTTTTTAGGATTTCAATTTGAATAAGAGATACTCAAAGATTTTGACAGTTTGGAAAGATTAAAAACATATGATATCTTTTAGAATCTCTATGATTTCCTAAGTTGATTTCTGAATTGCAGAAAAAGCCAAGAACAAATCAACTATTATTATTTTATTGGGATAAATAGATATAAACTCCTCAAATTGGGCACTTACCACCCTATAAAAAAAATACAAATAAACCATCTATCATTTCAAAAAAGATTTCACACATGCTTTCCTAAACAAGCTCAATTATAAAATCCAAATAATTTTCTAACGTATTTAACATGTATATGTGGTAGAAGATTGTAATTAGTATAAATTACAATGAATTCATTAAAATATTAGTCATTAATGTCTCTAAGTAATAAAAATTATAACCATATGAACACAAAAAAAAAAATTATACTGAGAGATTCAAATTGCCTATAATTTATGTTAGATGTTAAACAATAAACACTAAATTTAAATTATAAATATGCATTCAAAATCATAACTAAAAATTATACTACAATGATTATAGTGCATGACAAGATTAGATTTATGTCTATTTTGGTGGTATTTCTAAAAAAAAATCATTTTTGTTATATTTCCAGAATTTATCCTATTATTTATATTGCAATATATCTTTATAAATCAACATTAAAGATATAATCATTTATTTATATAACTATAAGTTTTCTAATATTTATATATCTTTATAAATATTATTCGTATTTCAATATATCCTGCATAGAATTTCCTGTATCTATCCCATATTTTACTCTCCAGGATTCAATGTTTTAAAATATAATTTGGCTATTCTTTTCTTGTATTTAAAAAGATATATTCAGATTCTTTGGCCCTTTGACAAGGGCTAAGGCTACTATAATGGTTGTCACTTGATCTTTAGTTGAAGTATTTTATTAAAGGTATCCCAGCTCCCATGCACGTGCACCACTGATTTCTATAATATGATATTCTTTTGAATGTTATCTTTTATCTTTGCTTTATTGGTCTTAGTCTCTATTTATGTTTTATATATCTTTTGGCTTTGGATTGTTATTCATGAAAAATAATTAATACATAGTGTTTTACAGGATGATTTATTATAGGAAGCTCGATAGTTACTATACGTTGAAGTCCCTTAACAATTACAATAGTAACATTTGTGTGGATATATATGATGTAACTCATAAATTATATTAGTTTATAACTAGGACATTATTACAAGAGCAAATTACATGCATCTCTGAAAATTGAAGTTAAGTATACTTAACTACAAAAAAAAAGCTTTTAATTATAATTATACACAACCTCTTTGAGGTTTTTGGTACAAAAATTATCAAAATGGTTAAAGGTCAACAAGGAAAAACTATATTTTGTTTTGATTGGGTGTTTTGATGAAATTATTGGTGAGATACTTATTGTGTCACGTGCATATTTGATGAAATTGTGTCTGGATTTATTTTGAGAGTTGATTTTAAAGTGTGTTTATTTTTGTGAAAAAGTGTTTGATTTTGTTTTCAAAGGGAGTATAAGTAACTCAAATTACGAATTAAAGTTTTGTCTGTTACTAATTAAATATGATTAATATCTATATATATGTAATAGTAGTTGATATTTTTATATATTAGAATTTATTATTAATATATAAAAATTATTTATTAAATATTTATACTTATTATATATGGTTACAGTACTATATAAATATAATAATGAATTTTAAAATATAATTGTATCCCATTTGATTTGGTTATTAAATACTAATCGCTA
Source organism: Verbascum thapsus (assembly GCA_963669365.1). Classification (NCBI taxonomy): domain Eukaryota; kingdom Viridiplantae; phylum Streptophyta; class Magnoliopsida; order Lamiales; family Scrophulariaceae; genus Verbascum; species Verbascum thapsus. The sequence continues at coordinate 4,232,686 of OY770106.1, forward strand.
AATGTTTCAAATGTGAATCGATATGTTATCTTTAAAAAAATATTTGTGTACTTTGTAAAAATTTATATGCATGCATTTGTGATTTAATGAATCAATAAAGTTGTAATATTTACTGATTGAATGTTATAGTATAATATTAGAATTATAAAAATCTTTATATAGATGGATATATATATACATAAATGAATATTGTACGCAATAGTGGTTGATATATATATATTTCATATTTTTTTTTATTTAAAATATAAAAATAAATTATTACATATTTATATTTGTATGTAATGCTTTATTTGAATAAAATTGACGTTGGTGGTTAAAAAATATATATCCGTTATAAAGTATATGAATGCAATTTATAAAGATTACATAATAATGATTTGCATTATTATACATGCATGTATCATTTATATTAATCTAATATAACATGGAATACTATGTATATGTATAAATAAATCTACATATATACGTATGTATATATAAATATTCACTGTGCATATATATATATATATACCTATTTATAATAAATATTTTGTGTAAATTTTAATTTATTATTATTTAGGAATCATAATATATACATATGTATTCACATTAATACAAATGTTCATAGTACACTTTGGCATATGTACCACATACACATTTATCAATATTATTATATGCATCATAAAAGATCAAAACATATTTTACCTGATGAATTTTGATGTATTAAGGAGTGCAAGAGTGGGGGATGTGTAATTTGACCGATTGATAGAATCAAAAGTTGTAGATGACAACTAACAAGTGTGAGAATATGGCTCAGGATTAATTTCAAAATAGGCTTTCATATTTTTCGATCCAAAATGTTAAATTTTTTTTAAGCCCAATCGTGTAGACCAAACAAAACTAAACATAGCCTATGATTTTGATACACTAATATATTGTGCATATTTGTTTAGACTATAAAATACACTAGCATTCGCACGTAAAAAATGATTTTATAATATTAAATAATTAAAAATATTCAAAAATAATTTTAAAATAATTTAAAACCTATAAACAGTTTATTTATTTAATTATTGCCAACTTTTTTAAGTAAAAATTTTAATTTTTAATTTTATTACTAAAATCTATGTAAATATATACGTCTTTTAGATCTGTATCATATTAAATAAATAATAAATATGTACACTTCTCACTTAATTGTTTTAAATAAAAATAATTCTTCTTATTTTAAATATTGAATCGTTTTCAATTTTTAACCCCACAAAAGTCGTATTTGTTATTTTCTTACAATCAATTCAAAATAGTGATATAAATGTACTTTATTGATATATTTTCGTAATCAATTGAATTTTTTTCCTAGCTAAATCATATAATCCTATAATTTTGGAGAAGAACATAATAATATAAATACAATAAGAAGGTAATTATTTTTTTTATAAGATAAATATTAAGAACTGAAATAAAAAGGTTACTCAATCTCTTTCTATATTGATAAGCTTTTATATTACTTCAATTCCATCTTCATCCATCTGTAGTTAGAGATGTTCAAATAATTTTTTAAGCCATTGCAATTGACCATTGGAAATCCAATATAATTCTCAAATTCAAAATTGGATTTAACTGACTTTCGAAATTGGGTTCTCCATTCCACAATTTAATTATATTATATGGATACAAGGTTTTGAATAAGATGAAAATAATACAAAAGAAAATAATCCTAGTATGGTATTTATGTAAAAATACAGTGTTAAATATTTTTAAAAGATTATAAAATATATCAATTAAGTTTAAAAGTTGAATTGAATCAATTATCAATTTTAAGGTTCTAAATAATTTACTTAAATTCTATAATAAACTACAATTGATCACTTTTGAGTATATAAGGCTAAGGGCGATTAAGACCATAAATTTATTAACCCGAAACTTTTGATTGTTTGGTTTAAAAAGCTTGTGGATAGAATTTTGAATTGGAAAATATTTACATTGGATTTCCTGATACAAAACTAATTTTGTTGTGGGGGTTAGTAATTTTTCCTAAATATCAAAACAACTACTGCTCCGGCATATGATTTTTTATTACAAATTCTTATTCTATCTCCTATTCACATATATAGCTATGTAGTATTAAAACATTGTACACGTATTAAACATCTCTTACCAAGTAAGTGTATGAGTGAATTATACCACATATTGAATAAAAGATTGGAACATGATTTGGAATATAAAATTTTATCCCGTCCATTACATACCATAGCCTTTTTTAAGTTGGCTTTAGTTTAGTTCCTTGTAAGAGTATTTCAAACTATGATATGTCACTATTCTTCTCAAGGGTTATTTCGAAGTTGGAATCTTCATTTTTATGAAAAAGTTATGTTTGTTTATGTTTTTGAGTAAAATATTTAAAATTTTCTCGAAAATTGCGTACTACCAAAATTCGTGTGAAAATGGTAGTTGTTTATTTATATTTTTAAAAATAGGTTGAAAGTTGTGAAATATATCAAATCAATATTGATATGTTGATTGATGATGTGTAGAATGATTATTTTGGTTTGTATATAATGATTATATGAGTAAAAAATAAAGAAATATAAATAAAATATTGTAAAGTATGAAAGAGAGTGAAATAATGATTGATTTGATTGGTAAATGTGTGAAATGTTGTATATATTGATTGATATGTAGTTATATAGGAGATTGAAAAAGTAGATTTGAAAAAGAGTAAATTTGGATGAAAATTTGGTGTATTAAATTTATTTAGAATTTTAGGATTTAAAAACTTAAAAATGGGATTTAAAAACATAAACAAAGCAATTATGGCTTCGACAAGAACGAAGATGAACCGTGCGTATATTTAGTTTAATGAAAAGAAAAATGGACTAGAAAAGAAGAGAATAAGAATTTTATTATCTTTCGGCCCAAAAACTTTTAAAAAGTAAAATCCAACCCAACAGCTGTTTATCTTTATAATATTCTCATTGGTACTTTTATTACAGTCGAAAGGCGGGAAATATACCTAGCTCTGTTTGATTCCTATTTATTTCACAAAGTAAAACGTGTAGTGTGTTAAAATGGCGGTGGCCGGATTTTACAGACGCGTTCTACCTTCTCCTCCAGCCATTGATTTTTCTTCTCCCCAAGGCAAGGTATGATTATGGCTATTGTATTTTTCATTTTTTGGTTGCATATATATATATATATATATATATATATATATATATATATATATATATATATATATATATATATAGCTAATTCTCAAGCAATTCATCCTTTCTGCAGAAACTATTCACAGAGGCTATACAAGATGGAACAATGGAAGGTTTCTTCAATTTGATTCCCTATTTTCAGACACAATCTGAGCCTGCATATTGCGGTTTGACTACTCTTGCAATGGTCTTGAATGCACTTGCTATCGACCCATGTCGAAAGTGGAAAGGTAGCCTTTGTTTGTTTATGTTTTTGGAATGAAATTTTAAAATTTTCTCGGGGATCGTGTATTATGGGAATTTGAGTGAGAATGGTAGATGTTTGTTTATGTTTTAAAAATAGGTTGAAAGTAGTAAGATATATATCAATAATGATAAGTTGATAAGATGTGTAGAATAATTATGTTAGTGGTGTATATATTTATTATGTGAATAAGAAAAAAATAAAATAGTATGGATAAAAAATTATAAAGTATGAAAGAGAAAGTGAAAAAATGATTATAATAAATGATTTGATAGGTAAATATGTGAAGTGATTGTATATATGATTGATAGTTAGTTATATATGAGATTGAAAAGTAGAGTTGAATAAATTAGAATTTGGTGTGTTAAATTTATTTTGAATTTTGGGATTTAAAAACTTGAAAATGGAATTTGAAAACATAAACAAAGAACGCCTAAGTTTTTTATGCTACAAATTTGAAACTACTTCAGATAGTGTAATTTGTTGATGTTCAATCATAGGGCCTTGGAGATGGTTTGATGAATCTATGTTGGATTGTTGTGAGCCTCTGGAAAAAATTAGGGACAAAGGGATATCATTTGGGAAAGTTGTGTGCTTGGCCCATTGTGCAGGGGCCAATGTCGAAGCTTTTCGGGCAAATCAAAGCTCGATTGACGAGTTTCGTAGGCATGTCGTTTTGTGTTCTAAATCAGGTGATCGTCATGTGATCTCATCGTATAACAGGAGAGCTTTTAAACAGGTAAAATAATTTCTTCACATTTTTGCTATCTTAGTTTCTCGGGTTTAATATTGTTTCTTTTTACATACTGGTTTCTTGCATGTGCGAGGAAAATTGCAAATTTAGTCCCACAGGATATCATGACTCTAGTTTTAGTCTCATGTTTTATGAAAATTTAAAAACAGTTCCAATAATCTGATAAAGTTGCAATGGTAGTCCTTTTTTTAAGTTGCATTTTGCCCCTTAAACTATATAAAATGTATCAAACACGCCCTTGAACAAATATTATTGCCACTTACCCCTCACAAAAATTAGACAAAAACAAAAAATGGTTGAGGTAAATGATGATGGTCCATGTTATGAATGCCCCGAGTAAATATATATGTTCTTTTTAATTTTAAATTATTTTTCAGGGGTGAGAGGCAAATAATATTTGTTTATGTGGTTGTTAATTACATTTTGTTTAATTGAAGGGGGCAAATGCAATTTAAAATAACAAAAATAAAGTATGGGACTAACATTATTATAAAAAATGACTAATATTGCAACTATTGTAAAATATTGGGACGTTTTCTAAAATCCTATAAAGTATAGTAGTAACACTAAAATCATGATATTTTGTGGGACTAAAACTAAGATTTTCCCTGCATGCATGTGCGCATGAATACATAAATTATAACCGGTTGTGTTTCAAAGGAAACTATCGTTTTAAGGAATGGGCTAGTTTCCAAACCGAAGGAAATTTTTCGAGAAATCATTTTTTTTAATGTATGTGCGACTTGTACTCGTGCGTCTTCTGGTTTGAATTAACGATATTTTTCGCAGACTGGGTCGGGTCATTTTTCTCCTATTGGCGGATATCACTCCGAGAGTGATATGGTATTGATTCTAGATGTTGCAAGGTTTAAGTATCCTCCTCATTGGGTTCCTTTATCTCTCCTTTGGGAAGCCATGGATACTGTTGATCAAGCAACTGGACTATACCGTGGGTACGCATTTGATTCTACTCGATACATTAAAAATGGAACCAGTTATTATAATACTCAATTGTTCTCTAATTTGATTTATTCAGTTGTTATATATTTTGCATTAATGTTGATAGGGGTGACAATTTGGGTCCATACATATATTTGGACTCAAACCTAACTAAGTTTTCAATGGGTTTGGTCATAATATTTTAGCAGTATGGTTCAAGTTGGGTTGGCTTTTAATAATATTTGGGTCCAATTAGGTTTTAAATTGAGTCTAATTTGGTTACAACCTATTTTTCACTTTTAGTTAATAATCTACATTTTACACTCTACAACAACTCCTTATATCACTTTGATTCATAATGGGTCTTTATTGGGTCTAATTTGGGTCTTTACTGGGTCCAACTATAATGTATATTTTTGACATTGGACCCAATTGGACCCAACCCACTTTAAGTCCAACCCAAATGGACCTGATCCAAACCCAACCCATTCAACCCAATTGCCACCCCTAGTTCTTAGAAATATGTCACTCTCTTTTTGTTGTTTCGTTAACGTTGGATTTTGTGGTATCAGGTTCATGCTTGTTTCCAGGAGGAAGAGACCACCAGCTTTGCTTTATACCCTGGTATGATCCATTTAAGTGGTATTATGGTAAAAAAAACACTTTCTATTCTTCACATTTCTCAAACAATAATCAACACTTGTGTAATAAATAAACAAGTTTTTTCATCCCAAATGTTGTCTTGTGTAAGAAATAACTTCATCATGAGATATCATCATGTTTGGCAGAGCTGCAAACATGAGAGTTGGATTAAAACTGCAAAATACTTGGCCCATGATGTCCCATTCCTGTTAACTTCAGACAATGTGAAGGACATAAAAGATGTCATTTCGACAGTTTTCTCATCCCTACCGTCGGATTTCACAGAGTTCATTAAGTGGGTGGCTGAGATTAACACAAACGAAGATTGTGGTAAATCTCTAAGCCAAGAAGAGAAACGAAGGGATGCTATTAAGGTAAAAACATCTTAAAACATTTTTCAGAAGTGTTAAGGGCTCGATTGGAAGGCATATCCATCTCTGAAAATTCTTTTTCATGATAAAACTAAGGAAAAATATTTTTAGGAATAAGAAATATGATATGAGATGTGTTTTTGGGTGAATTTTTTTAGAGAAAAATATGTAATGATTATGGTTGATATGATATGTTTTTTGTTGTGACAAAAATGTTAGGATTGTTATTTGAATATAATTTTTAATAAATCATTTTAGCCAAAATCATCGATTTAGATGTCAAAAAATAATCACAATGGATCTTATTTTAAACGTTGCATTATTTTATATTAGAATATGTGATTTATTTGATTTTTGGAGTTGAAAAATAGCCAGAAAAAAACCTTATAAATCGATTGTGTGAACTGTCTAATCATGAATAGTAAAAATAATTTTTTATCTTTTCTGCAAAAATTTCTTCAAAATTATCTAATTTTGAGAGATTTTTTTAAAGAATTTTTTCGTAACATACCAAAAATTGATACTTTTTAGAAGTTTTTACTCTGAATTTTTTTTTGGAATGGAGTTGCCATCCAATTGATGCCTAAATTCTTGTTTTACCAACTTTCGAAAACTGTCGAGTTTTTCAGGAGGAGGTGTTGAAACTAGTAGAAGAAACCGGGCTTTACAAGCACGTGAGAGATGCCTTGTGTGACGAGAAAGTTACTGTTAGCTGCAGTTTTAGCCCGTCAAAAAGTGATGTATTTACGGCGCTTTTATTGTCATTACCTCCTCAAACGTGGTCTGGGATTAAAGATGAACGTGTTTTTAAGGATATATCTGCCTTAGTTTCGATGCAGAATCTTCCTTCCTTGCTCTCAGATGAAGTAGATTCTCTTTTGCACTTAACTTGATGTTATACTTATTACATCCTTTGTTAAATCTTATGGTTTTCGTTTTTGTGAATGTGGCAGATTTTGCACTTGCGAGAACAGCTAATCCTTCTTAAGAGATGCAATGATAACGGGGTGGAAGATGATCTCGATGCTCCCCATGTTTAGATACGATTATTCACAACCGAATACTGATTTTCGTCTTATGTCTGAATTGTTAAATTGAGTAACAAAATCCATGACTAAAAATTGATAAAGTTGCAGTATTAGTTCTTTTTTTAATCAATGTTAGTCATACACTTTATTTTTGTTATTTAAAATTGCATTTTACCACTTAAACTAGACAAAGTGTATCAAACACGCCCTTGAACAAATATTATTGTCACTTACTCCCAACCCAAAAATTAAAAGAAATTAAAAGGTGATTGAGAAAAATGACTGATTGGTCATGTTATGAACGTAGCCTGCTAAACATATATGTTCTTCTTTTTAATTTTAAATTATTTTTCAAGGGATTAAGAGGCAAATAATATTTAAGCGGTTATTTAATAGATTTTGTTTAATTGAAAGGGGAAATTTCAATTTAAAATAAAAAAATAAAGTGTGGGACTAACATTATTATAAAAAAGGACTAACATCCCACCTAATGGGAAATATTGAGATTTATTCTAAAATCCAATGAAATGTAGGACTAACACTAAATTCACAATATCTTGTGAGACTAAAATTAAGATTTTTCTGAATTCTTTAAAATTCATTACAAAATTACTAATATGAGCTTTGATTCAATGCAAATATAACAAGCATGGGAAAAAAAACTGAAACATTAATCACACTATAGATTCCAATTATTTACAAAATTGACAAGCCATAATATGCATCTATTCCCTTCAACATATCACATTTACTAATCAAACTATTTATCACTAACATAACCTTCATGACCAACTTCAACTTTCTTATAAACAAACCTTCTAGCAACACAAACATAACCACAGAAATTAACAGCACTCAAACCAGCCAAAACCCAATAAAAGCAGTCAAGTTTTGCAGTATTAATGTTGTCCCCAAGCCATTCATGCCCAGCCCTAAAGCTAATCCCTTGCACAAGAGCTATCAAAGCACTTGACAAAAAACTACCAACACCAACAACACTGATATAAGCAGCTGCACCTATACTCCTCATACCAACCGGCATTTGGTCATAAAACAGCTCTTGTAATCCAACAATTGTAAACACATCCGAAAGCCCACACAAAACATATTGTGGTATTAGCCACCAAACGTTTAAAACCCCGTTTTTCATCACAATTTGGACCCTTTTGGATTCAACCAATGCTGCAACCACCATTGTCAAGATCGATAGTAATAGACCAATCCCGATGCGTTGCAAGATCGTTATGCCAGATGGACGGCCCGTGATTGATCTTGTTAACGGGACGAGGGCCCGTTCGTAGATTAGAACGGTGGTGAGAATCGTGAGGCCCGTGAAGACTTGGAAGGACGCAGCCGGTATTTGGAAATTTGTTGTGATGGATCGGTTCATGGTGGTGCCTTGTTTGGTGAAGTATGTGCCTAGTTGGGCTATTACAACTGCAAACATTAAGCATGTGAACCAAATGGGAATGAGTTGAAGGACAAGTTTTACTTCCTCTACTTGGTTTGTGGAGCATAGCCTCCAAGGGTTCCTTTTCTCACTTGATGCATCCTTTGTGTCTATGATTGTTGCTTTGTCTAGAAATCTACAAAATCGGAGTAATAACGATAACGTTTATCTTGTTTTTTAAGATGAAAATTCTTATTTCATAGATCTCGGATAACTTAAGTGTAATTATAAATCGGTCTTTTGACACGAGCAACTTGATTATTTTAGTAATAACTTCAGTGTGGTCAAGAAAAGTGCGAGTAACTATTGAGTATTGAATGTGATATTCTTTATAAACTAGTAAAATGCACGTGTATTCGCATGTAAATAGTATTTATATAAACTAAAAATAAGATTGGAATAACACAAAACTTGTATAAAATTTTATTTTGATTCCATATATTGTCAATTCTGTTTAATTTATTTGCTACAAAAAGCATAGTTATATCATGAATATAAGAATATTTTCTTTTTAGGTTGAATTACTCTTTTTTTTATTGATTTAGTCAATAATTCTCTAAACTTATGTTAAATACCATTCACATAGTAAATGAAAATTACGTACATGTTACAGACATGGACATTTTCTTTAGCTTATGCCTTGATTCTAATTTATTTTAGAAAAAATAGCTTAGTTCCTGCGTCGATTTTAAATTTTTATTTGTATTTTCAAATTATACAAATTATTCATTTATAAACTAGAATAGGAGCTTTTGACGGATAATATCTTAGGTTCAACCTTTTTATGAATAATTTTATAACAATGTGGTCTTAGAATTGTCAAAAAGTTAGGCCAAATTAAATTGATTCAAATCACCGTAGATCATGTTTGTATCATGATTAATCCTCACTCATTTGAATATTCATATATTTCACTATTTGTAACAGGTGCTCTATATGTTGAAAATCCAACCCCATGTGGATTGAAAACAAAAGAAGAGAAATCAAATTCTTCTTCTTTTGTCAAAAAACAAAGCCAACTTGATTTCTTTTGTGCCATAAATGTTTGAAAATGAAGAATTAAAAACTTTGTTTTAAATTTTGGCAGGAAGAGAATAAGGAAAAGTAGGTGGAAAAAATTAATTTTTCATCATCCGTTTCTCTATAAATAGAGCTCATTTCCTTTCTGAAATTTATAAGAAAAAATAGAGAAGAAAGTGAGAAAGCCAATCTAGAGAGATTGAGAGAAATCCACTCTTACCTGACGAGAGAAAATAGTAAGGAGAAAATATACGAGAGAAAAATACTCTATTTTTCTATTACTATTCCAAGTTTTAAACTTGATGTATTTGTAATCCAAGAGATACACTCTTGAAAAATTGGTTATCCCCTAATAATTTTAGGGAGAAATTGTGTAAGCCCATTATTGATATAGTGGAGGTTTTTCGACTTCGGTCCCGTGGTTTTTTCCCGATTTGGGTTTTCCACGTAAAACTCGTGTCTCACTTTTACTTTCTCGCCCGTTTCACTCTACGATAATATCAACTTGATTTATCCCATTTTTATCCAGTTAGTGGGAAAAGAATTTTATCACTTCCGCTGTGCCGGTGGTATTATAATTAGTGTCACTCTTTCCCAACAAGTGGTATCAGAGCCACGTGTATTTTGAGTTAACGGATCAAAAATGGAGGAATCGTCGTCTATCGGCGGGATGTTCAAGTTGAACGGATCTAACTACTCAATCTGGAAACTGAGTATGTTAGATTTATTATATTGCAAGGATTTGTTCTTGCCGTTGCTTGGTGATGCATCCAAACCAAAAGAAATGAGTGAAGGCGAATGGAAAATCTTGCACAGGAAAACAGTCGGTTATATTCGACGTTTTCTCGATCACAATATTTTTTATCATTTCGCTAATGAGGAAAAAGCGGATGAGTTATGGAAAAATATTGAGGTTATGTTTGAAAGGAAAAATGCTTTAAACAAAGCCTCTATGATTAGAAAAATTGTCCGACTACGGTACAAAGAGGGTGCAAATATGACGGAGCACCCTAATACTTATCAGGGCTTAATAAATCAATCCATCACCATGAAAATACCTCTTGATGATGAAGTGATTGCTTTATTGTTGCTCAGTTCACTACCGGATAGTTGGGACACACTCGTCGTGTCGCTCAGCAATTCCGCTCCAAATGGAGATTTGACTTTGCAAGTGATCAAAGATTGTCTTCTAAATGAAGAGTCCAGAAGAAAGGAGCAGGCGTTCAGTACCGAGCAAAATGCGTTGGTTACTGAAAATTCTGACAGACGAGGAAGAAACAAAACCAGAGGTCCTCAGCACCAGAGAGACAAATCTAGAGGAAAGTCCAAAGTCAAGAAAGATTTCAAATGCCATTACTGTGGTGGTCCAAACCACTACGAGAGAGATTGTCGAAAAAAGAAAAGAGATCAAAATAATGGAAATAATGAAAATAGGAAAAATGACACTACAGCTGTTGCAGCTGACGGTGATGTTGTCATTATATGTGATGACGCATGTGTCAGTTCATCTTGCCAAGAAACTGATTGGATCATTGATTCCGGAGTCTTATATCATATCACTCCAAACAGAGATATGTTCACATCATACACCAGTGGCAACTTTGGCCGAGTCAGAATGGCCAATCAGGGTGTGACTGAGGTTGTCGGCATGGGAAACATTATCTTGGAAACTGACACATGATGCCGACTCACTCTTAGAGATGTCAGGCATATTCTTGATATCCGGCTCAATATTATTTCCACTAGCAAGCTAGACGATGATGACTATGTCAGTAACTTTGGTGAAGGAAAATGGAAGCTTACCAAAGGTTCTCTTATTGCTGCAAAGGGTAAGAAACATAACTCGCTCTACCTAATGCAAGCAAAGTTATCCAATGGAGAGGTGAATGCAACAGCAGTCAATAGTGCCTGTTGAGCTATGGCATAAACGACTAGGACATTTGAGTCAAAAAGGCATGCAGCTTTTGGCTAGGAAGAAGCTCCTCCCAGACGTGATGGGTACAGAATTACAAACTTTGTGTTGATTGTTTAGCTGGAAAACAACACAGAGTTGCTTTCAAGAGTTTCTATCCCTCTAGAAAGAGACATCCTTTGGACTTGGTGCATACTAATGTATGTTACATGAAAGACAAAACACTTGGTGGTGCAGTGTACTTTGTCACTTTAATTGATGATTATTTCAGAAAAGTCTGGAGTTATGCATTGAAAACTAAAGACCAAGTCATAACGGTCTTTAAAGATTTTCACGCAAAAGTGGAAAGAGAAACTGGAAGAAAGCTGAAATGTATTCATTCAGACAATGGTGGCGAATACCAGGGTTCGTTTGAACAGCACTGTCGTGACCATGGTATCAGGCTTGAGAAGAGCGTTCCCAAAATGCCTCAACACAATGGTGTGGCGGAGAGGATGAACAAGACAATTTGTGAGAGGGTCAAATGCATGTTATCCCACTCAAAATTGCCTAAATCCTTTTAGGGTGAAGCAATGAGGACTGCAGTTGATTTGATCAACCTTTCTCCATCAGCTCCTTTGGATGGTGACATTCCGGATAGAGTTTGGTCGGGGAAAGATGTTTCCTACAAACACTTGAGAGTGTTTGGGTGCAAGGCGTTTGTTCACATTCCAAAAGATGAAAGATCCAAGCTTGATGACAAAACCAAATCGTGTATCTTCTTGGGCTATAGCCATGAACAGTTTGGTTACAGACTATGGGACTCGGTGAACAAAAAAGTCATCAGAAGCAGAGATGTTGTGCTTCTCGAGGAACAAACATCTGACCAGACGAAACAGAGCAAAATGATAGAATCTTCTCAAGAAGTCGTTCCTGATGACTTAGACTCAGTTCTTCCACGTACGACTCAGGATCACGGGGAAGATGTAGAAGATGAGCAAAATGATATAACTGATGTCGAGCCAGTTGATAATCAGTTGCCATCTATACAGACTGATGATCCAGTTCCACCACTAGAGTCAACGGTTAGAAGGTCACCAGACCAAGAATTCCTTCTACCAGGTATAATTCACATGAGTACGTGATGCTCAGTGATGGGGGAGAACCCGAGACTTACTCAGAAGTCATATCACATGATCAGAAAGATATGTGGCTGGAGGCTATGAAAGAGGAGATGAAATCCTTACAAGAAAATCACACATATGACTTGGTAAAGCTGCCTAAAGGCAAGAGAACACTCAGAAATAAATGAGTTTACAAGTTGAAGAATGAGGAACATAGCTCACAACCCAGGTATAAAGCAAGGCTGGTTGTGAAGGGTTTCAATCAGAAAAAGGGTGTTGATTTTGAAGAAATTTTCTCACCAGTGGTGAAGATGTCCTCAATCAGAGTTGTTCTAGGAATTGCCGCTAGTCTCAATCTGGAGATTGAACAACTTGATGTGAAGACCGCATTTCTTCATGGTGATCTAGATGAAGAAATATACATGGAGCAGCCGGAAGGGTTCAGAGTCAAAGGAAAAGAAAACCTAGTTTGCAGGTTGAAGAAAAGCTTGTACGGTCTAAAGCAGGCTCCTAGACAGTGGTACAAGAAATTTGACTCATTCATGACGGACCATGAATATAAGAGAATCAGCTCAGATCATTGCGTATATTTCAAGAAATTCTCAGATGGAGAATTTATTATTCTGTTGTTATACGTAGATGACATGCTGATCGTAGGTCATGACGGCAACAAGATTGACAAGCTAAAGAAAGAACTTGGGCAATCTTTTGCAATGAAAGATTTGGGGCCGGCTAAACAGATTCTTGGAATGAAAATTTCAAGGGACAGATCTGCCAAAAAGATCTGGTTATCTCAAGAACGATACATTGAGAAAGTTCTTGAAAGATTCAACATGAGCAAATCTAAAGCGGTTAGTACTCCACTTGCTGGTCATTTCAAACTCAGCGTTATCCAATGTCCCACAAGTGAGGAAGATAAACAAGAGATGAAAAAGATACCATATGCTTCTACAGTTGGCAGTTTGATGTATGCTATGGTATGTACTAGACCCGATATTGCTCATGCTGTTGGTTTAGTGAGCCATTTTCTGTCAAATCCTGGCAAAGATCACTGGGAAGCAGTGAAATGGATTTTAAGGTATCTGAGAGGCACCTCGAGACTATGTTTGAGGTTCGGTGATAACCAACTTATTTTAGATGGGTACACCGATGCAGACATGGCTGGTGATATAGACTCAAGGAAGTCTACATCCGGATATTTAATGACACTTGCAGGGGGAGCTATTTCTTGGCAGTCAAAACTTCAAAAATGTGTAGCATTGTCCACAACAGAGGCTGAGTACATTGTTGTGACTGAAGCATGTAAAGAGTTATTGTGGTTAAAGAAGTTTCTGGAAGAGTTGAACTTGAAGCAATAAAATTACACGCTCTACTGTGATAGTCAAAGCGCGATCCACTTGAGTAAAAATTCAACTTTTCACTCAAGGTCGAAACACATCGACGTGAGATATCATTGGATTCGGGATGTTCTTGACAAAAGGTTGATGCACCTAGATAAAGTACATACTGATGATAACGGCGCAGATATGCTCACGAAATCTTTGCCAAGGGAAAAGCTTGAACTTTGTCGAAGCAAAGCGGGCTTGGTTGTGCCCCCACATGAGTTGGAGGGGGAGAATTGTTGAAAATCCAACCCCATGTGGATTGAAAACAAAAGAAGAGAAATCAAATTCTTCTTCTTTTGTCAAAAAACAAAGCCAACTTGATTTCTTTTGTGCCGTAAATGTTTGAAAATGAAGAATTGAAAACTTTGTTTTCAATTTTGGCAGGAAGAGAATAAGGTAAAGTAGGTGGAAAAATTGATTTTTCATCCTTCGTTTCTCTATAAATAGAGCTCATTTCCTTTCTGAAATTTATAAGAAAAAATAGAGAAGAAAGTGAGAAAGCCAATCTAGAGAGATTGAGAGAAATCCACTCTTACGAGTGACGAGAGAAAATAGTAAGGAGAAAATATACGAGAGAAAAATATTCTATTTTTCTATTACTATTCCAAGTTTTAAACTTGATGTATTTGTAATCCAAGAGATACAATTTTGAAGAATTGGTTATCCCCTAATAATTTTAGGGAGAAATTGTGTAAGCCCATTATTGATATAGTGGAGGTTTTTCGACTTCGATCCCGTGGTTTTTTTCCGATTTGGGTTTTCCACGTAAAACTCGTGTCTCACTTTTACTTTCTCGTCCGTTTCACTCTACGATAATATCAACTTGATTTATCCCATTTTTATCCAGTTAGTGGGAAAAGAATTTTATCACTTCTGCTGTGCCGGTGGTATTATAATTAGTGCCATTCTTTCCCAACACTATATGCAGAAAAAGTTTTTCCCCCACATGTAATTTTAACATTAATTAAATTATTTTATTTCTATACAATCATCCACATTTTAAACTACTTTTATTAGTAATAATCTTAGTTTCTACTATCTAAAAATGATCTCAATATATTTTTGATGAAAACAGTCAGGATCACTCTGCAAATTAAATAATTTTTTGCTATGTAAAACAATAAACAAAATATCAATCACAATATTTATATGAAAATGTCGATCAAACTTATTGATAGTTGATACGCCTCCACAAAATATTCATATATATATACATACACACATAATACTATATAAGTTCTTAAGTATTAAATCTTTCATATTTCTACATAGTATCACCAAAATCATAATTTTTAATGTTAAACATTTCAATATACTTTTAGAAAAAATTGAATAAGACCAACTTTCACTATTATTATAATATGTATTATTTAATTTATAGAGTTGTGTATATTTATTACGAATTCTTCATTTAATCCAAGGCGAATTCCCAAGTGCCTAATTTGTGAAACTTATGGTCAATTGAGGGAAAATTTTACTTTTAGTCCTCTAGTTGTATACCTTTTTTTCTGAGTCTCCAACTATCTCCTTTTCAAACTCCTACCTACTATATTTTCATCAAATGCGATCCATTAATCTAAGTTAACAGCGAATTTGTAACTGTAGGGTCAAAAAAAATATCAAGTTACATTTTACCTTTTTGACACTTTCCACACTAATCCTTCAACTTTATACTAAATGTTAAAGTCCAACCTGTTACAGAATATATTTTGTATTTTAGAATAATATCTTTCCATATTATGCTGCTTATTTAGATATATAGTAATATGTTATTTATAAGTTAAGAATATATTATTTCCTTGTTTGTAGGATATATTAGGGTAAGTTATGATATCGGTAGATTCTCTTGTATCTATATATACATGACATCATCAATAATATTATTTACGGGGTTTCATATTATTCAACATGGTATCAGAGCCATGGCTTCTAGCCTTGGTCTCTTGATCTTTTGCTTCCGCTATTTTTCAAGTCGCCGACCCCGTCCGGCGCACCTTATTCAGTTTAGTATTTTTATTTATTTTATGTTATCATCATTCACCCTTGTCAAAAGAAGGAGTTAGAGTTCTTCCAGCCGCACCATCTATGTGTCGCTGGTTATTAGTTTTTATTTTTATGTTATAACTGCTCACCCTTGGAAATTAAGGCGTTTGAGCCATTGCTGCACCATGTCCTCATCATACGAGGACTTAGAGTCATTGCTTTTTTATGTTACAACCGCTCACTCTTGGAAATAAAGAGTTAGAGCCATTGCCGCCGGCTTTTATCTTTTTGAATTTACATCAGTTTCAACGTTCAAGATCCCCACGTTTCAACTGCGGGGGAGTGTTAGAGAATATATTTTGTATTTTAGAATAATATCTTTCCATATTATGTTGCTTATTTAGATATATAGTAATATGTTATTTATAAGTTAAGAATATATTATTTCCTTGTTTGTAGGATATATTAGGGTAAGTTATGATATCGGTAGATTCTCTTGTATCTATATATACATGACATCATTAATAATATTATTTACGGGGTTTCATATTATTCAACACAACCCATGTTTTGTCAAAATTGGTAGGAATGAAAAAAAATGCTTTGAAAACAAGATTTTCAAATGTTTGAAAATCAAAACTTTGGGGCTGCCTAAGTTTGATATACAAACTTCAAACTTTGAACGAAGAAAAACAAAATTTGACGGAAGAAAATTTTGGAAAAAGAGGTGAAAAAATCAGATTTTTCATCCTCCGTTTTCTCTATAAATATAGCACATTTCCTTTCTGAAATTCATAAGAAAAAATAAGAGAAGAAAGTGAGAAAGCCAATCTAGAGAGATTGAGAGAAATCCACTCATACGAGTGACGAGAGAAAATAGTAAGGAGAAAATATAAGAGAGAAAATACTCTATTTTTCTATTACTATTCCAAGTTTTTAAACTTGATGTATTTTGTAATCCAAGAGATATACTCTTGAAGAATTAGTTATCCCCCATTAATTTTAGGGAGAAATTGGGGCCCCCCGAGGTTTGAAATTTTGGCAAACAACCATTTCTGGTTAGTTGACCGTTAGTCAACAGTTAAGGTCATGGGCAAAATTGTAATCTAATAATTCCAAACAAATATATTAATTTTCAATGTATTTGTTTGGAATTAATAAAATTAATATATTTGTTTGAAATTATTAAATTACAATTTTGTAAATAAATAAAATTAATATATTTATTTAATATATTTGTTTGGAATTATTAAATTACAATTTTGCAAATAAATAAAATTAATAAAATTAATATGTATTTATTTTCAATGTAGTATTAATATATATGTTTGGAATTATTAAATTACAATTTTGCAAATAAATAAAATTAATATATTTATTTAATATATTTGTTTGGAATTATTAAATTATAATTTTGCAAATAAATAAAATTAATAAAATTAATATGTATTTATTTTCAATGTAGTATTAATATATATGTTTGGAATTATTAAATTACAATTTTGCAAATAAATAAAATTAATATATTTATTTAATATATTTGTTTGGAATTATTAAATTACAATTTTGCAAATAAATAAAATTAATAAAATTAATATGTATTTATTTTCAATGTAGTATTAATATATATGTTTGGAATTATTAAATTACAATTTTGCAAATAAATAAAATTAATATATTTATTTAATATATTTGTTTGGAATTATTAAATTACAATTTTGCAAATAAATAAAATTAATAAAATTAATATGTATTTATTTTCAATATAATTCCAAATAAATACATTGAAAATTAATATATTTGTTTGGAATTATTAAATTACAATTTTGCCCATGACCTTAACTGTTGACTAACGGTCAACTAACCAGAAATGGTTGTTTGCCAAAATTTCAAACCTCGGGGGGTTGTTTGCCAAAGCTGCATACCTCGGGGGGTTATATCAAAAAAGCCCGGAGAAATTGTGTAAGCCCATTATTGATATAGTGGAGGTTTTCGACTTCGGTCCTGTGGTTTTTTCTCGATTTGGGTTTTCCACGTAAAAAACTAGTGTCTCACTTTAATTTTCTCGCCCGTTTCACTCTACAATTATATTTTTTAATTAATCCCATTTTTATCCAGTTAGTGGGAAAAGATTTTTATCACTGTGTCACTATAGTTAGTACCACTCTTTCCCAACACTAAAATATTTTTATATTAGAACTTCAATAAACTCTAAGAAATATAACATCATTGTTCAATAGTTTCTCCATATTGATCCTTCAATTTCATATTTACCTAAGATCATTTGGCGATATAGTTACAAGTTATGTCTAAATAGAAAGATAAAAAAATTAATATAACTTAATATTTAATTTTAAAGAAATAAATAAATAAATAAATAATAATAACTACCTTATTTTAATTGTTATTATTTAGCTAATATTTATACAATAAAATATAATTTTTGAGACAATCCAAATATACACGTGTGAAAGACAGCACAATCAATAATTTAAATTATATAATATTTTATTTAATTTTGATAGATAGAGTAACTTATTGTTAACTAAAATATTTTGACTTTTATTTTGAATTTGAAGTTCGAAGATAATGTAGTTACCAATATAATTTACATTCAAACAAATGGCTAACTTTTCTTTATATATTTCTCTTATTAATTATGTTTATTGATCATTTTGTTTCTTATTTGATCAATAATGTATTATTATTTCTTAAACTAAAATAATATGATTTCATATTCATATAAGTAAAATTTGGGAACACCGGCTTTAGAGTCATATTCTAAATTATGTATGTTAATCTATATCATAAGCTAGTCTTGAGAATAGGAAAACATTGATGAACTCCATGCTATCAATGAATTACAAATACGTACATAATAAGTATACTCTGATTTATGAGATATTTATTTATTTTAAGTACATTAGGTATATAAGTTATATAAGATTATTTGAAAATTAGCATTAGGGTCTTTTGAAAACTGATATGAATTCAGGTGGTAGTTTCTCAAGAACTGTGCAGATATTTGCACAAACGTCATACGTCAAATGGCTAATATATTATCAGTTAAGTTTATTTTATTTTTTTATGACGAGGGAAATCCGTAGCCGCTACCCTAAGGGTGCGCACTGGGTAAACGTCGTTCTTGTGTAATAGCCTGCAAACCACACAAGAGAGTTCAACCAGCCTAAGTTGCACATAGCTGACAGGCTCACAGTAGAGAAGGCAAATCTTTAACTTTATAAAAGCATTTAAAAAAAACACTCACATGTATATAAATATCATATATTCCTAAGTAGTCACATTTAAGTAAAAACTTATCTTTTTAGATATATTTGTCTTGCGAATGATGTTTATCGATGATTTAGTTCTTGTTCAGTTGATCAGTCATGTATTATTACTTTGTTAAACTAAATTAATATGTTTTAATATTTATATAAATAAATTCGGGAATGATGTCATATTCTAAATTATGTATGTTGATCAATATCATAATCTTGCCTTAAGAGTATGAAAAGATTCATAACTATTATGACATGAATGAATTACTAAGTGTATGAGTTAGGAGATATGTTATTATGTTAATTAAATTAGGTATGTATGTTATCAGGATTATTGGGAAAAGTGAAGAGATATTTCATAGCTATATTTGTGTATATATATACTACTATTTATTATTAAATGTTAAGAGAAGGGTGCATTTTTTACTTTAATAATAAAAAATACTTAAATAATGGAAGGGGTCAAATTTTTAACTTAAAGTAAGGGTGTTTTAATTATTATTTAATTTAAGTAATGGAAAAATTGTTGGGATTGTCATTTGAATATAATTTGTAATAAATTAGTCAAAAACATCAATTTAAATGTCGAAAAATAGTCATAATAAATCTTATTTTAAATGTTGTATTATTTTGCAGTATAATATGTGATTATTTTGATTTTTGCACCTAAAAAATAGCCCCAAAAAACCCTTTAAAACAATTATGTGAACTATCAAATCATAAATAGTAAGAACCATTTTTTTCTTGAATTTCTTCAATGTTATCTAAAATTTTGAGAAAAATGGCCGGAAAACACCTTTTAAAACAATTATGTGAACTGTCAAATCATAAATAGTAAGAACAATTTTTTTTCTTGAATTTTTTCAATGTTATCTAAAATTTTGAGAAAAATTTTTAAATTTTTTTTATAACATACCAAATAATTGATACGTTTTAGAATTTTGAGTTTTTTTGAATTTTTTTTTAATGGAGTTACCATTTGTACTAGAATTTTCCTAGTAACATACACACTCGTAGAAAAATAGAAATTGAGGGGAAAAGGCACATACCTGAACTGGCTAGTTGGTACCAAAGTGTGAAGTACTCCCCCACCATCTATCCCGATTTCCTCTTCATTACATATCCCACCACCACCACCACTCAACCGCCGCTTCCTCACGGCGGCAACCACTACCTGCGCCACCCTCGTAAACGGGCTACCCACCGGCGCCTGGCGGCGATAACTCCTACTTCCGATCAAGAAAATCACAAGGGCCGCCGCCACCGCCGCCGCCAGCATCCCGAACCCGATATTCCAGCCCACATAGTCCTCCACGTAAATCACCACCAGCACGGCGGCGGTGGCCCCACAAACAATCCCGACGTACCACCAGTTGAAGAATGAACTCTTCGCCACCTTCTCCGCCGGCAGATTCTCGTCGAATTGATCCGCGGCGAAGGTCTGTACGCATGGCTTGTGCCCACCTTCCCCCACCGCCAGAATGTAAAGGGCTATGAAGAACACCGTCTGCTGTAGCGGTGGAGGAATAACAGATACGGCTATGGTTAACAAAACCAGTCCCTGTCAATTCAATTATTCATATTAAACAACTAAAATTGAATTTTGTACTAATAAAAAAGATTAATATATATACATATGTATATATATACAATGAGATATATGGTGGAAGCAAGAACGATGGTCTTGAAACGGCCGAGATACGAATCAGCAAGGAATCCGCCAACCACCGGGAAGATGGCGGAGATTCCTTGCCATATATTGACGTTCTTAGCGGCGGTGGCGGTGGGCTGGCCCACCACCTTCGTCAGAAACATGAATAAATTTCCGGCGACCCCATAGTATGCAAATCTCTCAGCCACCTCCACAACTGTTTAACATCACATATAGTAAAGTAAATCATATAAACTAGAAAGAATTAAAAAAATAATAAAATCAAAAAAAGAAAAAAAGAGAGATAATTTATCGAACATATGATGAAAATTGCGGATTTCCAGCCACCATTGGAGGGTTCATTCACAGGGAAATTTCCAGACATAGTATATTTTTGTGTGATCAAATCACAAGGATAAGGTGAATTTATTGCAGTGGGTAGTTGTATAAGATCTTCTTTTATACTAGCAATTACTTCTCTTTTGGCTTTTCTTAGTTTGCTTTGGTCACGATATTCATCAAGGGCTATTGGGATTATAATATTATGAAATGGGGTGGGGTTTTTGAGTGGCAAATTTTATGAATAGATTCTTGAATATATAAACATATATATATATATATATATATTTATATATATATATGTATGTATATATGATTCTTGTTGATTTAACACCAATATGTTAGGGGAAAGAGCACAAAGACACAAGTAATGTCTTGTCCAAGATCCTACATTAAATTCTAATGTATCTAAACTTGGATTGGTGTTTGAACAACTACACATATCATTGGGTTAATATTGGGTCAATAATTGGGTGACTTATTTGGCTCATTGAATTGGGTGTTAAAAATTGATTGACCAAATTGATCTCTATCATTATGCTTAAAAATCTATTGGGTATTTATCAAAACCTTTATGAATATTTTATTTGTGCTACACTAAATGATTCGTATGATTCTGGGCCTATGCAGGCCCAGAGGGTTTGACTAATATGGACTTTTTAAATTCAAATTCAAATTATCTTATTTCTTTCCGTACATAAATGCCCATTAGGCTTAAGGGGCCGACCAAAAAATAAATTTTATTAATATTTTATACGTATAGAGTTTATCATTTATTTTATTTTAAATAAATTATAGCCTAATTGAAAAAACGTTATATTGTGAACCTAGGTTAAGGGTTCCAAATCCGACCCGTTATGTTTTATTTGACATGTTTACATATGTGTCTATATAATTTTGATCTAATAAATTACGGTGTTTCAGAATTCAGATGATACCTATCTATCAGATTTATGTATTTATTTCAAACGTACCAAAATATTTTAAGCATTTTTGACCTAGTATATGAGATATTTCCAAAAATTAATCAGATTATTATTAGAGGTGGATGCGCAAAGCAAAAGCTTAAAGGAATAATAGTGAGAATGAGATGAAAGATCATCTTTGGTACACATTAATTCATGTTCAATTAAAAAGTTTTAAGATTCAAAATAATTTATGTAATTAAATTATCAGTTCTCTTTATGCAATCAATTAATATTTGTAAGGTTGAATGTATACTCTTTGCCACGTTCTAAAACAATCAAGCAATCAAATAAGACGTGGTTAGTACTGCCATTTATTTAATGCAAAAAGAAAAAGAAAAACTAAGAAACAAAAGGAAGTCGCATGCACGATTTTGGACTTGAAACTAATAATGTCTTCACAAATTCATTCTCTTAAATTTTTTTCATTGATTTCTATAATTAGATCATAGGATTTCATATTTAATTTGATATGCTTTTTTTTTTTACGTTTTAAGTATCTCGATTACTCAGTGCAAACGATATTTTTACCCTTAAACCTGGCATTAAATATTCAAAATTCCTCCTAAAAAAGAATCATCTGAAAATAATTTATACACTGAAAACAATGTATACCTTAGTACTACATCTATACTATACACGAATAGATTCTATACTTCATGTGTCTTGTTTGAAGATTCTAAACAAGAAATCACGAAAACGCTTGGAATATTGTCTGGGATCAACGGCTGAGATTGAAGTGGGATCGTGTTGAAACGATTTGTACGCATGTTCAAGCTTCTTGCTAATATCATAGTCTTGTAATATGTCGATTATACCAAATACTAGGATAACATCATAGTACTCTCCCGTTGGTTCACCAACTAGTTCACATTCACTGTTGTTTCGTCTCACTGTTAGTTCAGCTCGTGCTGACATGTTAGAACCCAATCTAGTTGATTCAAAAAACATGAAATTTTCAATTATTAATCAAATTTTTATCGAAAAATTTGAAATTTTTATACAATCATATATATACCTGTTAGTATCTGAGTCAGTTCTTTCACTGATCTCGTCTCTATGACTATTTAGTGGTTCCCCAGAATGTGATATTTTTCCAAAGTGAATGCCTACCAAAAGACTGTAATCCATAATTCTTTCTTGTTCAAGAAACTCGCTGTCTCGATCCACTTGCCTGCGTATTAGGATTTATAACTAATTATATCGAAAACGAATAATCATCTTCACAAGAACTAAATTTTTTTAGACATGATATACTATTAGTTGACTCAACGTTTTATTGCTCCACGTTGCTTTTATGAACCGGTCCTAGAAAAAGACTAGCCCTTTTTGGAAAGAGCAAAAATGGCTTTGTTTGTTTATGTTTTTTAGTAAAAAATTTAAAATTTTTTCGGGAATTGCGTACTGCAGAAATTCGTGTGAAAAAGATAGGTGTTTGTTTATGTTTATAAAAAAAGGTTGAATTGGACCCAAAAAAAAATAAAAATAGGTTGAAAGTTGTAAAATGTGTCAAATTAATATTGATAGGTTGATGGATGATGTGTAGAATGATTTAGCGGTGTATATAATGATTATGTGAATAAAAAAATAAAAAAAGTATTTGTAAAGTATGAAAGAGAAATTGAAAAAATGATTATAGTAAATGATTGATCGGTAATGTGTAGAGTGATGTATATATGATTGATAGTTAGTTATATAGGAGACTGAAAAAAGCAGAGTTGAAAAAAGGGTAATTGGGATGAGAATTTGGTTGCGTTAAGTTTAGTTTAATTTTGGGATTTAAAAACTCGAAAATGAGATATGAAAACATAAACAACAAAGGATAGAATTTCAGCTTACCTGCAAAACTCTTGGAACCAAGGCTTGTGCAATCTGAAGATAAAATTCAAATCAAGATCCTTAAGTGTGGTTGTTGAATCTATCTCCGACTCGGGTTTCATAGTTAAACGACCATGCGAAGAGCCCTTCAAATCGAAACATCGGTGAATTGGATATTCGGTGCAGAACAAATTTCCCATTATTACAAATCGAACCTGCTTATCAACTCCATAATATTGTTAAACATAGAGGATTTAATAATTTAATTTAACATAAATTAGAAAGTATTAAGTATAATTCACCTTCTTTTGTGCAGGTCCAGTTAACTTCACACAATGCAGGCCGAAAAATTTGGTCACCAAAGTATTTTCAAACGCCCGAACGTGATTGTAATAAGGTTGAAGCATTCTTTTAAGAACCTGCTATCAAATTATGAAGTTGAATATTACTATTAGTTATTTAAAAGCTTAAAAAAACGAGTTAAATTAGTAAAGAACAAAATAGAACTCACTTTCACTTCAGATTTCTTCATGGTTTTTATCATGTATTTATCGTCGTGTGTTAAGTAAAAAAAGCTTCCGCTTTTTCCAGGCGAAGAGAGCTCTCGAAGGGCGTCATTACCACATATGGACATCATATAATCTGCTGGATCTACCTTAAACAATCTCCTAAGTGTCCTAAAGGAAAATTAACATAGCTAAAATCACTTCTTACATATAATATATGCTAATGCATTTATAATTTGATCATATAAACACAGATGAATATTGAAGTTTTCGAACCTGAAAACTAAAGGGCAATAATCTTTCCATTTGAATTCACAAGATTGGTGAGGTGGGGTATGTTTAGATCCTTCTGGTGGAAATTTGGTCCATATTTTATCCCTCGGATCAAATGCTGTCGCTTTTAAATCAAGAGATGTAGCTGGTGCAGGTCTCCCTACAGAATGTCTGCATATTGCAATAAATATGAACCATATCAAATCATCAATTTTCTCCATATATAAACCATTCCAAATAAACTCAATATGCTACAAAAAACGAAAATAATACCTTATTCCTAATTGCAAATTGAGCATTAGTTCATAATTCTTATGCCCTTTGGATATAGTAAGCCCTTGTCTCTTACTTGGCTTTATGACGATATGAGGCCGTCTAGGTTGTCTTAACGAATCCACGTCATCACCCCCGGGCCCACACTCCACGTCCCGTCCGGACCCTACATTTTCACTACTGCTCAAATCAGAAGATTCTGAGGCCAAACGGGTCACAACCCCATCAACTGATTGTCGTCTTAACCTTGTACCTGTTTCTTGGTTATGAGTAATTTGATTTTGATGATCATCATCTTCATCATCAACGTGGGCTACTGACATTGTTGAAAACAGGGTGTTTGCCCTTTTCTTAGCAATTGCCTGTGTTTTTTTCACCTTCGTTTCCCAGGATTTGACAATGCTACTCATTCTATATTTCAAAAAAAAAAAAAAAAAAATTGTGGTTTTTCACCTTAGCCCAGATCGATATTTCTTTGTGTCAACGACAATAACAGATGAAAAATCATGTTCCTAACAACCAACCCACAAAAAACCTAATGTCTTTTCTGGCTCAAAGAATGAACCTTCTTCTTCATACTGTTTGATTGTTGTAAGAAATAAAACAGAGATGGGTTGTAAGAAATAACCCACAAAAAGAAAAACAGAGCAAAAGTCGGAATGAAGAACAAGAAACAAGAAAATGGTTAGGGGTGTCTGTTTCTAGTGATTAATCTTCCTGAAAATGGGATTTGTTTTTTTTTTTTTAAATTGATTGAGAGGAAAAAAGCAAAAGAAACAGGTGAACATGACAACAGTCAACAGCCCTTTTCCCTTTTTCTTTTTCTTTTTTTTTTTCTTTTATTAATTATTAAATAAAAAATTATATGTCTTTGTCTTTTGAGAAATTTTTAATCCATGAAAAATTATGATTGGATAGAGAGTAAGATTGAACAACACATTGTTCCTGGTGTCCGGATTTGGCTCCTAAATCTTCTAACACACCTAACAAATGGAAGGAAGATAAAAAAGAGGGAAATTCTATGATAGTCCCTACCCAATGGATCCGGTCATTCAGGACCACACATTTGGGGTGGGTGGGTGGTTGGTGTATGGGTGGTGGAGGTAAAAAACCATCCA
Source organism: Verbascum thapsus (assembly GCA_963669365.1). NCBI lineage: Eukaryota > Viridiplantae > Streptophyta > Magnoliopsida > Lamiales > Scrophulariaceae > Verbascum > Verbascum thapsus. Next base: position 4,258,926 of record OY770106.1, read on the forward strand.
CCCCACCGAAAATTGTGGTCCTGAATGACCGGCTCCATTAGGTAGGGACTATGATAGAATTTCCCTCTTTCTTTCCCAAAAAGACATGGTGGCTGTGATGTGTGTCCTCTTTTTTTTTCTTTTTTGAAAAAAAAAACATATATATATATATTCATATGTCAATACTATTTTTAGTTTTTTTATTACCATTTTTCATCATTTTATCACCCTTTTTTTGTCTTACTTCATCATGTTAGCAATATAAATATAGGGTTAAAGTCATTTGAAATTAAAAATTCAGATAAATGATGAATGGATATGGATACAATGATATTGGTACGGTACACTAAAGATAAAATACAAGAAATTTCAAAATTATAGTATATGATACGTTGAACATCTGAGTATAATATAATATATATATATGTGTGATATTTAGAAATAAACTTAAGTTTTCTGTCTTATAATCTATTTAACTCGGACGAATTGGCAGAGCTTTTGTTGTTGTTTTTCGTCATAACTTATCTCAATCACCTCACTCTTAAATTTAAAAAAAAAAAAGGAACTTGTTCATATTTTTATCAGTACGCCAACTCATGTGTAATTAAATTTTTCCCTCAAAGTCTAAATAGTTTTAGGTAATGTATGAATTTAAATGTCTATTTCTCTTATATTAAATCAACTCATATTCAAAACGCTTCTTTAATTTCTCGTCTTATACACCTATGTTATGTTATACTTGAGACATGATTAAATGCATGGACTATTACGATCTAGTTGAGTATGAAAAAAGTGTTTTATATTTAATATTTATTTGGGAAATGATATTTATTAGCACTCCACAATTACTATAGGAGCTCCGTTTTTTTTTATTTCTATATTTAAATAAGACATGAATATCTTTGGTTGTTCAAATTAGTTTTATACAATCAATAAATCTATTATCATATTACTAATATTTTCTAAACTATTTTAACTTAAGGTCAATAAATTAAATATATATCAACAAACTGAAATAAAAAATCAAAATATAGAGCATCATTGGAAAAAAAATTACTAAAATTCATCCTTCTGCACCTTTCTATGGACGACTAGTGAAGAGAAAGGAAATAAAAGACCTTTTTTCCTCTTTAGGTGTTATGTTGGGGCCTGGATTTTTAGACAAACATAAGGCCCATGTGACTAATCGAATTTGCCCTCATTGACCTAGCCTTCTAATTTGGTCCAATTATTTTTAATCATATGCATTGTTTAATCCCATTAAATAAGTATGTCACTTAAAATATCTATTAAATTAATTAATCTAGCTAGTTAACTCATATTAAAACATTAATTTCATTTCAGTCACCTATGATCGCATATGATATCCACTCGTTTGCTATCAAAACAGTAAATTTCTTTTTGGAGGTGACTTCACAATTGCTACTTGCCCTCATTAGTATCACACTTCGAGGGGTATCACTAAAAGATGAATTGGACCTTACTAATTAGGGGTGGAAAAATGGATGCGGAACCACGGTTCCGACCCAATTAAACTAGTTTGGGTTGGGTTGGTTCCTAAGAAATTTTATTTGGTTCCTAATCGGTTCCTAGATTGGTTCCAAGTTGGGTCCAACTAATTTCAACTTAGGTATTGAGTCGGGTTGGGATTGGTTCCCTTTCGGGTTGACTTTGGTTCCCTTTTGGGTTGAGTTGGTTCCACCTCAAAACCATTTAAAAACCCAACCCATTTGAGAACCGAACTGTTGGAACCAACCCAAACCCAACTCGCCCATTTCCCACCCCTATTACTAATAGATCAAATCTCACAAGTACATTGTACCACTGTGCCCCTAGAGGTAAAAATTACAAGTGTACACCATACAGTATAGCCAATAATCAAATTATTGACAGTCAATTAGTAAAATGCATGTGATCGAATTATTATAAAATACGCTAATCCCACCAATACAGAGTCATAACACACACCGCCGCTTTGTCAAAGTATGTGTTCCATAAGAGTGTGTTTGGATTGAGTGATTTGGATTTGAGCAGGTGATTTGGAGGAAAGATTTCAAATGACTTTAAAAAAGAAGTTATTTGAAATCCACTATAATTGTGGAGAAAATAGGGATTTGAAATCCATTATAACTTGAATTCTGTTGAAAAATTTATATTCACCAACAAATTCATCCAAACAAACTTCAATAGATTTGTTGATGAATTTGAAATCCACAGCTTTCAAATCCGTAAATCCAAACACACCATAAGTTTACTTGATTTTGATGCCCAATCAAGATTCTCAAATTTGCAAACTATATTTCAATGTTCCAACTACTAGGTCCTTTGAGTGTCCTCATCACATCCCATATGAAGTGGAAGATTTATGTTTAGCACAATGGTCAATAATTATACATATTTATATGTAAAAAACCAAATATTTTTTATTAGAATTAACAGTTTATAATTAGTTTTGAGTCACACCACAATGTGTAATGTCCGAAGCACATGCAACTTCTGATTTTTCAAATTGTGCAGTAAGTAATTTGGCCCCTTTAGACTGGCGCTGTCTATTTTGTTGCTTTCTCTTTGTGTTTATAATTATTCTGTATGCTGTATCGCTATAATTTTAGATGTGAGCTACATGTTAAAATTTTGATTCAAATTTCAGATTTCTTGGGTTTAGAATTCAATTTCAAAGTGTTATTTTGTACAACTTTAGTTAATAATTTCAAAATAAGTTTGTAATTATGCTTGTTAAATTAAGTAGACAGTAGTTGTGGAACAAATATTTCCATTTAATACTGAATCTAAATTTTGTTACATCTTAAAGTTTGTAACAAAGTCTTAGCACATGGAGTTTCTAATCACTAACTCCGTTTGTTTGTCAAGGGAATGGAATCAAAATGGGGAATATGATTCCCAAAAATCAAATAACCTTGTTTGGTATTTTTTATTTGATATTATGGAATGCAATCTAATTCCCAAAATATGGGAATTATCATCTCAAAGAAGGGAATTACATTACCTTGTTTTATGGAGGTAATGTGATTACCATATCAAGGTAATCATAAATGCACTACTTTAATGTCATTACTACCCTTATATCAAATATAATACAAAATCAACAAAATAGTTATTTATTTTTTCATTTCATTTAAGTTATTATTTATGAAGAAATAGTTTCGTATTTTTAATTTATTTAGAATATTTTCATTGTCAAAATAGATTGTAATTTCATTTTATTTGATATTTATTTATTGAATAAAATTGAAAAATTGCTATGTTGTTTTTGCGATAGTACTTTTGAAATGGTTGTTGGTCACATATGATTAATATATTTTATTTATTAACAATAATATGTTTCCAACTTAAAATAATTATCAATGCATTGGTATATGAAAAATGCATACATGTAATTTTTTTAAAAGTCGAACAATATGTAAATAAAAAATAAGCATGTTCAATTTAATTATCATTTTTCTAAAAGAGGATAATGCAATTGAACCAAATTGATATCTTATTTATTCTTTATTATTTAACCAAATTAAATATATATATATATATATGTATATACGCTTATGTATATATATAATATCAAATATTCTACTTGTCATAAAATTTATAATTAGATTATACAAATATGATTTAAAATAAGGGTATTTATGTCAAAGTATTTAATTTTAGATTCCATTCTTTATTATATGTATTTGAACAAAATATAAAAAAGAAAAAAAAATATATATATATATATCCTTACCCAATTTTTTTGTAGAAACCAAACACTATTAATGGAATCAGATTTCTAGTAATCAAATTACCAGAAATCTTATTCCCATTTTAGATTCCATTCCCTATCAAACAAACGGAGCCTTAGATGTCATACTCTTTTTATTAAGACAAAAAAAAATATTACTATCTTTTAAATTCAGTGATTAGAATCTTTCAAAATCACAATGATTTTCTATGATAATCAAATTGGCGTTGTTAGTTTCTTACCTCTCTATTTTTGTACTAAATATACAAGTTATTACCTAGTAAATATATTGTTGGCTAAGGATAATAAAGTTAAATTGGATTATCTTTTTTTCATGATTTTGTAGGGTATTATTTTGTGATCGAAGTTTATCGATACACACTTCAAGAATAACCTATATGAGTTTTTCCTTGCTCCCCAAAAAATATTATGATGATTTGAAATGTTACCAGTAAATTCAAAAAAAATTAAATAATTTAAATCCCTTTAAAATTTTGAACATTTATGATTCAATAAAAATTCCGGGTTTCGGTATTTTTCATTATGAAAAATAAATCCGATACTATTTTTTGGTGAAATTTCATGCCCTAAAAAAACTAGTCTTTCTTTTTCAATACAATTGGGTAGTTTACCATAGACAGTTTGGGCCTTATCAATTAATATAATATCATTAGAAAATTGGCTAGTTTTTATTTTCTTTGTTTTGGTAAATTAATAATCATAGAAATAATTACACTATACTTATTTGATTCTTAGGCTAATAGATTAAAGACAAAAACTGCATACCCATCAAGATTAGAAGTGTGTTTCTTTGAAAAAATTATACTAACTTATAGCCCCCACTTACCAATCCTAACTTAAAGTTAAAGATCCACATGTTCTTAGATATATGGGCTCGAATCTCACACATAATCTTGTTTTATTGTTTCATGTCCATATCCATATTTCCAAATCTACATTCTGTATGTCACAAATACACATGCAAAGTGACAAAAAAATATTTATTAAAATGAAATAATGTATAATAAGTAATATTAATTCCCACTGAGAATGAACCTATGGCATGAGGCACATTAGGATGCAATCATATCATTACGAATAAAAGTAATTGGAATACAGTTGGTATCAAAGAACACTATACAATACAATATGAGTTGAGTATACACCATGAGTTAGTGTACATCACCACTTATATAAGCAATGTACTTGATTTAGCTCGTAAAACGAGGGTATATAAATTAAATCAAGACTTGTCTATAACCCTAATAGAGTCGTAGAAAAGTTATAAACTGCACTTGAGTTCACCGAGCTACCTACGTGCCTTTCGATGTTACTTAGGATCATATACGAGTTATTTAGCTTGGTTTAATAGATGTGGAATCGTACTATCAGATCTAATTGGAGTCGTGAGGTGTAAAACGGATTACCTTTTCAAATGACATGTTATGTCCATAATGGGTTCTATTTATAGAAGTGACATTTTGTACGGTTAGTGGAATGCCATGTGGATTGCCGTACACGTGTCCTACATGAGTGTACTAGATTGATCGGGTTATTTGTGTGTTTGACACGTTCCTTAAATAACACACACAACCCCTTTTTTTCTACCAACTGGGGCTCTCCCTTCACCACCCCCACGGGAATGGTCTACAGGGTTCATAACTACTCCTCTTACTATAGGACGCTCACCTACCCAACGCTTGGATCCGGCTCTACCCAACTTTTCTGGTTCGCCCCAACATTCCCCACTTGTCCGACTGTTGCTGAGCAGTTTTTGGATATCAAACGGACCTTCCCAGAAGGTAATTTTAATGTGGCCGATTTCCCCTCTTTTGCAATCAGTTATCTTGTATTGTTTTGCAAATAGATACTTTTTAATTAGGACCTCTTGTGCAAATATAAATTATTTCACGTGCTCTTTGCTAGTATATAAAAATATAAATAAAAAACTACTCAACCAACACCAAAAAACAAAAAGCCATTTCCAACTATAAATAACCATAGAATGAATCACAAACTACACCATTCCAAAAACAAGTAAAGAAGTGAAAACCTTCCCATGACTACTCTTCTTTTCTCATTCGCCATCCTCTTCATCTTCTCATCATCAGCCCACATAACCACAGGGTCATCATGTGATACAACACTCGAGCAAGGCTCAAATCTCCAAGTAATCCATGTAAACAGCCCATGCTCCCCATTCAGACCTAAAACACCACTCTCATGGCAAAACTCTGTTCTCCAAATGCAGTCCAATGACAAAGCAAGGCTCCTATATTTGTCCACCCTAATCGCCGGCCGCTCCGTCGTCCCGTTAGCCTCCGGCAGGGCGGTTACTCAGAACCCGACCTACATCGTCAGGGCCAAGATCGGAACCCCTGCGCAGACCTTGCTTATGGCCGTCGACACCAGCAACGACGCCGCCTGGATCCCGTGCACCGGATGCGTCGGCTGCGCCGCGGCGGCGCCCAGTTTTGCCCCCGCCAAGTCCACCACTTTCAAGCCAGTCGCCTGCGGCGCACCACAGTGCAGCCAGGTATTAGTTATCGTATCTTCATAAATGGCTTTGGTTGGTTTTTGTGTGGGGGTCACGCGCTGTATATGTGTGTGGTGCTCTATATATTCTCTGCTCTTACTGTTTCAAATATGGCCCGTGAATGAGCAGAAGTATGATGGGAATCATATGACCCTCTGTGAATAGTACCCCATAACGTGACTTATATATGGCACAAATATGCCATTTTTATCCTACTTTATTTAATTTATACTCCACTATTTATATATTTATTAAAACATATGACGGCTTATATAGAAAATAAAATATGTAAAATGGAATATAAGGAAATGTCTTTTAGAATAAAGGATCTGGATTCAATTTTTGAAGCTATATTCAAGTTGAAGAATTTGAATGTGTTGCATTTCAAATTCATAAGTAAATCTATAAAGTTTATTCATTTCAATAATTTCAAGTAGGATATGCATTGAAACTTATTATCAATGGTTTTTTAAATCATTATATTCAGATTATAAATCCACCTAATTCAGAGTTGTATTTTCAAATTAGTTTTATAAATCCAAAATCATCAATTAAGAAAAATTTGATGGTTCCAAAGGACTCTGGCCATTTTAGATTTAGTTTGACTGAAATTTTAATTTTACTCTTACTCCTATAAGACTATACAAATTGCACTCCCATAAGAATAATTATGGTGATGTAATCATAATTATCTTGAACATATGTTTTATTGTATCTTGATTACATGTTATATGTATATGATGTGTTGTACCCGGACCCGACCCAGACCTTACCCGGATCCGAACTACTCTGTATTATCGGTTTTGAATCAGGTTTGGGTCTCAAATATACGGGTTGGGTCGGGTCCGAATCGGGTAAATTTTCCACTTAGCGGGTCCGGGTCCGGGCAATCCTCTCTCCTATTGACAATTCTACTTCATTACATGTTATATATAATTTGTTATACATATTATCTTACTATGGTCGTCACATATATTATATTTAAGTACGATTAATTAGTAACGACCAACTTTTTTACACCCATCAACAAACAATTGCTAAACCGAACGAAACTCAACTTAGGTGCGCAACCCGAGCTGCGGAGGCACCACATGCGGGTTCAACGTGACATATGGCGGTTCAACCATCAACGCCACCCTCGCCCAAGACAACATAACCCTAGCCACTGATTCAGTCCGAGGCTTCACCTTCGGCTGCATCCAAAAGGCCACCGGCACATCCATCCCGGCCCAAGGTTTATTGGGCTTGGGCCGAGGCCCATTATCACTATTATCTCAAGCATCTAGCCTTTACCAGTCCACATTCTCCTACTGCCTGCCCAGCTATAAGTCCCCAAATTTCACTGGATCACTCAGATTGGGGCCCAATAGCCAGCCCATTAGGCTCAAATATACCCCACTACTTAAGAATCCAAGAAGATCCACTTTCTACTATGTGAATCTGATGGGAATCAGAGTTGGCCGGAGAGTTGTCAACATCCCACCGGCTGCTTTTGCATTTGATCCCAATACTGGTTCAGGGACAGTCTTTGATTCAGGTAAAAATATCGATAAAATTGCAAATGTAGTCCTACTTGATATCACGATTTTAATTTTAGTCTCACGCAGTCACGCTTTACGAAATTTTGAAAACAGTCCCAAGAATTTGATAAAGTTGCAATATTGGTCATTTTTTCTAATTAAAGTTAGTCCCACACTTTATTTTTGTCATTTAAAATTGCATTTTGCCCCTTAAACTATGCAAAATGTATCAAACTGCTTTTTTAAGTAAATATTATTATTACTTACCCCATAAAATTAGCAAAAAGTAAAAAATAATTTAGGAAGATAATGATTAGGGTCATGTTATGAATGCTAAACCTATTTGTTCTTTTTTTTTTTTTGATTTTTAAATTATTTTTCATGTGGGTAGAAGATAAACAATATTTGTCTTAAGGAGTTGTTAAATATAGTTGATTTAGTTGAAGGGTCAAATACAATTTATAAAAACAAAAATAAAGTATGGGACTAACATCACTATTAAAATGACTAATATTGTAACTAGCACGCTAAAATATATTAAAATATGGTACTGAACTAAAATTGACATATTTTATCGGACTAAAATTAGGAATTTCCCTAAAAATATCTTTTTTAACAATCTAATATCGTGGTCATGTGGAACAGGCACCGTGTTCACCGTCCTCGTGAAGCCGGCGTACACGGCCGTGAGAGACGAGGTCCGCCGGCAGATGGGGAAAGCAGTGGTGTCAACTCTCGGCGGCTTCGACACATGCTACAGCGTGCCGATCACAGTTCCGACCATAACTCTGATGTTCTCTGGACTGAACATGACCCTTCCGCCGGATAACTTTATCATTCGCAGCAGCGCCGGCACCACCTCCTGTCTCGCCATGGCGGCGGCACCCGACAGCGGCGTCAACTCAGTGCTCAACGTCATCGCCACTTTCCAGCAACAGAACCAGCGCGTTCTTATAGACCTGCCCAACTCCAGGCTCGGCGTTGCGCGTGAGACGTGCACCTAATTTGTTTGCATTTTTTTTCCACTTAATTCTGAATTGCTTTTGTTTATGCGACGACGTTTTGGAAAAATTTGAACCTCTCCAAAGACTTTTATTGGAATTGGAATTAAAGTTCTATATATATATATATATATATGTTTGAATTTACTAGCTACTTTTAAGAAATTGTGACTGATCTTGGGCTCGTTTTGATTTTGTGGTGGGTTCAAAAAAATGCGTCAAAAAACGATAACGTTACTAAAACAAGTAAACTTATAATTGTCTTTAAATACGACTGACCCCAAGTATATAAATAAAGCAACTGAATTAAATTAGTCTATAAGCACTGAAGAAATGGATTATGATGGAATGGGAGTTGATAACAAGTACTCCACAAATTATGGATTTATTTATATAACCCATGCCACAAGCTCATAGTATTTTTGGCGAACACTCTTTTGTCAGAGCTTTGTAATGATTAAGTCTAAATGTTAATGCCCCAGGTTGAGATTTCATACACCTGTGAACATGGTTTAACAGATCAAGCGCATGATATTTCTAATGTTACCTTCTCACTTAGAGAAATTGAAAGTCGAACTTGCAATTTCAGTTACATATTGTTCAGTTACTTATGCTTTATTCCACTCTGTTCTCCCCGGATCGAATCCCTATCAGAGCGAAATCATTGGTTCTTGATGTATATTTTTTGATTTACATGTTATATATGTTATTTGTGTTTATTTGAATGTATAATCGCATGCTTGTTGTTGTTGTGGGGATCGAATTGAATGTCCAAATCTTAGATGCCACAAGAAATTTTGATTTATGTCAAGGTATTCTAAACTTTCTAGTCATAGTATTGACATTTAAATATCCTTACTCTAATTTTGATGTTACTAACTTTTGTATCTTGCTCCACATTGTTGCGTAATTTTTAATTACTAAAATATAAAATTAAATCACTTATCATTACCATAATAATAGTAATTAAATGCACTCTCGGAGCCAAAAAATGAATGGTTTCAATATAGAATTGAACAAAATCACCACTTCAATTATATACTCTCCTTAATCTTACACAAAATATATATGATTCCTAGAAATTGTTAACGAATACAAAATCTTCTAGCAAATGAAATATTTTTTTAATTTTCAATTATATATCTAGACGACGAATAAATGACAATGTTAGCAGCTGCATTAGTAGGGGAGAAAGCCAAGAGCATGAGAAGGGCCATTATCCACACCGGAAACAACATGAGCAGCATCGGAGGCGGCGGCAATGGCGGCAATATGGGCGGCAAGATGAGCAACGCCGCCGTGAAAACTGCCAACACCACCGACCACAACCCACTGAAGCATTTTTCAACTTTCCGATTCGACCCAAATTTAATCATCCCTATATAAGATTATCACTTGATACTTTAACTGGTATTGTTGTTGTTATGAAAGAATTACTGAGTTGGGTTTCATAATATTGTGTATATATATATATATATATATATATATATATATAGAGAGAGAGAGAGAGAGAGAGAGAGAGAGAGAGAGAGAGATCTCAATATATATTTTGGGGAATGTGAGAGTGATATGGAAATCTTATATGATAATCTGACAGAATCAGGAGTTGTCAAATCCCAATAATGCGAACTAAGATACGCCTAAATTTGCGATTATTAATTTAATCAACTCTTTGACCTTGATATTAATCATTAGTATAATATTATTCAGTTTAGTAGATCACTGGAGAAATCAGAAATAGTATGAGAAACATTAAGTTCAGAAATATTAAAGTGTTAGTTAGGGGTATACATGATTAACTTAAAAATACTTACTAAATGTAGAGTTTTTATTTTATTACAAAATATTATTGAATATGACTATATATATAATATTATTAAGGCTGAAACAATATCAATTTACTTGAACTATCTATCAAATACCACGTTCATCATTTTACACAATATTTATTAATACAAAAAAAATTGACTTTATTAATAATCATACATCAATTAATCAGATTAATTTAACATACATAACTCTTCAATCGATTTCGATAACACATATTTCTAAAAAATAAATAAAAATTTTAAATTCTAAAAAATAAACAAAAAAAAAAAAACACCGTGGAAATCTTGAACATAGAAATCCATTCAAAGTGCTAAATCCCTCAAGCCGACAATAATCAATAATATTTAGAATTAAACTATATGTGGAGTATTGGGAAAAGAAAATTGTGTCTCAAATGCAATGAATCTTAGCGGAAATATAGGATATGACTTTTAAATTTCACCAAATTGGCACTAAAAAAATTTAAATTTAACATATTACGATATAACATATATTATATATTTTGGATTAAACCGGTAGCTTACAATCCCTACTTTTTAAATGTGTAATTTATATAACATTAAATCTATTAAATCTGATGTGCTATAAAATTAGACTTTATTATTTTCATATATACACAAAACAATCCCATACTTCCATTAGACCTTATTTTATGCTCTCTTTTTTTCCCATCACCAACTATATCTTCTGCACTACACAATACATTGAATAGAGACACACAATCCTAAACATATAAATGACCATGATTCTCCATAGCATTATTGGATTTTGAAAAAAGAATCTTTGAATCCCATTATTCTTATATCAAAGCATAATCTACCTTGGTTATGTCAGTTAACTGATGTTTGGTTGCCTAAGCAAGAGATTCTTGAGCTTGAAGAACATTAAATAAATCATAAGTTAATTTTCATATAAATTGGTACCAAAGTATTAATGACTAATAAAAAAAATTAATCATCACATATGTCTAGAGAAAAATATAATGTACCCATATGCAATATATCCAATTATGCACTTATTACTCTTGCCAAAAAATAATTCAGCAATTTACCTATCAACCTGTTCTACTTGCAAATTTCACACAAGGCTGTCATTTTTTCATGTTTAAATAATGAAGTTACCCCTTAGTTACTTCAAATCATTAAAACTTATAAGATCAATAATCATTAAAATTTGATTCGGGATTAAATATGTATCACATGAATAATATGAATGAGATTGGATACGACCCAGGACAGATTAATTAGTATTTTAATAGATTGGGGACTGTCTTAGTAACTTCGAGATGCCTACATACATACTTTAATAAGATAGAATACTTTTATAATTATCAAATATTGTATCCATCAATCTTAGAAGACTCAGAGAGTATTTAATATTTCTAATTTTAAATTGTAAACAAGATGATCAAATTTTCATTTATTAAGATTGTATTTATATCAAACCTTGTTGGGCCATGACTCACCTTATTGGGTCGTCAGCTCAGTTCTCACTTCTCATTGGAAAACTTTATCCTAGTAACCACCATATATTTGATACTTCATGTGGTGGTGGATAGTGTAGGGTAGTAAAAACCACCCACCCGAACCAAATTTGTAGTGGTTACTAGGCTGAGACTGTTGATCCCAACCTAGAATAGAATTACCCAAAATAGAGCTACTACAAAAGAAAGTTGATGACATCATCAAAATTCTGATTGAAAAAATGCACAAGTGCCCATTCCTGTGTCATCTGATGCCGGAAGGTCGCAGTAATTATGAAAAGGCGAGTTTTTATGTAATTTCAGTCATAATAACAGAGGAAAGATCACTATAATATTCCCTTTTAACTCATACGAACTACACATTTATTTGTACATACATACTCTACACCCCAATTAACAATCTCAAATTATATATACATTCAACATGTTCCGACCATTAATGTCAATATAATCGTAGCCAAACCTGACCAGTTTGAGCATTTCCTTTCCCCCTCATATCCCCATCTTGTCCCTTTCTCTCATAACTTACCATGTTTCCATTCTCTCTTTACCAATCCTCTTCATCCTATAGGTTTCTTCAATACATCACTGAAGCCACTTTTCATCAGATAGTTATATGCTTACATCCTCAAATCACTTCAAATTTCAATGGTTATACAACATATAGGCATATACATACACTGGGTCAACTCTCGTCAAACACAACATCGGCAGGATCCCCAATCCACGGCTTTCCTTCACGCCAACGAAACTTAATCCTCAACTTCCCATTTGCATCAACACCAACAACCTCACCTCTACTTGCATGAGTCTCCATACCCCACCCCCATCTAGGGCTCACCAACCCATCTTTGATCCTCACTTTGTCCCCCACTTTAAACGCTCTCACCCGTTCCATTTCCCACGCTTTACAAAGCCATAACTTATCCGTAAAGCAAAACGCCACCCAAAGATCTTCTTCTTCTCTACGATGCACCACTCCGATACTTGAAGGAGACACATCTCCCCAATGATGTGTAGGATTAGTGATGTTTTCCTTAACCTTAACCCAGTCGTTTACACCAAGGTCCCGTTCCTCCAAAATCTCCACTTCCGATGGATCGAGGGCCCATGATTTGGAGCCAGCTGGCGTGTATATTCTCAGCTTTCCATCTGCATCAATTGCTGATATGGTCCCTATACTTGCATGGTTGTGGCCTGACCAGCCGAACCGTGGGTGCTTGACCGAGTTCTTGACTTTGACCTGCTGCCCCACAATGAGTTTATCGACCCTATCCAGATCGCATGTATTTCCGACCCACGGTTCTTGTTCTCCACAGAATCCAACAAAAACAGTCCCATTCCATTCGTTTTTCTCGTACCCAATCCCTTGTACAACACCCACACTACCAGGCGAAACAGATTTCCAACCACTTGCATTATCTCTCAGTTTAACCCACTCACCCACATCATACATTTGTTCAACTTCAAAATCAGCAGGGTCCCCTTTCCACAATCCTTGTAAACTGTTAAACGCAACTCTCACCTCGCCATCACCATTAACATTAATAATTACACCACGAGAGTCCAGCTCAGCGCCACGCCATCCCCATCTAGGCTCGATAATACCGTTCCTAAACTTTACACGTTGGCCAACTCTAAATCCAGGGACCTTTTCAACATCACCGTAATGAGTGGGAAACCTGCCCTTGCGGAAACAGCATGCTAGTTCTAGATAACCAGAATCCTGTACACTATGCACAATGGCAAGACTTTCTTTCCCTATGCTATTCCAGTCATAACTTGGTCTAGTACCAAGGCTTGGTTTTGAACGTACCCAATCACCTACTTCAAATCCTGGAAGCCTTTCTGCATCCCCGGGTGAAACTTTCCATAAACTATGTCTTCCAGCAACTTTGACCTAAAAATGATAATTTGGAAGTCACCATCAGAAGGCAGAACCATTGAGACAAGTACAAAAGAAAGGTATAGGACTAGTGAATCATGGAATAAATTTTTTCTATCCCACAAGGATATTTTCACTTATTTGTCTCTTTTAGCAGCACCATTAGAGGGGGCCGAAAAGAAATATGGAAAATGGGTTAAGCAGAAACTCTTTTATTACTTATTTATCAACTTATACCGGCACACTTTTAGGACTAGTTCGATAAAATCTTTGAGGCGTAGGATGATATTATTAGGGAATCTTAAGGCTTTTACCCAATTGAAGATAAATAAACAAGATCTAGACAAGCTTACATTTAACGCTCCATCCATGTCGATCCTCACAATTTTTCCAACTGTAGCTGGTGTCTCGTTTGACCATCCAAGCCGAGGCTGGGTAACAGATGGAATCACATGTATATCTTGACCCAATTCAAAAGGAGGTACATTCTCTACATCTGTCACCGAACAACTGAAAAGTTTGCTTCTGAAGCAAAATGCAATTCCCATATCACCATCCTCCTCCAAACTGTGGATAATGCCTATGCTGTTTCTTGTAACGTCCTCCCACCCATATTTTGGGGACGGAACGGAAGCTTTCACTCTAACCCAATCCCCCACCTGTGCAAATTATTATATAATTAGACAGTGTATGGAGTCGTTGAGTTGCATTTACAGCGTCTTACAGCAGAATATTGACCAGCTTAAACAAACATTACCTTGAAATTATCCACCTTTTCCATGTCAGAAGGATCAGCCTGCCATGGAATAGGCCGGTTGGGGATTTCAATTATCAAAAGACCATCATTCTCTACCTCACTTATTCTCCCCACACTGTGATGTGTTTCGCCACCCCAAGCATATCTAGGCTCAGCAATGGAGCGCTTTACACAAACCCGATCGCCAATCTGAAAAAGAACCACAAAAGACATGTAGGACCAAGAAGAGAAAAAATTTAAGTCCCACTAGAATGGAAAAGAAATTTAAATGTCCTTACCCTAAAAGGCTCAACATGTTCAACTTCTTCAGGTTCACAATGCCACGGAGCAGGAAGATAGCTTAGTTCCAATAATAGACTACTATCTGGCCGAATACAGCACACTATACCAATGCTTCCTGGAGTTACAGATCCCAATCCATGTTTAGCTGTAGTCAGTGTTGGGCGTATACGAACCCAGTCTCCAACCTTGAATTCTTCAACTCTTTCCATTTCTGCAGGATCCGCTTTCCATCCTCTAGATGCTCCAGGAAAACCCACACGCAAAATTCCATCATCATCAACGCAGAGCACTGTTCCAATGCTGTCACGCGACTGTCCACGCCAGCCAAATCTGCAAAACAAGAAGAAATTTATACCACAGCTTCTGAACATTAGTAAGCAACATTCTAATGCTAGATATTATGCCCACCCTGTCCAATATCGTAGTGAATATTGTAAGTGATGGTATCACAACAACGACACAAGAGGAGAGGAAAAGAAAATATGTAAGGAAACAAATAACCATCTGGGATAGTCCCTAGATGCAAACACCTACATAATGTGCAAGAACCGAGGAGTTACCAAAAGCCATAACTTTTTTTGACAATAAAATGCAAAAAATATATGTAATTGTAATGCTTACGACTCAAGAATTAGCAGGAACATCGAATATTATGTCCATGACATAGAAACCATACCTTGGCTCTTTAACATCAGCCTTAAGTTGAACATGCTGCCCTCTGTCAAGTGGAATCAATTTTATGACTTCATTTGCCAATAGTTTAGCTTCTCCAGAACAAAATGATACAATGAGATTGTTATTATCTGGGACACTTTGCACAAAACCAACACTCCTATGTGATGCACCTTGCCACCCATAGGTTGGCTCCGTAATGGTTCGTCTGTATTTCACCCAGTCACCAACTTGATATCTGCAAATTGTTTGATGAAAAAAAGTCCTCATACACAGTTAGTCACATCAAATACGTTAAGCAAAAAATTTAACGTTATGTTTGGATTTGGACAAAAGACTTTAGAAAAAGGAAATCAAATGACTCCATGTTAAGTGGATTTGAATCCAATATAATGATTGAATAAACAGCTCAAAATTTGTTCAAAAGGATTTAAAATCCTATTAACACTTGAAACTATCCAAACAAAGTCAATATGATCCACAGATGTCAAGTTCGTCAATTCAAACACAACCTGAGAGATAATTACTGAAAACAAAAAAGTGGTCAAACTATTGTTACGCACACTGTAGGAGACAAATGGACTCCCTTCTCCGCCAGTGTCTCCATTAAATCTTCAGAAATCCATTCTCGGGGAAGAGCCTCCAAGAAGTCCCTTAACGTCTTACCACTGCAAAGCATTATAACATTTCTTTATCATATTCAGCACCAAAGATTGCATTTTATAAATTTGCACATAAGAAACAAGGTAACGTATTCCAAATGGGCTTTTATTGTACAACACTATGAAAGATAACTCGGTTATCAGAAACTAGCCTGTGATTTCGAACATCAACTGCAGCATTGGGGTACCTAAGCATAACGAGGATCCACTCCAAATTTTCACGTATCATCTTTGATGTATCAGCAGCAATATGAAAAGCATTGTCACCATCATCATCCTGAAGAAAATTAAGCAAAGGATGTCATATGAAATGCAGAGAGAAAACATATTCAGTTATATACAGATCAACTAAAATTTAACATGTAATGGAACAAGAAAAATGAAAAAATATTTTAATTTAACATGTTGGTGACTTCAGCAATATTCAATTTCTCAATTGCTTAATCTAAGCATGTATTGGAAATTTTCCAGGTAATCATTTCGTATCAGAATAGATGCAGAAGGAATTCATAAGAGTAATGTCAGGCATAACTGGAGGAGACTAAAGCTCAATTGTGAGCCAATAATCACCAATGTTACCATCTAGAGCTTGTTAGTCATGAATCAGTTAGTTTTATTCATCATCTTCATAAGACCTAAATAATCAGAAATACCATATTATCTCACAATCAGGTAGCTCTGTTTAGATCATTTCCATGTTGTGATAATACAAAATCCTAGCAAATATTCTGGATGCCGATTTTTCTATGAAAGACCAAAAGTTCAAGAACAAACCTGCAAGTTGCAATTTGCCCCAGCAGATAGAAGCAACCCAACGCAAGACTTTGCACCTCTGGCCAATGCCACATGAAGAGGTATGGTATTCTGCATATTCCTGATGTTTACATCGACACCAGCTTCCAATATGATCTACAAAAAAAAATTGGTGAGAAACATTATGTCATATAGATTTTCTAACCAAAATAATTCAAACATTTTAATTAATCGCAAGTGGCCTTGAATGATACTGGAATATAGTTTTGGCCTACCCTGACTAACTCGACATCATTAGCCATAGAAGCGGTATGCAAAGCAGTTTGGGAGTGTTGGGTGTCTTGAGCTGTTGGATTTGCCCCGGCAGCAAGCAGTATCCTTACCAATTCTCTACCCTCTAAGTGATTAATCAGATTTAAAAAGGTCAATAGTAGAACAGAGAAACCTAGATGGAGAAAAGTATAGAATGCATGTTTTGGAAAACCTATAAGCCCCATTAAATAAAATTTCCTACAAGTATGATACAACTTCTACCTGATTCATGATCTTTCTTCAAGGAAGCTGCCATGCACAAAGCTGTTCCCACAGGACTCTGGATATCTATAGCTTCAGCAATATATTCCATAGATGCAAGCTCTATCCATCTTTTGACAACAGCTACATTCCATGTCATTATACACAAGTGCAGTGGCCTGCCAAACGAAGAGATGCTTAGAGCATGTGTTAACTTATAGAACAAACTCTAATAAAAACAAGAAAAGAAAAGATACTTGATGTCTTATAACTTACAACTTTAACATATTATCAACATGCAATAACCTCTACCGAAAACGATATCGTATTTATTCTATTGTACTGAGATCGCATAAATTATTGAAAAATATTAACTTTTACTGTAATTGCAGAAATCTTTGCTCTTGAGAAGCTGGATGGAAGATGGAGACAGAGACACAATTATGATTTGTCTTTTCTTATATTCTCTACCTCTGTAGTTACAGAAATTCCCTCTTTAGGAAAGAGGTGGAGTGTGGAAGGTTGTCAGCAAATTATTACAACATACATCAAATTCTCATCATAATAACCTTCATCAAAATAAAGACATTAAACAAGCTAAAGAATTCCTTATAGAACAGGTACTGTTAATCTAATCCAGGAAACCAATGACCATTAAGAGCATTATGGACTTTCCTCATGGGTACTGATGTACATTGATAAATTTCTTGTGGAACTAGTACTCAGGATTATGGAAGATGATAGGCTGGGTCTAGAGTCACGATTTACGGGAAGACAACATTACTTAGGTTCCAGAAAAAGTAACAAGTCAAACCACTTGCTGCCTTCATAACATAAAGGACAAATAATTGAAACCTGAAGTCATTCAAATAAGCTCCAATCATGGTGCACAAAATTTTGGTTCTTGCTGTTGGGTGTGTGCTAAATGCAGCATCAAAAGCTGTTTTTAACAACTACATGAAAGGGGGTGTTAAAATAGGAATAATATATTTAGGCATATATTTAGATATTTGATTGATTTAGTTAGCTAATATAGATGATAGCTTTTGTGTATAAATAAGGTGTTATGATTGAAGGAATAATATAAGAAAATTACTTCATCTTTTTCTACATGGTATCGAGCTAGGCCCTTTTTCTTTTTCTTTTTCCGAAAAAAAAAAAAAAAAAAGCAGCAAACCCTATATATTTTTTTTTTTTCGAAACAGTCGCCGTTTTCCGATCTGCTACGTTCCTATTCCGGTCTCATCTCACCGCCAACACCAGTAGAACCGCAGTTCTATTTCCGGCCGATCCTCGCCGGTTTGGTCATCGTCCGGTCAGCGCGTGAGGCTCACGCGCCGGTTAAATGATTCGGCCTCTTTTTCACGCGCCGGCGCGTGAGAGCGCGTGACGGCCCGTCTGGGTTTCCGGTGGTTCGGGTTAATTACCTTTGTAACAAGTTGGGCATGATTAAAATTTATGCTCCAACTTGAGGGGGAGTGTTAAAATAGGAATAATATATTTAGGCATATATTTAGATATTTGATTGATTTAGTTAGCTAATATAGATGATAGCTTTTGTGTATAAATAAGGTGTTATGATTGAAGGAATAATATAAGAAAATTACTTCATCTTTTTCTACAGGGGGTATTCCAGCGATGGATAAACTGGGATAGGCATAAAATAAGTTAAGAATAAAGAAGATATTCTGAATCAAAATCATCAAAAATACAGACCTGTTGAAGCACGTACAACCTACAGGATAGTACTGAAACATCTAGCACTTCAGTTAATGTCCGATAAGCACCATTAACAAACTGGCTATAGAGCTAACCAAAACCAAACGCATGCAAGATTGCATTCGTAAACTTCCTAAGAAATGCTTGATCTTACATCAGCAAGATCTTTCAAATACGCTACACAATATAATATAACTTACTGCTCTCAAAGTCCATCCAATGGTATTTTGGCCTACATTACAAGTCGATTGCTGAGCAGTACGGTTCATGGAACTTCATTTTATTTGAAAAAACAAATACTTAAACCAGAAAAGGAGGGTCACATATCTAGAATGAGGTAGCTATTACTATGTTCTTTAAGTGATGAATCTTGATCTTACTGTTGCGATTTGAAAACATAAGACGACTATGTTTCCTTTATGTCCTGAACTGGAATCATAAAGGGGATGATCTATTTTTTCCTTCACACATATCTTAAAAGTAAAAAAGGAAGTTGTACTTTTCCTTTTATGTTTCCATAGGAAAAGCATTTGTCCTAAGTTTTTCCTTTTTTTTCTTTTTTGTTCCTATTATATTGTGGTTGAGCCAAAAATATCCACTCAGTTACCGCAGGATGTGATTACACTTACGTCAAATGTTTAGAGTTCAGGATACTCATAGATTCACAGCCTCCATTTTCCAATATGACAATAGCACAGTCAGTGTATTTCTTGGCAACAGCCCTGTGAAGCACAGATTCAGATTCATCATCAACGGCGTTTGGATCCGCACCCGCCAATAATAACTCCTATTGCCATTCAAAAAAAGTATATCATGAAATGGAATATAAGATTCGTGATTTCCATGTAACGGCAATAAAAATTGAGTAATGTACTGGATCAAGCATCCTACATTACATAAATCATATTTTTTCAACATTAGTCCACCTATGAAAACTTCAAAGCTCCAAGACCTACCCGCATGCAATCTGGTTGGCCATGATATGCGCAGACATGAGCAACTGATGGGCCAAGGCCTTCCCTTAACTTGGACCGTACATTAGCATTGCGTTTAATTAGGGCCCGCACACATTCGGGTGATCCAGCTGCCAGAGCAAAAACAAGAGGAGGATCACCGTCTTTGTCAAGGACATCAACAGAAGCCTCTTCACACTCCAAAATAGCTTCAACAAGTTCAACACTTCCCCTTCTACATGCCAGGTGGAGTGCTGTTTGTCCATCTGCATTATGCGCTTCTAGCAGAGAGCGTAACAAAATATGACCATGTCCTGAAGCAGCCTTCGCAAGAAATTCTCTGCTTGAAACAAGGTCAATTTTAAAGAAAATGATTTATATGCAGAGGCATAATAAGTGTCTATTGTACATGGCCTTACCGAACTCCATGAGAATTGCCTTCAGATACAAGTCGGTGCAAAAGGCTAGGATTTGCTACCGGAACAGCGTTCTCAACTGATTCAGGAGGAGCCATCCCATTTATTACAGGGTTCATAGGCAAGTCACTGCTTATAAAATAGAGTGCAAATGAAGCATCTCAGCAAACAGGTAATTCAGTACTAAATACAATTGTGTATTTGATTAAATAAACACCAAATTTACAGATACTATGGAATATGAGACTACCGAGACTTGCTGAGAACGATTATTTATGCTTGAATCAAAAAATTGATCAACGGCCACAATGACACTTTGTCAAACATGAGAACATAAGAACTTCTTAATTCAAAGAAGGAGAATAAAGCAATTTAGCTTCTCACTTGTCAGGGCTTGCGGGCGGGCTCCGAGGAATCTCTTGCAAGTGTCGAAGAAATATTGATAACATTGAATGAAAAGTTGGTCTTTTTGATGCTTTGAATTGCAGGCAGTCACCAATCATCTTCCACAATTCCCTAGGTATTCCAACACCGACAACACTTGCATACTGAGGAGGCTGTCGTTTTGCTTTGACAACAGCTTGATAGATTTCTTCTGCACTTAGACCCGCCCACCTGCACAGATAGAACACCTACTTGTTTTCTCATTCTTTCTACTTCAAGGGAACAACAAACATAACAAAAAAGCTATTCAGGATAAAATACTAAATAATTTCACGTACGGGATAGATCCAGTGCACATTTCCACCAATGTACAACCAAAACTCCAAGCATCTGACTCTGAAGATATGCCAATAGCATCGTCCCAGAAAAGATGTAGAGATTTCTTTCCCGGTTCCCATGCTTCTGGAGCAGTATAGTTTGGGCTGAGCATTGTGCAATCCATACATGAATGAATCTTGGACGATTCACACTCTTTTCTAGCTTTTCTACAATCTGGCTTCTTTAGAATAGCTGGAAGCCCATAATCAGAAACCACAGCATGACCATTCTCGTCCAAGAGAAGGTTGGAAGGTTTGATACTCATACAAACAACACCAGCTGCATGAAGTTCAGCAACCCCACGGGCAATATCTGCCCCATATCTAGATTCAGATTTTATATCATGCATAACAAAGAAAGTTTGAAATCAGTTCATGATATTGTAGTTTGTAATAAATGGACTGAAAGCAAAAGGTAATAAACACACTTCTAAAAAAGCTAATTGTCAAGCAAGCATAATAACTTTGTCACAACTGTAACTTAATAGAAGCAAATATCTGATTATCACAGAAAACATTATGCATTAGACCATAGGCAGTTTGGTGTCACGAAAAACTTAACAGCGTCTTGGTCTGCGGTATATGTGTTTTGTATCCCAAGATACAATATATCTTGTCTGTATAATCGCTAGATAATCCTGAGAAAAACACCGGTATATTTGCCTTTGGAGAAGCTATTGTTAACTCGCTTCCTCGATACGTATGGTTCAACATTGGAGGCTAATTCCAGTTACAAAGTTGTAATCAATGTTGGAGGAAACATTTTCCAGAAACTATAGCACCAAATTTATGTTTGTGGTCGAATCAAATTAATTGGTTCAAACCAACAGTTGCAGCAGACAATTGAGGTTGAGTACCAAAACTAATTTGACAACAACTAATACAAAATATAGAAGGATCAGATTTTCCCGGTACCCAGCTCTATTTATCCTCAAGTAGAACAACATCCAATAGCCCTTTTCTCAGACTGAACATCTTTATTGAGCTATATTACACGAATCCCCGATTTTGAAGGAACTCTTTTTAATGGAGCATTAGTATAACACAAACTGCAACAAGAGGGGAAACCTTTACTATTCAAATTTGTTACGAAAAGGTCTTTTATTTATTTTTGTTTCCCAATTGATCATAGCCTGCTACCCTTAAATGAAACTCGTTCCCTGGCTATTCTGGTGCAAATTAGGTATGCTTAACTAATAATATCACAGCCAACAATAAGCAAGCTATTTCCTAAAAGGGACACCAATGCTTTATAAATTCTTAAGTTGAATAAAAGTCAAACCACAATAGAGGTGCACAACATGCCAGTCGAAACAAACAGATTTCCAGCTTTCAGGCACACTGTTGAAAGATTTTGAGATCAGAATTAGACAGAGCAAGTAAGACTAGATGCATAGGTTGGGATTCAAGATACTGAGCTCCATAGAGAAGGAAATGGTTCTCTGATTAAGAAAAATAAAGATTTATTTCAAAATAATACATTGTCAATTGACATTATAATTGATATTTCAACAAAACCAGTCTAAAAATCATTAATATGTGAGTCCTCGTACGCAAAGAAAATGGTGGGTTGCAGAGTTTCAATGACAGGCTGGTTGGAAACATACAATTTTTCCTTCATTTTCTTCTTCCATTTAAATACATGGAGAGAAATGGTGTTGCAATGCAGTCATTTTCTCCTTTCTCTCTATAATTATTATCTAGTTAATTGATTATCTGAACTTCTCTTATTCTGCATGCATCCTTTGGATATACCAAAATTCCGATATCTATCCAAGACGGCAAAAATAATTGATTCCTACACTGTAAATTACAGGGCCCAAACCATGCAACTTCCATTTCCAGAGTAAAATCACTAGATTGGGTGTCAAAGATACTTTAAACAAGAATCGTTGGCAGATCCATGTCCATAATCAACCTCAAAATCTGCAGGCACGCCAACTATATGTATCTTATTAATAGTAATATTTTCCAAGGATATAAAATTAAGAACTTATTAACAGGAAAAAGGCAAGAAAGGTTTAATTAGCTGTCAAACCGATCAACAAGAAGTTTTTGGTTAGTATCTGAGTTATTAACTAGGCCCCCAGAATTGAGCTCTCCTTTGATGTCTCCAAAAATATTTCAACACATTCGTTCTTATAAAACCATCATGTTCACAACAAAAAGTGAATGAACTATTAAATTGATGCTATCCAAGAGGTGGGTGAATCTACAATCCTATTTTTTGTAAACGTTGCATACTGGATGACAGCCGTCAAAGAGTTATTAAGGTATTAACTCATGTGGAAGAGGTTATTCGTTTATGAGTAAGGGAAAGAGTTCCACATGTAAGGATGGTCCCATGTAACCCGATGCTAAAATGACAAATATATAAGCCAATGCAATTATATTGTGGTAGGTTACTGATGCGATCCTAAATGCGTAATACAATATTAAAACCAGAGACAGAAAGAGAGGGGGGCTAAATCTGGTGGTCAACCCACAGCACACCCACCCTGCAACCCCCAAAGAAATAAAAGAGGGGTTTGGGGGGTTAAATTTCATGTTGCATATGTAAATTAAGTTGAATCCGGAACATTGCCTCTTCTAATTCCTATTTCCCGAGTAAAAATCACTATTGAAAACATGCATTACTTGATCTGTCAACATCTAACAGAAGAGAGGACCTCTACCTATCCAGCTAAGTGCTGAAGATTTTTCTTAAACGGCTGAAAACTTTTTACAGGGAAATCTTCAAACTTTAGGTTATGTTTGTGTTTGAATTTAAAAATATCTCGAAAAATGCGTGTGTTTGTTTATATTTTTAAAAATTTGTTGAAATTTGTAAAATATATTAAATCAAATAGTGATAGGTTGATGGATGATGTGTTCAATGATTATGTTATTTATGTATATAATGATTATGTAAATTTTAAAAAAAACTATAAAGTAAAAGAAAGAGAAATAATGATTACAATAAATTATTTGATGGGTGAATGTATGAAATGATGTATATATGGTTGATAAGTAGTTATCTAAGGAACTGAAAAAGTTAAGTCGAAAAAAAGTGAATTTGGATGAGAATAGTTTGTGTTAAGTTTATTCTGAATTTTGTGATTCAAAATTTTGAAAAATTTAATTCAAAAACATAAACAAACAGGAAGCTTTTGCTATCAATTATGATTGCTTTAAGAATGTATTCTAGGAAATGTAACAGATAAAGTCTTCGAGAAGGAAAATAGATTTGGTTTCATTTCCGAAAAGGGTATTTGTTTTCATTTCCAAAGAAGATACTTTCTCCTTTAGATCTCATGTCATGTAAGATTTGATTTTCTTATAGATGTACTTCCAGCTTCATATTGATGATTTTGTGAATATATAAATGATATGATTGAAAACATATATCTATATGTAGATAATGATCGGAAGTGGCATATACTCTACGAGATACTAACCATGCTCAAAAGAAGATGAGTTTCCCAAAATGATACCAAAGAAAGCATAATGTTTGCCAAACTAGTCATATTAGGAGACTAAGGTACACAATGATACTACGCTAAGCTACAGAGGGACAAAGTCTCATTTAATGTAATTATCACTTCCGTCCTTAAGTTTATGAAAAGGCATTAATACGTCTTAAAATTTTAAGAAAAAGGTTTCTGGACAACACGTGTTCATTCATCTATTATAGCTCATATTTCCTTTAAGTTTGGCCACATATTGAAGAGACTGCAAAAAAACCGTGCTATTATTTAGCACGAGCAGGCCACTGCACCAACATAACGTGGACAAGTGTTATCTCTCCCTCTTAAAATTCCGGAAAGGTGCATTTGGCAAGCAATAGTTAGTCCTTGTTCAACAGAAACAAACATATGCACCCTATTGCACCGAAATTCAGAGCAAAACTTAAAATGCAACAAAAGGATCCATGATTCATAAAGTTTCCCTTTTAATAAAACCTTTCATATATGACAATGATGACATATACATGACTTGTCAAATGACTTACTAACAACTAAAACAAGAACCAATTAATTGATCCATTTCCACCTATACGCAAAACTTAATTACCAATTCAGCATCTGCACAAATATAAACATGAAAGCAAGAAAAGCTACTGAATTGTTAAATTGTATAAGGATGGAAAATAAAACCTGAGGATCTGCTCAAGAGTGAGACGGCCTTCATTCTGCTGCATTGCAGTCAGAAGGGATCCATGACACCTATCCATAACCAAACAAAGGCTACTAGTGTCCACCCTTGTGGCTCCATGGAAAGTGCAAACATTACGACACCACATAGATTTCCTCCTCAAATCCTCGAGCTGCCCCTGCATCCACACAACATCCATCTCCTCTCCAATCACCACTTTCTTCACAGCAATCTTATGCTTACACACTCCTCCTCTACCCGAGACAATTGCAGACCACATCTCCACGCCTGGCCTCCGACTACTAGTCCCTTCATTGATCCTCCTCACCATCTTCAACTCCTTATTATGCATCCCCAAGTCTATCATCCTATTACTACCAATTCCTCTAAAATCATCTTCCCCACCTCGTCTACTCCCATTGCTGTTAAAAACACAAACGGCAGTAGCAGTACTACTGCAATTAACGTTATTATTGTTACTAATATTACCACCATGGACTGCTTGATAATTATCATCATCTTCATCTTCATCCTCCTCATCGTCGTCATCGCCGTCCTGGATCAAGGAAAGAACAGTAAAGTTCTTTCTAAGAGCAGAAACGGAGTTACCGACGGAGGAGACATGGCGGCAGCGGGGGCAGGAGAGGGATGAATCGGGAGAGGCGGCGAACATCCTAGAGAGACATTCGCGGCAGAAGCCATGGCCGCATTGGAGGAGAAGTGGGCACCGACCATCCTCGTTGTACTTGTTCTGGCACACCGAACAACGCGCCACCCTCATCTCCTTCTTCTTCTTTACTACTTTCTTCTTTACTACCTTCTTGTTTCTGATTAAATTGCTTCTGCGATTGGAAATCAAAGTTGTGATTACTGGGATTAGAAGAAAATGAATGTTGGGAGAGAGAATTGTAGATCCATGGAAAGGGTTTTAGAGAGAGAAAGGGACAAGAGGGGTGCTCTAAATAGAAAGATCGGAAAGAAAGAAGAAAAAGGTTTCATTGAATTATAAGACATTATTTATTTTTATTTTTTTATTTTTTAAATATGTAGTAATGTATTACAAGCATGTACATTACACGTTGAAAATTCCAAACAGTTAATTTTAAAAAAGTAATTGTGAATATAAATCAGCGTATTGAAATTCACAGTCAATCATTAACAATCGTCAAAATAAATGTATTTTATTTAATTCTATTCTTTGAATAAAATGTTTTGAGTTTTACTCTCTCTCTCTCTTTTACGTGGTAGTCATTTTTATTTCATATAATTTGCAGATTGTTCATCCACTTGTTCAAAATTATTTTTGATATCTCTAAAAACATATGCAAAAATATTTCCTTCTATCAAATTTATCTCTTCTTTAATTCTCAAATGGCTCATCGAGTGAAATCCTCCCAAGTTAATTCTTGTTTTTTTGTAGACCTTGACTTCCTTCATAATTGCAAGGAATTTTCTTTTGGGTATGTTCTAAAGGCCCTCGAAGAAGCTCATTTGGAGCATTTTTGTTCTTCGGGCGACGAATCTGTTTCTCGAACTATTGCACTTCTACTCCAATGGCGTTTACTATGAGGGAAAGTCAGAGATTTCAGCCGCATTCATCCACTCTTTTCCAGTTTGAAGGTGCTAGGAAGAGATTTGTGCAGAAGAGGCTACTGATTCTTTCGCCTCCAACTGTATCAAGAAGTCGATGAAACCTCAGTACTAGGTAGTACTAGGTGTGACAGATATACGTGCCAAGGTACTGGAATGTAGGGTGGGATCCTTCGACAAGATCTCACAAATCCAGTTTCAGATGATGTTGGGCCTATGCACCAACATATAAATTGATTGTTGCCTACATATTCCAGCGCTTCTGTTTGTTCCTTGAAAAAGTTTCAGCGCAGCAGCACACAGCTCTCGTAGTTTGAATTTTCGTTTTGATGAAAAAGTTAGAAAATTTGGCTTTATCAAGAACAAGTATGAACTGTGCATACAAGAAGGTTAGTGGGAGTAAAGTGACATTTTTGCTTCTGTATGTATGTAGATGGCATTCTACTTATAGGAAATGAGACGGGCTCACTTTCCAATGTCAAGACTAGGCTATCAAATACATTCTCCATGAAAGACTTGGGAGAAGCGACCTATATCCTTTGAATTTAAATATACAGCAATAGATCGAATAGGAAAATAGGAATCTCGCAAGCCCACTATTTAGAGAATGTCCTGAATAGGTTCAAGATTGGACACTCAAAGAGAGGTCTCCTGCCCATAAGACATGAACCACATCTTTCAAAATTCCTTAGATGGACAAAGATCGAGAAGAGATGAGTCTCATGTATGCGATGTTATGCACGAAACTCGATATTTCCTACACTGTGAGTGTGATCAGTAAGTTTCAATCTAACCCATGAGAGAAGTATTGGATTTGCAGTGAAATGCATATTCATATACTTAAGAAGGACTAGAGACATGCTTCTGGTACAGAGTCGGAGAGTTAAGGATGAAATTTATACTTAATTTACATAACCTTAAATTAGTGTATTAAAATTACCACCCTTCATCTTATTGTACCGAAAAAACGTGATCAACTTATTGTACCGAAAAAACGTGAATAATAGCTTAATTTAATTGAAATAATAGAAATGAATTGTTTTGATAAAAATTGAGAACATTTGTGGAACGCTTGAATATGGACCTTGACTCCCTCAAATCCAATTCCAAATAGCCTAGCGTAGCCTGCCTCCATCTCTCTTAAGACTAAAAACCCTCCCAAAAGGTAAAACAGAACAAAGCAAAATGGCGTCATCGGTGAAGTACCTGCGCGTGCCGCCGAACTCGGCCAACATGGCGGAGGCTCGACGGCGTGTGTTCGAATTCTTCAAAATAGCCTGCAGATCCATCCCCACCATCATGGAAATCTACGTCCTTGACGACGTCGTTTCCCCCTCCGAACTCCGCTCCACAATCGCCTCTCAGATCCGCAACAACGCCCACGTCACTGACCCCAAGGTTCTCTCTCTCGCTCTAATTAATTAAGTTAGCCTATGATGAAGTATGGAGGAATTTTGTTTTGAATTTACAGTTCTAATTTGTGTTTGTTTGGTAATTCCACTGAATGGGATTTTGCGATTATTCTTCAAAGTCTAATTTGGTATTTGTAATGGTATCAAGGAAATTGAAAGCTTAGATCAGAATAGTTAGAAATGCTGATACAATTTCATTGGCTTGGCTCAGCTCTATTAAAATAAATGATAATACTCGATTACAAGCATATCATCTTCTCCTGGTTTGTTTCTTTGTGTGATTTAGGGCTGTCTTTGACATTTAGTTAGTTTTCAAGCCTCCACATGCATAATATGTATGAAAAAAGGATTTCTAGTTTCTGAGAGTCTAATCAATGACATACTCCAGTTTCTCATTGACATGCTATGGGAAATCTTAAGTGATAGTAAGGACGGATCAAGAACCATTAGTTCTTTATATCAAGTTTGAAAGAATATACTCTAGCATTAACATCACGAAGTTTGCTTCCTATGCCATCATCTTGAGAAAACAAAAGTGGTAGAAACTTGGCCCTAGTGACAGGAATATAACAGGGAAATAGGTGCCTTAAGTTTCTAAAGAACGAAGGAGATATTTTCTTAGAATTGGGTAAACACAGCGCCAAAATGAATTGCGATAAGAAACAGTAACTATGATGAGTTTGGCGGTAGGTCACTCCCTGAGGTGCTGGCATCCTTCCCATTCTGTTGAAAGCAGCATAGGCCTTCAGCATCTGGAAAACCACAATGAAACTCAATATTCATCCCACTATGCATGCTTTCATGTTTAAGACACCAAAAGCGCAATGTCGGAATTTGAAATATGGGTAAAAACAGTGTTCTGAAAGACGAGGACATGGGGCGAGGTGTTCCATTGTTATTATGGGCAAAAAGGTAGGGCGTATCCTCTGAAATATCTGGAGGTGTTCTATTTTTATATTTATCTATCCTTTTATAACTGTATGAATAATAAAATTGTTTAGTCCTATGTGAAAAGACTCACATACCCTTATTTAAATTTAGAATCCGAAATAAACAATCACATCGCCTGAAGTAATATATTAAATAATTAAGATAGAATGCATGTGCAAAAGATATTGAATTTATTCAAAACATAGGATACCCATCAATGTTATAAGAATTAATTTCATCGTAGAGTTGAGAGTTCTAACACTATGTTACGCTTGAGTAAGTGAAGTATTACACTTATATAGAAAATCCATAATTCTGGCTTCCATGAGAGTATAGGTGGAAAAAATTTCATGATTTTGAGGTGCAAAGATCATCATATAAATTGGGTTGGGTAAAGGGTTTTCTAATTCCTCTTGTTTTACTTTTAGTTACATTTCGACTATTGACTCTTAGTAATTTTGAATTAATTTTGGTCATAATCCAAATTGAAAGTCCATATATTGAATACAATACTATTGTGTCTCTTTTTTCTTCTATGTGGACCATATTCTGTCAAGAGAAAGCAGGGTCCACCCAAGCTGAACCAAGCTTTCTTGATCATCTGGTTTATGCCCACCAGACTAATGCCTGGGGTTCCAAACTACGCCTGGTCCCCAAGCGGCACTGCTTGTTGTCACCTTAGTTTTCACTTTAGCCATTCTCATTTTCCATCACTATCCATATTTTGCACTGGCAGTGTTTGTTTCACAAGCCATTTTTTTTCACAGAGGTTTCTGTGCATTTTGAGTGACTTTCTTTTATCTGGATTCTGGAAGATAAAGTTATCTTTCTTAAGTTCGGGGGGGTAAAAAATGTAGAAATGGGATGCGACTTAGTTGCTAAGTAATGGCTTACCTGTCGTTTTACTTTTGGTGCAATGATGGAAATGAAAGAACGAATTCGTTAGTTAATAGAATTGGGGAAGTTAAATGCGGTTAAGGTTTTCAAAATTTAAAAAGTGGAAATACTTTCATCATATTTTTGGGATTGTGAAGGAGTGAATTAATGCTCTGCACTATTCTCTCTTTCTTTTCTTGGTATTTCAATGTCGGAAACTATGAATGCTGGTGTCAATTGATCACCAAATTTTGGTTTATAACATAAAATTACAGTTTTCTTATTACTATTGGTGACTGTTCAGGTGATTGATATGCTGCTGTTCAAAGGAACAGAGGAATTGAATTTGATTGTGGAACACTCAAAGCAGAGGCACCACATTCTTGGGCAGTATGTTCTGGGTCATAACCTTACCCAAACCCAAGATCAAGGCATAATCAACGCTTCGGATTTCCTCAAAAAGTTCTATAAGGGTAACTACTACTGATTTTTGCTTCTAAGATCAGTAGTGCTGTTATTGCTAATAAACACCAACTTGGGTTATTTCTATTGTTGAAGAATGTTGTGTTTTCGTATTTGCTAAAGGAATCATATGTTGAAACAATTTAGTAAAATGCATGTTGTGGATGAGCATTGATTTAACGCATCGAAACAGGGTTTTGATTTCTTTATATGGTGTGTATTTACTCGTACTTAGTAATTGTCGCATCTCGTTATTATTGATAAAGTATCAATACGGTGTAGGAAATTAGCATCGAAAATCTTCATTTAGCTAGCTAGGTAATCCTGGCCTTGTTTGGATATATGTTTTCTAGTAGTGAGATAGCTATCACTTTAAAGATAAAATATAACTTCAAAATATGAGATAGATATATGTTTTATCTTGGAGTATGTCAGTATGATAATTTGATCGTGTGTTACGTATATAAATTACCCAGTACACACGAATACTATATATAATATATATATATATATATATATAGAAACTCAAGTCTATATCAATGGTCAACTATTACAATATGTCAAACTATTTACTAATTTCAAAACCAAAAACGTGCTCCCCATATTCTTCATCTTCATATACTCTCCCCTCCACAACCATTTTATTTCTACCTTAAACACTCTCACACATATATAACAGCCCAATTATTTTCCATTTCCATATATTTCCATATTGAACACAAAATGCCTACACCAAAACACAAACCCCCAACCCCCAAATACAAACCCTCAACTCCCAAACGTCTACCGCCGACACCACCATCACCGGCCGGCCAACCACCCATCCGGCTCCCCCAACTTTCCAGCCTCCAAAAACCCTCCAACAAAAAGACACAATCAAAGTCCCACAAACTTTTCCAGCGATTCAAGTCAGTTTTCCGGTCATTTCCGGTGATCAACCCGCCATGCAAGATGCCCGTTCCCATGCACGACGGCAGCCACATCCATGGCGGCAAGCAGATGACCGGAACCCTATTCGGGCACCGAAAATCCCGCATAAACCTAGCCATCCAACAGAACCCCAGATGCTTACCCATGCTCGTGCTCGAGCTCTCGATTCAAACCGGGAAGCTTCTACAAGACATGGGACTCGGGCTCGTTAGAATCGCCCTCGAATGTGAGAAAAACCCATCGGAAAAGATCAAGATGATCGACGAGCCGATATGGACAATGTACTGTAATGGGAAGAAAGTGGGGTATGCTGTGAAAAGAGAACCGACGGATGATGATTTGAGGGTGATACAGATTTTGCAGGCTGTGTCGATGGGGGCCGGAGTTCTGCCGGCAGAGAGCGGCGCCGCCGCGGACACGGCGGCGGAGGGGGAGCTGACATATATGCGGGCTCATTTTGAGAAGGTGGTGGGATCGAAAGATTCGGAAACGTATTATATGATGAACCCTGATGGTAATAGTGGGCCTGAACTCAGTATCTTCTTTGTTAGAGTGTGATTCTTTGAAATAATTTTTATACATAAGATTAATTTTGGTTATAGCTTGTGATACTCAAGGAAAGGAAATTGTGTTTTGTTTTCTCTTACGTTCTTATTTTCCTTTTTGAGACTGGTTCAAGGAATTATATTTGGGCAATTATGAATGTTATAGTTTGAATTTTAATTTATTTTTTGTTCTATAGACATAGGGGCTCAGGGCTGTATTTTTTGTCACAAATTTTACAAGACTAACACATTCTTTGTCCTGTAGGTTACAAAATGTTGTACATATGTCCATTAATCAATTTTGATAAATTTTGAGAAAGTAACCCTTGATTTAAACATAACTTACATTAACTATATTGTATTCACTTTATTGATATACATACACATCCCATATAGAACCAACATTGGCTTGTGTAATGACTATTATATCATATTTGTATACTAATCATTGAATCTTCTCTATACACGGTAGAACTAAATTATTTTTACATATTTATTTGTTAAAACAAGTTTATGAGTAAGATCAAGTTTACCAATTGTTCGGATTCATGAAATAAGACATAAAACAACTCACATAATTCTAGTCCATAAAGGGTATTCCGATAACTTCATATTGGTTGAATTTATAACATATTATATAATTTTCAAATTATATTATATGACATTAGAAATTTTCTTTTTAATATAATTTATTAATACGTTAAAATAATGTCCAATATCGAAATGATATCCACCTAATATCATCATATCGTATACCGATCTAATTTGAGGAGAATTAGTGTCAAAACCCTGCTGAGGAAATACCAGGGCTGGTCAGTCTTCTTCTCTATCAAACCAATCATGGCGGACGGAAGAAATCGACAGCAGCATCATCACCACAACAAACCCATAATTTACAGAAGAAAAAACCACAACTATTATCCCTCATCATCCTCTTCTTCTTACTCTAGCAATAATCGCACACATTTAAACCCAATTTCTCATAATGATGATGATAGCAGCAATCAGCAAGATTTTCCCATAGTTGGGACTTGCCCCTTTATGTGCCCAGGTAGCTTTTCATTCCCCTTTTCAATTTTTTTGGGATCATCAACTCAAGATTTTACTTTCTTATAAGTTTTGATTTGAATTTTTGAACTGATCGAAGTTGAGGAGAGGACGAGGCGTGAAAGACTGCGTGATTTGGCTGTGTTTGAGAGGCTCCATGAAAATAATAATCCTGCTAAAACTTCACCGGCTCTTGCTGTCAAAAAGGTTGGTGCTTTACATTATAATCCTTTTTGCCCCCTCTTACTACTGAGTTTCAACAATTTATGGTTGTATCTATAGATTATGGAATGAAATGATCACATACACATAATATGAAAATTTAAGGGAACGACAAACTTGATTATGGAGGCGACAAACTTTAAGGGAACGAATATTTATTAAGTAAGGTATAATTCAAATATGAAAATTGAATCAACCTAATCAATATATCACCTCGGTAATATATTGCATGAAAGAAGATCTTGTAATTGAATTAGAGCAGCCCTTATCAACATTAAAGAAATGGCACAATTTAACATTCTTCTGCGTTATGCACAATGTGCTAATGTGTAAAAAGGATAAATTGAGTATACCATTCATTGATTAAACCAAATCAAGCAAAGTTAGACTAATAGGACGTGCAACTTGATCCGTCAAAGTAGATTGGTACTTTTCATTTGTAAAAGTTAAAAAAAAAAGAATTTGTTCCCATAACTAAATCTTCTTACCATTTTTTTTTATCAAACCTAGTTAGGTAAATAATTCTTTGGACCTTGTATCATTCAACCGTTGAATATGAAAAAAACTGATGATCTTGTTTGTGTTAGTTCTGCAGAACTATAAGCACAAAAACTGTGCAAGCTTCTGATGTGCGGCCTGTCTCGGTTTTGGAAGAGACTCTAAATTATCTTCTCAACTTGCTGCATTCAAGTGACCGTCCGTTTGAAGTGGTTCATGATTTTATCTTTGATAGGACAAGGTCCATTAGGCAAGATCTTAGCATGCAGAATATTATTGGTGATCAAGTGATACATATGTATGAGAGAATGGTACGCCTCTTGGTGATCAACTGTGTTATCTTAGGGTGTGTTTGGACTTTGGATTGAGTGATTTGGATTTGGGGAGGGGATTTGGAGGAAGGATTTGAAATGACACCTAAAAGGGTGTCATTTGAAATCCACCGTGGTTATGGAGAAAATAGGTCAAAGTGAATGACAAGGGATTTGAAATCCATCGTAACATGAATTCATCCAAACGAACTTAAATGAATTTGTCGATGGATTTGAAATCCATGGATTTTCAAATCCTTCGATCCGAACACACCCTTAAAGAACCACTTTGATGTTTGCTTTACTCTCAATATTTTGCATCTCTGTTTACTTCATTTTATGCCTCTAATTATTTGAAATAAATATGAAAATTCACCTGCAATGAGCTGTAAAAGTATTTTATCATATTTATATTTAGTGGGCTTCAAATATGAAAATTTCAAGAGATATGGATACTTACATATTTCTTACACACAGGTGAAGTTTCATATCATATCGCATCACCATCTTCACCGAACACGTGGCAATCCAAGTACTGCTTCTCTGTGTCACCTCAACCTGGAGCAGCTTATAAAAGCTCTGACAACTTTATTTAATCTGTATGAAGTAAATCGAGCTTCAAATTCTATTTGCAAGAATGAAGCTGAGTTTTGTTCGTTTTATCTTCTTCTACATCTGGGTTCCGATAACCAAGTAATGCTAGTACCCCATTTAAATTTCTTCATGACTGATTTGTAGCCTATTGCTAGTTCATGAATTCTTCTCAAACTACAGGGTGAATCCTTATCATTGTGGTTTCGTCGCATTCCTTCTCTAATAATGAATTCAAAAGAGATGTCTTTTGCCCGGAGAATATTAAGGTAATTAGGCGTATGTGTAGTTTTTGTATTGTTTCGTACCAAATTTATATATTTCGTACTCTTTGTTTCTATCTAGGACCACTTAATTCTTTTTTGTATGCTCTAAGCAGATATTACCGTCTGGGTAACTACAAGCGATTCATTTATACTACAGAAGAAGAGGCATCCTATCTGCAATACTGTATTCTCGAACCGTACATCAATGAGGTTTGTATGTCTGTAATCCTGTATCATATTTGTTTCCAGTTACGAAACTGTCTCTTTCCATCTCTGTATTGCTTTTCGTTTATCATCTAAATCCATGGATGGGTGTTGAATTGAGTTTCTCGAATCAGTACAGAATCTCTGATTATCTGTGTGCAAAGTTTTTTTACTTTAATTATGTTTCCTAATTTAACCATGGGGGGTACATCTGCGTGTTGGGACCTGTTGGTACCGGGATATTGATGTCTGACGGAAAAGGCAAAAAATGTGAGAAATTACAAAGCAAAAAAAGTCCAGGAAGGGGGTTAAAATAGAATAAAACTTGAGTATTTGCCCCTATTAAAATATTAATCCTAATTATGGAGAGAGTATTAATAAGTTGGCTTTTCCGTTTAATTTACTTTTATACGGTATTTTCTAAATTCGTTGGAACTTTATTCTGTGCTGCTTTAAGCATGCTTTACTAGTCCTAACTATTTATGTTTAGTGTATCTGGCAAAATATTCTCATTGTCGCCATTTTTCATTTCTTTTTGGTTCAGCGCATGTGTCCTAAAAGTATCGGGGTCCCCTTAACTAGGAGAACATAGTTGTGTTTGTTATCAGGAAAGACAATGTTAGTTGTTATCCTTTACATGTTCAGGAGTTGTCTTTTGGTATTTCGTTCGTAAATTTTTCAAATATTATGAACTTTATGTTCGAATGAAATAGACCCTCCAAGTTTTCCTGCACTTTTTTATCGAGTGTCTTATATTGCTTGGAGCTTATTCTCTAATTCTTTCTCTGGAACTGAATATATAAAGGTACGGATATTGGCATTGTCTTGTGTCAGTTATGGAGGATACAAGCTGCAACCATATCCATTAGCGAAATTATCCAAGATTCTAATGATGAAGGTATAATATATCTATCTTCTGTTGTCACCCTGGGCATCATGAGGTTTTATTAAATTGCAAAAAACATCCCCTAGTTTAGTAATTTACATTTAACATCCCAACGTTTTGATTAATTTACATTTTCCAGCCAACCTTATATTATAAAATGAAACTACGGGGTGCTAGAATGTAAATGTTTAAGGTGATGTTATAAATCTTGGTTTGTTCAGGAGTCAGATGTCGAATCCCTTTGTATCGATTGTGCTCTTGAAACAACTATTGATGGAGCTGGAAAAGGCCTATTATCCTCCAAGCAATCAGTTATAAGTAAACCCACACGAGCGTCTCAGAAATACTATCCGGTGGAATCAGAACGAATAGAAAGGTAACTTCCTCAATAACCTCTCTCCTTATAAAGTATGTAATGTGGCCTTTATTGAGCTATTAGATATCAGTTTTGATGTACATTTTGAAGCTCTAAATTTAAGGAAATTTCGATGGAAATTCGAAGTATTCAAAATTTCAACATTGTAAAGAAACAATTGCGATTATAGAAATAGTTGGGATTATTAAATGGAACTTTGGATACATTGAGTTT
Source organism: Verbascum thapsus (assembly GCA_963669365.1). Lineage (NCBI taxonomy): Eukaryota > Viridiplantae > Streptophyta > Magnoliopsida > Lamiales > Scrophulariaceae > Verbascum > Verbascum thapsus. Next base: position 4,295,877 of record OY770106.1, read on the forward strand.
ACACGATTAAGCATTTTTAAACTAAAAACATTTGCATGTATGATGTTATGTAGTGACTGGCAGTTTATTGTTGATATAGATTGCAACACAAACGCACAACAAAGAATATCGATAGTGGAACCTTTAACGATTTATTCTTCTTTATTTGTTTATAATTTTTTTTAAACTATTTTGTGACAATAGGAAATAACCCTCTGTGGATTACTGTCCCTTGTTTTATTCAGCTGTAAGGATATTTTATATCTGTAATTACATATTATTACTTACTCAGAAGATATAAAAAGTTGCATAATATTTCTCTTTAGTTGTAGAAGTCTTAACATATATCCCAAATTTATGACTCGTACATTTTTTACTTTGTTTCAAAATCAAGCTCTACTTCTCAAACTGAATATTTTTCTTCGAAAATTACTTAGGTGTGAACTAATTATTTATTAAAAAATTCATCTATTATTTATTGCAGAATCAACTTAGTACTTCAAGTATTTTATCATTAATAAATTATCTTATAATCTAAAGTACTAAAATACCAAAAAAATATGAATGGCATTTTCATAATATTCGAAATTCCGGGTCACAGTTTCAATGAATTCCGCAAAATCGAACAAGAAGTAAGTTTTCATCGTTTTGGATGCTTGGCAACCCGAAATCTTTCAATAACATGCCCTTTACAATCTACATTTCACAAGATGTTTCATTTGTAATTGTTGTAAGGAGATGACAGGCTAAATGTGATTCTTGGTAATTGTTGTGTCAGGTTATCTGCTGAGCTATTGGAGCTATGATAGTTGCTAATATAACGATCATTTTGCGATATATATATCGTATATTTAACATGATAAATTGTGGCTTTAGAGCTGTTACTTGGGCATGTTCCTTGGTGCTGCTTATTTGAAGTCTAAAGAGGAAAGAGACAACAGATGATGAATGTGAAACTATATCCAAGATTGTGCAGACAGATAATTGACCTTTATCTACTAATCACATCACATTTTCCCAATGTGGGGAGATTCATGGATCTACAATGTGCAAATGTCTCCTATATAATTAATACCCGCGTGTTTATGTTCTATTTATTGCAACCATAGTCATTTCTGAAGACCTTTATAGTGTAGTGTATGTACTATTCATAACCAGCATTGCTCTTCAGTTGTCCTGATCTTGAAGTGGACATTTAAGGAAACCACTCTTGTACTATCGTCAATAACTAACGATTAGGAATTGAAAAACTAAGAACAGGCGGTTTACATTTTCACGGTCAACATAAGAGGGACTAAAAATGGTCATTATTTTAAGCCTCCACAACCCAACAAATAACAATGTTTCTTTAACAAGAACCTGTCTTAAGAACATGAAATTTGAACACATTACAATGGGGGTGAGGTACATTCAAAAATTGAAAAATCCAAAGGCCAGACCCAAGATAAAAGGGTGACATATATCTAACAAGGCACAATAATATGTTTATATCAATAAGCCACCTTCAAGAGCTCTATATGTAAAATGCAGGGGAAGTCTCAACAAACTGATCATCATCACCACTGCATTTGTATATTGCAATTTACCTAATACGCAGTAATCACTTAAACAGTCATACATTAAATTTAAAAATCCAAAAAAAGTATTTTAATTGTCACGAGACATAACACCACCAGGTGGACGTGAAATTTCCCTATTTTGGTAGACAGATGGCATGTTATTCCAGATGCAAGAACCAAAGTCTCCAGTAGAAGTAGAAGTGTTGTTCAACTCGGGGCCCAAGCCATCACCCATAAGAGCTGAAATAGCATCAGTTACAGAGCCTCTTTGCTTCGGAAAGTAAGCACTCTGCTTAACCCAGCCTGATCCAAGTAACGAATCGGGCCTATAGCACTCCAACTGATTAAGAATTTCTTTCTTTTCACCATCTAGGATACAAGTTTGATCGAATACTTCAGATTTCACGTTGCGTTCTACAAATACAAAATACAACATTATTTTCATGCATTTTGGTTATACTATACAATCGAGAATCAATATATGCATAACAGCTGAGCAGAACATTCAAGATTGTGCATTTTTCAGGAGAGTAACACAAAGCTTTTCATCTACTAGAAGGTGAAATTATCAAGCAATGAGCATGCAAGATTGTGCCATGGCGTAAACTGTAAAGACAATGAACTGTAAGGCAAAACACACAGTGAAAGATATGTCAATCTTTTGAAGTTTGAATCTTAATTTGAAAAGAATCATAAATTCAAGTTTCGACACCTTGACTGATTAAAATCTCAAGTAAAAGAGTGGAAAGGGCTCAGATCTATAAAGTGATGGTAGAAGCCAACTTGAGAATAACAGCATATTTTAGGTGCCATTTCACAGGGGACGGGTTTTTTGCAGCTGCTCTGAAGATAAAATAAGATGTAAAATCACAAGAGAAAACAAATTTATCATTTCAGACAGCTAAACTCTGCAACTGAAAAAATAATTATCAAATGTTCGAATCCCTCCCCCTCCGGAAAAAAAAAATGCATGGTTCATTATTTTGATAGATATACAGTAAATTCTTACCAGGCGTCTTTTTTTCCAGTGAACTTCCAATGCTACCTGTCAGAGTGCACCCATTGAAGATTGATTCCATTGAGTTACCTGATGGTGTACTATAGTCCATATAACCTTTGAACTCCATAGAGCATGTTTTCATAGCAGAAGAGTCGGTCATATCTCCAGGGTTGACTTTAGTTGAAAAAGTCTTCGAAGATTGATTCTCAGACTTGCTCAGAGCCTTAGCCTCATGAAGTAAATCTTCTAAGAGGCCACTGCTGTGTGGAGTACTATGAGGCAGGAGTGGATCTGAATCAATCGATTGGGGTGGCGGGTCCCAGATACCTAAACCCGTCTCATGATATTGGAGTGAAGGGAGCTCCAACTTCTGAGCACCTGAAAAGTGCTTAGAAGCAGAGAAAATAACATTTGACATAAAACGACTATCCTGATCGACACTATAAGGCAACAGTTTCTTGTGGTCAGGGTCAAATGGGAAAGATAGACATAAGGACTGAGACATTTTGTGATCATGTCTATTATCAGGTTGAACCCTGTCAAATAGAGGTGCCTCATTAGCTACATACTCTGACATGGGTTCGTCTCGTTTTTCAGTATGTTTCTGAAATCCTATAGTTTGGGGAACAAACTTATAAAACTGAGGATAACTGAAACCATCAACAGTGGTACCACTGGCAGAAATATCTGGAAATTCTGGAGTGTAAGATGGAATGCTATCACAACTATTGAACATTACATCCGGTGTCTCATAACAATTGCTTTGCAAGATATCATGACATGCTTTATCTCCACCATATAATCCAGGTGAACTTTGCTGCTGTTGATTCTCTTGTGGGCATAATCCAGGAGGATAAAGTGGTAAACCTGCCCGTTGTCGTCTTTTTATTCGTGTATTCCAGTAGTTCTTTATCTCATTGTCCGTCCGTCCGGGTAACTGAAATACGGTGATTCAAGGTGTGAAAGAATAATAGAAACGAGAATCAATATGTACAAAAATCTCTACAACCATAAGCGAGGAAATAAGAAAGCATAAAAATAGAATAAGACCATTTAGATTTTCTGAAGAACATATTCTTCCGCTGCTTATTTATTAGAGGCTTTTCTTTACCCCTTTACTTCAAACCTAAGCCAAGCTAGTCAGAGTCCATCAAGTATATTGACACAAATTGCTGCATATGAGTTGATGATGTATAACAACCCAATATCACCATCATCTTATCCATTTCCAACAGAGAACCTTTTCAACTTGCGGATACTTGAAATTTTTTATTGATATTGAATAAATTAAATACCACATGGCAACCACGATCACCAAATGAGTATGCAAATAAGTAATTTGTTGCTTGATCTCTTTTGCTTTTAGATCTTTTCTAATCATCCAGATAGTGTTCCTTGAACTACTTTCCTGGGCTTTTTTCCTCTTGAACTCTTTCACAGAGGAGAAGAGTAACAGTAAAAACCAGCAATGAACAGACCTACTTAAAGGTTCAGGAGTCCATGCTAATAAGGGGAGCCCATAGGTCCCAAAATTCCAATATTTATCCTTTATTCCGGCTTATGTAAACAATGTAATAGGATTACATATGTATTCTTTAAAATCTTAAAAGAAAATTGAAGCGTTCAACAAGAAATCATCCCACAACTACCTTATTTCTTTATATCCCAGAGATTGCAAATTAGAATCACACATACAATCTGTTTGAGGCAACCTCCAATTCAAAACCAACAAAACTAAATATGATTTTAAGTGCCACGGAAATAATATTAGGATGAGTTCACATCCTACAATTAAATACATTGAGTTTTCTATAATTGCAGAAGAGCAACTGGTAAAAAAGGTGTTTATTGGAGCTTACATGTGCAGCCATTCGCGCCCATTTGTTACCCATCTTAGCATGAAGTTCAATTATCAGTCTCTCTTCATTTGATGTAAATGCTCCTTTCTTCAGGTTTGGCCTTAAATGGTTGGCCCAACGTAGACGACAGCTTTTGCCACATCGTGAAAGCCCCGAGTGTTTCTGAACTGCGTTCCAGTTCCTTTCTCCATGCTTTCTCACATAGTCAACTAAAATCGCATCTTCGGCTGATGTCCACGGGCCTCTCTTCAAATGAACCCCTCCGTTTGAACTTCCGCCAATATTATCACCATCATTGCTCATAGGTGAATCAGTAGAGAACATACCATCTTCACTTTCTGTAGCACTGCTGCCGCCCATTTTTACTGGTCTCTCAGTGTGGGTGAGGAAGAGAAAGAAACAGAGACTTTCTTAAACTCCGCGGAGCCAATATCTCAACAGCATCAAAGCGACGTTATAACCCTGCAAAAATTGCATATTGAGGAAAAATCCCAAACAAATTACTGATGCAGTATGCGAAGCAGCTCCAGACCTAAAACGCTACTGAAGCCTATCCGGGATAAAATACACACAAACATAGGAAACTATAATTCCACAGCTGCCTAAGCGATTTTAATCAATGGCCAGAAACTAAAAAAAAAAAAAAGAACAGAAAGAGATCCTACATTAAAAACAGCCCTAGCACTTTCCAAGAATTCTTTGAACAAAAACATTTAAACTCCTACTGCTCTGCATTATCAATATTTTGAGATTAAACTCACCAGCGGAAGGGTGAAATTAAAATAAAAATAAAAAAATACCACAATATTTTTCGAGATTTTCAAAATAAACACACAACATATCTTACCCTTAACAGTTAGAGACACAATACAGTAATACACCACGTACAGTAACAGTGAAATAATATACACTGCAAAATCAACACTGGAATTATTGTAAATTCTAGTTGCAAATAACAACAAAGAGTAACAGCTTAGACCTCATTATCTCCACATTTATTACCGTTAAATCAGCACAAGCCAACATGATATAATTAGGACTAGCGTGCATTATTATACCACAGTACCTACGAACACTAGCTAGGAGTTTGGATTGCAAAAATCGATGATCGATGAGAGGATACCTTCATTTGATGGTAGGTTGAGTGTCGATTTAGGCAATTCTGAGCTTCTGAAGGTAAAAAAAAAACTGCTAATGATAATTGATCAACCGAACATAACTGCAATAGTTTATTACTTGATAACCAAGAGAATTTACCAACAATGGAAATTATTTAGGCCAATAGATACATCTGCATGCTAATAAATGCTAAATTCAATGTCCGACAATAAATGAAGTGTTGACCTAGCTAATTAATGCACACTTTCCTATTTTACAATTTTGATTGATTATTCAGATTTGATTTATTTGGTATGAGTGAAAACTGGAATAGAAATTCGTAGATCAAATCAAAACAAGAATAGTGATTATTATATCATAGATTACCTGATCCAGAAATGAAGAATTGAAGGGAGATTGAACAAGCTCAGATAGTGAAAAAAGAAAAAAGAGGAGATGGGAATGAGAGAAAGTGTAGAAGGGAAAATGGGAATTGGCAATATACAGTAGATGAATACATATTTGGAGGTAGATGACTATTTATAGATGTGTTCTGTGTATGTATATGTATGCGTACACACTTTGCGTGTAAAACTACTACTTATATGGAAGTGCTATTTTTGAAAAACGCTTAATCTTCAAGGTTAGGAGCTAAAGCTTTTGCTCCCCATGATCACCATCATGGTGCCTTCTTGATTAGCTTACTTTTGATCCCACTTAGCTCGATTATCCTAGGGTTTGAAGCATTAAATCGAATTTGCGGGTTTACTGTAGCACCGAGCTGTTCTTGCTTTTTGATCCGATTTCAGCCCTTTTCTTTGCAAATTAGCACTTGATTCTTGTAGGCAACTTCCCAAGGATCATTTTGGTACCTTTTTCAGCCTCTAACTCCAAGTTTCAGGCCGGAATTTGGGTTTAAAGAAGGTAAATTCGCGCAGCCGACGGGTTTACTGTAGCACGAACACGTTTTGATTTTTCTGCTCCATTTCAGCTCCGATTTCGTTTGTTTTTCAAAGGGGTTTTGTAGCTGACATTATTAGGAGCATTTTGGTACCAAATTCACTCAATTCCATCAAGTATACAAGAAGTTATGGCTCTTTGAATTTTGCATTTTACTGTTCACATCGGGAAAAAGCAGCTTCTTTGTGCAATTTTCGTTTTCTTGTATATCTTGTTTTGGCTTGTATTTGGTTGTTGCTACAATGGGTAAGAGGAAAAAAAAGGCCTCTTTCAAACCTCTCAATGGTGTTTTGGGCTCTCCCCTTCTTCCAAGCAACAATGCCATTAAATCAAAGAATGTTGCACAAGAGGTGCTTGTTGATTTGCCCAAACCAAAGTCCAAAGTCTCTATGGGCAATGTGAACAAAGGTAAAGCAAAGCTTGCTCTCCTTAATGAAGCTCTCGAAGACATGAGAGAAGATGAAATTTGCGATGATGAGTCTTTAGAGGGGCATGAGCTTTATGCTACTACCTCAAACACCAAAGCAATTGATGACCTTGAGCAACATGCAACTTCCGCTCAAAATGCTATCATCAAGGTTAGCGAAAACGTCACACAAGGTATCATGGCTACACCCTCATCACCCCTCCCCTCGTGTGGCCCCCTAAATGATATTGTTGTTGTAAATGTTGTTGATGATGTTGAAAATGTTATTGATGTAGTTGTGGGGGTAAAGGTTGGAGATGAGCGCTCTCCAAGTGTATCTCGAACACTTGGAGAGGTGGACTCTTTTGATACCGAGTCCGTCATCGGCAATTTGCCACAAAATACCAAAAATGCTAAGCCGAATCCTTCCGCTAAAACTAATGAGAAAAAGCAATCGAATAATCCTCCTAAGAAAATGTTCAAAAGCCTATTCCCCGAAAATAGGAAACATAGTGAGGGTTTGAAATTAACTGACAAAAGCTCCGATGAGGACATTGTCAAGTTAACTTTAGATGATAGAGCCGAACTTGAAAAGGATTGGGGTTTTGCTCTTGTTGGGTACTTCGCTCCGAAGCATCCTGGGACAAAAGCGCTAATGGAAAAGATTTGCAAATCTTGGAAAGTTCCATTTGACTACTTCCCCAATGTCCATGGGTGGATGGCCTTCCGTTTCAACTCCGAGGCGGACCGATACAAAGTCCTTAGCGAAGGGCCATACACCGCATTCGGAAACTCCTTGCTTCTAAAAATCATGCCAAAAGGATTTCGTTTTGGTAAAGATGATGCAACTAAAGCCCCTGTTTGGGCAACTCTTCCGGGCCTCCCTCTTGAATGGTGGACGGAATCCGCCCTTAGTAAAATCGGCTCAAAGGTTGGGTCTCCAATTGCAACGGACTCCCTCACTAAGAGTAGGAAAAGGATTTCCTATGCTAGGATCCTTGTTGAAGTAGACCTTTCAAAGCCACCCGTTAGGGTCGTAAAATTGTGCAACCCTGAGGGTGAAATTTTCGAACAAAGAGTCTTCTTTGAGGCGGTCCCCCGCTTTTGCCCAAATTGTAGAATCATTGGGCACACTCTTCCAAATTGTCCAAAGCACAAAGTTGAAAACATTCCAACTCCCGTCAAGGAAAAAGACACTTTGTCGAACGTTGTGAAAACAACAAATATTTTCGATGAACCATCGGTGAATGTCGATATGACTATCGCGGATGGAACATCAAAGAAAAACACCCTTGACAAGGAATTGGAAAGCGAAACACGTGAGGCCAAAAAGAAAAATAAACAAGAAAACGTTGTGGAAAAAACCCAACTCAACCCACAATCCATTTGTGAACCAAATGATGAGGGCTCGAGCGCACCATTCGATCATGAGTTAAACTTGCGCCCCTCTTACTTGGATTCGCCCGTGCGCACCGATGAGACGGTGTACGTTGATCCCAACCAAGTTGAAGTCCCCTTCACAATGGTTGGGAAACGAATCAACAAGAAAGAATCGACATCAAAACCACTCGGCATTGCTATTGGCGGAGCGGGGAAGGTTTTGATGAAAGCGGGAACAATGAGGCCCCCCCCTAAGAAGAAGGGGGCGGGTCCACCTCCCTCTTTATGATTATAGGAGCATGGAACGTGAGGGGGTTTAATTCTCCCCTCAGACAGGACGAGGTAGCTCGCCTCATCCGTGATCAAAATCTGAGCGTCGTAGGAATTTTAGAAACAAAATCTTCCTCATCTACTTTTAAAAAATTTTCTACTAGAAAACTTAGAGGTTGGAACTTCTTCCATAACCTCGAAACAAGTGATCGAGGTAGGATTGTAGTCTTTTGGAACCCTTGCCTTGTCAAGGTCCAAGTCTTTGAAACGCATGAACAAGCTATTCACACCATCATTACATGTTCCGTCACGGGTCGGTCATGTTTTGCTAGCTTCATCTATGGTCTGAATAGTCCTGCCACGCGTCGTTCATTGTGGGCTAATCTTATTTCCGTTAAAGATAAGTCCACTCTCCCTTGGATTCTTTTGGGTGATTTTAACTCAGTCTTAAAGTCCAACGAGCGTAGACTAGGTGCGCCTGTCTCGCCTTATGATGTTCGGGACTTTGAGAACTGTTGTCATGAGATTGGCATATCCGACCTTCCATTCTCGGGGTGTTTCTACACTTGGAACAACTTGAGGACTTGGTCTAAGATTGATCGTGCCATGGTCGATCATAACTGGATGCTTTCCGACTTCCACGCCCGGGTTTCCTTCCTTCCCCCGGGGTCGTCCGACCACTCCCCTTGTATTGTGTCGCTACTCGACGCTCAAATTTCGGGGAAATTTGTTTGGAGGTTCGGGAACATGCTCACAACCCACCCGGACTTCCTCGATTTGGTCGATGAGAATTGGAATGGTCACTTTTGGGGCACAAAGCAATTTGTGCTATGCAAAAAACTCAAAGGGTTGAAGCCGGCGCTTAAAACCCTTAATGAGCTTCATTTCTCACATATCTCATCGCGTGCAAAAAATGCCGAATCCTTGCTTAAAGAGAAGCAACAATCATTCCATGATAATCCAAATGACTTGGAGCTCCAACGCTCCTTGCCCGACCTTCGCAAAAAATCCCTTTTTTTAGCTAAGGCCGAGAAGCTTTTTTTCCGTCAAAAGTCCAAATGCAAATTCCTCATCGAAAGCGACAAGTGCACAAAATTTTTCCATGCTATTGTCAAGAGGAATGCTAAGCGTAACTCCATCACATCAATTGTCCATAGTGATGGATCCCGTACCACCTCCTTGGAGGAAGTCGCGAGCAACTTCGTAGGATTCTTTAAATCTCTACTTGGTAGCCCAATTCAAGTCTCTCCCATCGATCCATCAATTCTTAGCTCGGGGCCTATTCTTGATAATGTCCATTGGCCGGATCTTTCCAAAGAAGTCACGAATGTTGACATCTTGGAGGCGCTTAATGACATTGGAAATGAAAAATCCCCGGGCTCCGACGGTCTGTCATCAAAATTTTTTAAGACTTCTTGGGACATTGTTGGGGAAGATGTTTGTGATGCCGTGAAGGAGTTTTTCGTCTCGGGATCCCTTCTTAAGCAACTCAATCATACCATTATCGCCCTTATCCCAAAATCTGACCATGCCGATTCCGTGAGAGATTTTAGACCAATTTCTTGTTTGAAAGTGGTCTATAAAATCATCTCTAAGATTCTAGCTAAGAGAATCATGCCCCTCTTGGACACCCTCATAGATAAAGCACAAGCGGCATTTGTGAAGGGTCGTAATATGGTGGAAAATATCAATTTGATGCAAGAATTGCTACGTGGATACAATCGCGCGAGGATTTCTCCTCGATGCATCATACAAGTTGATATCACCAAGGCATTTGATTCGGTCTCTTGGGATTTCCTCCGAGAAGTGCTACTTGGCCTTAACTTTCCTCCGCCCTTTGTAGGATGGATTATGGAATGCGTCTCTACGCCTTCGTACTCCATCTCCATCAATGGACGATCTCATGGTCTATTCAAAGGAAAGCGTGGGCTTAGGCAAGGCGATCCTTTATCCCCCTACTTGTTTGTCATTTGCATTGAGTATCTCTCTCGCATGATAAACCAAGCTACTCGCGTCGGCTCGAACTTTAATTTCCATCCTAAGTGTGCACCACTCCAAATCACACACTTATGCTTTGCCGATGATTTGATGTTTATGTCCCGAGGAGATGAAATGTCTATCGACATTCTTATGTCTTGCCTTCGGACTTTCGGTAATACCTCGGGACTCGAAATGAATGTTTCAAAATCCAACATCTTCATCGCGGGGTGTGATGATCGAGAGGCTTCCTCCTTGATTGATATCTCGGGCCTCTCGAGAGGATCTATGCCCTTCCGCTACCTAGGCATTCCCCTTGCGGCGGAAAAGCTCAAAACAATCTATTACGAACCTTTACTTCAAAAGATTCGTAGTTATATTGGTGTTTGGAGTGAAAACACACTTTCTTATGCGGGTCGGGTACAACTTGTAACTTCGGTTGTGCAAGGTGTCGAATGTTTTTGGATATCGATAATGCCCCTTCCCGAACAAGTTCGTTGCAAAGTAATCCAACTTTGCCGGAATTTTATTTGGGGGGGTGTTGGCAAAGCAAAAGTTAGTTGGGATAAGGTGTGCTTACCCAAATCCGAAGGTGGGCTTGGCCTTCGTCATATTAGGATATGGAATGATGCCTTACTTGCAAAGAACTTTTGGAACATTCATGCCAAAAAAGATACTCTTTGGTATCGTTGGATCCACCACTTCTATCTTCGTAACCAATCCTGTTGGGAATGGGTTGCAAAGCCTAGGGACTCCCCACTCGTGAAAAACATTTTACGAGTTAGGGATAATTTTGCTCATAAGTGTGGTGGGAAAAATGAAGCAGAAGTTTGTTTGGCATCTTGGAGCAACAAGCCGCCTTCCCATCGTTCGCGCTTGTTCTACAATTTTTTCAGAGTCTCGGGTGAGAGGGTTCCTTGGGCGGGGTCTGTTTGGAACCCCATTGTGACCCCAAAACACTCTTTCATTCTTTGGCTTAGCACTCTTGAGCGTTTAAGCACTAAGGAAAGGTTAGGCTACTTGGACATTGATGAGTCTTGCATTTTTTGTGGGTCGAACCGGGAGACTACCCAACATCTTTTCTTTGTCTGCCCCGTTACCTTCAATATTTGGTGCCAAATAAAACAATGGATTGGCATATATCGCCAAATGAATACCCTTAAGAGCGCTCTCAAATGGCTCAAGAAGGAATGCCGTGGAAATAATTGGCAATCACGGAGCAAAATCTCGGCCCTAGCCACCACGGTTTATCAGATTTGGAACGCCCGAAATAGGTTCATGTTCGAGGGTGAGGTATTTGACTTAGACGCTATTGTACGTCGCATCAAAACTCATGTTTACACGGTGATTTTTGCCACGTACCCCCGAGTATTGATGCATTTCGAGCACCTTGGCTCATAGATGTGCAAAGTATCTTTATAGGAGTTTTGAAGTTTTTGGTTGCGTCAAAAGATTGGGCACACATCGATTTATCAGAAATTTTGGGCAAAATCCGGGTCCTTAACCTCACTGCCGGGCGCGTACAGGCGCAAGGTTGGGCGGCGCCTGTGCGCAGGTGTCCGCGCCTGTACGCAGTGCCGCACTGCGTACAGGCGCGCGGGGCAAAAAATCCTCTGCCCCGCTTGATTGTGCGCCGGGTTTATCGGCGCCTGTGCGCGGGTTCTCTTGCGTACAGGCGCGGGGTATCATGGCGCCTGTACGCCATGCCGCGCCTGTGCGCAATTTTGCGCTGCGTACGTGCGCGACCCTTCGCGCCTGTACGCCAGCTTGCCCCGCGCCTGTACAACCGAGACAGAGTTTCTCGGCCCCTCGCGTACAGACGCGGGGTTAACTGGCGCCTGTACGCGGCCCCGCGCCTGTACGCGCGATAACCCTGCGTACAGGCGCGAATGTTATCTGCTCGCACCCGGTGCGCGCGCTGGGCGTCCGTGCGCGCGCGGATGCGCCTGGCCCGGCCCTGGCACCTGCCTTTGCACGATGCCTTGCTGTTTTTCATGTTTTTCATTGCCCTTTTGGTTTCATCAGGTGCTATCTACGGTTTCTTTCTTTCTTATGCAGAATGTTGATCGTATTTGGACTTTGGATGAACTCTCAAGATAAAATCCCGACGTTTTTTTTGATGATTGAAATTGAAGAGGTAACCACTCCTCAACAAAAGGTTAATTCTACACCTTGCCCAACAATGTGCAAAGTAGAATCTAGTCCAAAGCAAACGGCTATTGGTAAAGACTCAACAAATCCGTTGATAGCTAGTAGTTTGCTAAAAGCTACAAGTTTTCGAGGTAACCACTCCTCAACAAAAGGTCAATTCTACACCTTACCCAGAAATGCGCAAAGTAGAATCTAGTCCAAAGCAAACGGCTTTGGTAAAGACTCATCAAAACCGTTGAAAGCTCGTAGGTTGCTAAAACCTACATCGGAGGTACAGACCTCATAACGTTAGTTCAAACTTCAGTTTTAATACTGAAGCCTAACGGGGGAATTCCAATCCCTATAAGTCTGGATCATCTCTAGCTATAGAGCAATCTATACCAAAGGAAATTCAAACTCCGGGCTCAATTTTTTTTTTTTTTTTTTTTTTTTTTTTTTTTTTTTTTTTTTTTTTTTCTTGCAAGTCATAGTCGAAACTTATGTAATTGACGGGTACCTTTTGGCTGCAATTTTTTTTTTTGGCGTGCATATTAGCTGTGAACTATTAGATCTTTCTTCGTGGGGCTCGGGCAAAAGGACCTTAGCTTCCACTAGAGGCACCGCTGGGAACTTGGCGTGTTGCACGCATATGCACATTGACTGACTACAGCTGGTATATCTTACACAAGAGCCTCCGCTGAGAACTTGGCATGTTTTGTACTCTTGGATCATTTTTGGCGCACCACCTTCTTGGGCCAACGCTACCTTGCTTAAGATCGTGCAGCATCGGTACTTCAAAACGCTAGAATACATGGATTAGTTTACTACTTTGTATTCCCTTGTTTTGTTGTACTTTTTGAACGTTTGATGATATGTCCTTCTTTTGTTTTGTGATTGAGGAGCCAAAAATATGTGGCTACCCTTACATAGCGCTGTTTTACCTGGGCATGTCCCAGTATTTGTACAGAACATTTTGATCATATATACCATTTTTTACCTGATCAAAAAAAAAACTACTACTTATATGTGTGTGAGAGAGAACTTGCTTTGTTTGTTTATGTTTTCAAATCCCATTTTCAAGTTTTTAAATCCCAAAATTTAAAATAAATTTAAAACACCAAATTTTCATCCAAATTTACTCATTTTCAACTCTACTTTTTCCAAATGAGATACAAAATCAAAAACTAGCCCTGGAACTTTCTCTCTCTAAGAGAAAGTGCCTCCTAGGGTTTCCTCTGCATGCAGCCGCCGCCCTCCCAGTGGTAGCGGCTTGGCTCCGGTTTGTTTTCAGGCGGTGTATCCGTTTCTATCGTAGCCTTCGCCTTTTTCCTCGGCTTCGATTCTCCCACCTCCACCTTCCTCCTCGTTTTCCTTTTCTTCATATCCTCCACCCCATAAGAAATGGCACATCCAAGAGTTCTCCACCTCCCACCTTCCATTCCGCTACCATCTCGAGGCGAAGCCAGTCAAGAAGTTTTCACCCATCCCCGCGAAGTTTCTGCAAAGTTCGTCCTCCTCCAAGGCTTACCCATGTGTACTCATTTCAAAAAAAGCTTCAGGAGCACCAAACAGCCCAGATCTGCTACCTTGCATTCCTGTCAACCCGGAGTTGCCTTCATACTGCCTGAGCTCTGCCTGTTTCACCCCACCCTCTTTGCCCCATAATGAAGTCCTTGTTGTTTTTGTTGAAGGGGGCGTGCGACCTATGGTTATATCAAAATATCCGCCCGGGTCCTTCATTTTTTGTGTTTGTCCGTTGGATGTTTGTGTTATGTTTATTTTTCTTCAGTTTTTATGTGTGTTTGTTGTCTTTGTAGGTGTTTTCTACGTTATGTTTTCATGTTTTGTTGGGTTTGTTAGATGGAAGTTGGAAGATCTGGTGGAGAAGTTTTCCACTTTGGGGCACGGGCTTAATATACAGAGATTTGTTACTACGGAGGTTACTCGAAGCCATATTCGATTCTTGAATGAGGCTATCTTCACTCGTTTTATTCCCATAACTATTTGGGAACCCCGGGAAATTCGCTTTGAACTAGGGGTGTTCACGAGTCGAGCTCGAGCCGAGCTTGCCAAAAAATTCGAGCTCGAGCTCGAGCTCGAGCCATAATTTTCGAGCTCGACGAGCTCCAGGAATATGAGCTCGAGCTCGAGCTCGAGCCAGGCTCGACTCGAGCTCGAGCCAGACTCGAGCCGAGTCGAGCCGAGCTCGAGCTCAAAAAAAAAATATTTTTTATAAAAAAATATTTTTTTATAATTTTTTTTAATAAAAATATTTAATTAATTTTATATTTATTCATATATATTATTAAATGTAGTTATAATTAAAGTCAACAATATTATTATTTATAAATATATTATTATAATATATCATTTTATATAAAAAAAATTAATAAAAATTTATTTTTTATATATATTAATTAAAAATTATTTTTTTTTATTTTTTTTATTACTATTCCGGCTCGCGAGCTGGCGAACATGCATGTTTAGGCTCGAGCTCGGCTCGATAGAAAGCTCGGCTCGATAGGCTCGAGCTCGAGCTATTTTCGAGCCGGCTCGCCGAGCTCGCGAGCCGGCTCGACTCGTGAACACCCCTACTTTGAACTATTCTGTAAGTTCAGACTGGGCGATGCTCCCACCCTTGGCTACTTTTGTGACGTATTTTTGCTCCGGAACGCAAATCTCTCTATTTGTAATGTCCTATGTTGTTTTCGCGCTTTGTGTTTTTGTTTTGAGTCTTTTGTTGGGCATCATCGATTCCCCATGTCCCTTTCCCCGGCTTGTTTGAGATGCCTTGCGCCCTTTGTAATGTTTGTTTATTTGGTAATATAAGGATGAATTTATAAAAAAAAAACTCTACTTTTCCAATCTCCAATATAACTACCTATCAATCATATATACAAAACCTTTCACACATTTACCAATCAAATCAAACATTATTTCACTTTCTCTTTTCTATTTTACAATTTTTTATTTATGTTTAACTATTTTTTATTCACATAATACACAACCAAAATAATCATTCCACACATCATCCATCAACCTATCAATATTGATTTGACACATTTCACAACTTTCGACCTATTTTTAAAAACATAAACAAACAACTATCATTTTCACACGAATTTTAGTAATACGCAATTCCCGAGAAAATTTTAAATTTTTTACTCAAAAACATAAACAAGCATAACCTAATTTTTTTATGCTTCTTTTATTTCATACCTATTAAGTTTACTTGGTGTTCATTTTTGTATTATGTGAATTGAATTCAATATGTAAAAATTCATTTCACTTTTGGGCTTGTTTGGTTACAATCTTATTGGTTCAGTTAATTTAGATCAATTGAATGATGAACAAAAATTCAAACAAAAATAAAAGAGCATGATAACTATTATGGTTTGAATTATAGATGGTTCGAAAAATATGTGATTTTTTTTTAAAAATTCAGCATGTGGCGTGATTATTGATTAATTAAATGAGTTCAACTCAAACCCAAGTGTGTATGGACCCTCATACCATACTAAATTAATTGCATTCGAAACCGGTCCGAAAAACATCACGATCGCAAAATTTTGCACACACTAGTTTTGATAATGACCAGTCCTGTTTTTCGATATCTAATAATCAACTTACAAAATAAAATAGGAAATATAAGAGAAATAGAGCATAACCAAGTTTTTTTTCATAATTGGTTCAATTAAAAATCTAATCAAAGCTTTTCAATTTGATTTTCGATTAATAATTTTGGAAAAATCAAAATTTTAATTCGATTTTGAACGAACGGATGCCTAATCCTAAACTCGATGGTCATATAGGAACCTTATTGTACGTAAGTTTATCCAATGTAACGTAAAATATTATTTCTCTGTTAAAAAGGGCAAAAAGACAAAGCACATGGGTTAACTATGGTTAGACTTAACTGAACCATGGTTAATTCACATTCTCTTGTCTCCTTCTTCTTCCTTCTTATCCGATCTCAACAGAGTTCAACATCTTATTCAAAACATTGAGAAAAATAATAGCTTACAAAACCCACGATCGGTAAGTTCCTCTCTCAGATCTTTTTTGTTTTCCCTGTTATATATGTAATTTAATTGTTCATTCTTTTGGTTTTATGGCCGTTCCCTCCCTATATTAGGTTATTGTAGCTATAAATAAATATCTCATATAATTATTAAGAAATAAATGAGGGTTTCTTCTGTTTGGATTTCTCATCTGGGACAGTATATCAGCTTTTAATATGTGATTATTTTACAGTATTTAATCTATTCCATTCATGTATATCAGGGTTTCTCCTCGGTTATTTTGTAATCTAGAGGCGTATTTACAGAAGCCGTGAGAGAGATAGAGATCGATATAGACAAGTCAACTCAACTGAGATTAATACAGTAGCTCTGTTTCTTGTGCTTTCAGCAAAATGGGCATATTTGAGGAAATGGGTTTCTGTGATAATCTCGATTTTCTCTCTGCCCCTGTTTCCCAAAAAACAGAGGTTTCCCCTGAAGTCGAGGCGGCCATGGATAATCAGACAGATCAAGATTACAGTGATGACGAGATCGATGTTGATGAAATCGAGAGACGAATGTGGAGAGATAGGATGCTCTTGAGGCGTCTCAAGGAGCAAAAACAGGGCAAACATGGAACAGAGTACACCACAAAAAAACAGAGTAGTCACTCACAAGAGCAAGCACGAAGGAAGAAAATGTCACGTGCCCAAGATGGCATCTTGAAGTACATGTTGAAGATGATGGAAGTTTGTAAAGCTCAAGGTTTCGTCTACGGCATAATCCCCGAGAAAGGAAAACCCGTCACTGGAGCCTCCGATAATCTCCGCGCATGGTGGAAAGAGAAAGTTCGGTTCGATCGAAATGGGCCCGCCACAATCGCTAAGTATAGGGCCGAGCATTCAATCCCCGGGAAGCCCGAGGACTCGGGCCCAACGGGCCCCACTCCTCATACCCTCCAAGAGCTACAAGACACGACGCTCGGGTCGCTATTGTCCGCTTTGATGCAGCATTGTAATCCGCCTCAGAGGAGGTTCCCGTTGGAGAAGGGGGTCCCACCTCCGTGGTGGCCCACCGGGGACGAGGATTGGTTGCCTAAGGATCAAGGGGCCCCGCCGTATAAGAAGCCGCATGATCTGAAGAAGGCGTGGAAAGTGAGCGTTTTAACGGCTGTGATCAAACACATGTCGCCTGATATTGCGCAGATTCGTAAGCTTGTTAGGCAGTCGAAATGTCTGCAGGATAAGATGACTGCAAAAGAGAGTGCAACTTGGCTTGCTATTGTTAATCAAGAGGAGGCTTTGTCCAGAAAATTATATCCCGATAGATGTGTACCTTCGACTATGGCTGATGGGAATGGATCGTATTTGATTACTGATACAAGTGACTATGATGTCGAAGGTGTTGAAGATGATGATAACTTTGATTTTAAGCCAATGGATAGAGATATGATGCCACCATTAGCTCCGGTTAAGGCAGAGATCTTTGATGCAAATCCCGATTTTGTACCGAAAAGGAAACAAATAACAGAAGAGGATCACATAGATCAGAAGATATACACTTGTGAGTTTGTACAATGCCCACACAGTGATATTCGCATGGGATTTAATGACAGAACATGGCGAAACAATCACCAAATGAATTGCCCATTTCGATTTGGTTCATGTATCTCACCAAGTTATCAGATAAACAATGAGAAGCCTCTGAATAATAAGGCTCCAAGTTCTGTGGATGTTTCTGGGCTCGAGATTCCTGAAGATGGCCAAAAGATGATATCTGATCTTATGTCGTTCTACGATAGCAATCTTCAGCAACACACCTCTGCTTGTGGGAATTTCAACGTTCTAGAAGGTCAAAACCCGCAAAATCAGGCAATTCAGGTCCAAAACGACGATGTTTTTTTCAGACAGGGAGTTGACATATTTCCAGAAGCCAGTGTGGGGTTGACTAATAGTGTTCTTGAGTCAACAGAATTCCAGTTTGACCAATGCAAGACTACATACAGTTCCACACTCAATAATAGCAATGTAGATGACTTCAGATTCGAGTCTCCGTTTAATTTTACAACGGTTGACTTCCCTGTTGACCCACTATCGACGCAAGAAGTATCTTTGTGGTATCTTTGAGATGGGATTGCTTTCATCTGACTGCTTTGAGAGAGGTCTGTATTAACAATTCGTATAAGGCTGTAATGGCCATGTCTTTATCTTGTGTGGCTCTAATTAGGTGTATCTTGTTAAATTACTAAATGTGTGTGTGTGTGTATATAAAGATCTGGGTGTTGTACTGTGTTTGAACAGATATCATCACGGGAAAGGTACCGGGAAACGACCTTCTCAACTTACTTGTAATGTGTTATGAAAATACGCTAAACTTTCATTATTTGTAATATTTCTTAATATTAGTTTGTAAGGACGACGTAATTTAGATTAAAGGGTCGACCCGCCAAAGACGTCTTTAGACTAGAATGTGTTCATTGAACTTACAGTTTCTTAAAGTTACATGGTTAAACTATAAAGTTGAAATGCCTAGACACCTAATACAATTCCGTAAATAATCAAAATAGAAACGAAAAAGAAAGTGGAATAGAATTTACATGATTTATATATAGAATGATTTACATCTTTAGTTTTTTTGTTTAGACTAAAATACCCTATGAGCTCGGTTCGAGCTTCAGTCCAAACTCGCGAGCTCGAGCCTGAATTCGAGAACTTTTGGCTCGACGAGCTTGAGCTCTTTTTAATAAGGTTCGAGCTCGAGCTTGAGCTTGAAAAAATCACCAAGTTCGGCTCGAGCTCGGCTCGTTTACATCCCTAACCAAAACTAAGAAATAGGTATATTTAAAATTTAAAGTACATCAATAGGGAAAGATTACTCTATTCGTGAAATTACTTAAAGTTGTCAATTGATTTTGCTATTTTTGTTAAAAGATTTGAAGAATCTATACCGGCGTGCATATATAATGTAACTTACATTCCAATGTTAAGGCTCTCCACGAAAATAAATTTCAAGCAGCGATTTCGCGTGTTTATTCAGACTCTAGAGCTTCAATCTCATACCTGACTTCTTCCAAATATTCATTAATGGAAATAACTGCATCTTGCACACCTTTAATGGCTTCTTTGAGAGCATTATCATATTCTGCATCAGCCTCAGCCTCTTCTGTTCCAGAAGCTTCTGTTATTTGCTGGATGTGCATGCATTCGTGTCCCGTTGAGTGCCTAAATCTGCAGTTTTCATGGCTTACCAAACGTTCTGAGGGTCGACCAGCCTTCTTCAGCACTTGAATTGTAGCTGTCTGAAAAAACCAAATTCATCACTAAGCATTGTAATAACTGTACAACTACATTAAAATCATCCCACAGTAGAAAACCATCACTAATCCTACATAATTTCATTGGGAGAATGGTTTTGGAGCAAAGGATTTATATTAGATAGATTTCGAAAAACAGAATTATGACTGCAAAATTGCTCAAAATGGGAAATGCAGGATTTAATATCTTATATGGGAAATTGCTCAAATGTCTAGATTTTAATTGGTTGCCAACATATCTTATATCCTGCATGGTGCCTTGATCTTTTCTTTTCGCTTTGTATGATGACGAGACAAGTCGAGCGAAAAGATGAAGGATTGAAGATGATTTTCGAGTATACAAGGCGACATGATAAACAAAAAGGTAATTATTAACTGTCTTGCTATGTCAAAAACAGCCAGTGTTTTGATGAATATACAACACAACAGAATGACCTCGCACACAAAAAGAATTTGGCATAACTGAAACAGATTAATAAATTCCAATTCATAAGTTAATGTTAGTTTGATTGTCGATCTTAGCAATCTGTTACTCACCAGAATCGAACAAAAAAACAGACAAGAAAGGCCAGGTCAATAAAGGGACCTAAACAAAAAGCATACGAAATATCTCGCAAGACGAGAAAACAGGTTAATAAAAGCCAGTTCAATGAGGGAAACTTACCAAATGCAACTTCTCCTTTTCTTGTGCTTGAACTGATTTGAGCAACCCAGCTAAGTCCTCTCTGCAACAATCAGAACTCACGAATAGAGATTCCATTTCAAGGACCTACACAACAATTCCATTTTACAAAATGAAATGGAATAAGCACTTTATAAATTAGACAAGATTTAATTAAATAGGCCTAATGACAGAAAGGAAATATGTTGTGCCACTCAAGTTATTTGCGTAATTCATTGTTATTTGAAAGCGAATTGTTATTGACATAAAATAGCAATCAGTATGTATTGCAATAGTTATCCAATATATAGGGACACTGACCTGTTTTGAACAATCATTAAATTCAACAGTTATCTCACTGCAAAGCTGCTGGTAAGCTAATTCACCCCCTGAAACCATATAATCTTCAAATCCCCTGCCATTTACAAGAAAAATAAAATCAGAATACATATAATTCAGCATAGTAAAGTAAGAAACGGGAGTAAGTTTTGTCACGTTAGAACATTGTAAAGAAACAATCAGAATATCCTTTTTTTTTTTCTCTTTTTTGGTAACAGAATAGCTTCACACAATACACTACTCTTCCACTTTCAGGTCATGTTTTAGAGCAAAGTTGAATCAGGGTTTTGAGCTGATCTTATAAAATGGAAACATCTGAATCTTTGTAGCCCTTGATTCATGAACATTAAGTCTTATGAAATGGGTCATCCATATTTTATACACTGCTTTTGAATCTCTCAGTCCATGAGATAGAAAGACCATGAAAATGGGTGGTATGTATACTATATACATTGCTTCAAACAACACACACGCACACACATCTTCACGGAAACGTGAATCCATTACAGGCCACGATTCGAAATCTTATGGAATGGGTTAGTCTAAATACTAATTTCAGGCACATACACATCTTTAATCAGGGCCAATATTAGTAACTCTAAGAAACCCATACACTAGTTTCACACAGAACACAAACAGTACCTTTTGAGGCGGGCATAGGCAAGGGCTCGGCGCTGCTGAACGGCGAGGAACCTACGCAACAATCCCACGATGCTGCTGCTACTCTCAGGTTCCGATATGGAAACCTTCTTCTCAAAATCTTCCATTATTTCACTATTTCAATTTCAACTTTTGATTTGATTCGATTCTTTGGCTATGTTCGCTCAGTAGAAAATATGGATATTTTGCTCAAGGGTTTCTTGGAAGAGAAGCCTCCATTGTTGTCGTTATGCCTCCAACAAAACGTGTCAAATGGCCCATATAGGGGATCACGGCCCGGCCCGTCTTTAATTGGGCCTGATTTAAAACTTAAATTGAAATTGTATTTTTCAAATATATTATATTAATTAATATTATTTTTGTAACAAGAAGGCAATATTTACATTAATTTACACTTCAGTAATGTACGTGCATTTCTACAACTAAAGGGGCCCCTCAGGATATCACATTAATAATAATAATAATAATAATAATAATAATAATATTATGTGAGATATTTGAAGAAAAACTAACCAAAAAAAAGAATAGTCACCATTGGATCCGACGTCATTTTTTAATTCTTGATTTGAAAGGATTTTCTTAATTAAATATATATTGCATTTGTTTGAAATCTCTTAACAAATGTCATGCGAATATTAAATGCATGTTCATAATATGATCTATTAAAAATATAAATATTTTGACAATACATGATGATTCATACTCTCTATATTCTAATATATTTTTTTTTACATTTCACTTAAAGTCAATACTTTCTATCTTTATAAAATATACTTATAAAATATATGACTAAAGATGCAAGTTAGTGGTGAAAATGAGTCGAGTCAAGCCGTAAAAATTGTGTTTGAGCTTGATTTGATTAATCATCGAGCTGAACTCAAACAAGTTTTAACCAAACCGATCACGAGTCGAGTAATTTGAATATTTTGTACATGTTTTTGTTATTTTTTTGCTAATCGAGCTTCAAAAATTATCAAGCAGAAAAAGCTGTTCAAGCTTTGTTTGGTAAATTATCAAACCGGGCTTTTAGAGATCGAGCTCGAGTCGAGTATCAAGTAACTTGGTTCAATTTTCACCGTTGAATGACATGATTGTCGATCCTTCTAAAGAGATATACAGGCAGCATGATTTCTCAAGTTCATTATTTTGCTATTTGTGAAATGTTGCAAATCAAATCACTCATTTAGAAACCTAAAAGACAGACACACTGAGATTGCTCCTTCTCCGGCCAGGAACAATGAAACATCGACCAGTATAACTCAATAAGTTCCCGTCTCTATCATGGGCTCGATGTTCTTTTTCCCACATACTCAGAGGACTATCTTACCTGTAATAAAGCTCGATTAAAAAGACGATACAAAAAATACTACTTTGGGCTAATGCAGTTCATGTTTTCTTTTTGGCCATTATAGGCTCAGTTTTATACCTTGGATGAGACAGCACTAATCCATGTGCTATATCTACTATGATCTTTCACCCTGCACCAAGAAAAATGAACATATGCTTAAGATCACAAATCGATTCACTATGGAATTTAAAAGCTTCACAAGTTGAAAATAGGAGATAATACCACTTGTTAAAGTATGTTAAACTACAATAGCATTGTATTACATCCTTCATAACATGTATTATATATATTTGGTATTGCAGCACAATTTGATATGCTATACAACTCAACAATGACCACATTCTAAGATATTGTCTTAGAATTCGACGTAATTTATAAAGATAGAGATGCTGAATTGATGAACTTAGATATGATGCAACTTTGTGCTTTCTACCTTGCCAAAGAATCCTGTTTTGACATAAAATAGCACTTAGGCATGTGTAATTTACTTTTCACTCTAACTCTAGCAATTGGTGCATCTTTGACTGTTTCATTGATAGTAGGGGTGGCAATTTGGTTGAATGGGTTGAGGTCCATTTGGGTTGGGCTTACCGTGGGTTGGGCTCAATTGGGTCGATACGTCGAATGAAAAAAAAAATGCATTATAGTTGAACCCAACAAGGACCCAAAGTGGACCCAATAAGGACCAATTATGAATCAAAGTGGTGTAAGGGGTTGTCGTATAGTGTAAAATGTAGATTATTGACTCAAAGTGGAGAATTGGTTGGACCCAATTGGACCCAAATTGGGCCCAATTTAAGACCAATTGGACCCAAATATTATTAAAAGCCAACCCAGTTGGAACTAAAATGCTAAAATGTTAGGACCCAACACAATGAAAACTTAATTTGATCTGGGTCCAAATATATGTATGGACCCAAATTGCCAACCCTAGTGCAAAGCATGAACACATAAAGAAGCATACACTTACAGGTATATATCTTGTGGATTAAGTTCTAGAAACAAATTGACGTGAAAGCGAAATCCATCGGGACTAACATCCCTGCAAAGTAATCCTGCAAGAGAAACATATTAGCAAATAATCAAACTAGTATAGCAGCATATGAAGATATAGTGAATATCGTGCCTTTTCCTTCAGCAGCAAGGAGATACTCCTTAGCCATAGCTGGAGCAACCCCGAGAGTAATAGCAGCATCACTAGCACTTATCCCGTTTTGTAAGGCCTCTGCCTTCATTATTAACGACCTAATCCGAGCAAATACCTATTCACAAAATAGACAAGAATATAATGATGTCTGGATATTAGATAACAATGACAACATCGGATACAAGTACCTTACAATTATCATCAGTGTCAGAGAGATTTTACTGATATGAATATGTAAACTAAGCTGCTTATGCTAGAAAAACAGTACTTCAACATCAAATCAAGTGGAAAGAGTTTTCTGTCCCTTACTAACACTGCTATATACTATCTTCACTAGGGGTGTTCACGAGTAGATCTCGAGCCGAACTGGGCCAAAAATTCGAGCTCGAGCTCGAGCTCGAGCCACAATTTTCGAGCTCGAGCTCGAGCTCGACGAGCTGCAGGAAAGTGAGCTCGAGCTCGATCAAACTCGAGGCGAGCTCAAAAAATAATTTTTTTATAAAAAATAATTTTTTTTGTAAAAATATATTATTAATTTTATATTTATTCATATATTATTAAATATAGTCGTAATTAATGTCACAAATATTATCATTTATACATATATTATTATAATATATCATATTATATAAAAATATATGAATTTTTTTTATATATATTAAATTTTTATTTTTTATTCCAGCTCGCGAGCTGGCGAACAGACATTTTTAGGCTTGAGCTCGAATCGAGCTATTTTCGAGCCGGCTCGACTTGTGAACACCCCTAATCTTCACTACATTGTTTGGCTATACTTATAGTTGACACAATGGAAGTATGGATTAGTTACAAATTGTGAAAAAGGAGATAATAAAAGGAAATATAATCAAATGTAATAGGAATCACCTCATCATCACTGTGCTTTTTACTCTGGATCACCATGACACCACTGTCAAATTTCCTAAGCATAACTGAGCTGTTGAAAAAAAAAAACACTACAATTATCAGTTACCCAAAACACAAATGGATGCAAGAGGCTCAAGGCATCACATGTACCAAAAGGTACCTACACATCAAACTTTTCCCAGAGAGAACATGCTTGCAATAAATCATCTGGTGAGATCAATTCTGGGAAAAAATGCAGTGCGATTATTTAATCAATAAAACAAAGGCAATAATCATAAGCTCAACGAAAAGAAAAATGAACAAAAAACAAACCTGTGCCACGGGCTCGATTGAAAAGGCAATAAATATCTATCATATTAATCATTCCTCCGGCTCTCTCTAATGGTATCTTGACAAAATCTGCCAACTAAACAACCAATAGATCCTTAGTTACCCAATAGCTATATAAAGAAAAAAGGTTCAAGAGTTGAATGGCACAAGTGATACCCTAAGCATTATTTATTTCAGAGCAAAAGAAACTACACCGGGGGTGAAAATTTAACTCGATATTCGATACTCGATCCGAGCTCGATCGCTAAAAACTCGGTTCGAGCTCGGTTCGACATTTTACCAAACCAAGCTTGAAAAACCTTTTCTGTTCGATAAATTTTAAAGCTCGACTCGAGTTCGGCTCGATTAGCAAAAAATAACAAAAATATGTACAAAATATTCAAACTACTCGAGCTCGACTCGTGATCGGCTCGATTAAAGCTTGTTTGAGCCCGGCTCGATTAGCAAAAAATAACAAAAATATGTACAAAATATTCAAACTACTCGAGCTCGACTCGGGATCGGCTTGATTAAAGCTTGTTTGAGTCCGGCTCGATGAACAATCAAACCAAATTCAAATACAATTTTTAAAGCTCGATTGTAATTCAAACAAGCCTGAACACTTATACGTTCGGCTCGACTGGACTCATTTTCACCCCTACTGGTAGAGATTAAACCATGCACACAGGAACTGCAGTCAGACATGAATGATTCTGCAGTTAAAGAAACAATCACAACAAAAGACAAAAATCGACGTAGACAACATAGTTTTAATGCTGGAAAATGAACTTCGATAAATATTATCAGGTCTTTGCATATGTCTGAACAAGAGAAAAAAATGACATCTAATTATTTATGTTGACCCTTTTAACGCGTGAACAAGTTGGTCAAAATTCTACAACACACCT
The DNA here is from genome assembly GCA_963669365.1 of Verbascum thapsus. Lineage (NCBI taxonomy): Eukaryota > Viridiplantae > Streptophyta > Magnoliopsida > Lamiales > Scrophulariaceae > Verbascum > Verbascum thapsus. The sequence goes on from OY770106.1 coordinate 4,322,063, forward strand.
GACGAGATAGCTGTTGATGATACAAAGCACCAGCAGACTCCTTTGTAACAGGGGATACAATACCAACACTCAACAACCAATCTTGCATCTCTTCCTTTGTACCCATCTCATCATCGTTCGTCCCGCTAGTTTGATTACTTGATCCCGAAAGAAGCTTTAGTCTCATCTTCTCAGCTAGCATCACCATCTCCTTTGCCTTGCTCTGTTTTGTAGCACGAGAAAAGCAGAGCATATTGTCATAGAAGAAAGGAAAACATCATTTATTTTGTGAAGAAATTTAATCAACTAATCTAAACATGAAATGATTGTCTCTCAGTTATACAACATCGATGTTACTAGATATAATGGTAATAATGCAAAGAGAGTTATTTGGTTACCATTCAATTAATCCGCTTTATAAAGTAGAAATTAAGGAGCCTATGAGCATTGTCTTTCCGTTAAGCTTGTTAGAGTAGCTTCTAGTAGTAGACTATCATATAAGGACATGGGCTGAATAGCCTTTAAATATCAAGCCATCACAAAATATACATGTGCCACTACTTTTTGGCCATAAAGTGTATATTGAGTTACTCGAAAGGTAAATTCGATCATGATTTATTGCCTGATCTATGTTCTTATGCTACTTGGACGATACTTTCAAGTTATTCATAAAATAACTATGCCAGTGCCATCACTTATTCGTTTAATAAATGAGATAAACTTCCTCTCAGGCAGAAAAGTTACTAAAGGCAAAATCATTCTCAATTGAGTGCCTAATTTGGATTGAACTTATAATTTCTATACAGAAAGATGGTCTACTTTTCAATAGCATCATTAAAAGTCCAATCTTTAAATTACAAATATGTCTAATCTCGAAGCATATGTAGCTAATGACCTCAATCAAACTTCCCATTCCATTCTTACTCAAGCTATTTTAGCACACAACTCTACAAACATGAACATCATCACTCAATAAGAACACAGCCGATGCATCAGATCGACTCCAGTAGCTTTAACAAAGTTGCCACAGTTACATCCCACTTCACACCATAATCAAAGTACACGTACAAAACCACTTTATAGAACCAATGCATAATGTATGGCATGAAATTCATGAACCCTTTTGGATTATGTTAAAAAGTATATATAAAAAACCCATATTCAACTTAATATCAGACATTTAAATTCTGATAAGACACAAGGACTTACTACAGACCATGAGAGCATTCAAATCCTGAAAAGCATCCTGCAAGCTCTTATCAGTACTCTCCCACATTTCTTGTTCCTTCCTCAATATCCCCGCCAGTCCAACCACCGGCATTCTCACCGCCGGCGAGTTACTCGGCCCCTCTCCGACAGGAACCTCGCCACTAGACACTTCCCAGGCCTTACCTCTCCAAGCCTCCCAAAATTTCCCCACAAACAAATCCAAATCCGTTTTCCCTCTCACAATCAAAGTGATCACCACCGATTTTGAGCCACCTTTTTCACTAATTTTACCATCGTGGGTAGCGGAGACCTGGAATCGGATCCTAGGGCTGTGGAACATGGATTTAATCGATTTTTTTGTTGATAAAATGTGTTGGATCGATGAAAGGGGTACGAAACAAGGACGGTCATTGGTGGTGGTGGTTTCGGATGGAAGCCAAAGAAGGCGATGTGTGGTGAGGATTAGGATGCCGGATTTGAGGTGGGGGAAAGTGGGGATGTCTTCGGATAGGAGGTCTACGGAGGAGACTAGGGAGCATTCGATCTCGCCGGAGGCTAATACGGGACGGCCGCTGGATGTTAGCTCCGCCGCCGGAAGAAAGTCTCCTCCGGCCATGGCGTATATATATTGTTTGGGGAAGAAGGGGTTTAATGTTGTGTTATCAGAATCAGATTATATAAATGGCAGTTGTAGTTATTAGTTATTACCACAGTTTCTTAAAATTAAGAAGGTAAATATATGGGGGCAATCCCGGTAGAATTGATAAGGGCCATGCGAATGTTGTGATCTTGGTCAGAAAACATTGACTACCTAGTCCTTTTATATTTTTTCTAGAAATAAAAAATAATTTCAAACTCTAAATTGCCTAAAGATTTATGGATGTTAAATTGAAATTTAATGAGTATGTAAAGTGTTTTAGTTTTAGCATATTTGATCCAATGACTACTAAATTAAGAAAAATTATTCAAAAAGAAATTTATAAACCAATCTCAAGTGGGGCTAAAATTGCTTTTGTATTTTTTTGATTGAGGTTTATTCTTTTAGAATGAGATGATAAATAAACAGAGCCTATCACCAAGGCACCAGTGGTCTAGTGGTAGAATAGTACCCTGCCACGGTACAGACCCGGGTTCGATTCCCGGCTGGTGCATATCAACTTTTTGCCTATTTTCACACTACTTTTGCCAATTATTAAGGACATGATTGGTATGAATGAATGGAATTATGTGGGAATGGAATGGAATAGAGATGGGAATGGAATGATATTGATTTCATAAATACTATGATTGGTATAGTGCAGGAATGAGAAATGAAATGAATTCGAGATATGAGATTTTTTTAATTCTGTATATTCATATATTTGAGTTATTTATTAAACTCGAATACAAATTTGAATCTAATCTAATTTTATGAAATTTAAATGATTTGAGACTTTGAACTTTTTATTTAAAGAAAAATAACACGGGATATGATGAAAAAATGGAAAAAATTAAATGAAAAATGGGAAAGATATAGTTATTATATAATGATTGAAAGAGTTATATATGTAATATTATTGTCTATATAATAATTCACCTTTTCTAATACTTTTTATTGATGAACTAGTTTAAGGATAAGATATTATTTGTTAAACGCAATATTATTTTATATTTTTTCAATTTATTTTTGTATTTTTTTCCTATTTTTGTTACATTTGAAATTATATTTATTATAATTAAGTAATTCTTATTGATGAAAATATTTCGACTTAGTACATACGAAAAATAATATGTATTTTTAGTTATTTCAATGCATTTAAATAATTTTTTGAAATTTTTAATAATTTATATTATTTTTAAAATAATTTGTGATTATTAATCACAAGTCCAAAAAATATATATATTGCATTCATCAAATTTTCAAAAATTTTATATTGATGTGAAGAAAATAATATCATAAGAAAAAAAAATATGATTGATTCCTGATAGGCAAGGAATAGCCAAACCCAAGGGGTATGGAAGGAATCACTATTCCCATACTTTTGGGAATATGGATTCCAATAGGAATGAGCATTCCCAACAAGAAAACATACCAATCATTAGAATAGGAATGAACATAGGAATGCTCATTCCATTCCCACCTCATTCCAGTATACCAATCACGTCCTAAACTACTAGTTGGCACTTGGCATATCAAAATAATCAGATATACGTGCAAACCTTTTTTTTTACAAAAATTCATAGTGAGAATATGTTTGAATCCGATGTCAAATAAGTAGAAGGGAATTTTTCTAAGGAAAAACTTTTGTATCTAAAAGAAATATAATGATAAAATTTTGCTATCCAAAATACTCATTCTATCAACTTTTCATTAAAAAGAACAGAAAATCCCAATATAGAGTGATTTAAAAGAGGTTTCAAAAATGAAATCCCCATAGAATTACAGGCATTCTTTTATGATAAACTCCACGTGGGTCATTTCACACGACAAATGCAATTTCCCCCCAAAACTTTTCAAACCCGAAAAGCTCTTCCAAGTAACAAATCACATAAACATATGCAACTATAAGTTGACACATCTAAGCATGTATTGGGTTACTATCAAAATGCCTTTCTCTATAACACATCTAAGCAATTTATACATATTAGTTCAAAGAACTGAGAATGTTAGTACAAGTTAAAGAGTTGGAAACTTATTGTCATGGACTCGTAGTTGAGGGTTTATCTAGGCCTGTCAATGGGTGGGTCTTGCCCAGACCCAGACCCAGACCTAGACCCAAACAATAAGTTTATCTTTGAAGATCCTTCTCAAGTTGTTGCTTTGTTTCTGATTTTGCTGCCAATACAACATCATCTAGGAACCCTCTCTGTGGAAATTCCTCTGGGACGAGACTTTTGTAGATCGCAAAGTTTTCTTCAGCTTCTTTTCTTTTGTCTAGTAGGCTGTATACAATCCCCTGCAACATATTTCACCAAGTGATTAATCACTTCAAGGGATATTTCATGCTATTGAAAGTATATACTATTGCGTTTTGATCATTTTTTTCCATCATATTTGTTACACTATACCTTTATCAGTTTAGACTGTATTATAGTTTTCAATTTTTATCATTATCTTGTACTCATTCAGTGTTATCTTGTTTTGTTATCTGTCTCTTGTAATCTCTGAATATCAATAATACAAATCCACATGGGGTTTTATTTGATCTATTGTATGCCTAAGTAGTAAGCGTTGAACAACTAAGCCTAGTACCAATGTAATATATATTGTCCCTTCTTTTGAAAGAACCTAGTTGGGCATAATAACCTATATATAATTATAGTTTTGAAGAAACTAAGCTATACTGCAACAAACAAAAACAAAACCATTAATCCATATATATCAGTCCCAATTGAGCTTACCTGGCATAAATAAGGACGAAAATCCCTTGGATTCTCATCAACAAGAGCTCGAAACTTCTCCAATGCCTCCTCTAAGTCTCCCTTCGACACCAAAAAAACACAAAAAAATTATCCTTGACATGTAAGCATAATAACCATTATTCCACTTCAATTTCAGTGTCATTTTCTCTGTTTTCGTTTTCAAATTAATACTTTTTTAAGAACGGGATTATATTTTCACGAATCTCGATGGTTTATGTCCCAAAGAATTGATGAAATACGTCAAACTTAAAGTTGAAGACTTGAATCCTAGTTAACATGCATCAGTTGAAAATACTTACCTTTACTATATGCATTTGTGCAAGTAAAATTCTTATATTTCGCTCTTCATTGACTCTTTTTTCCCGGTGAGCAATCTCCAAAGCCCTCTCTAGCATCTCAAAAACAGCTGGCCCTTCATGGTTTTTATGCATCACCATTGCCAGACCCTACCAAAGAATAGAAAATCTGAAAGATTACTCTCACTGTATATAACCAGCCTCCAGCAACTAAAAAGATCATGGTGTATAAAGGTAATGAAAGTACAAGAAATTTGGCCAAAATAACAGATACAGAAAGGATCTTTGTTATAGCTCAATGGCAAGGTCACTGTTGTTGCACAAAACATACCACAAATTACAGATTTCAACATTGTTAAACAAGAAAATAAACGACGTAGCACAAATGAACTAAAATCTTTACAATATTGTAGTAGTAGATCAAAACAAAATGCAGCTCAACAAGTTCTTAATTATTAGATGTCACTTCAAATTTCAACTTATATAAGTCAATATCCTATTTGTTGGCAAGTATTGCTCAACGCACTTTTCTAGGTCATTCTTTAGGAGCTCATGGGACTTGGCATTTTGAATCATGGCCTTCAGAGAGGAAAACATTCTCCTCACCTCAAAAGGCTTTTATTTTTATATCATTTTATTTTTCAAATCATTTTCTTCCGAAAAGCCTTCATCGAACCATCGCATTAAGACCAAAAGTTTCTCTACTACATTAAGCAAAGTGAATATAGAAAAAGATGTCAAAAGTAAGCTGCAGGACCATACATAGCTATTCAAATACGATCCTACGGAAAATACAAAAGGCATACATATAACACCTACTTGGTCTAAATGCAATCACAAATAATTATCAACTAACACAGGACTTATAAAATTGACAGGCAAAAGTGAGATTCAAGCTGAAGCATTCTTCTGCCTAATTAGTAAAGCCTTATAAGCTCTCAGATTGTTTTTCAACACCATAATCAATCAATACAAAAGTAAAAGAATCACAGGAAATCACCATATTTAAAGCTTAAAAATAAGAAATCATACATACATGCAAAGCTCTGAGCAAAAGAGGTTTCTGCTTTAATATATCCTTGAACAAGCTCTTAGCCTTGCTCAGATTCCCCATCATCTCATAACAAAGAGCCTGCAAAAGCCTCCACTCCATTTCATTAGGTTGCACATCAATCAACTTCTCCACATACTCCACAGCCTCTTTAGTTTTTCCTCTCCTCATCTTCACGTTCACAACCCTCTTCAATACCTCAATATTTTTCGGATTTTCTTCCAATAATTTCACACACATCACCTCTTCTTCACTATCACCACTACTAGTTTGCTCAAAACTCTGAGTTTCCTGAACAGGTTGTGCTAGAACAGGCCTTGCTTTTAAAGAGCCCATGAAAACGAGTGACCCCAACAGTAAAACAGCAGTCTTCTCTACAAGGGTTTTGGTCAAAAATTTCTGGGGTGATGAAAAATGGGTTAAAAGCGAGCATTTTGATGCGGGCTTCTGTGGAGGGTGAAGTTTCTTGACGGGTTGCCGGAGTTTGAGAGCAAGGGTGCTGAAGGTGTTGTGGTTTGGGAGGTGTGAAAAGATTGGGATCTTATTGAAGTGATTGTGAGAGGGGAGAGTGAAATAAGTGAGAGATGAAGCAGGCATTTTCGTGAGTGGAAATCAATGGAAGAAATGGCGGATTAAGAACACCTCCGTCTGAGCCTTAAGGGTTTAGTGAAAGAAATGATGAACTAGTTTAAAGGTTTTGAGTTTTTGTTTTCATTGAATTTGATTAGGGGCCCTGAAATTAATAATAAAATATACAATTAAAATAATTCAAACTTTATAAATTTAAAAGGGACTAAATGAAAAAATAAAAAAAAATGAAAGGACTAAATTTAAAACCCATAAAATTTTAAAAAATATATATATAACAATTGCGCGAGAAAATGGAGCAACACTATAACGGCGCTATTTTCGGTGCAGCTTTTGACGCTCGCCAATTTATAGTCAAGCCGACCCACCAAATGTCTTCAAATTGGCTCAGTGTGACACATTTGTGGCTCGGGTGAGTTTCTGAATGGAGCCCTTCATTGATCGATTACTTACATGGATGAAGGTGGGTGGAGTATTATCTCAAACGAGCTTTCAATGGATTACCTTTGCATACTTACCAATGCCTGATATTGAAGATATATTAAGAAGTTCGATCGGTTATTATAAGATTAGGCTATGTTTGGTTTCATTTTGAGTCATTTTTTGGTCAAAATTTTGACCAACTTGCGTTTGGTCTTCACAATTTTCTCCTGAAAAAATTCCTAATTTTTTGGTCCAAAATTTGCATTTCAATTTTGAAATTTAATATAATTTCATGGCCCACTTTGTTTTATATATATATAACACATTATATTACTCTCATAAATATCAATTATTACAATTTTCCTATTATATTATAATTTTCAATCAGATAAAAACGTGCATGATTTGACTGCTATAGTAATTTATGGTCCTTATGGAAACAAAAATAAACACTATCTCACCAAAAAAATTCACCCAAAAATTAATAATTAATATAAAACCAAACACAATCTCACCAAATTCGCACGTGTTCCCAAAAAAATCTCACCAACAAAAAATATCACCAAAATACTCAACCAAAACAAAACCAAACATACCCTGTCTTTCTTATTATTAAAAATATATAAGAAACAATCATAGAATAATGATAAATTGCTAGTGCTACCTTCATTAGTAAAATTTGTTAATTAGTTATATTTTTCCCAATATGATAATTATTTAAAACTCAAAATATAATTTTTAATATTCAAATTAATCTAACGGTTACCAATTTAAAGGATAATTATATGGACGGACCACATTTAATAAGAATATAATTGAAAAATAAAAATCTAAGTAAGCATACAATTGGTGGACCATAATAAAATAGAATATAAAACACGCCAATTGCCATGCATAGTATTAATAGTGTCTTGTGAATTAAAAAAAAAAAACAAAAACAAAAAAGTAGTCTTAAGCTTCTAGAACTTCTTACAAAAATAGGCAAGACAACGGCAACTATCCAACGACTTTTCTTACGCATTAGTAATTAACTAAATTACGAAATTCAATTCATTTCATTTCGAGATTAATATACTACGAATTCAATATACTAATAAAAAAAGAAGACTTTTTTTTTTCTTGGAAATGCTAAATTGGAATTGTTTTAAATAATTATTTGTTAAAAATATAGTCATATATTTTTTTTTTTTTTGATGACAAGGGAACCCGCAGCCGCTACCGTTAGGTGCGCACTGGGTAAACCCCGCTCTTGTGTATTCGAACCCGTGACCTAGGCCACAAGTTCAAATGCCCTTACCAACTCTATCGGGGGTTGCCCCCAGTCATATATTATTTTAATTAGACGTAAAACTCCTTTCTTCGAGTTAATTTATCCTATTATTTTATCTCTATTAACATTAACTATCTCTTAAAATATATTAAAAATACATAAAATGTTCATTTAATATATTAGTAAAAAGTAAAATAATTACAAAAATATATATATTTTTTTTAGGAAAATGGGGCATTATTAAGATACTAGACTATTTTAATTTTTTTTTAGTAATTCTAAATTAATAAGGTGTTTTTCCAACAAAAAAAAAAAAAAACACCAAAAAGAATTTAGTGCATTGTCGACGACAATTAATTATGAAGATGCTTCTCTTCATTATTTTCAAATGTTATGTTGTTTCCACTTTCCATATCCGCCATTTCTCACTGTGACAAGAAACATTAGCTTTGACCTTTGAATTTCCTTCGTCTTTATTACAACAATGCTATGCTGATTAATTTTCAATCCCTTTGAACCAATTTATACGCCGCCCTGTGGAAAAATCTGCTGCCCTTCTTGTCCATAGGGTCCTGTCTTTCTTTCACAATCTCTTATAATTAAGTTTAATCAATGCTATAGCTCAGCTTAGCCATTACTTTATAGCTTTATATCTATTCTTCTTTATTCCTCAACTTTTAGTTTATGGAAACTAAAGGAGGAGATATATAATAAGTAATACTTTAATTTTCGAAGCTTTTTGTGTTTATACTTTTGGTGGGTTTTTTTGCTTAAGTTAGTGAGTTGAGAGTCGTGTAAATTTTGTTCCTTTGGTTTGTGATTTTGTTTACTATCTGAGTTGTTGTTATAAGCATCTGGGATTTGTATAGATTTTCAAGTTTTGGTGGGGATTGAAAAGTTTAGGTTTATATATGATCTTTTGTGCTTTTTGATTGAACCTGTCAAAAGGGTTTTCTTTGTTTAGATGATCAAAATCGATATCATTAGTTACAACAATCTCTTTATATTCTTGTTCTTGTTGATAGTTTGAAACCTATTCTGAGAATGGATTCAAATTCAAAATCCCAGACTGAAATCAATGAGCACTATTCTTATCAAGTTCCTGATTTTATTCGAAATTCCTCATCGCGACATAGTATATCGTCCATTCAATCAAAGACCTCTGGTGAAAACTCAATCAGGGAGGTGAATTTTACTGAGCTTGAACCAAAGCCTGTGAGACATGGGTCGACTGGTGCTGGTTCTGAAGGTTATACCTCGTCTTATAAAGAGATTAACGATGATGATGCAAGGTTAATTTACATAAATGACCCTGTCAAAACGAACGAAAAGTTTGAATTGGCTGGGAATTTGATCAGGACATCGAAATATTCTGTCTTAACTTTCTTGCCCAGAAACCTGTTTGAACAGTTCCATAGAGTCGCGTACATATACTTTCTTGTGATTGCCATTCTCAATCAGCTTCCTCAGCTGGCTGTTTTTGGCCGTGAAGCTTCTATTTTGCCTTTAGCTTTTGTCCTGTTAGTTACAGCAGTTAAGGATGCGTATGAGGACTATAGGCGCCACCGTTCAGACAAGATCGAGAACAACCGACTTGCCTGGATTCTTACAAACGAAAAATTTGAGCAGAAAAAATGGAAGCATGTATGTGTTGGTGAAATTGTTAAGGTTTATGGTAATGAAACTCTTCCTTGTGACATGGTACTGCTCTGTACAAGCGATAACACCGGCGTAGCTTACATTCAGACAACAAATTTGGACGGTGAATCGAATTTAAAGACACGATACGCAAAGCAAGAGACACAACTTAGGAATCTAGAGAGGCACGGGATTAGTGGGGTGATCAAGTGTGAAAAACCGAACAGGAATATTTACGGGTTTTATGGGAATATGGATATCGATGGAAAGCGTATTTCACTTGGACCTTCTAACATAATCCTACGTGGCTGTGAGCTTAAGAACACTGATTGGGCGATTGGTGTTGCGGTTTATACTGGCAAAGAGACTAAAGTGATGCTCAATAACTCGGGGGCCCCATCAAAGAGATCTCGTCTCGAGACGCATATGAATAAAGAGATAATTTTTCTTTCGATTTTCCTTGTCACGTTGTGTTTAATAGTTTGCATTTGTCATGGTGTTTGGTTAAGACGCCACAACGATGAGTTGGATTTGATACAATATTACAGGAAAAGGGACTATTCTGAAGCTGAAGTTGAAAACTACGAGTATTATGGTTGGGGAATGGAGATATTCTTTGTGTTTCTAATGTCGGTTATAGTATTCCAAATTATGATTCCTATATCGTTGTATATATCGATGGAGCTTGTTCGTGTGGGTCAGGCTTATTTTATGATCAGAGACGATCGAATGCTTGATAAATCCTCAAACTCGAGGTTTCAATGTCGGGCGTTGAATATAAACGAAGATTTGGGACAGATAAAGTATGTTTTTTCGGATAAAACCGGAACTTTGACTGAAAACAAGATGGAGTTTCAATGTGCAAGCATTGGTGGAGTTGATTACAGCAACTTGAAGGGTAGCGGTGAAGATGAGCAAATAGGATATGCAGTTCAAGGTCTTTAACTAGAAAAATTTACCTTAATTTTCAAAGAGCTTATAATGTTTTTATGTTAACCATTCATTTTCCAAATTATGGGTTTTTATTTGCAGACGGGGTGGTTTTGAGGCCAAAAATGACGGTAAAAGTTGATTCAGAGCTTTTAAATTTGTCGAGAAGTGAGCAAACAGATGAAGGCAGATATGTTTACGATTTTTTTGTGGCGTTGGCTGCTTGCAACACAATTGTGCCTATAACTACGGAAACATCTGATCCTGCTGTTAAATTGATAGAGTATCAAGGAGAATCTCCCGATGAACAGGCATTGGTTTATGCTGCTGCTGCATATGGTTTTATGCTTATTGAACGAACTTCGGGTCACATAGTTATTGATATTCAAGGGAAAAGGCAAAGGTAACTCGAATTTTTGTTTTCGTTATCCATTTTGAGCTTACTATTTTGATGCGCTTCGTTTTTTATTACGTGTAACTATAATCAGATAGAGTTAGTTATATTGTTGGGACTAAAGGGTTATTGCTTGATTGAGCTAAAAAGTCTTTTTATGAGACAGTTTGTCCTTACAAGTATGGTAATAAGAGCCCAATGGAAAATAACAAAAGTGGGATTTTCAGGAAATATCTATGGCCTTCACTAGTGAAATAATCTTTTACGGAAGTTTTAGTTGGACTCTGATATGGAGTAAAATCGAGTACAAGTAGCATCATATATATACGAGGTGAATGTATTGACAATGAATTAGAATGTCATAATAATCGATCCTTAATACGAGACGAAGCATGGTATACGAGGCAGGTGTGAATCCATATGATTAACATCCTAAATCGGGTCAACGGATCAACGGGTATGGATAACCCGTTTATCTAACCCGGATGAATGTACTATACGTGGACCACCAGAATAATGACAAGTGGCGAGTTAAAAAAAGGGCCAAATGTCAACTCATGAATAGTACTTAAGAAAACTATAAATACCAATAAATACTCATTGTGGGGATGGTTGTTGGACCTATTTATACGAGCTACAAGATTACGAATCAAACAAATTTATTAGAACTATGTTAGGCTTGATCCTGTACGAGGTACGTAGGTAGCTTGTGTTACAAGTACAGTCTATACAACTTCATATCGATAATTTGACTAGATCAGACTCGTTAAAGAATAATCTTCTCTGTTTTTCTTAATTTTTCCATGTAAATATGAATCTTACTTGGTACCCCACTAATGGGCAGCGCAGGTTCAACGTGTTGGGCTTGCACGAGTTTGACAGTGACCGTAAGAGGATGTCTGTTATCTTAGGTTGCCCTGACAAGACAGTAAAGGTATTTGTCAAAGGCGCTGATACATCCATGCTCAGTGTAATAGATAAAACCTCGAACATAAACACGGTGAAATCGACCGAAGCTCATTTGCACTCTTATTCCTCAAAGGGCTTGAGAACACTCGTTATAGGAACACGAGAATTAAATCTCTCCGAATTTCAACAATGGCAATCATCGTACGAGTCAGCAAGCACGGCATTAATGGGAAGAGCAATTTTACTTCGTAAAATTGCGAAAAAAGTCGAAAATCATCTTCAACTGTTGGGTGCTTCGGCAATTGAGGACAAATTGCAAGAAGGCGTGCCAGAGGCAATTGAATCTTTACGAATGGCGGGTATTAAGGTGTGGGTTTTGACAGGGGACAAGCAAGAAACTGCAATCTCGATTGGTTATTCTTCGAAGCTATTGACAGGTGATATGAACCAAATAGTGATAAACGACAGATCTAAAGACTCTTGTAAGAAGAAATTGGAAGAGGCTTTGGTACAGTGTAAGAAGCTTACGGCACATGAAGTTAGTCGACTTGCGTTGATTATTGACGGGGCGAGCCTTGTTTATGTTCTTGATACTGAACTTGAGGAACAGGTGATTTCGATACTCTCCGACACCGTGTCCAATATGAAAGTAAATTCGTTTGTTTAAATAAAATGAAAAAAAATAAAATATGAACACTATAATGGACGCACTTAGAGAGTGTGTCTACCATGTATGCATTATTTGTGACACTTGATGTTATTTCACTTATTTTTTGGTGGTTTTTAAAACTGAAGTATTTATTTTTCTTTCAAACATATATAAATTTGCGAATCAAATACAAATTTATGATGTACAATAGTCATTCTTGTACTTTATTTCTCTAACCGGTCATATTTAAATTAGAAAACATATATATTTATGATATATATACATTTTATAGCAGTTTCGAGGTCTTGTCGTGTCCCAATATTTTCTAAAACTCAGCACTTCTCTAGGCACATTTTTCATTTTGCAAACAGGCTGTATATGCTACGGTTATTTAATTAATTTATTTATTTAAATTGATCATTTTGCAGCTTTATAAATTAGCATGCAAATGTGCTGTGGTATTGTGTTGCCGGGTAGCTCCCTTGCAAAAAGCTGGTATAGTTGCCGTCATAAAAAAGAGAACTAACGATATGACTCTTGCCATTGGCGATGGTACGCTTCATTACATCCTTGTTTAAACAAACAACACTGAGATTAAGGATAAAAACGATGTCTTTCAACTATTCAATAAGTTTCATTTTTTGTCCTGTATGATTATTAGGTGCAAATGATGTTTCGATGATTCAAAAGGCCGATGTGGGTATTGGGATCAGTGGACAAGAGGGTAGGCAAGCTGTAATGGCGTCAGATTTTGCAATGGGTAAATTCAGATTTTTGGTCCCATTATTATTGGTACATGGGCATTGGAATTATCAACGAATGAGCTACATGATATTATACAATTTCTACAGGAATGCTGTTTTTGTCCTCGTATTATTCTGGTAAGTGTATTTTCGTCGTTATTAAAATGAAATTTATGCTATATTTTGATCAAGGGTTTTCTTGCAAAATGTGTAAAAGATGGACCTTCACAGATAAAACAAGCATGATAAACTAATCTTGTAGGGGTGTTCGTTCGGTTAGAACCGAACTGCATTTTCGGTTAACCGCATTTTCGGTTAGGAGAAAACCATAACCGAACCGTTATGAGAACGATTCGAATACGGTTATAACCGAACCGGTTCTGTTAATTTCGGGTAACTGAACGGTTAACCGAAATCCGGAAAGAAAATTATCTTTTTTGCAAGAATTAGTTTGACTTTTGGACTATTTGACCTATTTGAACAAACAAAACTCTTTACAACTTAAAAACACAGATTATAAGTTATGACTTACGAGCCATCCTCAAGACCTAAACTCAAGTTACAAAATATTGCAAAATGACCCCTATGTTAATACACAATTTTTATTTATGGCCCATTTATTCGGTTTTCGGTTCGGTTAGACTAACCGATTGCCAAAACCGAACCGTAACCGAAAACCGATTTTTTTGAAAAATGATAACCGAAACCGAACTGAAATATTTTCGGTTTCGGTTCGGTCAGTTAGTCGATCCGTGCACACCCCTAGAATCTAGTGTAAAAAATAGATCTAATTATGAAAATATTCGACCTGTTAAGTGACAACCCGACCTTTTTTTAATCCAGGTACGTGCTTTTCAATGGTTTCACATTAACAACAGCGGTGACCGATTGGAGCAGTGTGTTGTATTCAGTAATATACACATCTTTGCCTACAATAATTGTAGGAATTCTCGATAAGGATTTAAGTCGAAAAACTCTGCTTAAATATCCTCAACTTTATGGGGCTGGACAAAGACAAGAAAGCTACAACGGAAAATTATTCTGGTTAACAATGTTGGATATGTTGTGGCAAAGTGTAGCTGCTTTCTTTTTTCCTCTTCTTACATATTGGGGAACAGGGGTAGATGGTTCAAGTATAGGAGATCTTTGGACAGTTGCGGTTGTAATAATGGTCAATGTACATTTGGCGATGGATGTGATTCGATGGTATTGGATAACTCATGCAGCCATCTGGGGTTCTATAATTGCTACTTTTGTTTGTGTAATGGTTATTGATGCTGTGCCGGCCCTGCCTGGTTACTGGTAATATTGCTTGCTCTGCCTCTCGGAATCCTGTATTTAGGCTTGTCAATGGGCAGGGATTGCTCAGACCTGGACCCGTTCAATAAAAAATTTACCCAACCCGGACCCGGTGATATTATGTAGTTCGGGTCCGGGTCAGATTTTTACTCGTGGGTATTTTACCCTTTGAAAATACCCGCGGGTCTATGCCCGAACAATACCTAAAGTTTACCCGTGGGCATTTGCCCGACACAGACCCGACTCAAAACGTACCCGGCCCATCGGGTCTAACTTTTGTTTGGACCGTCGTGTATGCGATTGGGTCCGGGTCGGGTAAGGGTAAAATATTTTTTGGTGGGTATTTCGTGGGTCTAGATATTCCCCGCCCATTGCCAGTCCTACCTGTATTTTATGTCTCAAAATGCCAGATTTTGAGAGAAATGCTTATGAAAATATTTGCCAATTAATTTATACACAGAAAATTCTCAAAAATAGATTTCGCATATCTGAATTATTATAGAATTGACGAAGGCCTGTCGAAACTATTTTTGGACTGCCAAACATTTTTATGAGTCAAATTTAGTTTTATCGTGATAATATTTTGCCACCTCGAGGTGGCTTAATGACGATCATATGATCTATAAAATCTGATATAGGGTAATCGCGATATTTTTTTATTTTTTAATTTTATTTTCCATCCTTTTCTTTTTCATATGTTTTCTTCTATCTTTGCCATTACTTAAAACTCTAAAATCTTGTTATAAAACATAAGTTTTTTATGAAATGAAGCTGAAATGTAACATTTTTGCAGGGCCTTCTTCCATATTGCAAACACCGGATTGTTTTGGGTGTGCTTGCTTGGTATCACCGTTGGAGCATTAGTGCCTCGTTTGGTTGTAAAAAGTTTTGTTCAGTTTTATCGACCCAATGATATTCAGATCGCAAGGGAAGCAGAGAAATTTGGAAATTTAACAGTGGAGCCCCAAGATGCTCAAATTGAGATGAACCAAATTTTGGAACCTTCTTTGAGATAAATAGGAAATTTTTAGCTCTATTTTTCTGTTTTATATGTTGTAATTATCTCTGGGTCATTAACCTTCAAAATGATCCAATTACTAGTGTACTTAGGTAGCATTCTTTGCACATAGGCTGTATTAATGTTGAAATACAGAGGAAATACTTGTAAAATTATTACATACAGTGGTATAAATAGAAATGTTGTTTCGGTTTTCAGTATTTAGGGATAATAACACTAACGCCTCTCTTATTTAGGGGGTGTTTGGCTGAGCTTATAAGCTCTATGAAAGTGTTTGGATAATTTTTTTAAAAAAGTGCTTATAAGATCAAAAAATAAGATGTTTGGGTCTTATAAGCAAATAAAAAATAAGTTGGCAAAACCCAACTTATTTCAAAATCTTAAATTTGGGATATTGTTTATATTTTTTCAAAGACATAAAATAAACCTAGTTAAGTTTATTCTTTCCAACAATACCTTCCTCCGAAAAAATATTTATTTTTATATTGCACAATTCTCTCGTATAACATTTGAAAACATATTGGACTTATTTTATCCAAACACTTAAGAGCTTATTTTTTAAATAAGACGAAATATCTTATAAGATGTAAAAACTTATAAGATGTTTTAAATAAACTTAGCCAAACACACTTAGTGTAATTACAGTCCAATTTACTTATTTTTTTATCCATAACAAACTGCCCGCCTTCTTAAAAAAAGAAAAAAACTGATATAAATTAGTCACTTCGAATTCTTAGCAATCAAGCTGTAGCAATTGAAATAAGTCTTACCTTAAATACTTGATTTAAGATATATAAATTAGTTTTTCTCTGCAATAATTTTATTTTAAATCAATTAAAATTCCCAAGAAAAAAGATAGATGAACTGAGGTATAATCTGAAAGAATTTGCTACCATATAATTGAGATAGTTATACAATGTGAGCACAAATAATATACAGTATGGACAGATGGTAAAGAAAATAAAACAGATAAAATGAAGGCCTAATGTAGAGATCATTTCCCACAAAGCTCCAATTTGAATTGATGTACTAATCTTCAAGAATATACCGGTTTCTTCGAGCACCAAAAGCAAATCTCTGTATTAAGAAAAATAAAGATAAGGGAATTGGACTTGATAACCAAAAGTGTGAATGAAATGAAATGATGTGAATCGCTTAACTGAGAATATCTGAGAATAGGCTTTCAATCCGGTGAGAAAACGAATGTAAGTTGGTTTTCCAGATCCATTTGTGGGAATAGATCTAATGTTGGGAACTAAATACTCAGCAACCTGATACATCAAACACAACAAAATTATACTGTGTTTGGCAAGGCTAATATAATAAGCTCCTCAGAACACAACTTATAAGTAATTTGAGAGCTTTTAAGCTCTTATAAATTGTTCGGTAAAACAGCTTATGAGCTCTCAAAATAAAGCCATCCAGAGGTTATAAACTCTTGATTAGCAAAATCCCAGCTGATCTTCTAAGAACTTATAAGAAAGAGAGCTTATAAGCTCCAAAAACATCTTATCAGTACTAAGAGCTCAAAAGAGCTTTTAAATAAGCTTAAGAGGGTGTTTGGCTAAGCTTATTTAAAACATCTTATAAGTTCTTACATCTTATAAGATGTTTTAAGAGCTTATAAGATGTTTGGTCTTATTTAAAAAATAAGCTCTTATAAGATGTTTAAAAGAGCTTATAAGCTTAGCCAAACACCCTCTAAGTCTAAGACTGGACATAAAGGAAACAAATAACTCTTACCACTTCAGCTGGTTCAGCCAAAACATTAATGAAAAATTTGGCCTGCAAATATGCAAATGAATACGCATTAACGTCAATGAAAAAATAAACAGAATGTCATTCTTCCGTAGAAATGAATATTAGCAGAAAAAAGACTTCTCGGGAACAAAGACTACCTGCTTTGTGTTAGCACCAGACATGAGAAGATCGGTTGTTACCATTCCTGGCTGTACACAGACAGATATAGTTATGCGTGAATGAAAACGAGCCAATTAATATCTGATGACATATTAGTGCATCCTTTGTCCATGATTGATAACTAAGGCAGTGTTTGGATTGAAGGATTTGAAATCTATGGATTTCAAATTCGTAAACAAATCCATGAAGTTCGTTTGGACGTATCCAAGTTATAATGGATTTCAAATCACTCGACATTCACTTTGAGCTATTTTCTCCATAACTGCGGTGGATTTCAAATGACTCCATTTTAGGTGTCATTTCAAATCCTTCCTCCAAATCCCCTCCCCAAATCCAAATCACTCAATCCAAACACACCCTAAAGAAATTAAATCCAACAGGAGAGTGTACTCATCTGAAAAAGGACCACATAATAGTCTGTTGTTTAACAGAATAAAGAATTTCGATAGCCTAGAACTGAGCTTTAAATTTTGGATGTGCTTGACTAAACAAAATCCTCATGTGTAAAAATATTTCCACTAAAATCAAGAAACTGAGAAACCTAGTTTCACCATGGTGCTCGATTAATAAGTGCCACAAACTGCTGGACGTGAATTCAAGTGTTTAATTTCTTGTACGAGCAAGATATGAGTCAATGGATAGACATGTAATATTATTTAACGAAAATGGGCAATTGAGGTTCCAACCAAGAAGAATCATACATACCGAAAGATTATGCACTATAACATTTTTGACATCTTGCATCCTCAATTCTGCCTGTAGAGAGATAAGCACAAAAGGTAAGGTAACATGAATAGATCCTAATGCATAAGATGCCAAAAGAAAAAAGATATGAAACTTAAGTTTAGTAGAAATAAGTACATAATAACATAGATAATATACTCTAATGGGAGTTAGTGATATTGAATTGATGAGAGCATCATGTTTGGATGTCCATTGAAGAAAGTGTTTACATAAAATAACAAAAAACAATGCAAACATATATTGTAAAAGCAACATGAATGCATAAATACTGTCCATCAAGAAAGCATACAACATGCATGCATAAAATACATAATGCACGTTCACTAATACTACTTTCTATCTAGAAATATTATTTCAGATAGAAAGCCACTGCGATGTTTACTTTCAAAAATACCGGAAGACATATCTAGCGTGATAAATAGATCGATTAAGATACAGCACATGCCTGTAGCGATTTTGTAAGATGAACCACACTGCGTTTAGTTGCTCCATACGCAGCAAATCTGATGGACATGAAAAAGAACATCAGGAAAAGACTTTACAGGAGAAGTGAAGATCAAAGAGTGAACAAATGATAAGATCCAAATGGCATCAGTAAGAGAATAAGCCCATAGAAGCAAATAGTAGATAGATGCCTTATGCACAAATCTGTGTGCAGTTTATGTAATGTAACATACATAGCCAAAAACTTGATCATTTTTCAATCTAGGAGGCAGATTTTTGAAAAGCCAAAAATTAGAGTACAAGAAGATATAGGCTATGTTTGTTTATGTTTTTGGGATGAAATTTTAAATTTTTCTCGGGAATGGCGTACTATAGAAATTCGTGTGAAAATGGTAGGTGTTTGTTTATGTTTTTAAAATTAGGTTGAAAGTTGTAAGAGATGTCAAATCAATAGTGATAGGTTGATGGATGATGTGTAGAATAATTATGTTAGTGGTGTATATAATGGGAAAATTGCAAAATTGGTACCTCAAGTTGGTCTGTACACGAATCTAATACTCTAAATTGGACCACTTGCAATTTGGGTACCATATGTTCAAAAAATTGGCAATTTCAATACAAATTTCGCCGGAAAATCATAAATTGGCCGGAAAAAGTCACGTGCGTGGCACGTGACTCTCAATTTGGGGATTTTCTCCCAATTTGTGGATTTTTGCTCTCAATTTGGGGATTTTTGCTCTATCTCTCAATTTTCCCTCCAAATTCCATCTAATTTTATATTAAACAAAAATGAAAAATACAAAAAACGTGCCAACAACTTTGAGGAACTTTCCCACAATTAATTTCTCTTCTTTTTTATCTTCTCCAAATTCATCATCTTCTTTAATATTCTTAATTTCTCCAAGATCAAGAAACAACAATGGCGGATTCCACTTTTTATCAAATCCTAGCATTTTATTCTCTTCTTATTTCTAAACCCCAATGTTAGAGGCGAATTAGGGTAAATTCAAACCCTAGAGCTTAAATTCTTTCACTCTGTAACTGGAATTGAGAATTGAAGCCCACATTTGGATACGCTTTTCCCTCAATTTTAATAAACGTAATACCCATTTCGGAAGCTTCGAATTTGTCACCCGCAGTTCCAATTCAAGGCCCTAAAATGATGACTCGAGGGAGCAGATCGGAAAAAGTAAAGCGAATTTTCCAGCAATTCGATGCGAACCGTGATGGCGGCCTTAATCGGGAAGAAATGGCGGCTTTGGTGGTTGCCGTGAACTCTAGAGTGAAATTCAGCGATGAACAAATTTGTGCAATTCTCGATGAGATTTTTAGAACGTACGGGGAATTCATGGACGGTGAAAAAGGGTCACCTTCGACGGCCTTCTGCGTACCTACGACGACGGATCTGGTGACGTGGATCGAGATTTTGATGCCCTACGCCTTGAGCTTATGGCACTGGAGGAAAATAATGGAATTTCACAAGCATCAGAAGAGGATGCTTCATCGTCCACTGTGGTTGACGACCGTGTCATGGAGCCACATAAGAAACTTATCATCTATCGATTAAATTGCAGATTGTGATTCGGGGTTACCGCTAGAGTTTAGGAATCGAGTTACTGATTATAATTTGAGTTGTAATCGTTCATTGAGATGTGAACTCGTTGATGATTAACATTACATTAATATTGAGCTTGGTTATTTGATAATTGTGGATTTACTTATTGGTGTTGCTGCGTTTGTATTTCTCTGATATTTGGGCATAATAGATGACTCTTATTGTTTTGGAAATGAAGGCGTCGATTATCCAGCATCTAGTTGTTATGTTATTGAGTTGATTGTTTGTTAATTTGGATTGGTCTTGATTGTGAAGTAAACTGAAATTGCAGTGCTTTGGACTTTGGTTTCGAATATAGATTCTCAGAAGTTTTGTTGATATTGCGACTCTATTTTAATTCATTAAATCGTGTTATCGGGGAGTTAGCATTCTAGGTTGGCTTCTATCATAACAGGCTGCTTCGCCTAACCACGACATTGTGTTTGATGATACATGGACGCTTGTGAAAAATGATAATTCAGTCGAAACATGATAATTCAGTCGAAACATGGGAAGGTGAAAAATGATAATTCAGATGTTTTCTCTGATGCTGGATGGTCCAGGGAGCTTGGTCCGTCGACTGAGCTTACGGACAAGAGAGTGAGTTGGGATGAGTCGGGGAGTGATTATGCTGCTTTTGCCTCAAATTATTTCTTGATTTTGGAGAAATTAATAATATTAATGGAGATGATGATTTTGGAGAAGATAAAGAAAGAAGAGAAATGTATTTTTCATTTTTGTTTAACATAATATTAAATGGAATTTGGAGGGAAAATTGAGAGATCCCCAAATTGAGAGCAAAAATCCCCAAATTGGGAGAAAATCCCCAAATTGAGAGTCATGTGCCACGCACATGACTTTTTCCGGCCAATTTATGATTTTCCGGTGAAATTTGTATTGAAATTGCCAATTTTTTAAACATATGGTACCCAAATTGCAAGTGGTCCAATTTAGAGTATTAGATTCGTGTACAGGCCAACTTGAGGTACCAATTTTGCAATTTTCCCTGTATATAATGATTATGTAAATTAAAAATAAAAAAAATATGGATAAAAAATTGTAAAGTATGAAAGAAAAAGTGAAAAAATGATTTATAATAAATGATTTGATTGGTAAATGTGTGAAGTGATGTGTATATGAGTGATAGTTAGTTATATAGGAGATTGAAAAAGTAGAGTTGAAAAAAGGGGAATTGAGATGAAAATTTGGTGGGTTAAGTTTATTTTGAATTTTGTGATTTAAAATCATGAAAATGGATTTTGAAAACATAAAGAAACATGTCCTAAGTTTCTCAAATTTGAGCGGGTGGGTCCCACCTGTGTTCGAAAAAACCACAACATACCTGGGAGTAGGTCTTCCATCTGAACCGGCTCCGTCAATGTTAAAGATATGACCTCCTCTAGGCTGTTTTTGCATCATATTTATTGCCTACAACGAAACATGCATTAGTCAAAACCATCAATCAGAGTGCTTTTGGCACACCAAAAACTTATACTCACCTCACGACAACATATCATCAAACCGAGGGTATTTGTAGAGACAACTTCACTACAAAGAAAGTCGAGTTAATGTATTAGTTACTCAATATCTCTAGAAAAAATAAAATTAGAATTAACAAGAGCTCACATTAGATCGTCATCCGATGCCTCCATCAATGGTTTGTAACTATATGCATTTGATCCCGCATTATTTATCTGCATCGTTCTGAAGATGGGTAAAAAAGAACAAAAATTGGACTATCAACCTACCAATTTCTGACAGAATGAATCAAACATGCCAAAGATAAAGATTTAACGAGAATTCAGAACGTAAGACACAGTGTTGAACTGTAGGATAAAAGTCTAGGTATTGATACTGCGGTCCCTCAATTAGACAATTGTTATTTCCTGTGATATATGCAACTAATTGTCAAATTTCACTAGCCTCAAGTAAAATCTGGAAGAGCTACAAACTATGCTCCATGCCATAAATAACTGAGTATCAGTCTTTTAGGCAAAATCAAGATAGCACATTCTAAGTCTATCAAATAACAGGAAAAAAGTTACTTAAAATGCTTTTCAAGTACATCAAAAGTTACTAATTAAAACAGTGACTCACAATGATTGTTGTTTAGACGGGTTTATTAACATTGACTACATTAATAGGCATATATTAGGGTAGATTACATAGACAACCCATGCCTCGAGCTCTGAGAAATCACCATAACTTTATGTCTCAGCAAAAGCATATTAAAATTTCATAATTCTTATCATTACAAGCAGATTAAATTTATACGAAGATGGAGTACCCATATGTCAATGTATTTAAGTTGTTCCTGCGCAAAAACAACTAAGTTCTTTACATCGGCCCCCTCTCTAACGTCACATTTGGTACCCTGCAGAAGGAAGAACATGTGTCATAAAATACAGGTATACACAAATTTCCAAGTATGCATGACTTACCTTCATGTGAGTCTATCTATGTAAATTCATTTACCGTGTATCTTTTAATGATGTCTTTTCGAATATTACAAAGCAAGAAGATGATACAGTACCAATATCTAAAGCATGGAGTTGTGAAGGAGGTACCCACACATGCTGCTTCCCTGATTCCACCTGTAAGCTCTCAAGAGCAGATTTCACTCGTTCCTCTGAAAAATCAAAATCAATTTGGGAACGTAAAGTTGTGCTCATAGTAAATTCAACAGAAAGAAAATGAGAAAAGGGAAAAAGTGTATGGTCAAAGGAAAGATCAGATTTTCAAGGGGCATTTACAGAAGAGTTAATTTTGTTTTGATATAATACCAAATTTTCGAAAAAGAAAATGTGAAGGCAATAAGATATGTTGTCAGATTGAGTTTAATGCATTAATGAATGAGTGAAGTTCAATGGAAGAAATATGTGACTGCAACCAGATAGAAACTGGAAAGTAGAAAGTAGAAATTAGAAATTAAAAATTAGTTTAATTTTTTTGGTAATCTTCTACATTGTATCCCGATGAATGTATACGTTATTTTTTTTTTTTAAAAGTTGACAACATAGTCAAATACTACATCCTTATACAGTACGGACTTGACAAAAATACTTAAAAAAGCAACCTAAAAATACAAATGTTGATAAAAGTTGCATAAGAAATAAATAGTGAAAGCAACAATGAAATAAAGATAAAACTAATGTATCGTTGATTAATGATACCGACTCTGAAAATGAAATTAGCTGAAATAAGTACACTCAATTTAAGATATTTGGACGAAAAATATGAGGACTCATTTGCATTAGACAACCTTTTGGATTTAGCAATTTTTAATCTGGGAAACACATTGCGATTATCTTGAGTTCATCTGCAAATAAGCGGTGAACTAAATCTAAGTGTATATGACTTTTTCAAAACCTGTAACATTGTAGTATATATAAACATTAACCTGATCTGGAGCATATAATGACATTGTCTCCAGCTTTCAGAAACTCTTTAGCAAGAGCATACCCTATTCCTGAAACAGAAAAACAATTGAAACTGAATGCTCCTATAATAACAAAGTAATCGAAACAAGTTTGTGCAACTAAAAATAAGATAAACAGTTAACTTGAGTAATTTATGGTCCAAAAATGTACAATCAACTACTTTATCCAGTAAGATACAACTAAAAGAATACAAAACGAAACCCACAGAAACAAGTAAAATTACAAAAGGAAAGAGTGAAAAAAAGACGAAAAACCCACCTTTGGTAGAACCAGTGATTAAAACATTGTATGGTGGTACCATTGGCTCAGTTTTGTTTCGAATCGTCGAAGAAGAAGATGATGATGATAAAGAGAAAGCGGGCTTTGTTGAAAAACGTGATTGTTGAGCAGTAAATTTACAATTGGAATTTAGGGTTTTGGAGAAATAGTTGCAGCTAAAATGACGATTGAATTTGGGAGTGGATTGAGCTTGAATTGAGAGCATAGGGGCAGAAGACACTGCGGTCGCCATTGTTGATTATGGAGTTATCCTCTGAACTTGGCATTTACCCCTTTGTAACCACACACATATATATACAATTTCTGTAAATTTATAATTGTTTTTTCTAAAATAGTTTATAAGACAAAGAAGTATTTGTAATTGTATAATTGTATTTTTTTTCTTTTTCTTTATTTTCCTATTTATAATTGTAAGAATTTTCAGTTATAAAAATGAGTTTGATTAAACTAAGAAAAATAAAACTCAATGCTTATGATTCCTATCAGAACTAGAACACCAACACACATCGAATTTCCAGTCTCCCCTCTTCCTTTCCCGCCACACCACACAAAACCCTCTTAACCCCTATAACTCTTTGCATTTTATATTCACATTCACTAATTTTCTTCGTCAATTGTGGAATCAAAAATCGCAAAAAACCCAGCTTTCGTTCTTTCAACCATTCACCATCTTGAAATTTCAACATACCCCTAAAAGTTCTAATTTTCTATAAATTTGGAGCAGATCGGAAGGTTACGCTACGCAATGAATGCGTCCATTATTGGTAAATTTTCTTTTTTTCCAACTTATATTTTCGGTTAATTTGACAGTGCTTTATGTTTTGAATTATAGATTATATAGTTTTTGCTTTTGCCCCTTGTTTTTGCTATTCGTTGTGCCTCTAGTTACTAATGTTAGTTTGTTTTGGTGGGTTTTGTTTGGGTTTTTATGTAGACCCATTACAGGGTGATTTTCCCGAAGTGATAGAGGAGTATTTAGAGCATGGGGTAATGAAATGCATTGCCTTCAATCGCCGTGGAACCCTTCTTGCTGGTATACATTTTCATACTTTTTTTTATTCTTTTAGTTGAGTTGGTTACTTCTTTTACTCTGAGAATGTGATAAAGTAGGGTAGCTGAGCTTATATTTATTCATTACACAATTTGTCGATGACCTAAAAAACCATGCTTGTCAAGATTTCTACCTTGGATCAATTTGCGCTTCATAGTTTGTCCTTAAATGTGTGGATATATTTAGAATTTGTGTGCACTATTTTATCTAAGTGTTTGACTTCTCACTATATTTTATGTTTCGGTGCTAGGATTAAGCTCTTTGATTTGATTTAGCATATGTACCTTTAAATAACTGGTATGGCGTCCTTAGTGTAGTCTGTTATCATGATTTGCTATTTTTCCTTTGCTTTTAGGGCTTCCACATATAGCTTCTTTTTAAGATTTATGAATGAAGTGACGACATTTTCTTTTGACATGAAGGTAGCTGTGTAATTGGTTCATCCAATTAAAGCTTGATATTTTATTCTGTGTGAAATATTTGAACTGGAAGTTGAGAGGCGTGTTTCTGAGTGCATTGTGAATATATAGTTAGATGTTTGTTACCGTATTGTGAGGAAAAGAAGTCTTTTCTGTATTCTCAGTGTACTTCCCTTATTTAGAGTCATAAGATTTGTTGCTCTTCATAGAATATCTACGCTATAAATTGCATTGGAAGAGAATGTGTATGTGAAGAGTTCTGATATAATAATGTTCTGTTACTGAAGAAGTTTATGAACTAGAGTGATAAAATCGCGAGAATGTGGAAAGAAACAAATCAAGAAAGGACTTTTTTACAGTATATTGATTGGTCAGAGTCATTGTAGGAAGCTTAATAATACTGTATTTTGGTTAATTATGAAGTAAGAGCAAATTTAAAAGACTGGGATGGGATTTTGATAGACTACTAGGTTGATCTACATAGATTATTTTGTGATTTATTTCTGGTAATACTGCAAGTTTCCTAGTAATTGTTAACAGTGTCACTTAAGAGATTGAATTTCACATGGAAAATATTATAACCCAGATACTGATGTTCTCGTTCGCATTCTCATTCAACCCCAATGTGTATATTGGCATTTTTTCCTGCATTCCTTTTATGTATAACAATCTGTTCCAAACCTATTCTTTCACTTGCCATATTGCTAGCTCAAACGTATGCTTCTTCTTGTATTTCAATTGAACTGCCTATCCTTTATATAATGAGAGAGATTCATGTGAGCTGATGTATTCACTTAAAAAGTTGATCTCTATTTTGAGAGATTGACTTGGAGAGCAGCAAAATCTGATTGCAGACTTTAGCTATTGAACTTGAAAAAGAAAAAAAGAACAATAGCATTTACGCATGGTTTTTGAAGATTTACTTGGAATTGGTAATAACAGAAATATAGGTTCATGAATCCTATTATTTGTAGCAAAATAAGGTTTTATTGTTTGGTTCTTTATATTAGATTAATCCCCTTGCCTAATGGTGGCAGACTAATTTGGTTTGTAAATATCTTCTATAAGCAATATCATTCTTATGCATCCCTGCCTTTTATTCTTTGGAGGGATATTGTTAGGTTATGACAATCGGGGTTAGAGAATTTGATTACGGGAGTGAGAGGAAATCGCTGGATAATCCTTATGTCCTATGATAATGCTACTACTCTTGGCTAATTGAAGATCTTACGATGCCACAACAACTTACAGCTGTCTGTTTCCTTAGCCCCGGTCCCATTTATGGGTTTTCACCCAAATTATAGGTTGTTGCCAAAAGTAGTCTCGCTCTGATGCTGAGAACTTATTATATGCTCCATTGACATTATTCATGTGGTCTAAATTTAATGAGTGATTATAACTAGTGTTACATTTGTGTAAAAAAATGTGATCTTGATTTGGTTATTTTACCATTGAGAATATCTCTTCTGTAGCATTTTTCACAACTCAAATTTCCTTGGCTAAATTCGCAGCAACTTCTTTAGTACATCTTGGTTTACTTTTCGTCTTTCATGTTCACTTTTCTCCTTGTTTAATATTTTCAAATTTGTTATTTGGTTAGCTGGTTGCTCTGACGGAAGCTGTGTTATATGGGATTTTGAAACGAGAGGCATAGCCAAAGAACTGAGGGACAAGGAGTGTGTTTCTGCTATAACGAGCGTTTGTTGGTCTAAGTATGGTCACCGCATACTTGTCTCAGCTGCAGATAAATCATTGACGCTTTGGGATGTTGTCAAAGGGGAGAAAATAGCTAGAACAACTTTACAGCAAACGCCATTACAAGCTCGTCTCCATCCGGGCCCCACCACTCCATCTATTTGCTTAGCTTGTCCCTTATCATCTGCCCCAATGATTGTTGATTTGCATTCACAAACCACGGCAGTGCTTCCCGTGTCATTATCTGATACAGGTGTTGGAAAATATATTTCATATTTTAGATTAATATCTTTCCATATTTTGTTGCTTATTTAGATACATAGTAATATATTATTTATAGGTTTATAATATTTTATTTCCTTGTTTATAGGGTAGGTTAAGGTAAGTTATGATATCGATAGATTCTCATGTAATCCTATATATACATTCCATCATCATCAATAATAGTATTTACGGGGTTTTATGTTTTTCGACAACAGGAAATGGTGCTACACCTCCATCCCGCAACAAGTTTTCAGACGGATCTGCGCCTTTTACGCCTACCGCAGCATGCTTCAATAAGTATGGTGATTTGGTTTATGTGGGAAATTCCAAAGGGGAGATACTCATTATAGACCATGAAAACATTCAAATACGTGGTATTGTTCCTATTCCTGGGAGTGCTGTGATAAAGAATATTGTATTTAGCAGGAACGGACAGTATCTTCTCACAAACTCAAATGATAGAACGATTAGAGTATATGAAAATCTTTTGCCACTAAAAGATGGACTCAAAGCACTGAATGAATCAAACAGTCAAGCAACTGAGCAAGATGAGGTTGAAAAGTTAAAAAGTGTAGGATCAAAATGTCTAGCGCTCTTTCGGGAGTTTCAAGATTCGATCACCAAAGTTCATTGGAAAGCACCGTGCTTTAGTGGTGATGGTGAGTGGGTTATTGGAGGTTCTGCTAGCAAAGGAGAGCACAAGATCTATGTATGGGATAGAGCAGGCCATCTTGTAAAAATCCTCGAAGGACCAAAAGAGGCAATAATTGATTTATCATGGCATCCTATTCACCCTATTGTTGTTTCGGTCTCCTTGACTGGCTTGGTTTATATCTGGGCGAAGGATTATACTGAGAATTGGAGTGCGTTTGCTCCGGATTTTAAAGAGCTTGAGGAAAATGAGGAGTATGTAGAACGGGAAGATGAATTTGACTTAGTCCCTGAAACAGAAAAAGTGAGGAAGAAACATGGTCAAACTGCTTATGTTTATTTCCATTTAGCCAAATCCTGCTAGTGGTCCCTTAAATCTTACTTTTATCTCACTTTAGTCGTTGAAGTCTAAAATCTGACCTTGTTGGTCCCTCAACTTTCAAAATCGTCTCAACATGGTTGAAAGGTCAAAATTCCATAGGAATTGACGGAATATTCCTAGTTTGGGAATATTCCAACTACAAGGGAAAAATTGCAACAAAAGTAAAATTTCTGTCAATCTCTAACGGAATTGTGACCTAAGCGACTAAAGTGAGATGATTTTGAAAGTTGAGGTACCTACCGGGCGCATATTAAACTTGAGGGACATATGTGTGACTTGAGAGATTACCACAATATCTGCCCTTTCCTTTTCCTATAGTTTTCTGTGTAATACGTCTATATTGATTCAGGTGAAAGATTCAGATATTAATGAAGATGACGAAGTTGATATTGGAACAGTTGAGAAAGATTCAGCTTTCAGTGATTCAGACATGTCGCAGGAAGAAATATGCTTCTTGCCTGTCGATCTATGTCCAGATGTTCCTGAGCAGCAAGACGGGATTGTTCTGAGTACATCGAAGATTGAGGATGGCAGCCAATCACTATCTCCTCTTTCTGAGGAGGCAGGGCAGAATGGTCATTTAACAAACCAGGAATACAGTCCACTTGAAGGTATAACCGTTCCTGAAAGTTTATTCTATCTTTATGTGAATAAAAGGTTGAAGTCAGTACTTAGTGGAACTAGATTTAAGTACTTTTGTGACCGATGTTTCATTGGCATTAGAAATTTTATTATTATATTGAAAAATTGTAATATTGGTCCCATAGGATCCCATTGTTTCCGAAACTGTAAATACTCTCTTTGGGATTTTTTTTGCAAGTTTGGTCCCATCTGTTAACAAAATGAATTGAAATTCACAAGTGGCACCACACGCCTTTAAGGGTTGAGGACAGATTCAAAAAATTGCATTATATCCCACGACTTTTACAACCTTGAACCCTGAGTTTTAATCAAAAGGTGAGTTTTTGCAAGTTTGCATAATATAGGGTTTTTATTTAATGAAATTTATGCAAATTTCACATGTCAACATAAAGTAAGATGAAACACGGCAAAAGTTCTTGTCCTAGTTTACCCTCTAGAATTGTGAAAAACCTCTTAATAGCGATTGCCATTTTATTTCTGGCGTTTGTCACATGAGTTACACAAATCATATTAAAGGGAGTGGAAGCTCCACCACATAAATTAGACTGGTTGGTTGAAACTTAATACTCTTTCTCATTCTATTCTTTTACTTGAATATTCACATTATAGTTCAGCTTTTTAATTGATGTTGCCAAGTGGGTGCCAAACCACACGCCAAAAGAGTAAAGAACCATATATCAGAGGCTTTGGAATGTTTAACTTTAGATTTGGAAACCATTTCATGAGGCTGGATTTTCGCATTATGTTACGTAGTTTAACAAATTTGTCATATCCTATACAGTATTCATGCAACATCATTTTTCTGTGCCTGTATATACATCTACACAAGACTTATCTATCTTTTTTTATCTTTGTTCTACTGAAGCAATTTCAATTATTCTGCAGAGGACACTGGAGGAACGCGTCTAAAACGACAGAGGAAGCCTTCGGAGAAGGTTCTAAATACTGAAGCAGAGAGTGTTAAGAAACCACCATCAAAGCTGAAAACATCAGGTAATTACTGCAAACTGTAAGATAATTTGTAGATTCATGTAGGAATAGTCCTGGTTTATTCAAAACTGATGAGTTTCAATGTCATGCGGTTGCATGTCTTTTGTATTCGAGCCACTGGCACAAGGATCTTCAGTCCTTTGCCTTAACTAACCTAGTTACCTGAACCACTTTTTTAAGTACGTTCAGAGATGAAAATTGAACAGACTCGTTATTCCGGTGATATATGTCATTAATATTAAATGTAGTGCATCCTAAGAATCCATGACGTTCCATGTGTACTCATGCTTGAATTGAGGTCTGATTGTTTTCTGTTCTGAAAATAAGTTAAAGTACATCGACTAATAAAGTTATAAGAGAAGAACTATGTTTCTTTTGCGTAATTCGTATATTAAATAACCACCTCATCTAAAAGCTTAAACTGGAGACACGACAGACATTTAATTTGTACCATCACGTGCAGACAGTAACTTTTTTCTACAGCCTAGCACGTGGAACTGTTGTTTGTTAAATGGGTGGGAGTCATATTTCTACTTGGGATATCTTGGCCTGATATCATATCATTAAATGACCGCCTCATGTAAAAACTTAAGCTGGTAGAGAGAAGAGTCATTTAACGTTTAATATCTCCATCCTCTTATATTATTCTGTCAAATTTATCTATTTCAGCTACTTTTTTGAAAGATTTCCTTTTTTCCATATCAACTATTCTAAAGTTGAAACATAGATTTGGATGAAACTACAGAATGAAATTTGATGTCTCTTAGGCCCTAGCACTCTACTGAGACCAATAATTAATCTTTGGATATCCAACTACTTTTGGGTTGGGAATCACCAAGTCTGTTTTTCCATTTTGTTTTAGTTTTGCGGTCCATCAAACCCTATTAGAACATTTTCAGTATTACTAAGGTACTTTTACTTGGAACATTTGATTAAAACCACTTGTCAGTTTCGAAGTTTGACTAATAATAATTCTTGGCTCTTTAACGAGAGAAATCAGTTGCCAAGCATTTGGAATTTGAGCACCTATCTGAATAAGAATGTTATAATGAAGAGCATAAGTGGTTGAAATGCTAAACTTAAAGCTTCTTTCTATTCATTGGTTATATGGTGGCTGTAACAACACTTCCTTTAAGCATGCATCACTAATATCTTCGTGATCCAAATCAGGAACATAGCTTTAAAAAGCTATTAAGCAATCTTAATGTCAAAGTATTTTCTCATAGTTTTTCATAATCACTAGGTTGAAATGTAATTGTGGTTCAGAAAATTCACTGGCATTAATTAACATCTAACCAATATGTTTTGTCTATGTATTATTTAGCTGCATAAGTTTTGACGGGATTCTGTGACTTGAACAGGGTAATACATCATGAGGGTATGGTCAAGAATTTAAACAGTTATTTTGATGAGAGACCTCGGTGGCTTCTGCTAGCAATCTCATAAAGTTATGTCAGCATTTGTATTGATTGGATGGTGATACTACTGAAAAATAGGCCTCGCAGGGTGCTCATTCAAAGCAAAGTTGGTGTGTTAGGAGGGTTGAATTGTAATTTATTTCTGATTATGATTGTTAATGTGCGTTTAACGAGGACAACAACCTTAATCTATTATGTCATGTCTTGAAAAAGGAAAACGTTAATTATGATTAATCAGCTATACATTTTGCTTATACAACTTGCAGATAATGGGCCCTTTTAGTTGTTATGTATTTGCGGTATACATGAAATTATATACACAAGTAAATACGAATTTAGTTTTTATCTTTGCCTGATGCGAACTTGTAGGTGACATAAGCACTAAGGGCCATGATGACAAGCACAGCTACCCCCATATTCACCAGCAAGTGCCTTTCTTCATTCAGGTCAGTAATCCCTTTCAATTTCTCCATTCCCAGGCCTATATAATCACCACTCTTATGTAATATTTGTTTTCCATTTGATAATTTCTTTTCAGGGGCTCCATCTTTCTCCAATTTCATTTTCACCCCACTCTGATTATCATCAAGTAATTCTTTAACACCTTCCAACTTTCTCGCATCCTTAAGGTCTGTCGTTTTCTTTATTACATCATCTGATCTTTCTGCTGCAATATGTTGTTTATCATGTTCACTTGGCGTTTTATGTTGCTTTTGATCGTCATTTCGACCCTGTGATGTATTTTCTGGCTGTACAATTTTCTCGTCTTTTGATTGGGTACTAGTACCGATTTTGTCTGTTTGGGCGTTTTGAGGGATCGGTTGTTGCTTTGGGATATCGATAATTTTAGGTTCTGGAGGAATAGGCTCTTGAGGTTTTTTAACTTCCTTTTTTGGCACTGTTATGTTGAGATTTCCCCCTTGAAATTTGGCACGAATAGAATTCATTTCACCGGTTTGAGGGACCTGAAAATCCTCCTGAAATCGGCTCCATTTGTTGCCAGCAATAAGGCGTTCTCCTCGAACCCTGATGGTATTTTGTCCTTCTGTTGAAACCTTGATTTGCTCCTTCATAAAACCTGAAGAATAGGCCAATTTAGAAGTGTTTAATTAATTGGGAAAATTACTAAAAACTCCTTTAAATAGACTTTTACATATTGAAAATTACTAAAAATTCAAACCACACTTTGTTATAGAAACCCAACATTTAGAATTATTGAATTTGTTGCCTGAGTGTCTTTAGCCTTCTAGATTAAGAATTAACAAAATTGTACTATGGTATAGAAGCTTGTTTATTTTGAATTTTTATATCTATATATGATATTAAGCATGATTTTCAGTTTTAAAATTTCAAATACTATATGGTATAGAAAACAATATTGTTAGATAATTATCATGTTAAATTACAAATAAAATATTCAAGTATTTTCATAAGTGTTTGTGAGAGGGTTTTAATTAATATTTTCTGATTAATTCAAGAAAAACAAAAAAGTAAAGCAAGAGATATAAACTTATATAAAATCATAAACATACCAGGAAGCTGAATAATGAGAGTATGAGATTCATCATCTTGTTGCCATTCAGACATGGGCTTGAAATCTTCGAACACTCGACGGACCCCACCTATCCGCCCACGGTTAGGACCAGTAGCACCACCTCTCGTCCTCATCGCCATTATCGTTGGAATATATACTACTACTTTAAATTTTTATCCTTACTGAATTAAAGATTAATGACTTTGTATTCTGGGATGATTATGTGTGTGTGTATATATACTTATATATTGTGCATAGAAAACTTGGAAAACTGGAAATGTGTTTAGAAATAGATATGGTTTTGTTTGCTTCTGTATATTGTGTTTGATTGGTTTGCATGCATGTAAGAGGTATCTCTTTGTTTTGAAGCTTAAAAGGTTCTTTGTTTGCTCTATACGTAATAAAATGGGCTCTGTATATTTCTTTTGGTGAACACAGAATATTTTTTATGTTGAAAAAGGTTATTTTTGGCTACTTCTGTCTTTTTTGGTTATCTTCAATTTCAAATACACCAGAGTTGGGGTGATTCTAAGTTGGTCCGGGACTGTTGGTCCGCACATTTTGGGGGTGGGGGGTGGTTTTCCCCACCCACAAATGGAAAACTACCCACCAAAACATAGGAAATGTGTGGTTCTAAGGGGTCCGGGACTGTTCCTTAGAATTTTCCCAAGAGTTGGACCAAGAGGTCTATTAAGTTAAGTTTGGAGAGTTAACGTCCCAAGTAGGGGTGGCAATTTGGATCTATACATATATTTTCACCCAAATTCAACTAAGTTTTCAATGGGTTGGGTTCTAAAATTTTGGCATTTTAGTTCAAACTGAGTTGACTTTTAATAATATTTTGGTCAAACTGGATTTTAAATTGGGCCTAATTTGGGTCAAAATTGGGTCCAACATATTTTTTCCATATTGAGTCAATAATCTATATTTTACACTCTATAATACCTCTTACACCACTTTAATTCATAATGGGTTTTTATTGGGTCTATTTTGAGTCCAATTATAATGCATATTTTTTTAGAATTGGATCCAATTGGATTCAACCAACTTTCAGTCCAATCCAAATAGACCTGACGCAAACCCAACTCGTTCAACCCAATTGCTGTCCCTAATCCCATAAAATCAATGGCCCAATCTAAGGTACACAACTTTAAGTTGCCAAGTGTATAACAAATCGAAGTCGCATTTTCCAAGAAATTGTAGCATAAAGCGCTAAAATCCATCATTATCCAAAAAAAAAAATATTTTTGCCAACAAATATCCAAAAAACACAAATGAGAGAGACAAACTACAAAAAAAATATATCCACTCTTACAATCAAAAATACATATATGTTAAGACAAAGAAACTGCATGATTCTACATGCACCTATAAGGCAGCAAATACACATATCACTTTGCTAGCCTAACAAACTTAATAAATATTTATAGCAAATTTATAATAATAATAACAATAATATTAGCTATTTCTCATATATTATCTAAAATGAGATAAATTATAAGAATGGTAGTGAATATTTATTTTACTATCTAATTTAATTGTTGTTTTCAACTTTTCCATTAGCCTGCACAATTGGCTGCCCTTCTTTTGCATTCTGAGCTTTTCCATTTGCAGCTGCTGCACTCATTAGGCTATCGAATTTTTCTGATTTTTCCAATATTATTTCAATCTGAACCATAATTATTTTTTTAATCATTATTATTAGTTTGTGCTTAAATAAATATTTAAATGAAAATAAATAATTAGTTTCTATTATTCTCAACTTACTCTAGCTTTGTGAACTATACGACCCTTTGCTTGATCTTTCATCCCCACTGTGGATGTTACTATACCTGTTACAATTAAATACAAAAATTAGTATGTATGTTTTTCTATATAATTAAAATATTTGAAGTATTTATTGTTATAAAAAAAATAAAATTACTTACTTTTCTCCTTTACAAATCCGTTATTCTTCAGAATTTCAGAAATTGTCACAACGGTTGTGATTGCTGCAGTAAGTAGTATAAAATAATATTAATTAGCATAATAAAACTAAGACAAATAATAGGTATTATGATATATGTATATTGATTATATTATTTCATAAAAAAATGATAAGTTTTGAGATTGTTACCCATGCCCAAAGCTGAAAGCTCAATCTCACTATGCTGCTGTAAATATTTCTGCATAAATAAATAAATAAATACCCACATTTCCATTATTTGATTGACTATTTTGATTTTGGTTATATTTGATTGAATTTAAATGACCATAACAAATAAACAATTTACAATAGTAAAAAGTAGTAATAAATAATAAATAATAATACCTTTGCAAGATTGACATAGAAGAATAGTGGCTTCTTGGTGTTAGAAACCTGAATTCTATTTTTCTTCAGATTTTCATTGTTAATTGGCTTCATATTTTCATCATTTATTGCCTCTAATTTTTCATTCTTTGTAATTTGCTTCTCTGCTGTAGTCATTTTTCTTCACAAAAATCCTCTATTTTTAATAATTTTGATACTTCTATTTTTTGGATTAATTATCTCAGTCACCTTGAGATCTGTATATATATGTATATGTATATATGTATAGTGAAGGATGAAATGGTTTATAAACCCATTAAAGAAATTATTTCAATGGATATCCGAAATAACAGTCATTTTGACCACATTCAAATTCAACAAAAATGGCACAGTTTGTTGAAGAATGGAAGGATGAGAGTAAATTATATATCACCTACACTAACTTTAGTAATAAGAAAATATTAGAATAAATGTATACCAAATTGCATATATATATATATATGTATAAATCAGAATAATTTTATGATAGATCGGTTTTAATGTTGTAGCATAATAAATGTTTTATCCCTTCATCAAATGATGCCAATAAAATTGCACTTTTGGAGGCTATTAAACAGAAAAATGGTTGAAATTAGTATTAAAAACATGTTAAATAAATTACTTATCCATTAAAAACAGTAACTATGAACAATATTATCCTATTGCTATTATTTCTTTATTGAAGAACTCAATTCACTGATTATTTCTAACTTTCCAACTGATTAACTATTGGTAATTTATTAGTTTTATTTTTGTATATATCATTATAAATGACGTATATAAGATTATTTAGTAATACTTTAATCAATTTAATTGTAATTTGTTCACTACAAGCAAACATGCACAATAATAAATTTAGGAAAATTTGTTTGTCATTAGGGACTCTTTTGTAATAATTCATAATTTATTCTATTAGATAAAATTCACAAGATATTACAATTTTAATTTCAATTTTAATTTCAAACTTTTTGAAATTTAGTAAAAATTCTAAGATAACGAAATAAAATCTCCATTTAGATTGGCTACAAACAGGGGTGAGCTGAACAGATAACTGTCAAAGCTATGATTTCCATTTCTCGGACCATCACTCTCGCTCCACTCTCGAACGTTTTCCCTTTTCTACCCATTTCTTCGAAACCCACTTCGAAACGGGCTCAAATACGATGCAAGATTGATGATGAAACCAGTAGTAATACGCCGCCACAGAGGAAATCCAAACAGCCCATGAATAACAGTAATGGTAAAACCTTTAGAAACCCTAGAAAGAAACCTTCATATGGAGCCTCGAGGAGGTCTGTTATCAAGAAAAGCTTTAGCCAAGAGCAGGTGGAGTTCAAGAGCCCGCTTTCAAGTGATCCAGTTGTTGGAATAATTGGAGGTGGAATGTCGGGTCTTTTGTGTGCTCTTTATTTGGAGAAGAGAGGCATCAAATCCACTGTTTTTGACACGGTTTGCGGCTCTAACCTTGTTACTTCTTATTAGCATTGTCTGATTATCAATTTTTGTTATAGACATAGATTTAGAAAAGGGATTTTGATGGTGAACAGTATAATACTTGTTATATATATGAATTAGAATCACGAATCCCTGTAAACCTAGTTGTATGGGATGTGTAGTATATTATCTTAGATTCTGGCTACAATGGAGTAAGAGAAAAGTAGGAATATAGAGCACAATCCCTTATTACAATGAGCTAAAATTACTATTTATGAGTTCGTGGTACAACATTCAAGGCGATATGGATACTTGTCACCATCAGGACAGGTTATGCTCTTCGTTAATTGTGCACATGAGGACTTGGATCCGCCCAGGACGTCAGGTTCAACAAAAGGAGTGATTATTATCTAATTAAGTGCCATTTTGAAATACTAGATATAAATTTTTGTTTCTTAAGTTGTTACAAAGCCAGTCCTTTGAAAACTTTCGATTTGGTTGCCAGTCAACAAGTTTCACTTATCTTATTAAGGATTTAACCTAACTACCTTGCTTAGAAGGTTTTACTGCAATATATATAACTGGACTTCATTCAAGATTTTAATTCGTTGCTAAAACTGTGACTGTCATTGAGAAAGCTATTAAAGATTGCAATTTTATTTCAATTTTCATGTAGAAAGATGTGTTTGATTACATTTTTCCCGTATTCTTTTGATAGATGCTTTTACACTTACAAATGATGCATGATGAAGTTAACAAGTTTATTGAGTTTCTTCTTCTGCTTATTTACATTAGGGAATTCATGGGTTAGGAGGAAGAATGGGAACTAGAGTTATTGATCCTCAGCCCTTAGTATTTGACCACGCGGCCCAATTCTTCACTGTTACTGATCCTAAGTTTGCTGAGATCGTTGATTTGTGGTCCAAGAATGGTCTTGTTCGTGAATGGCATGGCACAATTGGAGAGCTTGAAGCTGGTGGTTGTTTCAATCCACTTCCTTCTTCGCCTCCAAGATATATAGGCATTAATGGGATGCGTCCTCTTGCTGAATCGATATTGTCAGAGGTGCATATTACAATTAGTTGCATTATTCATTCTTTGAAATTAACCACTATATGTTTACTCATCCTCGTCCCAAATATATATCATTTATAATTATTCAGAGGTAGCTGTCTTGTTGTTTTGTATGTATCCATCTTCTTAATTTAATCCATTTAGCGTATCTTATGGTCGCACTTCTATGGAATTAGTGAAAAACTAACTCTAAGGATACTTTGACTTCACCGTAGCTAGATAACATTTTTATTGCAACTTCAAATTTAAGGATGCTCCTTTAGACACTTAAGCCTGTCACCTTTGTATATCTACTGTTTGACCTTTTTCAGAATTCTTTCCTGATTGAGTTGTTATATTTCCATAAGGAGGTTTTTGAGCATTGGCTTAAAAGTGTAGTTTTTATGGCTTTCAAAAACCTTTAATTTCAGAATACCTTATCTTATAACTTGCTTGATCTTTCTTAGCACTTCCATTTTGATGAAGCAAGCCATTTTATCTTTGATTCTGAGCTTTTCCAGTCATCTGCTGGTATTAATATATGGAAATAGGATTACATTTTAATTTGACCTGCATCTTGGCGTATTGGCTTCATCATATTAGAGATATCTAGTTTATGGTTTGAGGTTTTGAGTAGATTTTGATGATTTTCAGGCTTCTATGGTTAATGTGGTGCGTCCTTGCTGGGTTAGTAAACTGGAGCCGTATAACGGGATGTGGTACTTAAGCGAAAATGGGAAGCCTCGTGGACAATTTGACGCAATTGTTATTGCACATAATGGTGAGTGTCTTTCTTATGCTATTGCTGTTTGATGGTTTAGTTTGTTGCTCGTACTGGAATGCGTTTTCTGAGGAATGGAAACTATCTAATATCTTCTATATGTCAAAACAGGAAAATGTGCGAATCGATTGCTTTCTTCATCTGGTTTACCATTAATTGCCAGACAAATGAAGGTACTTTAATTAGCTTCCTGTTTTTACCAACTTAAGCAGTTCCCTTCTAATGGTGTCTCTGTTTGTTAACATTTACTGACTTATGTATACAGAGGCTTGATTTGAGTGCTATATGGGCTCTTCTTGCAGCATTTGAAGATCCTCTTCCTATCCCGTCCATTGGATCTGCATCCCCTTTTGAAGGAGCCTTTGTGAAAGGAATTGATTCTCTCTCGTGGATGGCAAATAACACGACAAAACTTTTAGGTCCAAAAAGCAGTGGCCCACACTGTTGGACCTTTTTCAGCACAGCCACTTTTGGGAAGCAGAATAAAGTCCCTCAGGTCAGTATAATAACGGGTATTCATTGCATCCATAATTCTTGCTTTAAGGGGAAAATCTTATGTAGGTGCTGTTTTCGTCTTATCAAAGTGTCACCAAATGCTTGAAATTTTATGAAAACCTAAAAAAAGTAGCAGACAGTTTTACTAAACAAGTGAAAGCAGGGAATCGTTATTGTGTCAGAAAGTCGACCTTAAATAGGCATCAGTATCGAAATCGGATTGAAGCCTAGAAAGCTAGAAAAGGAGTATAGATGGATCTACGAATAACACATGAAGATTCTTAATGGATACTTGTGAATGAGTTTCATATTTCTGCTTTGTGTTTCTCAGGAAAGTATTCCTTCCACGACAGCAGAAAAGGTGAAGGAAGCCATGCTTGAAGGTGTTGAACTAGCTTTAGGACTACAAAAGAACACACTTAAAAAGCCTTTCTACAGTAGATTACAGTTATGGTATGCGGTTACAAGTATAGATTACTAGCAAATATGCATGTATACTCCTTGATACTTTTGGCTGTATCTTATTCATATTTATGCAGGGTTAGATTATGTTCATATTTTATTATACTATGCCATAAAATATGTTCTAATGTGAAAATATCTTTAATATGAACTTGATATTTTCCGTTCTTCGAAATGCCCAAGCTTTTGTCGGGTTATAGCAGTGGCTTGACTCAACTTGTCTTGTAACTTACAGGGGTGCAGCTCTTCCCACAAATTCACCTGGCGTGCCATGCATATTTGATCCTCATGGACGAGCTGGCATTTGCGGTGATTGGCTATTGGGATCGAGCCTCGAAGCTTCTGCATTAAGTGGCATAGCTCTTGCTAATCATGCAAGTTTTCTCATTTTTTCTCTCTGTTTGTGATTTACACATTGCAAAAAGTAATATTGTTGCTAAAACCAGAAAATTGTAACCACAGTTGAATTGGATATGTGATGCAGATTGCTGATTACTTCGGAAGTGGTGGAACAAGCCCAGATGAGTTTGCTGTAGGTTTGCACAGTGAATTTCAACCTCTTAAAGGACACGATATTGGGCAGTTTCCTGGAATGGAAACAGACAAGGCCCGTGATTTGCAACTTACCACGTGAATTGATTTCATGCAATTAATCTGTAGGTATTTTGTCTTATTTCATTGCTTTTGGGTTCATATGTTCATGTGTCCATTAGGAAAAAAAAAAACCCTTCTGTTTTACCCAGTTCCTATTTCGAGGGTCTTTGGTTGAGTTTATA
Source organism: Verbascum thapsus (assembly GCA_963669365.1). Lineage (NCBI taxonomy): Eukaryota > Viridiplantae > Streptophyta > Magnoliopsida > Lamiales > Scrophulariaceae > Verbascum > Verbascum thapsus. The sequence continues at coordinate 4,362,658 of OY770106.1, forward strand.
AGCAGCTCCTTAAAATAGCTTTAAGCGGTTTATGAGATTATAATCTCTGCAAAGTGTTTCATACTGTTTTTGATAAAAGATTAGCCAAAAACCCTTTCGATATATGATTTCTTATTTGTTATAATCTTCTATTCCAAGCATAATTAGATGGTGCAAGACAGATAAAGGATTGAAGCTAGAGAGCAAGAGGGATAAAGGTCTTCTATTCTTGCTTTACTGCAAATGTGTATGTTGATATCATTTTATGTCCTGTTGACTAATAGGAAGGTATGGTTTGTTAAACTTCTTCTTTGCTTGTAATTTATGTATTCTTATATTTGCCAATATGCAACAATTAGATGCTTAGCTTTTTCTGGTCCTTTTGCAAATGCAGTTACCGAAACTATGACAATCGAGCTATGGATATCAGAGGTTATATAACTCAAATCTGAAGAGCAGCCAATGTACATTATTATCAATCCTTTCGTCATTGAAAAGAGACCGTTTTTACTTGAAGAGATAAAAGAGTACAAGCAATAGCGGATTTTGGGGACGCTTAGAACAGGGCATCAGGGTAAATGTTGTGAGATTTATCTCCTCCTTTTCTACTGTGATCTGCTTAATGATTTTTATTTTCAGTATTTGAAAACTTGAATTATGTTTAAGAATTTTTCGAGCAACAAATATAGAGCCAAAATCGTAACAAAATAATCACTAGAATATAGGCCGATATCAAAATCTATATATATTTTCTTAAATGATGTTTTTGTTACAAAAGAACAAAAAAAGACAGTTAGAAATGAAGGGTTGGAGTATAATGTGAAAAGCCCCGAAATGGCAGGGCTTTCTTCTCCTCCCATTTAAACTCTTGTATCTGAGATACCCAAAACAAAAAAATCAAACTTTATATTTACATTCTCTATTTCAATAATAAGGGACCAAAAAAAAACAGCTTTTTCACCCTCCACGGCGGCCGGAGGTGGTTCTTCTTCACCTTCTCTGCCGTGGTTTCTAAAAAAAATCAAATAATCGAAATGGGAGAGAAACCACAAAAGAATGCATTACCTTCGAACGAAAATGGTGATAAATTGCAGTGCTTAAACCAACGGCCTCCGATTTGTACAAACATGGCACAATCGAAGAAGAGATTTTCGAGGCAATTGTCCTTGTGCGAAACCCCACGCAATATCGCCTGGGAAAAACGACGGCAACATCAGAGGAAAAAGAATGGCGTGAATCTGACGGACGAGGACATGAATGAGCTGAAAGGATGTATAGAATTAGGGTTTGGGTTCAATCAAGAGGATGGAAAGCGGCTGTGCACCACTATTCCGGCGCTCGACCTATTTCTGGCGGTGAATAGACAGGTTTATTCGAGCCCTATTTCTAGCCCGACCGGCGGTGGCTCTGCGCCGTCGTTAGGGGCGACCATTGCTGCGTCCTCGATAGCTGCGGGCCGATCGTCGGCGTTTGGGGGTGATTCTGATACTTGGAAGATTTGCAGCCCTGGTATGTAGACACGAAAAGATAGAAATGTTAATTGAATTTGACCTATTTTTTTGGAAAATTAAAATTAGGTAAAAAGATGAAATAAAGAGAGCTCAAAAAAGATATCAAAATTATTAAAAAATTGTGATGAATTAATGTAACAAAACAACCACAAATTATATGTAAACCATCAAATATGGAAGTTAAATGGAACAAAATTTGAAAACAAGTTATATCCAAAAGAAATATTTAGAACAAAACTGTCTCAAATTGATTTTTGAAACAATTTCTCAAAGTTTTATATAATTTTGAAGAAGATAATACTATCGATTAAATATATATTTTTTGATTATTTTTTAACACCAAAAATTAAAGTAATCATGTATTCTAATGCAAAATAATAAAATTAAGGTAAGAACCATGGAGACTATAATTTGACGTGTTACTAAATGACTTTGAAAAAGAAAAAAATAATAGAAATTGTATCCAAATATCAACCCAACCAAATTTGTAATAATAATAATAACAATATATTACATTAACCATAATTATTATATATTTTCCGCTAAAAAACCCTTCCAAATACAAAAATCACACCACATTTCTTATGCATACAAACATTTTTTTTCTCAATTTTATCATTAATTACTTTTTTGGAGATGAATATACCATCCAATCAAATCAGAGCTATATTTCTTTAAAAACAATTAATTTGTAAATGTATGTTCAGGTGATAATCCTCAAGATGTAAAGACAAAACTGAGGCATTGGGCACAAGCCGTGGCATGTTCTCTGAGACAGTCCTCTTGAAGGCGATAAGAGTAAGATATATATATATATATATATATGTATATGTATGTATGTCTATATATATGTATGTATGTATAGGCTTAATTAGGGTTATAAGCAATTTAATTAATGTGTTTATTGGTTTGAAGACACTTTTCCTTTTCCTATATTAGAGTACTACAAGTTTAGATTATCAAATACTTCTACTTCTATCTTTGTTTTTATTCATTCTTTCTTGATATATATATATAGAGATATATATTGGTTTCAACAAAATAGAAAAACAATAAAGCAAAAAAAAAAAAAAAAGAATTACAAGATTAAAGAAGAAATCAACTCATAATCACATGCATGTTACAAACTTCTCTTGTTATATGTAATTCCACATCGATTTGCTTAGTTCTTAACATATTATTCTTTGACAACTGAACTCACAAAACACGTTTATATTTTGTTGATTTAGATAAAATCATATAATTGCAATATATTCGTCTTCTGCAATTGTCAAAAACATTTATACATGTTAAATATTATTTAATAAATATATATAGCAATTATACGTGTCAAGCATCTAGAATAAAAAATAAAATATAATTAGAATAATAAATCTTATCCTATAAATAAAAGTAGGTACACATTTGAAATAACATTCAATAAATAAGCATTGAACTTGACTAAAACCTTTTAGAAGCAAAGGGATGCATGTGAACAAGGTAAAAGTAATGAACGACTATTTAATTATGTGTGTAAGAAAAAACATGTTTAATTAGTTCATTGAAATTTATTTTGAATATAATTGGTGGCAACTTTCTCGTAAAAGCAAAACCATACTCGTTTTTCTTTTGAAAAGCTATTCTTATTCTTAATTTAATTTTCAGACCATTCATTGATTTGTTAGTATAAACTATAAAGAAGCATAAACTATTTTTATTTCCTCTATGGAATATACTGCAGCATATATTACAGGCTTGTTTACTTTACTCCATCTTAAAGAGCCAAACTTATTGAAAAATGAAGGGTCGAAAAGAATCAAAAGTGGCTTTTGTGAATTAAATACAAATATGTATTGTATTATTTTGATGCTTTTGTAAAGTAAGACGAGATTGTGCTAAGATTAAATATTATAATATTTTATTTAATAATATGTAATTTGGAAAGTTTAAAGTTAGATTCAATGAGCATGTGATAATTTTGCCATAAAATACTTCCAATTGACCTATGTTGATTTTTCAAAATAAAGTTTTAAAAGAAATTGAGATGTGTGCCCAAAATTTCGGATAGGATCCTATCCAAATCCAATGAATACTATGCAGATTTGAATTACAAATAGAAAATTTTTAATTTTGTATTTGAATTAGAATTAGAATCTGGTATTTTGACCAAAATTTAAGAACATGTTATTAACTATAGTACAAAAATTATCTCTTACCTTAGAAAACTAATCCGTGTATTGGAATAAAGTGTCCTCTTGATTATAAAATTATTACGAAAAGAATTAGTTCATTATGGCGCACATCATGGACGTATTTACCTAATATCATCTTTACAGCCAAAAAGATCTGCTTTTTTTATAAATTAATTTATACTGACGATATAAAGATACAATTATAGAATATAAATGACTTTTATTTATTCTCAAATATATATTCCTTTCGTATATAACTAGGACAACATGTACACAATTAGCCTTCAATATCACAATGTTAGAAACACCAAAAACATATCGCATAGGCTACGTTCTTGCACCAAATAGAGAAGATGGCCTCATTCAACCTTCTCTTCTCAATCTCACTAAGGAACATGGAATAGACCTATTCCCAATCCAAACATCGAAACCCTTAATCGATCAAGGCCCGTTCGATTGCATAATCCACAAACTATACGATCCCGAATGGATAAATCAACTAAACCATTTCCATGCACAAAACCCTAATCTCGTCGTGATTGATAATCCCGAGTCAATCGAGCGTTTACATAATCGAGTCACCATGCTAGAAGTTGTTAATGATTGTCAAAATGATGATGAAATCTCTATTGGGATCCCAAAACAAGTCTTTGTCGAAAAACCCGAGTCGTTATTGGCTCGGGTGGGGCCCGAGATGAGTTTTCCGATTATTGCAAAGCCGTTAATGGCTAATGGAAGTGTAAACTCTCATCAAATGTATCTTGTTTTCAACAAGGAAGGGCTCAAAGGGTTGGAGTCAAATGAAGGTCCTTTTGTGTTGCAAGAGTTTGTCAACCATGGAGGGGTCATTTTCAAAGTCTACGTGGCGGGTGGGCACGTTCGTTGTGTGAAAAGACGGTCGATAATGGATATTTCTGAGGAGAAAATATCGAGCGAAAATCAAAATTTAATGGCGTTTTCGCAGATATCAGATCCAAATGCACGAGCTGAGATAGACGAGGAATTTGAGAGGCTTATTGAGGCGGCCGAGTTGCCGCCTTCGGGTTTTGTGAATGGTGTTGCTAGTAAATTGAGAGAGGGGTTGAAATTGAACTTGTTTAACTTTGATATGATAAGGGATAAAAGGGTGAATGAGGGGTATCTTGTGATAGATATAAACTACTTTCCAGGGTATGCAAAGATTCCAGGTTATGAGACTATGTTGACTGATTTTTTCCTTGATCTTATGCAAAGGAAAGAGAATCTAACTGTCTGATGATTGGATTTGGATTGTAATAAAATTTTACTTACTTTTTAGTGTTTTCGGAATACATGATTGTAATAAAAGTAACATGATTTGCAGTTTATACTGTGAAACCTATCAGCTATAGATAACATAAGCTAGTTTATCTCTCTTGTGTGGTTTAGGGTTTTGAACTTGACAAATGATGCGGGATTAAATAGTTACAGTCACGTAAGAGAGACGTGGAGATGGGATCCGACCCGTCTCGCGACAGACCAAATAAGGTGTTTTCGGATTGTGGGCTGCGCTCGAGTAATTAAAGCTGCCTACGTACCTAGCAGATAGGATCAAGCCTCTTCGTAGTTCAAAATGGTATGGTTCTCTAATAATTGAGAGCTGTGAATATTCAGAGAGATTACGATAATTCTCCAAATAGTCAAAACGTCATTAATGAATTAATTAAGGGGTATTTATAGGCATCTAATTGGGCCTTGGGCCTTAGTTCGCAGTCATGGGCCCGGTCCGCTCAAGCCCTAGCCCACCACTCCTACCTCCTGGTTTATGGGCTCGGGTGGTTTGGGCTTGGAGCGGGCGCCTTCTCGGGCCGGATAAAAGTAGGGGCCATCAACAAAAAAAGGGATGCATGTGAACAAGGTAAAAGTAATGAATGACTAATTAATTATTTGTGTAAGAGAAAACATGTTAATTAATTGGTGCCGACGTTCTCGTAAAAGCAAAACCATACGCCTTTTTCTTTTGTCAGACCATTCATTCATTTATCATCAATATAAAGAAGCATAAAGTCATAAATTATATGGCCCCAATTGGATGGGCATCTATGTCCTCAAAAATATTTTTGAGATTAAAAATTTTCGAGAAATTGGTTTGTTTGGCACATCGAGAAAAATTTCTTACAAAAAAATTCTCTTAAAATTATAAATAATTTGAAAAAATTCTTCCAACAAATAAATTTTACTATTCATGATTTGACAGTTAATACAATAAATTAAAAGAGTTTTTCCAACTATCTTTCAAAGCCGAAAATTAAATTAATTACATATTCTAATGTAAAATAATGCAACGATTAAAATAAGATTCATTATGGCTATTTTCTGACGTCTAAATCAACGATTTTGACTTAACACATTTAATAAAAATTACATTTAAATATCAACAAAAATAAAATTTTCACAACAAAAAAATATCACATCAGCCACAATCATTATTTTTTCTCTCTTAAAAATCTCATCTAATCTCTATGTTTCAAACCACATTTCTTATTGTTTATCATGAAAATAAATTTTCGGAGTTACACGTGTCAACCAATTAGGCCCATAATTTTTATTTCCTCTGCAGAATATATTCTAGGCATGTTTTTACTTCACTCATCTTAAAGAGCCACAAAAAGACACTTATTTTAAAACGAAGGGTTGAAAAGCATCAAAAGTGGTTTTTGTGAAAATACGAATATGTATTGAATTATTTTCATGCTTTTGTAAAGTAAGACGAGATTGTGCTAAGATTAAATATTATATTATTTTATTTAATGTATGTAATTTGGAAAATGTAATTTGGATAGTTAAAAGTTAGGTCAATGAGCATGTGATAATTTTGCCATCAAATACTTCCAATTGACCTATGTTGATTTTTCAAAATAAAGTTTTTTAAAAAATTAACCTATGTGGAACTATTTTCCCGAAATTTCGAATCAGATCCAAATCCAATGGATACTATGCAGATTTGAATTACAAATAGGAAAATTTTAGTTCGAATTTGGTTTTTTAACCTTATCTGCTTATCATTATGTATTTGAATTAGAATTATAAAAAATCCAAAATCTTTGTATTTTGATCAAAATTTAAGAATATATTCTTAGGTATAGTACAAAAATTCTCGCTGAATCTTGTGACATTGGTCACGGGTTCAATTCCCGCTGAAGAACTGCCTATTCGCCTTCTCTACTATGAGTCTGTCAGCTATGGACAACCTAGGCAAATTTAACTCTCTTGTGTGGTTTGCATAAGAGTGAGGTTTAACAGTATATTGGAATAAAGTTTTTATAAAGTGATTACGAGAAGAATTAGCACTTCATGGATGTATTTACCCAATGTTATCTTTACAGCCAAAAAGATTCTACTTTTTATTAGACATTAATTTATACATAAAGACACAATTATAGAATATAAATTGACTTTTATCTATTCTCAATTTTATATTCCCTTTCTTAGTGTATTTCTTATTTTCTTCCTCCACTATATAACTAGGACAACATGTACACAATTGGCCTTCAAAATATCACAATGTTAGAAACACCAAAAACCTATCGCATTGGCTACGTTCTTGCACCACATAGAGAAGATGGCTTTATTCAACCTTCTCTTCTTAATCTCACTAAGCAACATGGAATAGACCTATTCTCAATCCAAACATCGAAACCCTTAATCGATCAAGGCCCGTTCGATTGCATAATCCACAAACTATACGATCCCGAATGGATCGATCAACTGCGAAAATTCCATGCACAAAACCCTAATCTCGTCGTGATTGATCATCCCGAGGCAATCGAGCGTTTACATAATCGAGTCACCATGCTCGAAGTTGTTAATGATTGTCAAAATGATGATGATGAAATTTCTATTGGGATCCCAAAACAAGTCTTTGTCGAAAAACCCGAGTCGTTATTGGATCGGGTGGGGCCCGATATGAGGTTTCCGATTATTGCAAAGCCGTTAATGGCGAATGGAAGTGTAAACTCTCATCAAATGTATCTTGTTTTCAACAAGGAGGGGCTCAAAGGGTTGGAGTCAAATGAAGGTCCCTTTGTGTTGCAAGAGTTTGTCAACCATGGAGGGGTCATTTTCAAGGTCTACGTGGCGGGCTCGCACGTGCGTGTTGTAAAAAGACGGTCGATAATGGATATTTCCGAGGAGAAAATATCGAACGGGACGCAAAATTTAGTGGCGTTTTCGCAGATATCAGATCCAAATGCACGAGCTCGAGCTGAGATAGACGAGGAATTTGAGAGGCTTATCGAGGCGGCCGAGTTGCCGCCTTCGGGTTTTGTGAATCGAGTAGCGAGGCAATTGAGAGAGGGGTTGAAATTGAACTTGTTTAACTTTGATATGATAAGGGATAATAGGGTGAATGATGAGAGGTATCTTGTGATAGATATAAACTACTTTCCAGGGTATGCAAAGGTTCCAGGTTATGAGACTATGTTGACTGGTTTTTTCCTTGATCTTATGCAGAGGAAAGAGAATCTGTCTGTCTGAAGATTGGATTTGAATTGTAACAAAATTTTACTACTTTTGAGTGTTTTTGGAATACATGATTGTAATAAAAGCAACATGATGCCAATCTGCAAGAGATAATTGGGAATTAAGTGTATCGTTTTATGAGTTTATGCGACATGATTCAATTACTTAAGGGTGTGTTTGGATTGAGTGATTTGGATTTGGAGAGGGGATTTGGAGGAAAGATTTGAAATGACACTTAAAATGGAGTCATTTGAAATCCACCGTGGTTATGGAAAAAATAGCTCAAAGTGAATGTCGAGTGATTTGAAATTCATTATAACTTGGATACATCCAAACGAACTTTATGAATTTGTTGACGAATTTGAAATCCATAGATTTCAAATCCTTCAATCCAAACTTCAAATTCGTCAACCCAAACACACCCTAAAGGAGATTTGAAAACTATAAATTTGATAATTAATATAAACTAACTAATGATGATAGATGGGGCAATGATTGAAAATGAGAATAAGTAAAAAAAAATTGTTAGAGAAAATAGCTATAAATAAGGGGAAAAATGTTTATCCCATTGAACCAAACTTGGAGCAAGAAAATAGTTTGGCTTATGTATGCGTTCAACAAAACCAATAGCAAAGCTAACAAATTCCATCTACCCCTAAATTGTTGATCGATAAATGCAAATATTTAGAGTGAAACAAGACAACTGAATACAAGATAGGCCATATAACATTAATACTAAAATAGTTACCATAACATCGTTCATCTCGATAATCCATGTATTCTGATTATAAGACTTGTATCATGCACGAGTATAAATTGTCGAAAATGACAATATAGTATTGAGACTTGAGTAGTGAGAATCGAAGATACTGAGAATCATGGAATCTGAATCTCAGTCACCGTTGTGATTTTCATGTGTATAACCTGAAGCCTTTCCACTTCGACCACTCAAAAACGCCTGTGGAAGTGAATTGCTCTCGTTGATATCAAGACCATGATAAGATCGTTTCGCTAAGTATTCAGCTCCGGATTTAGGTGTGCTCTTTGTTAGTGATAAAGAGTCCTTATCACGCACTTGTAGAGCCTTCTCTGTAGCATTCACCAATGCACTCATTCCATCATTTTCGACTTCTTCACCATCTTTACTATCTGATTCAGAAAAGTTGAGTTTTTTTGTTACACGATGGAGATACAGTTGAAAAGAAAACGTTTAAGAAAAGAGCAATCATCGGACCGAGAGATTTTCATGCTCTAAGAGGGAACAAATAGGAGAGGATAAAAGTACTGGAAAACTCTAAAACATCAATGTCATGAACTACATGATACGAATCTCTAAACTAGGGGTGACAATTGGGTTGATTGGGTCAGGTTTGGGTTGGGTCCATCTGGGTTGGGCTTAAAGTAGGCTGAGTCCAATTGGGTCCAATGTCAAAAAATATGCATTATAGTTGGACCCAAAGTGAGCCCAATAAAGACCCAAAGTGGACCCAATAAGGACCCAAGAATGGAAGTGATGAAATAGAGAGAATAATGATAATAAATGAAGGAAGAAAATGAAGGAAAATTAGGATTCTAAGTGGTGAAGGGTTTGAGATGAAAATGAAATATTATTGAGTAAAAGAGTAAATAGATTGGGCCCATTTTAGACCCAAATTGGGCTCAATTTTAAACCCGATTGGACCCAAATATTATTAATAGTCAACCCAATTGGAACTACAATTCTAAAATGTCAGGATCCAACTCATTGGAAACCTAGTTAGGTTTGGGTCCAAATAAATTTACGGACCCAATTTGCCACCCGTACTCTAAACCTAAACCTAGATAGAGATTGCAAAGTACATGGAAAATGTATGCAAATTTTGAAGCCTAAAATAACAAGTACCTCGCAAATCCAAATCTTCAACATAACCACCCTGAAAGAAAGAAAACCGTGCTCCTTCAGACTCTTCCATTGCTACAGAAGGAGCCGAAGCAATCAACTCGTTAAATTCCAATACATATGCTCCTGTCCATTGACTTCCCCTACAATATAATCGCAATACAGTTACGTCGTAAACAAGAATGGAAATCCCATATTCCAAAGTGATTAACATAAGCTTCACAATACTACAATGATCAGGACCCACACAATCAAATTAATTTAAGGACCAAATAACATAAAAACTATATCGACACAAGTAGATAAACCAATGAAATCAAAATGTTCTAACATGTAGAATGCGATGAATAAGGATCGAGTAAACATCAAAAAGAATCAAATGTCGGTTCAGGCAATACCTGTTGAAAGCAAGCGGAGTAATTACAGGAGCAAAGAACTCCTTACTGTCCAATAGAGCTGTTTGTGCACAAGATACATTGATAAAAACGTCACACTGCCATGGCACATATTAGTGATTCAGCATTATTGCAGTCGAAGAAAGAACATGAACAATAATATCACACACTTAACGATATTTACCTCAGGAAAATTGGCAAGTTTTGCAGGATTTGGTCTCCCCATAACAAAAGTATAAGACTTTTTCCCAGCTTTCGTTATTAGTTCCCGCATCTTATGAATCATGTGTAGATAGCCAGCTACAATACAGTTTCATACATAAGAACTTTAGTCCGTCATTAATCATGAAAATTCAAAATCAGGGAAAAATTATTTAGTCATGTATTCTAAAGGCGCAGTATTTACAACTACTTGAATGAAAACAATATTTACGACATATAAGAACCGCTAACACAGACATACCTACTCCAAGTGTCCCAACCAAGATACCAATCATGTTAGCATCCTTCGCCTTCTCAACTAGATAATACCTGTGAAGTTTATTAAAGACGTATAACAAATAAGAGTGCAAATCGATAACAAGTGCAACAATAGAAATGGGATCGACATGAAAAAGCTTACGAATAGTACCTACGCTTTAGGATTTTTGTCTGCTGAGACAAGTCAGTCACCAAGAAATCTTTAGTTGCATCATATCTAACTAAAACCAATTGAGGACATCATTAGAGATAAATAATTGTTTACTTGATAAAATGAGTGAGAGATGCATATAGGCAGCAGTTTGTAATAGCAGACATCAATTTCACGGAAAGTGGAAATGAATTAATATCACCACAAATATCTTGCCTACATCAATGTTAATGTCACATGATATTGAAAAAAGAGTCTTTTTTTAAGCTATCAACTTGGTGAATAAGTACACAAGGTAATGTATACTCTTACCTACTTCACAGCTATTGAATGTCAGTACAAGATTTGCAAATGCCGGATTGTCCAAGCCAATCCAGAAAAGCAAATAATCCTCCATGTTTCGTCCTTTAGGCAATTTCCAGCTCAAGCCTCCTATGCTATAATTTTGGCTGGATTCTTCAGTAAGGCATTCATTTTCAGGTTTAGATGTTTCAGATGGGCTTACAACAGAACAGCTTACATCTGCATAAAAGTATTCTACCGTGGATGATGATCCACTTGGGCTTGATGCGTTATGCGTCAAATCTTCCTTGATTTCTGGTATTGCATGTGCATATTCCAGTCCAAAAAGAACCTGCTTATCAGAAAACAAGTAAGTGGTAATGAATAACAAACCAATAGCCACTGTACTATATATACATTCACTTCAGAAGAACAATCAAACACTATTATTTATATAAACTCTAACGACGACTATACTATGTCTTGACCACTCCTTATAAAATTATTAAGAACGTCGGTCCATATAAGCCAACTCAAAGTAAAACTTCGTCTCAAGCTAGAGGGTAAGTACATGTATAACAATCTTCATAAAAAAGATGCTGGAAAAACATCTTCAATAAGTATATTTGTGGTTGTTTAGCTTCCAAAATCAATTATAATAAATAGAGCTGTCAGAGTATCCTTGTCTTTCATGAAGGTATAATTCAATAATAAAAAGTAATTATTTCTCACCAACAAGACAGTTAAATAAGATCTCTCTCTCATTGATCTGCTCATCTAATTATTCCAGGTGATAAAATGCATAGAAAAGTATGTCATGATAATTTATTATTCGAACTATGATTCGAACTAATTTTGTGACCTTGGATTTTAGGGATGGAAGACATGTGCAAGGTATTTCTATAATCAACAATGTTTCTTCCAAAACTCAACACAGATACACGGAAATAAAAAAACAAGCATTCTTATCATACCAATACAGGCTTGTCACTTTTCAGCCCACAATTAAGCAAATTTCTCGCGCAACTTGATGTGCTGATTGAAGCTTTACCGAATATGAATAATGCAGGAAGCCTTGACGTCCTGAAAAGGGAAAACACGCACAAAATATTACCTTTTTTCGTGACAAACTCATAATTTACTTTTCTCACCAACGTTTTTTTAAAACAGTAAGCTAGAAATATATCTTTCAAAGAAACGTGCACTCTTCAACCATCATAGCACAGACAAGAAAATGATATCATGTAACAGCAGTTTATACCTTGTGTCCGAAATAGAATATGTGTATAAAGAGTTGTCTCTTTAAAGTGTAAACAGAACTCGACAAATCACTAAGTGAACTCTAGAAAATTACATGAATAACACTAACAACACAAACACATAGTCTACAGGGTGCGTTGACATGCTCCATAACAAGCTTTTTTTTTCTTTTTACCACTTAAATTCATAAGATTACCATGTGAACTTGCCATCTTTAACTCTCTATACCTTGCTCTAGCAATATAATATAAAAAGTGGCAATTGTTTTGAGTCTATAAGGCTCTCACTTCCAATATCTTCGCCAAATTTGGTCAAGGGAAATGCATACAAATTCTTATTCAGACAACAAGAGGTGCTATTGTTCACAAGGGCCAAGCCAACAAGAATCACAGATATACACAACGCCCACTTTTCATAGCTTTCTCAAAATGCGGATACTTACGGACTGAGGCACGTATGGCCGTAATGAATGACACATTCGGCATTCACATGTGCAGCGCCCACCTCATCCACACAGCAACTTCCGTAAGTTGTATCAGCCATTACGTACAGCTTTACAGACGAATTGAGCAGCTCTTGGCGCATAGCTTTCACAACTTTCATTGAATCTTTCAGTAGCTCATCAGGGAACTTTATCAACAGCAAAATCCAACAATAATTAAAGTAAAGTTGTAATAAAAAAAACCCCAATTTGAGAAAAAATGGAATAGCGCCAACAGTGTTGGTACGTACCTGTAGAGCTACTCTGGTATAGTTATGGCTACGAATAAAATCAGCTACACGACGAATTTCATAGTTTGATTCCAATTCCATTGCAAAATAATAAAGAGGAAAATTTCAATTTTTTTCTTGAATTCTTTTCTCAGCTCCAGGTTTGAGCCTGTTCTAGGTCGCTCGTAGCATATACACCGTGAAGGACTCAGAGGGTTTTTCTGTGCAATTAACCTGTTTTTTTATATACAAAATCTCCTCAAGTGAAATAAATATAAATATAATATAAAATATTTAGGGTTTAGGGTGAAAAATTAAATGTGAAAAATTCATAATAAATTAAATAAAATTGAATTTAGTAACTTATGAAAAAAAGTGCAAATTTTTACTTTTATCCCTTTCTCTCCCCAATTTTCAAACCCTCCATTATCTCAGTTCACTCTAACCCTCTGAACTGATCCGCCCCAAAATCATATCGTTTTTCCATCTTACTTCTAACAATGCAGCAGGTAGAAAATCTTACAGTTTTGATTACAGTCATATTTGTTATCATAATAGCTACTTATATGTTGGCCTTAAATTTTATCCAATAATTTTGCCTTTGAAATGAAGGCAGGAGCATCTGGATCGGAAGTAGAGGTGACGTGGGAAGATCAGCAGAATATCAACAAGTTTGGAAGATTGAACAATCGGCTACACGATTTAGACGATGAAATCAAGATTGCTAAGGTATTTTGAATCAAAACCCTTCTTTTGTTTTGCTTCCTTTTGTTATGTTTGTAATCAAGATTTCCTGATATGATTACTTTGTGGGCTGGTTGATATTCCTTTATTGAGTTTGGATGAGATAAAAAAGATGTCTTTATTATCTTTGAATCGCCCTTCGTTTGAATGAACTCAACTTAATCATAGAAAGAAATATATTCAGTCAGGATGTTGCCTCAGATTGTAGAGAGTTATAATTAATCAGTTGTTCTGTGGCTCAGATTGAGGATTAATTTTGTATGGAATATGAAGAAAGTCTTTGTTGCTGTGCTGAAACTCATCGAGCTTTTATGAGTGGCAGGTGATATAGTTGAAGTTTTTATGACCAGCGTCTGTCGTGTTGATTGTAGAACCGACAGAGACAACCTAAGTTCACCTCTTATTATTATTATTATTATTATTATTATTATTATTATTATTATTATTATTATTATTATTATTATTATTATTATTATTATTATTATTATTATTATTATTATTATTATTATTATTATTATTATTATTATTATTATTATTATTATTATTATTATTATTATTATTATTATTATTATTATTATTATTATTATTATTATTATTATTATTATTATTATTATTATTATTATTATTATTATTATTATTATTATTATTATTATTATTATTATTATTATTATTATTATTATTATTATTATTATTATTATTATTATTATTATTATTATTATTATTATTATTATTATTATTATTATTATTATTATTATTATTATTATTATTATTATTATTATTATTATTATTAATTTAAGTCTGTAAGCTTAGAAGGCCTATTCATGAACTGCCCACCAATTATTTCTTGGTTTGGATCGGACTTTAAGCTCCACGGTCTTATTTTACCATGTTTTCTGTTATCTGTTCTAAAACATAGCAGCTATGTGCTGTTGATGCATGCATGTCTATTTATGAGTCCAATGTTGTTATCATATACTTTCTACATATCTGCATTTGGATTTCAAATAGGAGTGATTATCTTACTAAATTCTCACTATCCGATGGCTATCTAGTGTATGCATATTCTATATACCTCATTTGGCATATGAAATTGCATTAAACTTACTATCAACTTTTATCAAATTGTGGTTAGGAAACAAATGAAAGTCTCGAGGACGCAAGCAATGAGTTGATTCTTACCGATGAGGAGACTGTGCGGTTCCAAATAGGGGAGGTTTTTGCACATGTGCCCAAAGACGATGTTGAAAACAAGATCGAGGAGATGAAAGAGGCCACGAGCAAAAACTTGGAGAAATTAGAGGAGGAGAAAGAATCAATAGTTGCCCAAATGGCGGAACTAAAGAAGATTTTGTACGGTAAGTTTAAGGACTCTATCAATCTTGAGGAGGATTAGAGGCATTTATATGTGATTTTGGATTGTTACAATTGGCTTGATTTTGATACTTGTGAACTTGGATCACCCTTTTTTTTGAAGGGGTCTTTATGCTTAGACAAGTTGTTTATGTCAATTTACGAGTTTTTTTATGCTGCGTTTGGATCTAAGGATTTAAAGCTATGATTTCAAATTCATCAACAAAATTCATTTAAGTTTGTTTGGATGAATTCAAGTTATGATGGATTTCAAATCCCTTCATATTTATTTTGAGCTATTTTCTTCACAGCAATGGTAGATTTCAAATAACTTCATTTTAGAGTCATTTGAAATCCTTCCCAAATCCCTTTCTCATATCTAAATCACTCAATCCAAACACAGTAACACACCCTTAGATTAAATGAGATATTTCGTTGTCTTTCTTCATGTTATCATGATGCATGAAGATATCTATGGCAACTCGGTAACAAAAATGGTATGCTGCCTCAAAGGTACTTATTGAATAGTAAGTATATCAGAATCGGCCAACTCCAATTGTATCATCTATTCGTTTCTCCATTTTGTCAAGTATTTTGTCTCATAGATAGATGATAAGTGTACGAAATTGTGCCATATGTTATATGGTTTGTGTTGAATAATATAAAACCCCGTAAGAATTGTATAATTGATAATGAATATAAATAGAAAGTACAAGGAAATCTATTGATATCGTAACCTACTTACATAGTAATTAACCGATGAATGAAAGAATAAAGAATTTCTATGAACAATAGCCAAAAAATACTCAAATCTTAAACGTACATAAATAGGATTGTTTAGAATCTTGAATGCTTGCATTCAGCAGGAGTACCTTGAGGAAATCTGTTAATATCAGTGCAGTAATTGTAGATCATATGCTTTTGTTGAACCCATCTCAATCTGTTTCTGCCATTTGCATCGAGTTCTTGGGTTTGCCATGCCCCGTTGCTCAAAGTATTTGACCCACAAGACGATCCAGATACACATCCATTGATGTTGAAATTCCTGTAAGATGCCACAAATGGAGCCTTAGCCCAATCGGTCTTCACCCGACCGCCTTGTGTTGCCCAATCATCTGCATTCCACAAGCTGCAGTAAACCCGCATCGGCTGGCTCTTGGGAAATGGAGTTCCAATTGCTTCATGATTATTGTACACTCTAATCGGAATGTTATCTACTAAGAACCTGCAAATGATATTTGATTTAGTAAAACAAACTGAACTAAATCAAGTTGAGACTCGTATTTAACCTAACGGGGTTGTAGAGTGATTATAGGCTGCACTCAGGTTTGCTGAGCTACCTACGTATACGTACGTACCTTTCAATAAGATAAAGTATAAATGTAGTTCAATATCTTCTTTTGGGTCATCTACGAGTTATATTAGCTCGGCTAGTAGAATGGAAATGTAAGGTATATCATGAATTAGTTCTCCAAAAGTTCCCTTTGGTCTTTAATGAGTTATATATATATATATATATATATATATATATATATATATATATATTTGTCCGGGTTCCTAAATGACACGCGGGTTTTGTAGCGATTTGCAAATATGTCTGAATTAAGGACTCTTGTGCAAATATAGCTAACTTCAGTAATCAGGGTCGTACATGACGAGCCATGTATGTACGACTCATGGGGTAGGATCTATATTCACTATATCAATATTGACAACACTTAAGCCAGAGAATACACACACATATATATATATATATATATATTTACAGAAATTTTATTATTTTCATACGTACATTATACGTCGAGTATTCCAGATGATCGAATACGTGTGAAACGCAGCAGAAGGATCAAACCAGAGCTGGAATTGTTGCTCTTTATCTCCTTTTCCTTGAGCATAGACATTGGTGTGAACCGTATACGGTTCGCCCGAAGAATTTCCTAAAAACTCGAAGTCGATTTCATCGTGACCCGCTCCTTGAGACGACAACTTCAAAAAATGGAAAAAAGATTAATTATTCTATCAATTAAATCTCATAATAATCGTAGAAATTGGAGGGTTTAATTTACTGGACTTACAAAAAATGTTGTGACTGTTCCAGCAGAATTTCCAGGGACAAGCTTGAGTTGCATATCGAATCTGCCGAAAAGGTACTCGTTCTTCGATTGGAACCCAGACCCAGAATACTGGTCGAGAGACAAGTCCAAACTCCGGCCACTTTCGAGGATTTTGGCCCGCCCATCGCCCCAAGTGATCTCAGCATCGCTGATGAAATCAGCCGAAACGGCCATGAAAATGGAAAGTAAAAGTAAGGATAGGTTTTTTAGAGCCATTTTTGTCCTGTGTTTTGTAGCAGAGATGAGTGAGTGATGAATGAATTTAGATCAGTTTATATATAGGTGATATTGAGATAGCTGTAGAGTGTAGTTAAATGTACGCGTGAAAGTGAGCTGGATTAGCCGTTGGGAAGGCCAATTTTTCGAAATGGGTATAGCCATTGCGCGTTTAAAATAAAAGGGTACTTGATTGAGCCTTTTTCCTATCTGGAACAGCTCATTTCAACACTCTATTTATGAACCTTCCTAATTCCACTTTTTTTAGGCCCCTGGCATCCGTCTATCAAAATTTATTTTCATGATAAAAGTGATAAAAAATATTTTTACGGATTGTGAAATATGTGTTTGGATGAGTTTTTTTAGAGAAAAAATTATAATTATTATGGTTGATGTAATATGTTTTTTGTTGTGAGAAATTTATTTAAATTGATATTTGAATATAATTTATAGTAAATATTTTGAGTCAAACTCATCGATTTAGACGTAAAAAAATAGTTATAATTAATCTTATTTCAAACGTTGTGTTATTTTATATCACAATATGTAAGATACACCAAATAATTGATATTTTTTGGAATTTTTTACTCTGAAATATTTTCTTTTGGGTTTAAAGTATCCAACCAATTGAGCCCTGGTATGTTTTTAGGCCAACTTGCTTTTCTTGAATCCTCCAAAAATAAATAAAATGGAACTCTTTGGCTAATTGTACAATATAATCTCAACTAATTCTTTAACTATACTTATATATTGAGTTAATAAACGATCCAAACTATTCAATATTTATTTTACTGTTGTTTTAATAAGTTTTCAATATTTATTTAACTGTTGTTATAATAAATTTATTTAAGTGTGGTTCGTAAAAGTATCGGATCGAATTTGAATAAGTTTTTGTGTTTGATGAGTTTTAAACTGGGTTCGAGGTCGATACGACTTGTAAAATATTATAAGATATGTGCATAAAAAAATAAGCTATTCAGGCTCGACTTATGTTCAGTGTGACTTAAAACCCATCTGAACTCTGATCGACTAATGTAACAAACTATATACAGTTAAAATAACGCTGCAATTTTCCGAGTTTATAAACAAATCATTCGAACGAAGACTTCGACCACTGAATATGAAGTCCACAAAAAGATAAAATGTGTTTCACCAAAGAGTTCAGCTTCTTTTGTATATTACATTGGCAACAAGCAGATCAATTAAAATGATGTAAAAAACAAAAAGATCAATCAAAATGAACTAACGGTGCGTTTGGATCGATGGATTTGGATTTGAGGAGTGGATTTGGAGGAAGGATTTCAAATGACACCTAAAATGGTGTCATTTGAAATCCACCGTAGTTGTGGAGAAAATAGTTCAAAATGAATGACGAGGGATTTGAAATCCATCATCATCCAAACGAACTTAAATGGATTTGTCGATGGATTTGAAATCCATGGATTTCAAATCCATCGATCCAAACGCACCCTAAGGGTGTGTTTGGATTGAGTTATTTGCGAGGAATAATTTCAAATGACTCTGAAATGGAGTTATTTGAAATCCACCATACTTGTGGGTAAAATAGCTTAAAATGAATGTCAAATGATTTGAAATCCATTATAACTTGAATTCATCCAAACAAACTTTAATGGATTTATTGATAAATTTGAAATCCATAGCTTTCAAATGCTTCAATCCAAACACACTGTATGATTTATTGCTTCATCTCCTCCCACTAAGCAGCATAGTGGGCTCTAAATCAAGTATAACTTCATCCTTGCACAACTTAGCAATCTCCTCCTCCGGCAGCACCACCTTAACGACCCGCCCGAACCCGCCCTCAGACGAGGGCAAAACCATAATCAACCCTTCGCCAATCACATTCCCGATATCATAGCTCACATGTATAGGCTTTTGCCCCTTGTCGAAAACTGCACTATACATCAACCCTTCGCCATTTTCGACCATATGTTCCGTGTTTATGCATGTAAGTCGAGGCCCGTAAACCCTAAATTGCCCTTCTCGTTCGACTTCTAAGAAAAAATCGTCTCTTTTGAGCCCTTCAATATGTTGGTGCACATATTTACATACTTCTCCAAATTCACCACTTTTCAACACACTATCATTCACATTAAGTACCGAGAAATGAAGGGCGTTACCAAAGTAGTTGTAAGGTATCGGTGGATTGCCATGATTTCTCGAGTCGACACATATAGAAAGTGAGTGTTTAGGTTCTTGCAAAAGTGTGATTCGTGACCAAACGAGGGCTACAAAAACGTCAAATGGATTGGCGTTTGGGCAATGGTTTTGGACTAGCGATAGGCATTTTTGGGTGGCGGAATGGGAAAATTTCATCGTGATTGTGTCCATTTTCGATGGGTTGGTGAATTTTGGGATCGAGGTTTTGATAGAAGGCGTGGGCGGTTGAGATATATCGAGAACGGGAAAATGGGTGATTGGTAAGCCAAGATGAACTTGGGTCCATGACTTGATGAGAAGTGTGGCACTTGTTAGGTCTGCATGCATGTGGCTGCAGCTCAACCCTATTGCTAAGCCTCCACATTTGAAATTGTTTATCTGCATGTAGTAGAAATTTTCTCTATCTTTTGCAACTTTTATCGAAAAATATTTGTAGTTTTCGTACACTAAATGGTACAAATCATGTCGTATTAAACTATTTACGAAGTTTTCTTTATGAAATGAGAAATTAATATCATCGAGCAAGAACATATAATACTCAATAAATTAGCCTTTGAATTAGGTCCACTAGAAGTTATTTTGACCAATCCACAAGTAAAGAAAAGATAACTATTTGAACTCATGTAGAGGCGGAGCAAGAAATTAAAAAAAAAAAACTGAAAATGGGTGGGGCGAAATCTGACGGTTATAAAATTGTATATATAATTAAAAAAATAAAAATAAAATATACATATATTATTTTTTAAATTTTTTTGGGCCCCGGCCCCATCCTGTCTCCGCCACTGAACTCATGTGACCTTGTAGAAAATATCTATATTACCATAAAAATATGGATAATCTTAATATTTCTTTTGAATTTATACTTTTATCCTTATATATTTATTGAATATAAATAAAAATTAGTAAATATAGAACCCACCATTTCATACAAGACTAATAAGTCATATAACTTGACCCCACTTTATAGTTTTTAAAATGTGTACTAGTAAGAAAACGAGAAATTAAAAAGTTGGTGTAACATATCAATGATCAAATTAGAGTCTTTTTTTAATTTCACTTACATCTCTCATATTGCAAATTAGGATGTTCTATTGCAAGTACACTTACATCTGATATTACAAAGTGAATAAAACATATTTCGCAATATGATTTTTTGAAATCGACTAAATCAAAAGAAATCGAACACGTGCAAATTGTACTAGAAAACCCAATAAGAACTTGAAAAACATTTCATGAAACGAGAGATCTAGTAAATCGTTCTCTCATATATCATGAAATATTTTACCAAATCACTCTGATCTTCTAATATAAGAAATATCAATTTCATTAAAACCGATCCCTAATAATATTTCCCTTTGTTACACTCTTCAAACTAAATAGTAAATTTTCAATAAAAAAAAAATTAGAATTTTACCTGGATCCGAAATGGCGACCAATAGGTCGGGTCATCGGGCATGTCCTCCCACACCGTCAGATCTCTTTCCTCGACCCCATCGGCAGATCTCAGCCATTCATCCATGGTAACACTCACAGTTGCTTGAAGCGTCCGTACACCAGCATCATTGAACTTCACTTGCCAAGACCCATCATTTCCCCGGGTCAACCGACCCGTAGCAATCGGATAATCACTCAATAAATGGGACAAAGAGACCCGAAGATTGTCAATATCGGAGCCCATTGGGCCGTCACTGAACGGATTGGACTTGTAGTAGAACACAATATGGTTCGTGTGAAGGCCCATGGATTGATCCAGTAACGAAAGCTTGTGAACTTTGCCGGGTTCAATCGGGTCGCATGATACTATACTTAGAATTGAATCCACTTTTACTCTGCTAAACTTTTCTTGTTCCATTTTTTTTGGAATTTTCAAGAAAGACAAAGGAATATGTATGTCTTTTTATTACACTTGAATTAGAACCCCTTTTATATGTATATATATATATATATATATGTATAGATAGATATAAAAGAAATATTGAATTTAGTTTGGGGTTGGGAAGATAAGTTGTTGGTTAGTTCATTAATGATGTGAATAAATACTTGTAAATGTGACAATAAATGCAGTATGGCAATTGGCGGCCGCCGGTCAGTACAACTACTATTATACCTGTTACATAGGTCGGCATAGAATTATGGAGTTTTTATAAATTTAGTCTATTGAATTTTGGAATACAAACGCTGTATTTTCGTTAATATTGTATTTATTTTTTTAAAAAAGAATTTATTCTGCTAGATCATGGTCACTTGAAAATTTGAAGGCTTCATGCATGCATGAATGATTAATAATACTCTAATTTCTTACACAAGAAAAAAATTAAGTATAATATATTCTTATTTATTATAGAGATAGAAAAAAGAGCTAAACTAAATAAGGTGTGGTTCGTGGAAATCGACGATTTGAAGATATCGAAGTGAGAGATCGAGATACCATGATAATGTACATGAGTAGAGAAAACCAGGTAGAGAAATTGTGTTATTGAGTTACATTCTTATAGAGATATAGCGGGAAAGAAAAATGATTAGACGTGTAAATGAGTCGAGTCAAATCGAACGTATATGTGTTCAAGCTTGTTTAAATTACAATCGGCATTTGAAAATTTTGTTTGAGCTTGACTTGATTGTTCATCGAGCCGAGCTCAAAAGAGCATTAATCGAATCAATCACGAGTTGAGCTCGAGTAATTTTTTGTTTTCAACTAGTTTAAACAATTATTATGGAGAAAAATTACCATGATATTAAAATTATGGATGATATTGTAAAAATGACAAATTGCATGAGTTTCACATTGAGAGATGAAAACGAATTTTATCCTAAAATAATGATAATATTCCAAATCTTTTTCAAAAAGAAAATGATAAGATTCCTTTTTATTCGCCACTCAATGAATAAATAAATAAATAGCGAATAAGAATGTCTAATTTTTTTATTGTTGATAAATTATTCGGATGTACCATCGTGGACCCTACACTTTTGAATTTACCATTGTGTCGATTTCTCAAAAAATCTAAACCTATTTTGTGATTTAGAAACTCAAGTTCAAATTCTATGGTTCCGATATCAAAACGTCACAGATTAGAATTTTCACCTCATATTTATGAACATGCAAATAAGTGACCACCAAATCTACAAGCATTAGAAATCAAGAATTTGAACTATAAGCATACGCAACCGCAATATCTAGTAACATATAGTTTAGTCTCGATAACACATTATCGTGCTACTCCCAATTCTAGAATAAAATAAAGTACTTCATTAAATTAATTGACGATGCAAATGACACAAATAATTATAAGCATGATATACATCAACAAGAATTACAAGAATGAATAAAAAATAAAATTTTATATTCAGTTAAATCCATATTGAAGATCTGATTATACTTGCTCTATGCAATGTTTTTCTTCAATCTCTAATGAAGTCCACACCTTTCAAATGGAAAGCTTTCGAACCCTAATACAACTTTGGGAGTAGTTTATTTCCTAAATATAAGAAACTTAATATGTAGCGAAAACGGCTGACCAGGTCAACATTTAAACATTGACCGCAACGTTTAAACGCTGGGCATTTAGGCATTATGGTCAGTGTTTAAATGTTGACCCAGTCAGTGTTTAAACGCCCAAAGTTTAAACATTGGAAAACATTTATGTGCCATTTGTTTCTAGCACCCATTTTATTCCCTTTTTGAACATCTTCTCTTGTGATATTTGTTATCTTTCAACGTGATCCCGATAATCTTACCTGTCACTACTAACAAACCTTTTAAGCGCATGCAAGTTGCAAGATAGAAAGAAAAGGAAAACTGATATGAAATGAAAACTAAAGTGATATTATAAAGTACGTAAAAATGAGATTTATCGATATATATACTGAATAATTAATTGGTGTGGGGTATACATCAACATTCGTTGTAAATTTTTGCTTTTTATATGCACTTCCCTAAAGTTAAAGCGATCCACAAATGCCTCTATTATAATTGTTCGGATAAAAACTGTCAAAATCTTATCGGAAAAACTCACCCGCTTTTTACATATAATTTTTAATTTAAAAAAAAACATTTAAAAAAAAAACTAGGTGTAGCTATTTACCCCACAAATATATTTTTTCAAACCCAAGTAAAATATCAAAATTAAAATTTAATTCTTGTTTACTAAGATATTTACTATAAATTGACATTTCTATATTTAGTATATATTTGGTTTAGAATAACACATTTTATTTATGGGATTAAAGTGCAACTTTTTTTTTTTTTTATGACAAGGGAACCGCAGCCGCTACCGTTAGGTATAAAGTGCAACTTTTGCCAACGTTTTAACACAATATAAATAGGAGAGAATAAAGTGAAGATGCAAAGCTCGAGACTTGTTACTTCGAAGTTCATAAATAAATAATTCTTGTACTAACAAATTAGGGTATTTCGTGTTGTGTAAAAAAGCTTTCTTTTCCCAATTCTCTCCGGTGAAATTTGATAATGTCCGGCGAATCAGCAGCATCTGTTCTCCGAAGAAGCCAGGTACTAAATTAGCCCCTTAATACTCAAAACAATTCGATTTTTATGTAATCATTATTTGTTATATCCATACATGCATACATACATACAGGTTGATTTACTGGACTTCGTGGATTGGTCGGGTGTAGAATGCTTGAATCAAAGTGGCACTCATTCTCTTCAAAATGCTCTCAAACAGGTGGGTTTTTTTTTTCTATCTAATTGCATTCCGCATTGAAATTAATAAGGGTTCTTCAATGTGTGTATATATATTTTATTTTCTTATTCTTCTTTATAGAGGAATCTTATCTGTTTTACTTGTATGTTTTTGAAGTTTATGAGTTGAAGCATCTAACTCAGCTTTTTGAGTTCCCAAAATCTGTATCTGAAAGGGGTTCGATTTTCGATTACTTGTCCAATTCTGAGGCGTGACTCGGTTTAATGAACATGGCGAATTGTAGTAAACTAGACTCTACTGTGATAGTGATAATTGTGCATGGCCAGTGTTAAAACTTCACAAAAGTCGTGGGGATATATGTTTCATTATGTTCTGGGGTTCTATTTTGGTGAGTTTTTTGGGACATGTCTGTGTTGGGGAGATTGTATTTGGTTCTAGTTTGAGAATTTGTTTTGATATGATTTCTTTTGTGAAATAGTGTTTGGTGTTTTTCCCTTACGCAAAAAATTACATAGCAGTCATATAGTCAGTTTTTGTTTGTTAATAATTAGTTAACGATCGAATATTATAATGAAATATTGAGATTGTAATAATTGTTATATACATGAATACAAATGTATGAAACATTTTAGTTGAAATATACAATTGTTATATATAGATTGTTGGCCTTGTTTGCCCCATCTGATTCGTCTCTAATTTGTGGTTTAATTTATTTTGTTTGTGAATCAGGGTTACAGAGAAGACGAGGGCTTGAATTTGGAAAGTGATGCTGATGAGCAACTCCTGATTTATATTCCTTTTCTTCAAGTTATTAAGCTCCATTCTGTTGTCTTTGAAGGACCAGAGGAAGAAGGTAACTAAATCATTTATTTGTAGACATACAAACTCATTCCATATGCCGCTAATTTATGTAAGTACATAAATTACCTGTTATCCTGTTATTTTTTATGTAATTTTTATTTTGTTGATGTACAAGTATATCGGCATTTCTATCATGTGAGTGTGATTATAGTTTACTGTTAGATAAAAATATGTGACATGCGTTATAATAAGATCTTTACAATTAGATAAAAATAATGTTTGATTGTAATCTTTAATGTTCTAGGTCCAAAAACTGTAAAGCTTTTTGCTAACAGGGAGCATATGGGGTTCAGGTAATATCTAGAGATCATATTATGTGTTCTAATGTTTCAGAGATTTCTGTTGGTATTCTGATTGTAATAACTTTTCACAGTAATGTCAATGATTTCCCTCCAAGTGATACACTTGTTTTATCTGAGGATAACCTCAAGGTAAACTCTAGTATTTCCATGGCGTCTTTTTTTGCGCATCAGAGTAAATACTTGCTTTACATTCTATGTAGGCTTGTCAATGGGTGGGGATTGCCCAGACCCGGACCCGTTTAATAAAAATTGTACCCGACCCGGACCCGATGACACTAGGTAGTTCGGATCCGGGTACAACTTTTACTCGCGGGAAAATGCCCGAACATTACCTGAAAATTTACCCATTGAAAATACCCGCGGATCTATACCCAAACAATACGTGAAGTTTACCCGTGGGCATTTACCCAACGCGGACCCACTCCGAAACGTACCCAGCCCGTCGGGTCTAACTTTTTTTGGGACCCGTCGGGTATGCAATCGGGTCCGGGTAAAATATTTTTTTTTTGGGTATTTCATGGGTCCGTTGTGGGTCTGGTTATTCCCGGCCCATTAACACCCCTAATACTATGATTGTACATTTTGCATTAATGGAGAATCTTATGCTGAATCTCTCTGTAGGGAGAACCAGTGATCGTAAAGTATGTCAAGTTTCAAAACGTTCGCAGGTGTGTTTTTTGTCTTTGTGGTACTATAAACTTTATATCTGTTTTCATACTCAAAATTACGTATTATTCTGAATCAGCTTGACAATTTTCATCGAGGAGAATCAATCTGGTTCTGAAATTACAAAAGTTCAAAAGATTATTCTCTATGGAACAACGTAAGTTTCTCATTGCCTTTCTCCTTGTACCTTTCTGCTCATTTCAATCTTAACTTATTAAACTTAGCAAATTTTGAAAAGAATAAGGATTACTGGGTATTATAATTGTAGGAGGTGTTTAAAAAGAAAGTTATCCCCTTAAATGATTTGCCAGTAAAGATATTAATTTTAGATTTTGTTATGGTGCAGGGTGGAAACAACTGATATGAAAGGTCTGAAGAAGATTGAGGATCACTAACCCTGAAATGATGAGAAAGAGAGGATAAAATATGTTGTTACATTTGGAAACTTTTTTTTGTTTTAACTTGAAAGAACAAAGATGAACTCTAATATATTCCCTCGTTGAGACTTGATTAAAAGAGAAATTTATGTTGCCTTATAATGGAAAACTTGGCTAATTTTACTATTAATATGGGTGCATGATTATCATCTAATTCCTACATTGGAATGTGACTCCCTGTTTTTGTGGTTTGTCTGAATGAGGTTTGTTTTAGAGGGTACGAACGGAGTCAGTCTGTCAACGGGCGGGCATTACCAAAAACCTAGACGAGACTCGTAAAATGACAGTAAAGAATTTTTTTTACCTGACCTGGTCATTTACCCGATGAGCCTGTTGACCTGAATGTCTTCATTTCTTTTACACACAATTTATTGGATTTCAATTTAAACAAATTTGCAAATTAGGGTTAAAAAGTCCAAATTGAAATCAAAATGCCCGTTTTCAGTCAAAATTACTTAAAAATTCCCTCAAAATTGAATAAACTAACAAAATTTGTACTTAAATTATCATACATACCTTGTATTAATATACCCAAATTGTCACCTTCATAATAATGTACAAAACGAACGTACAGACCACATTAATGTATTAAAAAGAATACATTTTTCATATATTTGAGAAGGGTTTCTAACAATTTTAAACTAATAGATAGTGTTTTATTAAAAAACCATAATTTTACTAGACTATAGAACATGGGGTTATTTGAAGTTTTGAACATCTTGTAGTAGAAAAGAATATTAAATAATACAAACACAAGTCCCTCTAAAGTGACAAACAAATCTATTTCCAAATCCATGGATATGGTTTCTTATCCCAAACAATCTGTGCACCTCACTTACTCATCACCACAAACAGAATCACACTTCCATTCAAACAATGAACACTCTCCCATCTCTTTCCCGCCTCAAACTCTCTCCTCCGCCGCTCTCCACCACCACCACCACCGCCCTCTCGATCCTCTCCTCCCCTCAAACCCACCTTCCCATCTCCCTCAGACCCACCATCATCAATTTTTCACTCGACAGCCGGCAATCTGCAACAACTGAACTCAAACAAGAACAGTTCGGCGATTACGATGAGGACGAAACTTACGGCGAAGTCAACAGAATCATCGGTAGCAGAGCTCTCGAAAGCGGCCGAGGAATGGAGTACCTCATAGAGTGGAAAGATGAGCATGCCCCTACTTGGGTCCCCTCCGATTTCATAGCCAGCGACGTCGTGTCGGAGTACGAAACCCCCTGGTGGAACGCCGCCAAGAAAGCCGACGACGATGCTTTGAAGCAACTAATAGAATCATCCGACGGTTGCAGAGACGTCGACGCCGTCGATAAAGACGGCCGCACCGCTCTACTCTTCGTCTCCGGCCTCGGATCCGAGCAATGCGTCCAGGTACTAGCTGAGGCAGGGGCAAACGTCAATCACAGAGACAACAACGGCGGCTTAACGGCGCTGCACATGGCTGCAGGGTACATAAAACCCGGCGTCGCAAAACTGCTAATCGAGTACGGCGCGGATCCTGAAATCCAAGACGATCGGGGTCGAACGCCATTGGAGCTCGCAAAGGAGATCCTGAAGGTGACCCCACAGTTGCAGTTCACAAGGCGTTTAGGCCTAGAGAGCGTGGTGCGGGTTTTGGAGGGGGCCATATACGAGTACGCAGAGGTGGAGGAGATAATGGAGAGAAGGGGAAAGGGCGAAAACGTGGAGTATTTGGTGAAATGGAGAGATGGGGAGGATAACGAGTGGGTGAAAAAGGGTTTCGTGGCGGCGGATCTGGTGGCGGATTTCGAGGCGGGGCTGGAGTACGCGGTGGCGGAGGCGGTTCTGGATAGCAGAGAAGGGGAGAATGTGGGGAAGAAGGAGTATTTGGTGAAGTGGGGTGATATAGAGGAGGCTACGTGGGAGCCTGAGGAGAATGTTGATCCTGATTTGATCAAAAACTTTGAACAAGGCATAAACAAACAAGTTCATTAGTTTTTCTTACTAATTTTGTTAGAAATTTGGTATATTTTGTTTCGATTCGGTAAATCGTTTTGATTTTTTCTTGCACGAGGGATCGTGATGTCTTTTCTTTGTGATTTCGGGTCTCGTTATTAGTTCGTTTTTGTGGTGCACAATTTCGTGGGATATAGGTAGTGGTTATGAGTTATTCGGAACAATGTGTATTTTTTGTTGGGAGGTTAGGCCGCTGCCAGGGGATGAAAACGAGCCGAGCTCGGGCAGAACTTGGTGATTTTTAAGCTCGAGCTTGTTGAGCCGAAAATTCCCGAGCTCGAGCTCTAGCTTTTTGGGCTCAAGCTCGAGCCAAGCCCAAGCTCACGAGCTCGAGCCCGGATTCGAACTGAGTGAACATAAAATTTTAGGGGGAAATTTGAGTTTTTAATTTCTTATTATTTTTTGATATATATTTATTAATATGATAATAAAAATAATAATATTTTTAAAAATAAAAAGCCCGGCTCGCGAGTTTTTTTAAAAAGAAAAGGTCTCTAACTGGCTCGGCTCGTCTTACACCCCTACCCGCTACTAATGCTGATTAAAATTGTGTTATGGATTTTGACAAAGAATTTCAACAACTTTGAGTTTTGTATTTTTGGATTTGAATTAGTAGAGTTCTTTTTAGGAGATCATGACATTCATATATTATTATTGAAGTGAATCAAGGTCACAAGGTGTGACAAGAATTGTTTATAAGCTAATATACGCATCAAACATATTTTTTAATGTGTACGAGTATAATTGCATGATCCACTATATGTTATAATATACAACCATCCATATTCAAAAATAAGACAAGAAAAGAAGAACAATAATATGTATATAGGAGAACAAAAAAAATACAAATATTGTACTTATTCTGATATTTATTCTATACAACAATAGTATCATGTAAAAATATTAAAATCAATAATATGTAAACATCTATAAAACCCAAATAATATATAGAAGACAAATACTAGAACTCCTTATTTCAAGAAAATGGTAGCCATAGATATGAGAAAAACAACCATCCAATTGAATTTCCCAAGAGACAAAGTCATAGCTGAAAAAAGAGAGCATAATAATTAAAATTGTTTTTAATTGTTAGTTGGTCAAATATAGAAAATATATACACTTTGTAGCCAATTATGCAATTCTATTTCAAGTTATTAAGTCATCCATAACTTTTAATTTGATTTAATCTTAGCCTTATATTACTTGGAAATTCTATATTCAACCAGGGCAATAATCACAGTATATACTACCCATTTAAGATATGTGTATAATTTAAACCCTACACCATAAATATGTGACGTATATTGAATTTATTGAACTCAATAAAATATAATATAGAGTTGTATAGAGACTATCATAACATAAGAATTGTTCAAATGTATATCCATTTGGACTTAGGACCTTGACTTTTTTACATCTAAATATATAATTCAAATTCCGATTCACATGATTAATTTTCCTATTTTTATAAACTAGAGCATGCCATATACCCTATTCAATGAGAAATAAAGGGCAAAAATGTTATTAAACTTTGATTTTAACCATTAACAACCTTTTAGATTAAGAAAAGGATACGTACCAAAAAAGGCCCAAAATATGATATTCGATTATTCAAAATTTGAAATAAATACCAATTAGTTTTCATAATATTAATATTTTCGAACTTTTAAATCAAATCAATTAATGCTATTACACTAGATGAAAAAAAAATTAACTAAGCAATATATTATTATCAATATCACATGAATATCTTTTTTTAATTAGTAATTATTAGCTGATTGTAAAATTTTCGATTATGTGAGAGAACAAACGGGTCTCACCTAGATTATTATCGTTGAAAGATGGACTCGATGGATTCGAGCTTGAATTGGCGGTTCTTATTCCAAGCCTCCCACAGTCTGAGCCAATAGCACCTAAAAATTCAAATAGAATTTATTAAAAAAAAAGAAAAAGAAATTAGACACCTTTATAAATTTATTTTCATTAACTTAGATAAATAATTAACTAATTAATATATATATATATATGGAAAAAAAGATGTAATTTCTTACAATCGGAGTAGCAAGGGAAAGCTGAAATATTGAGGAGATTATAGGCGCCGGGATTGCATTGACATGTGTGTGTATGTGTTGTATTTCTTGTGCATCTTCCATCTCCACAATAAACCCAATTGCAAGCTATATATGAACAATTAACACATATATGTTAACCATACAAAAAATGAGGAAATTGTTGTACTTAAAATGCCCTCTTGAAATATATGTTCACGTAATTTTAATATTAGTCACTTAAAATGCGCTCTTGAAATTGAAAAAAAAATCCTAAATTAAAAAATAGGCATATAATACTCTTTCTATTAACATAACCCTGCATGGATTCCATGGAATAAGATTTTCTATTCCAAACCGTGTTCCAATCTCCTATTCCAACAATGCAGATGTGTGACACGTGTAATTCACAAATCCATTTATTAAGAGATGTATTACATGTGTAAATACATGTCACAACTACCTTTTTGAAATATGAGATTGGAACACGGTTTGGAAGAGAAATTGATCTCGAATTCCCACTTTTTGTTAAAAAAATGTGTTTTTCATGTTATCATCTTTATTAACATTATTTATGTTTTAAATTGTATGAAAAAAAATATGTAAAAGGTCAGATCAGAATGTTAAATAAAGATGACAAATATGAAAACACACTAAATACACTCAT
This sequence comes from Verbascum thapsus, assembly GCA_963669365.1. Taxonomy (NCBI): domain Eukaryota; kingdom Viridiplantae; phylum Streptophyta; class Magnoliopsida; order Lamiales; family Scrophulariaceae; genus Verbascum; species Verbascum thapsus. The sequence continues at coordinate 4,394,201 of OY770106.1, forward strand.
TTCTTGATGAAAAGATGGTTTCACGCATAAATAAAATAACAAAGAGGATAATATGTCCATCTTTTTCAAAAAAAACTTTTTTTTAGTAATTTCAAACTAACACATGCTATTTTTTTTTAAAAAAACAAAAAAACTTTAGTATTATGATCCTATGTGATCAATATAATAGGTTTGTCTATTAAATAAGTACTCAAAATAAAAATCCACAACAAAGTAAGAAAATTACGGTCAAAGAACGATAAGTTATGTGGAAGTGGTACTGGAGCTGGAGGAGGAGCCGGCATGCACGAGTAGTCGAGGGAACCTGCAACGAACAATCATATAAGGTATTTGATTGAGTTTATAAGCTCTTTAAAACAACTTATACTTTATTTTAAATTATTTTCAAATAATATCAAAGTTACTGAGAGTTATAAAATATTTGATAATTTTTTCTATAAAACAACTTGTACGTTCTAAAATAAGCGATCAGGAGCTTATAAGCTCCTAAAAAAAAGTCGAAAAATACCAAATTCATTTAAACTTGTAAGTTGTAAGATAGAGAGATTTTATATGCAATTTATAAAATCCTTAAAAAATAAGTTCGAAAATATTGAATTTATTGGAACTTGTATGATAGAGAGAGATTTTATAAACATTAAGAGCTCTTTAAAATAATCATCGTTAAATATTATAATTGATTTACACTCTGGAATGATGCACGGTAGAAATTCTAGATGATCTTCATCATCATCAAAACGGGTACGATTCCATCCATCATCGCAATCACATCTGAAGTTGAAAGGGTAACCCGGAGCTGCCTCACAACTTCCCCTTCCACAATGAACCTCGTTACATATATTATCTGAAATCACATCAAATTAATTACACGTTCTAATTGCAATATTAATGTCAATATAAAACATGCAATATTGGTCTCATCATTTACATAACTTAAAATAAGACATAAAAAATATGTGCCGTTAAATTTACTAAAAATTATCGATTTGGGACTAAAAATGCGAAAAAAACACGTCCCATGAGACTAATTTTACAATTTGATAAAAAAAATGAGAAAAAATTGTATATTTACCAAACTAATTAAGAGTATTAGAAAAGAATTAATATAATTAACGTACCATAAAAGGGTGATAAAACAGGAGGAACACCATTAATTGCATTAGCTGCTATGGGTAGCAAAACAAATAAAATTGCCAAAACATTAGAGAAAGCCATATTGAGAAATTAATTAATGGGTATGAATTTGAAGGGTTAATGTAATTACTACTACTTATATAAGAATATATATATATATATATATATATATGTATATATATGTATATATGCATACGTGGACTAATGACTCTTTCTCCTCAAGCAGAAGCTTCTGCAATTTTTTATATAAATATATTAACAAAATTTCAAAGATTTACACCCACAAGTCTTTTCCACGCGTATTTTTTATATTTAAACGTAAACTTATAAGTAAATGATAAGGATTATCAACTCACGAAATAAATAAAATAACTTATTTTCTTTTTATGGCTATAAATTTTAAATTTTTAATTGACTTTCAGATGTAGTTGGTAAAAGAAGTCATAGATGGAAGCTCTTTTGTTATTTTTTCTAACTAGAAGCTTCTGATTTTAGAATTAAATTTGGTAAATTTTTCATGTGCAACTTGAAGAATAAGCTAATAGAAAGGCTAATTTTTGCATGTAATTTGAGAATGTTAATGAAAGACTTGGGATTTAATTGACTTTACTATGTGGATTAAGTGTGTAACTACCACAAGAAAAATATGTGTCTAATAACTAATACTAAGTCTATGACCTAGTTGATACTCTGTTCTAGATGTGAGAAAATTGAAAAATATGTGTAAACAACAAATTTTATATCTATAAAATAATAAGCAAGAAAAGATTGTATAAAATAATATTTATTGATACAAATCTCTAACTAAGTATCCTCTAGTTCTTCATTTCACACTATTTTGGAATTTGAACTTTGAAGAGCTTTGTTCACCTTCAATTTTAATTTGATTTTCAATAACATTAATTTGAGGGTTTTATGTCTTAATTTCGAATAAAACGTATAACTTGAAGGAAATTGATGACAGAAATGAGGCCTTTACCGAATTTGATATGGACTTCAATAACATTAATTCATTCATTTGACGCCTTATTATGAATCAAACGTTATAATTTAAGAAGTTTCGCAATAAATCCTTGAATTTCACCATAGAACGCAATGAATCTTCTGAAACTTGATGATTTGAGTTGAGAGAATTTTGAGTCATTTTTCAATATCTTTTTTAACTCAAATACATTCGTGAATCGATTTTAACTAGAGGTGACAATTTGGTGGGTCTGGTTGAGTTTGAGTTGGTTCCAATGATTCGGTTCTTAAATGAGTTGGGTTTTTAAATAGTTTTAAGGTGGAACCGATTCAACCCAAAACGGAACCAAAGTCAACCCGAAAGGGAACCAAGGCCAACCCGACTCATTACCTTACATTTTGTTATTTATAATTCAGATTATTGGCAAGCGGTTTGGGCCTAACTTGAAATTAATTGGATCCAACTATGAGTTAGAACTAATTAAGAACCAAAAATAATTTCTTAGGAACCAATTGAACCCAAACTAGTTTAATTGGGTTGGAATCATGGTTTCGGACCCGTTTTGCCACCTCTAATTCTAATATAACGTGGTTAGGTCCAATTAGTTCAGCCTAAAACTATATATAGAAACGAAGATGAAGCGCTGACCATGGTTCTAATTTTCCTTCTTTTCCATCAAAAAATTCGAAAAGTTTCCATTTTTCAACGAAGCGAAAAGAAAATTATGAAGTAGTTTCAAAATTACAATGTTTCCAAGGAAACTCGTAGTGTTTCTATTGTTTCCATCGAAACATCCAGTGTTTCTATAATTTTCACGAAACATTGTAAATTTCTTAATTCTTTTCAGGATAGAGTACAATAGTGAATAAAATTAAAAAAACAAAAAAAAAAAAAAAAAAAAAAAAAAAAAGAGTTATAAATCTAACAATTTACTAAATTAAGCCCAAAATATAATCCAATAAGTTCTAAATAATTAATCACCGAAATCATAGACAATTTTATTTATATTCAAATACACATGTAAAAGACACAAAAGGTCAAGATATTACAATTTTTCTTATAACGATATATGAGTTATTAGATGATTATTTTAACAAACAACATAATACATACTTATATGCGCATTTTTTTTAATAATTTAAAAATATATACCGTAACATTTTTATAATTTTGTATTTTATAGATTAAGTTGCTTGAACTTTGTCGATTATATGTTGTAAGAGCGCTAAATTTAAATCTAATAGTATCACTTAGTTCGTTTTTGAAATTTTTATCAACTATTGGTATACTTGTATAAATTTGAAACAAAAGATTGAATATTAAAAATGAATAAAGATATTTAGAAAATTTTCAGAAGATGTTTAGAATAGTCTTTGTAAATATCTAGATAGAAATGTTCTAAATAATTAATTACAATTGTTAAATCAAGTTGATCACCATCGTACATTGAGGAAGGGGAGTTGAATAAATAGAAGATAAAAATTCATTTGTTGTAAGAGCCTTAAATTTGAATACAATATTGTTACTTAGTTCGTGAAATTTTTATCATCTATTGGCATACTCTTTTAAATTTTGAAATAAAATATTGATGTTTAAAAATGAAAGTTAAAAACAAAATATTGATGTTTAAAAATGCTCGAGCTGTTTTATTGTTTAAACATCAATATGGTAAATCAGAAAGTAGCTCAGGACACATTTTACTGGGAGTTCCAACTAAAGGTGTCAAGCAGGCCAAAATAGGCCTGCTTGACACCAGGCCAGACAGGCCGGCCTGTTAAGGCCGGGCAAGCCGGCTAAGGCCTGCCCCTTAAGGGGCCGGCCTTAACCGGCCCATGCCGGCCCGTCCCATGACAGGGAATGGGCCGGCCTAGCCCATTAATTTTTTTTTTTTTTTTTTTGTGATTTATTATTATATTAATTGTCTTTTTGTTGTTTTTTTTATTTATTTACAATATTTTTGTAGCCATAATAATCTATAATATATATTATATAATACATATAATTAGGATATTTTGATTTTCATTACTTTGTAATAGAGTTGGATTATTTAGTTCTCATTTCTTTGTAATGATTTTTTTTTAATTTAATGCAAGTTACTAATTTATATACTACTAATTATATATAAGTAATCGAACTAAATTATATTAATATTTACAATATTTTGTAGCCACATATTATAATATGTATTAAACCAAAACAGATAATCAAAGCAGATAATCATAATGAAAACCATCATGAAGATTATTAAAATCAAAGCAGATATATAAAAATTCTGAATAAATAATTTATACACAAAACTACTGTGGATTGATTTTCAATTTAGAAAGTTAAATCCATATATTTTGTAACTCATAATTCAATATTTGAAATATTATACAAAATTCATAAAAAGTCAAAAATATTATATAAACTCAAAAAATCACTACATTATATTATATATACTACTAATTATATAATAATGATATATTTATTATATCAATACATTATACATTATTTTTAATTATATAATAAATATTGAATAAAATAATTTATTAAATAAAGAAAATGGAAATAAAAGAAAAAAAAACAAAAAAGCCAAAAAAAAAAAGTAAAAAATAGAGCAGGCCTGATGGCCGGCCAGTCAGGCCTGCCACAAGCCGTTTCGGCCCGTTGGCCGAAACGGCCTGCCAGGCCTTAAGGGGCCGGCCTAGCTCCTTAAGGCCTGGCTTGTTTGCCGGCCTGGCCCCCTAATTTAATGGGCCATAACGGGCCGGCCGGTTTTGGCCCGTTATGGCCCGTTTGACACCTTTAGTTCCAACTATCTGAAAAATAAAACAGCAGATTCAACCAATATGACAATAGAAAGATGGTGAAAAATACAGGAATACCATCCATGCCAACCATAATGCTTACAGAGGAAGCAAGCTCATCTGAAGTCAGAATTTTGGCAAGTCCGAAATCGCCTGGAACAAGCATGCAATTTGAACAACAGTTTCCAAATGTCCAAAATGAAATTCAAAGTATGACGCGATCTCTTACCAAGACGGATGTCTTTATCTTTTGTTAAAAATATATTGGAACACTGCAAAAGTTTCAGAAGCATTACTAAATTAGTGAAATGGCTTCATAAAATCAGTGAGTATGTCTCTATAAATGAGGCAGTGTATGCTACTGACCTTGACGTCGCGATGAAGAATATGATTAGTATGCAAGTAGTTTAAAGCCATAAGTAGTTGAACAAGCCATCTACAGAGTGTCTGCAAACATAAGTCAACAAATTAGAAAATTTAAAGTCCAGAGTCACAGGCATAAATTATAAAAGGAAACTACCTCTTCAGAAAAATGCACTCCATTCGTCTTTTTTATGGCTTCCGCCCTACAAAAACAAAAATGGAAAAATGTTGAAGATATAAGGCTTCAATTGGATGACAACCTCATTCCCCAAAATCAAAGTAAATTTTTTTAAGAAGTAACAATTGATTGGTATCTTATAAAAAATTCTACAAAAAAATCTCTCAAAATTTTATATAATTTTGAAGAAAATTTTGCAAGAAAAGAGAAAAAATTATTCTTACTATTCATGATTTGACAGTTCACACAATCGATTTATATAGTTTTTTCCAACTATTTTTCAACTCAAAAAATCAAATTAATCACATATTTCAATGTAAAACAATACGACGTTTAAAATAAGATCCATTGTGGCTATTTTTTGACATCTAAATCGATGATTTTGACTAAAATTGGTTATTATAAATTATGTTCAAATAACAAATCTAACAATTTTTTCACAATAAAAAACATATCACATCAATAATAATCATTACGTTTTTTCTCTTAAAAAATTCATCCAAACAAACATCTAACCTCATATTTCTTATTCCTAAAAATAATTTTTCCTTACTTTTATCATGAAAAATAAATTTCAGAGAATGGTGTGCCATCCAATTGGACCCTAAATCTTCCTTTCTTTCATATTTTTTTTTCTGTGTGTGTGGGTTCATGAGTGCCATCGTGAAATAGAGGGTTGTCCGAGAAGCGTAGACCTCTAACAACTCTAGTCTAAAAGAGAAGAATGACTTACATGTCCCCACCTTCACAATAACCTATGATAATGCACACATAGCAACCCTGAGACAAAAGCAACAGCAACAGATATTTCTTAATTCAAATGTTAACATACAGAAACACATGGTTATAAGTAGGCCTGTCAACGGATGGGTATTACCCGTACCCGATCCGTTCAAAATTTATTTCACCCGGACCCGGACCCGGTCCGTGAGGAAGTTCACCCGCACCCGACTCGGACCCGATGATTATTAAATGTTTGGGTTCGGGTTGGGTATTTACCCGAAACAAATCCACGGGCAGATTACCTGGTCAATACCCGTTCAAAACCCGCTCAATACCCGTTGACTGGTATTACCATTAACGTGTCTGATCATAGAGAAGTTTGGGGCCTTGGGCCTTAGCACACAAAATAATAATCAAAGCCCAGAAACGAATTGAATTAAATAGACAATAGTAAAAAAAAGGCTAAACATTATTTTGGCAAAAGCAATTTAAATCACAATCAATTAACATTAATTTAACAAATACTACTATTTTACGAACGAATTCAGAACACAAATAACCTAAACTGAAAAACAATTAAAAATATAAAAATAAATAGAGAAAAGAGGGCAAAATCGAACAGAAAATATTTACCAACTCATATAAAATTATATGTACTCCAAAAGTAAATCCACTAAAAAAAACTAGAGTAAAAAATTACGTTGATATACTCAATCACGCCGTCACATTCAAATCGGTAAATTTTATTAAGAACCTGTTTTCCGAAGCTTATTTAAAATATTTTATAATTAAAATTAGTAATTTATGAAATTCGAAATAAAATATATAAATGTTGTTAACTACTTTTAAATAATTCTAGCCCCATTTTATTAATTAAAAAAATACTTTTAAATAAAATATATTTAATTTTCTAATTAAATATGTGAGGAACTAAGGATGTTATAGATACAATTATACAAAGTGTGAATTGTGAAATCAATTTAACCAAATACAAAAAAAAGTAAATAAAATTAAACGATTGAATTTGAGTGGTGTAAGAACATACAATCACAGATACAAATCCATAATACATAAGTTTATTAAAAGCAAAAAAAAAAAAAAAAGTTAACCCGACCCGGTATATCATTCCACCCGGTCAGCAGACCCGTCGGGTAAACGACCGGGTCGGGTCCGGGTCGGGCGACAAAAAGAAATGAAAGGGTAATATGCGGGTTCGGGTCGGGTACGGGTAATACCCGTCCGTTGACAGGCCTAGTTATAAGATGTGATTGTCAAATTAGTAAGCTTAGATTGTAGCATTTCCTTTTGTTGTTTCTCTTTCTCTTTAAATTATACTTCAGGTATTACCACATTACTCAACAACAAATGGAAGAGAGTTCAAATTTAGACAATCATTAAATGAAAAGTTAGATAACAAACTCCACATCTGCAATTCACTAATGATGCTCTAGCTATATGTAACCCTATTTATGAGTCCTATTTGTCCAACCGCAACTTACAATGATTAAATAGAGGAAAAAACAAATTATACACAGTAAGCATGCATCACTTCTTTACCTTCTCCACCCACGAATCTTTGTACTCCACGATGAATGGACTTTCCATTTTGGATATAAGCTCCATCTATACAGGAATAGAAACAGTGAAAATATTTGATAGACCAGTCCATCTGAATTATACAAATATATATATATATATATAGAGAGAGAGAGAGAGAACACAATTAGCAAGTGAGTAATACAGGCAATTGAAAAACCAGCCAATAACAGAACTCATGAAGGATCATTTGTATGTTCATGGACTACATAAGAGTCTGCCAACTAAAGAAACATTACTAAATTCTCTTTTTAGCACTGACTGTTAAGTGAAATGGACAGATAGCTGAAAACTAGACTACAATAACATCAAGGAGAAAAGAAAAATAAAATACATTAGGGAAGGGGTTACAAACTTACCTCTTGATGTGCAGATCTTCTCGTCCTATTGGTTTGGCGAGCAAGACGAATCTTTTTTAAGACATACCTTTATGTTACAGAAAAATATTAACGCAGCAAGAAACAACAAGTAATTAACCAAAAGAGCCAGAAATTCGTTGATGCTGACTTCTTTTTCTCATTCTTATGCCTTACAAGAAGGGCAGAGCCAAAAGCCCCCTTCCCGATCTGTTCCAGAATTTCGTATTTTTCCAGCAGACACTAAACTAGACTTCCTTTTATCAATCACACTTCCACCGATCACAATTCTTTAGTCCTGCTTATAAAAAACTAATACTATTTTATTGAGTTCTGGAAAATAAAAAAAATGGGATCGAAAAAATGAAACGAAGTAAAATCACGAAATACACTTGAGATCAGACTAGCACTCAGTTATCCTACATTGCTCTGAAGTTACTATGCCACTTATATCATCTGAAGCACATATGCAGTATCAACATGATAGAACAATAATACATTAAATGAATTTGAAATTTAAAATAGTGATACAAATAATAACTGAAAAATATGGATATGGTAAGTAACAATTAGAAAAATCTTATAAGTAAATAACCGTAGGTTACAGAGACCATAAATACACTTAATTGTGGAATTTTTAGATTCAAATTGGAAATCAGCAAGACAGTAACAGCAATGCACGCCTCAAAATCAGCCTTACTTTCAGCTAAAATTTAAATCAGAGAACAGCCAGCAAGTAAAAAACACGAAGCTAAAATAGCAAATGCAACTGAAAATGAGCAAAGAAATAGAGCAAGAAAGCAAAAGCTTGACGGTCAATTCAACAGATTCATTGATAGATTTCACATAAAAAGAAAGATGCAAAAGCAAAAGTGAAATAAAAGAAGATAAAGATAGAGAAATCACCTGAATTGCGTAGTTGTGAGTGCAGGTAGGTGTTCCCCGTGCTGTTCCACCATTGTAGTGTTCTCAGAAATGAACGAGTTTAGAGAGAGAATAATATTAACAGAGAATAAGATCTGATCCAACTAAAAAAATTAGTATTTTAATAAATTGAGTGTTGCACTTAATGACTTCAAATTGTCTGCGTAAACATTTAATCAGATTTCCATTGTTATAATACATTTATTGGCCAGAGACCAATACCATGCATCATTGCATAATTCAAAATCATAATATATTAATATCTCACTTACACAAAGCTTGTTTTATGTGAAACACTTGCTTATTAGCAGGGACACATCATATGCCCCATTCCCGAATGTTGCTCTATAAGAAGAATTTTCGAGAGTAGGTAAATATGTGTGATGCGAGCGATATTGATTCTATTCATAACTTTTTTCACAGAGAAAAAGGTTGTATATTTTGAGTTCATTTAATTTTAACTCTATAGTTGCCAATATTCTAGGGTATAATATTGTTGTATGATGACAAATAATGCAATTAAATGCAAGTATTATTGAAATGGCAAAACTCTTGAATTATACTCAAAAAAAATAATATGATGCATTGCTCGGCTGGATTAGTCGCATATTACGCGGATACCAATAGAAAAATAATAATGATATGATGCCAGTTCCATCAAGATATCCCCCAACACATTTCGACTTTCGAGCTCTGTTTTCCACGCGACAATGATATGTTTTTAAACTAATTTCACGCTTATATATAATCGATCTATAACTTTTTAAATAAGAATCCCTTTAAAAAATTCTTTTATTTCTTAAATTTGACCTGAAAATCCATGCTAGAGTTACTTTTTACTAGTAGCAACTAGCAATTAATAAACAACACGTGTATTGCAAATGAATCGTGTGACCTCAACAAATCAAATCAAATGGCAATTTTAAGCTTATTTACTCTCATTAAGAAACAACAAATCAAATTATATTTTTCTTTGATTATGAGACAAAAACTATCATTATAAGAATGATGTTTATCTTCAAACAACACAGTGTCTCAACTATAAAGGGAATGGAAGCTGCTATCTATAATCGAAAGACAAGATATCATCGTATAAAACGAAAAGAATTCTTTTACAGAACTCTACATATCCATCTATGCTATAATCCTCTGTAAGCTGTTTTCCTTTCTCAAGAGCAAAAATAAGAGTACATATTGAGAGCCCGAAAAATAAGATTTCACCTTGAAGACACGGAGATGCCTAATCGTTCTGTGCTATTCACATAACTGGACAAGTTCAATCGACAAGTCCTAACGTTTATAGTCCTAACATGAATCTATTGCTATAACAGACAAAAGAAACATGTATCTAACGATAAAAAAGTGAATCGAAATACATTAAACGAAAGGCAAATCCTATAATCAGTTCTGTAAAGGCTGAAGTTCTTGCTCAGCTACAACAGAATCGACAGGCTTATACGAAACAAGAGATTGCTCTTTTCGCCTTCTCCAAATAAGCCATGCCCCACATGCTAATACTCCAAATACAAGAATAACAACAAATGGCACCAGTATAACCAAGTGCTTACGATCCCACAACGCCCTGTGCCATCGGAGGAAAACCTAATAATTAATACCCAAACAACATTTATTCGTACTTACATGCATAGATTTGGTAGCCAAATGAGGAAGCAATATCACATATATTTTCCATACAATATTATATCAAAAGTAATAAGGTATCCCACATAACTAGCAGATATGAGAAATGATATAAAAAGGAGTTGAGCGTAAATATTGGTGGGTTTTACTTCCAAAACATACAGATGGAATAATTTCAGATTGTCTCTATCTCCCTCAAAAAGCGCTTAATCTCTCTAGAAAAAAATCTCTCTAAAAATCGCTCCATCTCTCTCAAAAATCTCTGCAAACAATCAATCTCAAAATTCTCTTAGAATCTCCCTAAAAAATCTAAGAAATTTCTCTCATAGTTCACAATAATAAATGTAATTTATTTAATAATTAATTATAAGTAAAATATTTAAGGATTTAAAATGCTCTAGGATTTATAGTCAAATAATAAAATTACTTTGGAAAGCTTCTCGGTGTTTTATTTCCCCAAAAATGTTTACACTCCTGTACTTTGGAAAACCCTCGATCATAACTATAATTAATATAAAAATATATATATATTTAAGTTTATATATATATTCCCATTACTGCATATGTTTATACATATATCATGTAATGGTACAAAGACAATATATTTTACCGTTCTGGAGGTGGCTCGATATTCCATTCAGACAATTTGTAACTTCCAAAGCTATCAGGAAGATGTAGACGATTTTCACTCAACCTTGATATAATATCCTACAAACAATAAATGGTCATGAGCCCCTGAAACCCAATAATGGAAAAGATGTCATGTTAGTTCATATAAAGCTTACCGTTGCAGTGGCATTAGTAATATAACCATTAGATTCTGCAGGGAAAATGGCCCATCTTATGAGGGTACCATTTTCTCTAGAAGTGGAATTCATCAGTCGGAGCTGCAAAAAGTTCATCACATAAGCAGGTTATAACCTGAAGATTACTGGGGTAACATGAAAGAATTATTGTTGACCAAAATAAATGCTAGATTTCAATGAAAAACTAATTATATTTACCAACAAATGGTATTGCTCTACCTGAGAATCTTTGAGATCCAAGTCCTTCGAAATGAATTGAGCAAGCTCAGGAATATGAGGTTCCAACTCAGGGTATTTTACACTCAATAACATAGAGAATGTTATGCGGCCAATTTTATTCTGCCCTGCAAATTGAAGAATACATAAAACTCATCAAAATCAGCTCACTGTCTTAAAATTGGTCCTCTGCAGATAGAGATGCATGTTTTAGGTTATGCTAGTTGTGCAAGACTTCTAGTACTTGACACTGCTATTAGAAGACGGTGAGAATGTTTAAAACGATCAATACTTTCCAAGAAAATTCAATTTTTTGGAGCACTTAAACTAAAAAATTGTGATGAATACTATCCAGAATATTGCAACGGAGGGTAGACTACGCGACAATCATGTCAAAGTAGAAGCTCGTGACTTTCATGAACTGAATTGAAACATTATTTAACCCACAAATATATTGGAAAAGATGTGGAGTAAATGCAACTATTGGCATTAAACAACTTCAGCATCAACTACCCAAGAAAAGGAATACAAAATAAATAAAAATGTGAATCAGAACAAAATCAAATCTATCATTAGAAGTTTAAGTTTAATTTAGGCCAAGAATGAAGCACAATGTAAGAAACAAAGAGGTGCACATAGAACACATCCAAGTTTGATGTCGAAATAAAAATATAAAAGTGAAGTCTGAAATAACAAGAAAGCATGAATAAAGTGAAAAATCATCGATTCTGCACTAACATCAATATGTTGTAAAGGACATAAGCAGCTTATGTTAGAACTTTAAACTACAGAAAATAAAGTAACAGTACTTATCTTAAATCTTTGAATTTTAACAGAAGTAAATTTAAATCAATGTGAGTTTAAAACTAACGACAAACAACCTTGTTTAGACTTAGTACTTCCGCCGAAAAGGATTCATGAAGAAAGTAGGTATAGATACGAGAGAATAGTATAGAGAATGCAGAAACTTGTTATACCTGAAGCATTGTGTGGCACAGGCTCACTAGGAGCCTGTGCAGGAGCCATATCCATGGTTGAGTTCATTTCCCCTGATCCTGAAGCCAATGGTGGAGCTACAGTGGATGGGTTAAGTCTTTCCCATAACTCAGAACAATTGGTTTTCCAGAAGCCAATCTTTTCATGTTCACGGTCATAGGTTACAAGAGTATTACGAACAATAATACCTGTAATAGGGAAAGATAATCAGAAGATACAGCCATTAAAAATAAATTTAAAGCACGTGATAAAGCGGAGTATACCCCCCAAAAGAGTGGTCGGATCTTTCCCATTCTGGAAAACTCCAAGGCAGTATGCACCAGGCACCTTTGAATGCTGTACGGAAAAAGACAATGATACTCAGTTCGAAAAAGCAAAATTCAATATCAGTAACAGGTAGTTAAAAAAAAACAAATGTACAGGTAAGCATATGTATGTCTATATAGGCATTATAGTAGATTACTATATCATTTGAAAGGCAAGAAGTCCAACATCATAAGAAAAAGACAGGCACCTACTCTGAATAAGTAGTTTTCAGGAGACAACAATAGCTTCTGTCCACTGGCAAATACCATTTCAACTGATGGAAAAGCTTTTGAGAGTTGTCTGCTATCACTGAAGCAACAACCAGCACATAAAATCATGAACTACAGAAGTGACTGATTTTTTTTTAAATATTGGGTACAATTCTATAATAATATTCATATTACCTTCCTGCACCTGAGAAGCAGATATCATTGTAATTAGGGTCAGGACCTGGTATTCGTTTGAGAGATTGGACTTCCTTAAATATCTGCACGCCAAAATGAGAAACTCAGCAAAGAATACAGAACAACATTATCAAATATTTCACGCGGTTGTATAATATTGTTTCTTTGCTATATAAGAGGTTTTGACTAATGATGTGAAACAAATAGGAGTCATCAGCTGTCTTCTGCACGTCTGTGTTTGTGTGTATGTGTGTGTGTGGGAAATAGAGAGGGAAGATATTTTGTGTTTCTCTTTCTGGTTGGAAGTTAAGTGTAAAGCTTAAAGGTGCCATAAAGCATAATATTTGAGATAAGCACGGATGAAAGAAAGCAATCAGAAATATGAAATCTTACTGCTTCTTTAAATGCTCCAAATGCCTCTTCTGGAAGGTAAGCATAAGTTGTGCCACTATCTAGAACAGTTCCATGTTTACCATCAAAAACCCTGGGACTAAGAGACAGCATCTTCCCAGCAACATGCATCTCTTTCAGCTCAAGATTGTAATATGGACTGTTTCCATCCCGAAACTAGAGTAAATGTGTGAGATGTATCAAAGGGATACTTGTTAAAAAAGAGCCTAACACTCCATTATAAAACCACAACAATCTTCCTCAACGTACCTTCGCACAGGGTCAGAACGGGTGAAAACCATGTCAGCAGGGGGTGAAATTCCTCCAAGAACCATGGCACCACCACCCACATCCATTCCACCATAGCACAAGGAAAATGAATCACTAATTACACCTTTTTCAACAAGCTGATCCACAATACTAAGATCTCCGCGACCCAAGCCCATTATTCCATCAGCATGCTGACTGTAAAGATCACCTGTTTCCATATTCTCACAACCAAAAACAGCTCGTTGTGGTTCCAGCTCACTCTGATTGCCAAAGGATACAATATCCTCACCCAATACCCCACTACTAGAACTCATTTCAGCATATTGCCTTTCATAAATACATTGCTCTCTGTCATTATCACAAGTGCAATCAATATTGCATTTCACAGGTTTATAACTGCTTGACTGATCTGGTTGAAACTTCGGATCCTATTGAAGGAGAAAAATTCAAACAAAACGAAAGCATCGAAAGTAAGAACCAAAAAAACAAAATTTGCGTGCATGCATACTGTCAAAGCTAGTGCAGTGTGGAAGTCAGCAGGTAAAATAAGTTACTAGCAACAACACAAAATTTGATTCTTTCCATTAGTAAAGGACAGTCATATACAGTAGATGAACAGGATAATTACCCAACAGATCAAACGGAACCGAAAGCACTAGCATTTCTCATATGTAATAAAAAAATTATTTTTTAAACCAAACCCAATTCCTCTCTGATTTTGTCCTGCTTTCTCTTCCCTAGAGGCTACAATCACTCTCAATTTCTTCCGTTCTCCCATTTTTCTAACCATTCTTTAGCAGCGATGCCAATTGCACAGCATTCAACAATTACAAACAAAAATACTAATGAATCATAAATGGGAAAAAATAAAAAAGCAAATAAACACAGATATATCAATCAAAAAACAAAAAAAAGGGCAAAGAAATAAAACCTGGTGCTTGCCACACTGTTCACATGTGGAGCAAGGAACATAAGTAACAGTACTGCCGGTATCAACAATAAGGGCAAATCTCTGGGGCGGTGTTCCGATCCAGAGACGAGTGGTGTAATACCTAGAATCATAAAAAAGCACATACATCAATCAGCAGATAATGAATTCAGATCAGATGAGATCTCAATCGAGAAGCTAGTACCCGTTCAAGAGGAGATCGTCGTGGAGGAACATCCGGGCATTGGGAGTATTGAGATGGCGATGATAGTAATAACTATGATCTTTTTGGCGGTGGTTGTTGAAAAAAAGAGGCAGAAACATGTTACTGCTGTTGGCAATGGCATGATCTGTTGAAACGGAGAGAGATGATGCTGCCATGGATACGAGGAGGACGGAGAAGAAGAAGGCGAACATCAATGGCGGCCAAGCAGCCATGATTGAACCAGTGATTGAATGGAAGATAACAGTGATTGATGGCTTCTCTTCTTCTTCTTCAGCTGCTGATACTGCTATCTCTCTGTTTGTGCGTTCAGCATAGAATAGAATACAAGGAACAGGGGAGAGAGTGAGAGAGACAGTCGTCTTTGTTGTTGGCTGTTTGCGTTTTTTAATCTATCGTGCAAGTTTGTGCCTTTGTATTTCTTGCTTTAATCGCTAAATGAAAGGCCATTTTGGTAACTTTATCTCATTTTTATATATAAGTTATAAGCTATTCAAATTTTAAAAAAAAATTCATTAATTATTTAATATATATATTTATAATATAATAATAAAATAATAATTTAAAATATCGAAAAGTTTACGAGCCGTTTTTTTCAGAGTGAAGTTGCTCTACCTCGTTCAAATCGAGTCGAGCCGACTTGAATCAACTTACACCCACAATCTTATATTCTAAGAGTATATAATAAATACAGAGAATGAGAATAATTGCATTTTTCATCCCGTAATTTAATTCAATTCTGGTCCATTATGAATTTCTAATATTTAGTCGCATAATTAAAAAAATATCTCGGATTTAATCTCAATTGAAATTTTCTTTCAAAATTTAACAGTTGTTTCGTACTTCCGTTCTAAAAACGCAGTCATAATGTCTTTCTATTTCTAAAAGTCCAAACCAGTTGTTAACTAACAAAGTTAACCACTAAATTTTGAATGAAAACATGAATTGACACTAAATGTGAGATACTTTAAAATTTATAAAGTATGAAATCAAAATTGAACTAGAATTAAGTTATGGGACGAAAAATGTAATTCCTAGAATATCTTTATTCTAACATTGACTTCCTTACTAAACACATTCTAGAGTTGTATTCGACCTGAAATCATATGACCGTTTACCTCTTGCTCAGATATCGATATATTCTAACAGCCCTACTCCCATGAACATGTCACCAAGTACTTTAAGCCAGATAAATGAAAACAAATTACAAGCATGTTAACACTTGATATTCCCATGAATCACACTCAACACAGAAACTATCCTTTAGTGCATCCATGCTGCCAAATCCTTTACCATTCAACATAGTTTTGTCGACATTTTCATGCTTGAAGCTCTCGTCAAATCAACCATGTAAGTTGTAATAGAATTTCACGTTTACGTGCTTTTGTCTTTTCCACAGCACCTTCATATACAAAAGCTTATCAGACAACTCAAATGCATTACAGAAAAAGAAAGGGCAAACTGTAACAAAGGGTCTCATAATACAGGATTGCATTTATCATATGTATGAATTAGGCACAGATGTCAAAGAAGGGAAAAGTTGCATAAATTAGGCAGTAAAATATGCAACCAAAGTTCTTACGAAGCGAAAGCTAAGAATCATGGAGCACAAAGAAAGACTCGCTATTCACAGGAAAAGAATGAGGTGAATTGAATTTACAACATGGGTTAGACTCGCTTTACATTGCTCGCACAATAAAACTAAAAAGAGTACCTCTTATACAATTTTTTAGAACCACAGGGACAGGGTGCATTCCTACTTATTTGCCCGCTCTTAGCCAAGTTTGATCGTGCAACATCAAAGGGGGATGTTCCCAACAACTTCTGAAGCTGCAGCAAAAGATTCATCCACAAGTCAATAATTCTTATTAATGCAGAAAAATAAAAAGCCAGAGCATAGAAACAATCTCTCTCTCTCTCTCTCTCTCTCTCTATATATATATATATATATGTATGTATGTATGTACATATATGTATATCATCCTCGGATAAATGACAGAGCCCCTAAATGCACTTTTTATTGTGATAATGCTCTCTACAAACTTCCATGTGATAATGCTCTCTACAAACTTAAGACATAATTCACCACACTTACAGAAAATGGGACCAAAGTGAAGGTTGTGAGATGAGGGATATAAACACTTCAATCCAGGAAAAAACCTACAGCTGATTGTGGAAAATGAGAAAAATACTGCACTATATGGATACCTCTCCCAAGGTCTTTGGCATTGGTTTCCCTTGCGCATTAAGTTCTTCAATCTTTCTCTGTGCTTGTTTTGCCCATGTAAACTTTGCTAAGGCATTCTCGACGTCTGTTATAGTGCAATTACAGTGTTTTGCTGCCTCTTGCTTTTGATTAGTTTGAATATTCTACATCAAATAGAAAGGAAACGCAAAGTAGGAACCAAAGAATAACATCTAATATCCATCATTATCAAGAGCATCCAGACATGATATCTGCTGCCTAATTTAATAAAAGCAATAGTTTGCTAAGACTGTCACACAAAAAACATTTCACTATTCATTTAATCAATAGCTTGAAGCAATAGGAGTTCGCACTTTAAATATCAACAATTTCTAAATGCATGATAGCTTTTGGTTCTTTGCTTTACATTGTAAGGCAAATCACTCCCATACTACTCAAAACGTACAATACTTCTACTATCTTGCAAAAGCTTTTTAATTTTAGAGCAAAGAGTAGGTTCAACAGGAAATTTTGCTTCCAGAACCGAACAAGTTTTTTCATGTTTCTAATATAATTGGGACAAGTAATAACTGTTACTGAGGTAACCGTGTTTATGTTGCTAGCACTTTCAAAACCTAATAAACAACACTCGCTGCTAAACATGGAACTTCTGATATACTTCTAATCAGTAACTGCTAATTTGTAAAAGAATAGGTCGGCATGTATAGAAAATGCAGAAAGCCATCAAAACAGAAATTCAAAAACGATAGCAGAATTAGGATCAAAAGTTGCCATTTTATCCCCAGTTGCATGCCACAAACCACTTTTCCAATAAAAGAATGTGTCGATGCTGGTTCACATTTGAACCACATGTCCAGCTATTACATTTCTACGAAATTCCATTTCGATAAAATTCATTAACTAGATAAACGCACATTTCAATGCAGGCGGAACAGGCAGACACAAATGCAAAATGTAAAGCTACATAAAGACCATATGATTTTAAACAAATTATTACACAATTTAAAATTATAAGAGAGGTGTTGGACCAACCAACCTCGCCAGTAGGATCGTAACCCCCAAGACATCGAAGAATGGCTTGTTGCTTCTCAAACGCAGCGGCGGAAATGGCCTCACTACTTCTCCCTACCATGTATTGTTTCATAGTCCCCAATTTCCTCGCTTTGCTCAATTCCTCCGCAAATCCTACTCCAAATAAATAAATTAATTAACAAGTGCTGCAGATTATTCACAGAATTAAACTACAAACGAGAAAAATCAATCACTCACGGAGAAGGGTAAAAGATTCGGCGGTGGTTGAGTTCTTCTGGCCGGTAAAAAGTCCTTTCATCTTGTCCATCCATGATGCGGCGACAGATGTGGATGAGACTGATCGGTAACTGCACGGAATGAGATGGCGGCGATCAGCATTGTTTGTATTGACGATGATATATGGTAGTAAGGATTTATATGATGAATGTCTTGAATGCATGCTTAATTATGCCTTATAATTTACTGTTCTGATGGTTTAGGGTTTATGCGAATTTTATAGAAACCCTCTTCAAACTCAGTATAAGAAACTCTTAATCAAGTGATCAATGGTCTATATTTTAGCATCTTTATATTTTATATTTACGGTTTACAATAATTATATTCTAAAATATCATCTTAATACTATTGCAAATTGAGTTTAGCCTATGAATACTTATTTTAAACTTTGTCGATGGACTCTTATGATTAGATATATATCTAAATATTTAATACGCAATATTTATGCTTAAAATATTATATTCATATTTAAAAATATTCCAAGCACAGAAACAATTCTTGAAATATTAAATATAATATTTAAGAACTTTATTCATATTTAAAATATCCAATTTAATGCAACACTCTTTTTAAAATGTTGAATTTATATTTAACAATATTCTAAGTACTCGAATTAGTATAAAAAAGTTTTTCATAAATTATAAAAATATTTCAAATGCTTAATTTATCATTTAATATTGAACATTATTTTTAAATATTAAAATTAATATTTAAGAAAGAAAAGAATTCTAAAAAAAACTCAAAAGGAGAGAAGATAAATGGTGTGTTTAATTATATAAATGAGCCTATTTATATATAGAATGAAAGGTTTTGAATAAAATAAAATGCAATTTTGCGGACTTTGTAAACGGATCTGTCACTTTTGACTAAAAACCCCGGTAACTTTTCAGCTAATTCAAAACCACCCCAATGATTTGATTGTTCCCGAATAGGCCCCTAGGGGAGGCGGCCCTCAGTGCATGGGTGCACCATGCATCCGTAGTTCAATTCAATTCCTTACTTTCAGAAATTATAAATTGACCCAGAAGTTTTTGAATTTTAAACACTTACATCCTTTCAAATTGGTCCATCAATTTTTCAATTTGAACATTTTAGTCCTCATACTAAATGAACTTTTCTCATACGATTGTGTCAGTCGATTGTATGATTTGGGAACATTTAATTGTATATGCGCATATCAATAAATTGATTACAATTATGAACAACATTTCAAGTGATGCACTTTGTTAAATATTTTTCTCATTTATCCGAAATCGGATTTGAGCAATTCAATTATCTAAGTTTTTATAACATAGAATAATTTGAGTTAAAGACATTCTGCTTTCGATATATGAAAGTCAATTAAATAATTAAATAAATCGCTTGATACAGATGTCTAGAGAAAATCCCGGGTTAGGGAAGCATCGCTCGAGACCATAAAGAAAAGAAAGGGTGATCTTTGCTTTTACTCAAACATATACAAATTACAAATAACACCCTCTCAAATGCTAAACAAATGTTAATAAGTTTTGAAATTAAATTGTACCCATATCTACAGTCCACTGGTCCAGTCCAGTCAACACGATTTTTATACAGGCAATTGAAATTTAAAGAGAAATATACATATCACCCCTCAAAAAATTCCATTTTGACACTATGCCCCCCCCCCCCCCCCCTCACAAATTCAATCCCAATAGCACTTTTCCCCAAAGTGCTGATTCCCGGCTACCGGAAGCATACTTGAAGGACAAGTTTGTCGTTTAGCACCTTATCCCAAACTCAAAATTCTTTCTTTTAAAGTAATCCTAACCCGAAGAATCAGAAACAAGTTGTGTAAGGAAAGAAGAAGAAAACTACTTAACGAAGCACATCTGAGTTTCATTCTTTTGGGACCAAACCAACCAAGACAAGAGACCATAGTGTTTTCGAGAGCAGAAGGAAAATGGCAAAGAGTTTGGAAGTAGAGACATATAGAAGTTTTCAGTTATGCTAATCTTTGATGATATTAGATGTCATTTAATCCCCGGACTAAATGAACTGTATGAGAGACATATATGCAAGTCATTCAATGAATAATTAGCGAAGCAACGAGTATGTGGCACATTGCACCCTTGAATAATCTCTTTCTAGCACAATACAACCTTGCATTGTGCATTTAGTCCAAAAAATATTGCAGAATTTTGCAAAACCGGATTCTATGCAATAACTATGTCTCCACAACAACATGGTCATAGTTAAACTCTTAAGCTACAATACGATTTTCACTCTTACACTCATGGAATCACAGAACAAATGAGTTGAGCTATAAAAATCCCAATTTTTCTTTTAGCTCAGGATGACTTAAATCCATGGTCTGAAGCATGCAGCTAAAATTATGGTTCATAATACCTTGTGTGAGCCTTTTTACACATGTTACCTTCAGCAGAATAAGAAGAAACTATTTACTGTACATCAGCACTAGCATCTTCAGCATCATCAGAGAATTGATCGAAAAAGACGTTAAGATACCATGCACAGTTTTCGTTCCAATCAACTCTTGTAGCATGGGCTCTGCATTTCTGGTCAGCAATCATTTCAGGGGAAAGTCCCCAATTTGTCATTTCTTCATCACTGTGATGTACTGCTAGACTGTATTCTCCGCCCATGCCTACTTGCATTACTCGAAACTCGCAGTTACAAAAGTTACTCAGATACTCAAATTGCTCAACCGTCCATTTAAACCATTTCATTAGGAACACACGAAGCGCAAGGCCGTGTGATATTATTATCAGGTTGAGTTCATCGGATGGTCCTTGGTGAAGCCTCTTCATGTCTATATCCCTCCATAATGATTCGAGAAAATCTGCACGCCCCATCAAATGAAATTCAGAAAATGTAAAACGTATGATTATTGCAGAAAATATCTGCACTGCCCATAGATTTTCTTGATAGATTGTTTATTACAATATTGAATTAAAGCGAATTCGAGAAAATAACGTAAGTGAGACCTGGTTAAATCTAATCCAAGAAGTTTCATGCAGGTTGGTGAAGAAATTCAAAGGATTCAGGACAACCTTTCAACTAAAATCTATGGTATCTGCCTCTATGGAAAATCAAGGATTACAGCTAGTGGCTTCTTCGAAGAATGATCTACAATGTCTACGCAAAAATACATGTAACTATAACCTATATACCATGATCACTAACAACCTATATACACACTCAACATTCATATAAATTACTAGTAGATCCCTTCTAAATCCAAGATGTTTAGCTTGATATGGTGCATGAATTTCAACCAAAAGATATACAAAATCCACATTTCACTTCCTTTTCTAAACAGCAACTTATGATGAGAGCTTTATCTCTAATGCATGTTTACCAATCACACACTTCAAATATACTTGCATTTCCTAGTTTTGCCTTAACTACTCTGTAAACGATCAACATGAAACTATTATAAACGGGAATATGTCGTGTTAAACATTCAACCGTAGCACTAAGAGATAAGATGTTCTATTAACTCAAATATTCAATTTATTTGTTCCTGAATGTAAAGTCAAGCAGAAAACTCCAAAATCCAAGAACACACAATGAACAAAGGCATAAAATAAATTCAATAAAAATTTGAAACCAAACCATAATTTCACAAAATCAGCACCCAGAAAGAAAAATGTACTGAAAGGCAAAACCACATACTCGAAACACGATCGTAAACATCGGCAGCAGATTCTCCTTCCGGAAATCGATAAAAGAATCTCCCAAACCTCTGACGAGTCTCCTTGATCACCTTCATACGCTCCGCGATCTGAAAATTCCCGAAATCCTGCTCTCTCACTCGACATTCTTCCCTCACACCAATCACTCTCCGCCTAGGGAACGCCCTGCCGATTTCGCGAAGCGTCGACCTTGTCCTCTCGTAGGGGGATACGTAGAAGTACGCCTTCCAATTCGATGAAGATCCCCCGTCCGATACGACGTGCGTGATGAGTTTGCCGGCGCGCTTGGCCTGGTCGATGCCGTGCGGCGTTAAGGGGATTTTGTGGTCCGGTGTGGTGGTGTAGGCTGTTCCGTCTCTGTTGCCCTCGCTCTCGCCATGGCGGACAAGGATTATGCGCTTTGGGAGGGCTCTGTGATTTTGGTGTTGGTGTTGAGTTTCGCCATTGGCGAGGGGTGACTCTTTTTTGGAGAAGTAGTCGATTAATTTCTCCATTTCTCAGTGACTTGAACTAGTTTTCAACATGGATGAATTGGGTTTTGATCTAATCGCCATGGATGAACACCTGGGATTTTGAATGTAATGGGGTTTAGATTAGATTAGATCTATCTTTGCTTTGATTTTGTTCTTGGAAAATGCTTTTGCTACGAAATCATACTGGTAAAAATCATTAATTAGGCTGAGTATATGTTGGGCTTAGGAGAATTTGGCCCAATAGTTGATCGTGTATTATCATAATTAGCTCATCTTAATGGGTTTTTACTTGGCCCACCTTCTGATAAATTTGCACATCCCAATATTAATTGATTAAATATATCTTTCAAAAATATTATAGTTGAGTTGTATAGATATACAAGAGAACAATCAGATCATTTACATGCATGGAAGCAGAAGCTGCACTATGAAGGCTATCTATATAATCATGAAGAAAGTTACCAATTCAATCAAAAAGAGAACAACCAGATCATTTACATGCATGGAAGCAGAAGCTACACCATAAAAAGTAGCCTTCATGTCAGCCTGAAAAGCTTTAATAGCACATTTTCAATTTGTTATTGTTCAGTGCTTTTTAGCAGCTAAGAAGAAGTTTAACAGAAATCAAATGGATAAGGTAAACAATCAACTCATTCTGTCAAGTAACTCCTATCTGTAAAAAGTGAGAGGGCAAACATATGTTTGATGAAAACTTCATTATCAAGTAATCCAAAAAAATATCATGTTTCAATAAACAAAATCAGATTAAGCTTGCTTCCAACTGTACATATTAGCATGTAATTCTGTAGAATGTATAATATTTACGCCGCATCAGTAACTGTAAGTCAATTTCAAAATTCAGAGTAAATTCGCAAACGGCAGCAATAACCTGAACTGCAACGTACAACGTCGTCAAGAAGCACAAATCGCAGATAAGAAGGAAATTGGTGAGGGAAAATCAAAGTTTCAATTGTATTTCCCATCTGATAATATCTGTAAAATACAAAATCACATATCTACAAACATCTATATAGCAATAACCCCAAAATTTTAAGCAGAAGAAACCAACCCGTTTTCGAATCAGAACAGTACAAACCGAAAACCCCTCTTCGCAAACTCCAAAACCCACGAAACCCCTTTTTCGGACCCTTTTTTTTTAAACATATAGCTGCAGCTGTAAGTGAAGCAGGTGAAAAATTGGACGATCTCGTGGCAGGCGGGGGCAATAGACGCGTATTCACGAGCTTCTTGGGGTGAAGACATCTGGATTCCAACCGTTGGAGAAAGACAACGTTTTGAGAACCCATTGAGGAGGAGAGACAAACGATGTCGTTTTGAGCCCACTGACCGAAAAAAAAGATATTAAAAAAGTGAAATATATGGGGTGTGATCCAGTGTTCCGTAGAACCGGCCAACGAAACGGCTCTTATATATATGTAGAATTATATATATACTCATACAATATAGATATAGGACCATGCATATACACATAAACTATAACTGTTTTACATATTAAATATATATATATATATATTGATATAGTCTAGATAGATGGATATAGATTAGAGATAAATTTATTTTTTCATTATAGAGTTCTAATATGTTTAAAACTTCTTCTTACTCTATATGTATATACAATTTTTTATTATTTATTATTTGTTTATTTTATTATTAAAAAGTTGAATTACATAAAGATATATTAGATATATCAAAAATTAGAATAGAATAGCGTAGACTAGATATTTTCCTTTTTTTATATTCCTATTCTTTTGGATTTATCATCAAAAAATAAACTCATTCTTTTCTATAGAAGGATGGAGATCAAAGTTTAATTTATTTTTCTTTTTATTTTTACAATATGGAATTCTCTCTTTCATCTCCACACATTTTTATGTAGCATTCAAATGCAACTTAAAATTATTAAATTTCTCAAAGTTTCCTACAAATATATGATTCTTTGTGAGTTATTGAATTTTATTCAATAACTCGAAGAGGATTAGAGAAAATGATAAAAAGTTTTGGTTAGTCGTGAATGGTTAAAAGAATTGTTTAGAAATTAAATCAATCGTTCCAATTTTCATTAAAGATAAGTTTTGGTCGAAATGTCGGGTAACCAACGAAGTCATAGTATGCATTTCATTAGGAATGAATCCGATCTGATGGGGCATGAATGGGAAAAGTCGATAATTGTTAGAAGTAAAAAATTAAAAAGATAAAAAATACTAAATTTTATAACAATCACAATCGTTAAAATGGTGAAATTCATGTAAAATACAATAATACCACACAATTATAATCATCAAACGAGACTGGCACCCCGAAAAACATAAGAACCAATTCATGCATGAACACACTTAAACACACAAACGTACATAAATACAAATCACATCTCTATATGAAACTATATATCAATGAACTCGACTAGCAACATCTTTGGGTGCACTCGGAGGAACCATAATCGTGTGAACTTTATCGTGGTCAATGCAATGGAAACAACCATTCGGCCCTCCAGGTACGCTTCGATTCACTTCATGGTTAAGTCGACGGTTGAGATTTCTAGCATAGGCTTCGATATTTAACGATCCAACGATCAGTATAGAGGCAAAAATGAGAACAACCCATGTCTTCATGATCTTCACAAAAATGAAGAAGAAAAATAAATAAATAGACAGTTTTTAATGTGTTTCACTTTCTTTTGTTTGCTTCTTATTGTGAGACCTAATGGCTTCATGAATACACTATATATAGTGGAAATTGAACAATTAAAAAATTAAAAAATATTATATTAAGAAACAATTAAATAATAAATTCAAATAAAAACCAATAAGTGATATACAGATGCCAACAAAGAAAAACTAGGATTAAAGCATCTTTTCTTCCATTAAATTTATTTTAATCCTAACAGCTTTTTTTTGGGATTAGTTAATTATAATTAGTGGTATATAAAGTATTTAGTCCTCCACTTAACTGTTTTAATAAGATTAATTATTACTAATTATTGGTTATTTAGTGAATAATTTAATGTAATTCTTTTTTAAAGTGGAGGACCTCGAAACCTGGAGAAAGTTAAAGTAGTAATTATGATTAAGAACCCAAAGATGAGACATTATTACTTTATGAATGTTGAGTTAATAACCAACCAATTTGATTAGCTTTTTTACATTATACTTCATTTGTCCTATGTTAATGTATGTATGTTTGGGCTCAGATAAATGTTTCATATAATAGCTGCAAAAGTGAAGCTTTTTTCATACTCTTAGGACATGATTGGTATGAATGAATGGAATTAAGTGGGAATGGAATGGTATAAGGAATGGAATGGAGATGGGAATGGAATGATATTGATTTCATAAATCCTATGATTGGTATAGTGCAGGAATGAGAAATGAAATGAATTCGAGATATGAGATTTTTTTTTAATTCTGTATATTTGTATATTTGAGTTATTTATTAAACTCGAATACAAATTTGAATCCAATCTAATTCTATGAAATTTAAATAATTTGAGATTTTGAATTTTTTATTTAAAGAAAAATAACTAGGGACATGATGAAAAAATGGAAAAAATTAAATGAAAAATGGGAAAAATATAGTTATTATATAATGATTGAAAGAGTTATATATGTAATATTGTCTATATAATAATTCACCTTTTTTAATACTTTTTTATTGATAAACTAGTTTAAGGATAAGATATTATTTATTAAACGCAATATTATTTTATATTTTTTCAATTCATTTTTGTATTTTTTTTCTATTTTTGTTACATTTGAAATTATATTTATTATAATTAAGTAATTCTTATTGGCGAAAATATTTCGACTTAGTACGTACGAAAAATAATATGTATTTTTTAGTTATTTCAATGCATTTAAATAATTTTTTGAAATTTTCAATAATTTATATTATTTTAAAATAATTTGTGATTATTAATCATAAGTCCAAATATATATATATATTGCATTCATCAAATTTTCAAAACTTTTATATTGGTGTGAAGAAAATAATATCATAAGAAAAAAAAATATGATTGATTCCTAATAGGCAAGGAATAGCCAAACCCAAGGGGTATGGAAGGAATCACCATTCCCATACTTTTGGGAATATAGATTCCAATAGGAATGAGCATTCCCAACAAAAAAACATACCAATCATTAGAATAGGAATGAACATAGGAATGCCCATTCCATTCCCACCTCATTCCAGTATACCAATCACGCCCTTAATATTGAAGAAACAAAAAATATTTTTGTTGTTTGTTTTTCCAAAGCATTGTAAATTGATGTTTTTGTTGTTTTACCAAACACTAAAGTGGATTAAAAATAAATATTTTTAATTTAATCTAAAAAATATTATAAAACAAACTAGCATAAGTATCCTATTGTTACAAATAATAAATGTTTATGATACCAGATAGGTTTGTCAACGGGCGCAGATTGCCCAGACCCGGACCCATTCAATAGAAAATTTACCTGACTCGGACCCATTCAATAGAAAACTTACCAACTCGGATCCGACCCAAACCCGATTACACTAGGTAGTTCCTATTCGGGTCGGGTTGGGTCGGGTCCGAGTCTAATTTTTATTCGCGAGTATTTTATTTGAAAATTATCCGAATTTTACCATTTTGAAAATTTCCGCGGGTTTATACCCGAACAATACCCGAAGTTTACCCGTGAACATTTACCGGACCCGATCCAAAATGTACTCGGCCTGTCAATTCTAACTTTTTTTGGACCCGTCGAGTATGCGATCGGGTTCGGGCAAAACAATTTTTTTTTAATATTTCATGAGTTTGATTTGGATTTAAGTATTCCCCCTTTATCGATGACCCTAGTACCAGAATTGTATTAGGATTATATAAAAATAAATGATCAGGTGTAAAGATGAGATTTTTTAAAATTATCATAATGTGTTCAAATGTGAATGCTTTAGCCCAGTTGGCCAAATTAGTGGAAATAGTTAGGTGATTTTGCAATATTAATACATTGTAATTGATGAGTCATTTTCTTCCTTTTCCTTGTTTAATATTACAAATATTGGACCGTTCATTTTATGAGCTTCATTATTTTAAGTTTTACAATTACTCATCTGTTGCATAGGATGTTGATGTGATCTTAGAAATCACAAAAGTTATCTTGTAATTTAATTAAATAAATTTAAGTAATTATGATATTAATTATGTTATAATTATATTTAATTAAGTGGAGGAAATGATTTGGATTTTGGGCCCTGGGCTAACAAAGGATTTGAGTTCATGTCCCAATAAAGGCTCTACGAATACCACTAATAAGTGATAATAAATTATTATTTAGTTTTGACACAAGTATCAACCTATTTAAATTTTGATATATCATGTAATTAAACCAATTTTAGGGATTAAATGTGTAGTTCATATAGAAATTCATGGATTTTATGTGGCTTTTTCCTAACATAGGGAGATTTTATGTGTTCATATAGAAATTCACCCATTAACGACCCTAATACCATATTATGGTATTTTATGGGTCCGATTTGGATCTGGTCAATCGTTCAGTGGGAATCGTACTCGTGACCAAGGCCATAAGATTCAGCTCCCTACTGGTTACCCTAAATATAGGAAGATTTTGATCCTATTCATATCAACACGCGGGGTATATTATTTTGATCATGAAATTTCAAAGATAAAATAATTAAAAACACAAAATAAATTTTTATTTTCACTATTTGTAGACTATTACAAACTAAATACAAAATAAAACAACATGCAGCAATAGTTTTATTGATAGAGGTATAATCATCTCTATTTATTTATTATATTATATTATAATAATAAAAAATGAGATCAAGAACATTAGAAGCTTAGAGTATAGAGAGATTTTCCATTTGAGCTTGAATAATTTGTATGTTTTGTGGAGCAAAGCTTACCCAAGCTTCAATGGCGTCTTCAGATTCGTTAGACACGAGAATTACGCCATTGTTGAAGGGCAAAGCTGTAGTGCAAAACCAAATAGGGTTTCCAAATCCATAATCAATCTCATAAACTGGAAATCTACACCAACTGCTAAACCCACACCACACCAATTCACCACTCATAAGTAGAGGCACCATACTATAAAAATCATTCAAATATGTATCTCCATTTTGTGCCTTTGTTATATACTCTCCATTGATTGTTCTTATGGTGCTTCTAAATTCACTCACAAGCTCATGAAGATGGGGTTTATTGTTCTTGGTGTATGCATTTGGTACCATTATGCAGTTACCAAAAACATTGTCCAAAAGATTTTGTGGGCTTGTTCTTGGCCTCATGTTCACTCCTTGTAGTGCAGCAAATGTCTTTTTTGAATCTAGGTTTTCTGGTTTTGAACAATAGTATTCTATGAAAATTTTCCATATAAAAGATGAGACGACTTCGACGCTCGTGGGGTCCTTCACGATCGACTCGGATGGCGATTTCGCCGCTCGTTTAAGGGCCGCGATTTTCTCCTTATCGAACACCACCACTTTCGTGTCGAACAATTCTTTCGGCATCAGAGAAGCGAACATTTCGGAGCTCGGGAAGTCCCTGGTCGGGAAATGACTGGCCAGATCGAAGCTGATTCCAGAAAGATCAGATTTTTTACGACGCATTGTTGCCGCCCACGCGTTGATAAACGCGAGTTCGGATGCGAAATCGCCTAGTTTATGGCACATGGACAATGCGATCGCGATTCCTCCGCAGCCGAAGAAAGTGATTTGCACTGAGACGAGGGTCCCGTCGCCGGAAACGGGGTCCACTGGAATGAACTGTTTCAGCATTTCCACGTTGGACCCTTTTATGACATCGATAAGACGAGTTTGATGAGCTCGAGCTTCGATAAACTGACAACCATAATCATTGCAATCGATGAATGAATTGTCTGGAACAGTACTACCCGCTAACGGATAGAACGAAGTAAGGGTTTTTGAGAGTGATTGTTTTAAGTGTTGAGATATTTGGACATGATTAGATGTAGACAAACCTCTTGTCTCATCAGCTTGATAGAAGAAGATTAGAGGAACATATGTTGTGGGGGATAATTGGTCAAGATATGATAGTTTCAATTTTTTGAGGTGATTAGGAGTTGGAGATGATGGCTTGATTATCTCTTTTGATATCACTTGTACATAGCCTTCCATTTTTAGTTAATGATTTCAATTTCAAGTATAGACATATATGTACATACATACATATATATATATATATAGCTAGCATGCATAGAGTTACCAAGTTTATAGTTTTAATTGGTCCACAAGTTATTTCATCTGATTTTTCTTCATAGATCAGGTGATTAATTTAGGTAAAAGTCAATAAATGATAGCTAGATAGTAATACCCTCAACCAACATATTTTTTTAAATATATTAGTAAATAACACGTTCGTTGAACGTGAATTATATGATCTTGTTAATTAATTCATATATATAGTTGTTGTTCAACTTAAAATATGTTAATAATTTAAACTTAACTGAATAAACTATCACTTAATAAGTTAGTTATTTCAAAAATAAAATATTAATTGATATGAATGAATTAATCGATATTGAAAGAATTTAATTAATTAAAAGGTGAAACATGAATAATAATGTAAACTAAATAAACTTTTATGTAAATTCATTCTTCATTTATATGTATATATATCTTGTTTAATTTTGAGGAATCAAACACTTCATTTCTTCTTTATTCTAAGTAACATAAAATTAGCATATTTTCATATCATTAAATGTGTCTCACCACAAGTGATAGTAGGTTAGCATATGATGGATTCATTTTTGTTTGATTTTCACTAATTGTGTTCTTTTATTTATTAAATTGAAACTTAACAAAAACAAAAAATTAAATGTTATACATACAATTAATGACAATATGAGAAATAAAAATAATGAGAAATGATTTTTTCTTTAATTTGATAACATCATCGTATTTTGGTTTGCTATTGATAGGAGATTATTTTAAATAAAGTATGCGTTGACCATAATTTTAATAAATACTTTCCTATTAAATTTTGTGATTTAGTTTCATAAATATATTTGATAAACTATGCATTTTTTATTGAATTTGCTGAAAAATTATAATTAGTTGAATTGTCAAGGTTAATAAAGGAGGAAAAATAAATATATTCAAACTTCTAAATAAAATATTTAAAAAAACTAAGGTATTAAATATTCAAAATTAAACATTAATTTAACTAAGTAAATACTTACTAAATAAATTATAAGTCATTATCTCGTAAAGTAATTCAATTATATAGATAATTCCTTATTTTATAGTATCTTATATTCAAAATTTAAATAATAATTTAATTAAATATATAATTATTTAAAAAATAAATATTGATTGAGATGATGGGTTAAATTAGTAATTATAATATGTCATAAAATATAGAAAGTGTTTTGACAATGTGATCTAAAAAATATTTAAAACATGTCTTAGAATAAAAGGTGTTTGCATACGATAATTGATAATCAAATATTTCATAACATGCTTTTGAGATTTAACAATTACTTAAAAAAAAAAGAAGTTTTTTGTATTTTCTTATTTATTAATTATTTGAACAAAAGAAATTATAACCTAATATTGCAAAAAAAATTTGTGTAATTTGCATGTTTAAACTAACTATTTTTAATTAATATTTAGTATTTATATGCAATTTTTCTTATGTGATATATACATATTTTTATTATAGATATATACAACTTATTTTATTATTTAATTTTTTTATTTAGAGTTTCCAAGTTTATAGTTTTAGTTGGTCAAGTTATTTTCATTTGATTTTTCTTCATAGATCAGGTAATTTACGTAAAGTCAATAAATGACAGCTAGATAGTAGATAGTCATACCCTCGACCAACATATTCTTTAAATATATTCTGTATTTTAACACTTCAATTTGAAAAGACAATGGTGTACTTTTAGTGAAATGATTGTCATTAATTACTCTAACTCGTCCTTTTTTTTCTAATTGTGTCCTAGTATATATTAGTACCGGCTTTTATATATATATATTATATTGAATTCCTCTCATATTGGTCTTAACCCAATATTATGTTGAAAATTTAACATTCAAAGTAAATAGTTTGATTCATTTTCGAGAGAAGTCAAACTTGAATACTTTTACCATGAACAATTAAAAATTTCATTGTTTGACGTTAATTTTGATGATAATGAGATAGTATTTTTGTTAAATCCTAATTATATGTAAGTTTATTTTACTTAAAAATATGTACAAGCAATATGATGTTATTGATTTGTAACATTTGCATCATTATATGATGTTATTGAGTTGCAACATTTACATCATGCGTTTATTTAATGGGTTGTACCTTTAGACCAGTAAGTACAAGCGTTGATAGAATTTTGAATTGGTATATTGATGTTTGAGGTTGAAGATAGGGGTGAAAATTGAACCAAACTATTCGATACTCGACTGAAGCTCGATTGGTAAAAGCTCGGTTCGAGCTCAGTTCGGCAATTTACCGAACCAAGCTTGAACAACTTTTTTGGTTCTATAAATTTTGAAGCTCGACTCGAGCTCCGCTCGATCAGTAAAAAATAACAAAAACATGTACAAAATATTCAAATTACTCGAGCTCGACTCGTGATCGGCTCGATTAAGAGGGTGTTTGGCTAAGCTTATAAGCTCTTTTAAGCATCTTATAAGATGTTTGAGAGCTTATAAGCTCTATAAAAGTGTTTGGATAATTTTTTTTAATAAGATCTTATAAGACCCAAAAATAAGATGTTTAGGTCTTATAAGCAAATAAGAAATAAGTTAGCTAAACTCAACTTATTTCAAAATCTTAGATTTGGGATATTGTTTATATTCTTAAGAAACATAACAACCCTAGTTAATTTTCTCCTTTCTAACAACATCCTTCTCCGAATTTTTTTTATTTTTATTATTGCATAAATTCTCTTTTATAACATTTGAAAACATCTTATAAGTCCAATAGACTTATTTTATCCAAACACTTGAAAGCTTATTTTTTAAATAAGACCAAACATCTTATAAGCTCTTAAAACATCTTATAAGTTGTAAAAACTTATAAGATGTTTTAAATAAGTTTAGCCAAACACCCTCTAAAGCTCGTTTGAGCTCAGCTCGATGCACAATCAAACCAAGGTCAAACACAATTTTTAAAGATCGATCGTAATTCAAACAAACTTGAACACTAATGCGCTCGACTCGACTCGACTCATTTTCACCCCTAGTTGAAATTATTCTTGAGAGCAGCCAAATTCCAATGATATTTCTCTTTGTATGACCAAACTAACAAAAGAAAGAAAATTGAAAAGAGAAAAAAGAGATGAAAAAACTGAATTTTTTTTCTTCATTTTTTCCTTTTATTCAAATACCTCAAAAGATTATCCATAATTATGTTTCGACTCTTCTGATTAAATTGATGAATTGTGAGATTAAAAGTAGATCTTAATTTAAAGAGTATAAAGAAAGAAACAAGGCCATGAATTCATAATTTACACATTTTGTTGATAAGTTACACAACTTAATAGGCAATTCCATTGATTGGCCCAACTCGAATTGATTTCAAAAGCCCATGGGCCATGAGTGTGATGGTAGATTGCTAATATTTTCTATGCATGTTATTTAAATAAAACTGACGGACCATATATCAAAATATTAGGGCTATGATTTTAATCAGGGCTATGATTTCACCAGATAGAAAAATTGACCTGATTGTTTAAAAGCTTCTAAATTCATGATAATCATGTAATAAAGTAGAAAAAAAATTTGTTGATATATGTAACGGTGAAGTAAAACTTATTTATAAATCAGCCCATCATATATTACTATCCCATATCAAATAATATTACTCGAGCCTATTAATCTTAATTTGATCATTAATTAAAGTTTCAAACTTTATTTAATATATGATATACAATTCAAATTGCGATGCACACACATTTATTGGAGTGCTTATAATTATGATATGGTCATCATATAAGTCCACCAAAAAATTTCAACATAAGTTAGGTTTATGGTGTTATCCTTAGCCATTCCAACATAATTTGAACACACCACTTATTCCATGCTAACAACGTGCATTTTGTGTGTTATGAATGCCATACATCCTGAGATGTTAGGCTTTGTTTGTTTATGTTTTCAAATTCCATTTTCAAGTTTTTAAATTTCAAAATTTCAAATAAACTTAACACACCAAATTTTCATCTTAATTTACCATTTTCTCAACTCTACCTTTTCAATTCACTATATAATTAATTACCTATCAATCAATATATACATCATTTCACACATTTACCAATCAAATCATTCATTATAATCATTATTTCCTTTTCTCTTTTATACTTTACCATCTTTTTATTTATATTTCATTATTTTTAATTCAATTAATTATTATATAATCAACTAAAATAATCATTTCACACATCATCCATCAATTTATCAATATTGATTTGACACATTTCACAATTTTCAACCTATTTTTAAAAACATAAACAAACAACTACAGTTCTCAAACGAATTTTGGTAGTACACAATTCAATTCCTGAGAAATTTTTAAAATTTTTACTCAAAAATATAAACAAATATAGCCTAAAATTCTCAAAATATGTGAGATTGTGATAGTCTTGAAATTCAATGGGTATTCCTTCATGTTAGAGAATATATCCATTAGTTTTATGTAGGATCTTTATTTATTTATATATTATATTTTCTTATATTTATATTTTTCTATTTTATTTAGGTCTATTTTAATCGTCGAGTTTTGTAACTCTATATATCTTTCATCATTAATAATATTATTAACGAGGTTTTATATTATTTAAAATGGTATCAGATACATGGTTTCGATCCTTAGCTTCTGGCAAGTCGCTGACACCCTCCGCACACCTATCTTTTCTTCTTCTTTTTTCTTTTTTTCTCTCTTTCTTCTATTCAACATAGTAGCATCCACAATTTTGTCAAAACAACCCCTTGTTTAGTTTTTATTTTCTTTATATGTTTAATTTAGATTTTTTTTAATGTTATAATTGCCCACTCTTGACAAATAAGGAGTTTGAGCCTTTGTACGTCGTCGCACCACTTATGTGTCGCCGTCTTTTTATATTACAACCGCTCAACCTTAAAGTACACTAGGATTTGGAGCCATTGTCGCGTTTTATTGTTATTTTTTTCATAAATTTTTGTTCCACTCTTAACGTTTGAGATATTGACGCTTCGACTGCGGGAGAGTGTTACAATATATTTAGAATATTTATATTAGTTTTACGTAGAATCTTTATTTGCTTATGTATTATGTATCCTTGTATTTATATTTTCTTCGTTTACTTAGATTTACCTTAATTGTTAACTCTATATATATATATTTTATCATCAATAATATTATTAACGAGATTTTATATTATTCTACAAACAATATACTAAGAGTCTAAGACACAATTAGGAGGGAAAAAAATGATTTAGAGTAATTAATGACAGTGAATTGGAAAATGAGTTAGAATAATTAATGACAGTCAATTGACTAAATATACACCAATGTCCTTTCAATTTTGTAAAGTCTATATATGAAGTGTGAAAATAGGAAATATATTTAAAGAATATGTTGGTTGAGGGTATTACTTCTAGCTATCATTTATTGACTTTACGTAAATCTTCTAGTCTATGAAGAAAAATCAGATGAAAATAATTTCAAGACCAAGTATACCTATAATTTATAAACTTGGAAACTCTGTGCATGCTATATATATATGTGTGTATATATATGTCTATACTTAAAATTGAAATCATTAATAAAAAATGGAAGGCTGTGTACAAGTAATCTCAAAAGAGATAATCAAGCCATCATCTCCAACTCCTAATCACCTCAAAAAATTGAAACTATCATATATTGATCAATTATGCCCGACAACCTATGTTCCATTAATCTTCTTCTATCAAGCTGATGAGACAAGAGGTTTGACTACATCTAATCATGTCCAAATATCTCAAAACCTCAAACAATCACTCTCAAACACTCTTACTTCGTTCTATCCGTTAGCGGGTACTGTTCCAGATAATTCATTCATTGATTGCAATGATTACGGTTGTCAGTTTATCGAAGCTCAAGCTCATCAAACTCATCTTATCAATGTCATAAAAGGGTCCAACGTGGAAATGTTGAAACAGTTCATTCCAGTGGACCCCGTTTCTGGTGACGGGACCCTCGTCTCAGTACAAATCACTTTCTTCGACTGTGGAGGAATCGCGATCTCAATTTCCATGTGCCATAAACTAGGCGATTTCGCATCCGAAATCGCGTTTATCAACGCATGGGCCGCCACAACGCGCCGCACTAAAAGCCCTGATCTTTCTGGAATCAGCTTCGATCTGGCCAGTTATTTCCCAACTAGGGACTTCCCAAGCTCCAACATGTTCGATTCTTTGATGTCGGAAGAATTGTTCGACACGAAAATGGTGGTGTTCGATAAGGAAAAAATCGCGGCCCTTAAACAAGCGGCAAAATCACCACCCGAGTCGATCGTGAAGGACCCCACGAGCGTCGAAGTCGTCTCATCTTTTATATGGAAAAGTTTCATAGAATACTATTGTTCAAAACCAGAAAACCAAGATTCGAAAAAGACATTTGCTGCACTACAAGGAGTGAACATGAGGCCAAGAACAAGCCCACCAAATCTTTTGGACAGTATTTTTGGTAACTGCATAATGGTACCAAATGCATACACCAAGAACAATAAACCCCAACTTCATGAGCTTGTGAGTGAATTTAGAAGCACCATAAGAACAATCAATGGAGAGTATATAACAAAGGCACAAAATGGAGATACATATTTGAATGATTTTTATAGTATGGTGCCTATACTTATGAGTGGTGAATTGGTGTGGTGTGGGTTTAGCAGTTGGTGTAGATTTCCAGTTTATGAGGTTGATTATGGATGGGGAAACCCTATTTGGTTCTGCACTACAGCCTTGCCCTGCAACAATGCCGTAGTTCTCGTGTCTACCAAATCTGAAGATGCCATTGAAGCTTGGCTTAGCATTCATCCACATAACGTTCAAATTCTTCGAAATCAAATTGAACTTATATCTCCACTATAAACTTATAATGTTCTTCTCCTTTTTCTATTGTTATAATATAATATAATATAATATAATAATTAGAGATGATTATACCTCTAACAATAAAACCATTGCTTCATGCATGTTATTTTATTTTGTATCTAGTTTGTAATAGTCTATAAATACTAAAAGTTCTTGTGTAATTTTATGCTTTTAATTATTTTATCTTGAAATTTTTATGATGGAAATATTGCCCGCATGTTGATATAAATAGGACCTAGCTAGCTAGAGTAGTCAGACTCATATCACCTTTAGGTAAAGTCGACCTCAAAGTGTGATGCACTTAATGCACGTAGTAGTCGTTCATGAATCGCCAAATAGGATTCACTATCTTGATAGTAAATGAGCATGTATTTTGAGCAATCATAAGTAAAATTAAAGTCTTTGACCAAATCATATAAACTAATTCATTCACGGCACGGAAGGTACATCTGTAATTTCACGTTACTACAATCGCATGCACGGTATGGAGTGTGATTGAAACGAGCCTAGAGAGTCGCGCTACATGAAGAAGAATGAGATGTTTTCTCTCTAATTTATATATAAGGTCATTCTGGTAATTTCACATGGATATGAAAATTATCTTAAGAAAAGGACGAAGTAATTAATTGTAATATTTAATAGAATTAATTAATAATTAATTTAATTATTCATTCAGCCGATTAATTTAATAGAGCTAATATAATAAGAGCTAGAATAAATTATTAGGACTAACTGATTCGCTACTGATAGATTGATTAATGTTACAGACCGAGTTGGCTGGACCAGACCCACTCTAACCGTCCATATGGAGGCCTGGAAGCCCATAATTGGGTTTTCCACGTCTTGGACTTTTATTAGGTATAAGAACCCTAAATCCTTAAAAACATAACAAGAATTAGGTTTATGTTCATAGGTTGAACAAGAGAGAAAAAAACAACTCTCCAACGGGCGCAAGCCACCACCCATGCTGTTGGTGGAGGTCTCAGAGGTTTTTTTGGCATGATTCTTAAAAACATCATCCACATGGTAGTATTCTATCAAATCCTTAACAACAACGAGATAATCAAATCCAGATTTAGATTTGATTTATAATTTTTTAAATTGCATACTCGAAGCACAAAAACACTATGATTGATTTATACTGATAGAATCCCAGGATTTGTTTTATTCCGCTGCGCCCCAAAGTGAATCCTAACAATTATAACATAAATAATTTGAGAATTGAAGGGTACTTTTTTCATCACAAAAAGTAGAAATTTAATTAGTACAAGAGTGTAATTTATCAATTTCAAAAAATTAAAGAAAATGCAGTATTTAGTATTTATCTCCAAAAGAATTTATCCATAACTAAAATTTATGTTATGGACTAATTAGATGGATTTAAGTATGAAAGAGGACATTAATTAATGCTATAAGACCAAACAACTCAAATTAATTATTATCTAACACTAGAATTCAAAGGGTGGATGCCACCTAGCTACGCAGTCACCTCTCCTTTATTCAAACATTACCATCTCAAGTCAACTATGAAAAATAATTCATCATTTTATGTGTAAATATTCTCACATAAAACACGTTTTTGCCTTTTCCTTTTCAAATGTTTTCTTATATCGAATTAATCGATATGATAAATAAATAAATTCGTTATATATATATCAATTTAAAAATTCAAAATAAATGAAAAGAACTTGTCAAAGACAAAGAATGGAAAAAAAAAATAATAATAATAATAGAAGGTTCTATAAGTCAAGAGTTCCCCATAGTCTTTGCCTTTCCCTTGAAAATACGATACCTCCTTCCACCTTCCAACCTTGCCTAATCTCTATTCTATTCTATTCCCCTTACAATAATTCAACGTTGACAACTAGAACTAAAATTGCATTTCTAATCTCATAAAATAAAGTATTTACATATTCCCCCCAAACTTTGCTCACTTTATGCATCTAGTCTTGTTATTTAGAAATATTGCCCATTCCATCAACACTACGAACTCTAGGAGAAGATAAATTGTTGTATACGTGTAACATTTAGTTTTAATAATTTGATCAGAAAAACTTATTTGAAAGAATCCTATAGCTTTAAAAGCATCATCTAGACATTTACATGAGTTTTTCTGGCTATATCAATCAAATTACAATCATCTAACAACTATATAATAAATTTTATTCATAATAAATTTTATTCAAAATCTAATACCAGGAACGAGTTTCTCTAACCCAAAATTTTTATTTCATCTTTATCTCATTATGTTACATGTTTGACACGTGTTATGTTATCATGCACATGTTAAGGTTTATCTGGTATGTATATATATATTTTAACAAATGTAAATACTAAAAAGCTGGAACACAAAATTGAAATAGAAAATCTAATCACTTTTAGACTACCTATATTTTATGAAGTTCGATAAAGTTGAAACCAAACCGAAATTGCTAGAAGGTTGTGCTAAATTGCAATTTAGCCCACAAAGTTTCACTTCCACCTACCTTTACCTTCTTTAATACGCCGTTTGAGGCGCACATATTCTCCCCTCAACTTGTCAAAAAACCAAAAACATCAAAAAAAATAGTAAAACATACATTATATTTATAAAGCCTTATGATTCAGTCTTACAACTCAGTAGAAAATGAAAACCACAGATATACGGCGTCGTTTCAGTTCCAGTTCCACAGCACACCATCATGGCTCCGTTTCTATACTCCTCTTCTTCTTACTATGTCAACAGATCACCACCGCCGGCGCCCAGCCGCCGGCGCCGAACAATCAGTACCCCTACGCTAGGTTCACGCCGTCCATGGCGGTCATCATCGTGGTCCTCATAGCCGCCTTATTTTTCATGGGTTTCTTCTCCATCTACATCCGCCACTGCTCCGACGGATCCGGCGCCGCCGGCAGCGTGCGACGCGCTCTATCCATGCGCGCGCGTCGAGCTGCGGCGGCGCGTGGTCTCGATGCGTCGGTGATCGAGACGTTCCCGACTTTCTCGTACTCGGAGGTGAAGGACCACAAGATCGGAAAGGGCGCGTTGGAGTGTGCTGTGTGCTTGAACGAATTCGAAGAGGACGAAACGCTGCGTTTGATACCCAAGTGCGATCACGTGTTCCACCCAGAATGCATAGACGCCTGGCTCGAGTCGCACGTGACCTGCCCGGTCTGCAGAGCTGATCTTTCTCCTCAACCGGGGGTTGAACCGGCTCAACCCGAACCGGAGTTGACTCATCATCAAGATCAGAACAATGATATGGAAACAACAAACAACTCAACAAACCATGAAATCGCCATCCAAGTAGATCACGATAATCAGCCGGTTCCGGCCACCGTGAACCGGAACCTGAGTTTCGAGTACCCGAACCGGCCGCCGAGGTCGTGGTCCATTCGAAGACCGAAAATGTTCGGGTTTGGTAAGTTCAGGTCGCACTCGACCGGCCACTCACTGGTTCAACCGGGGGAAAATCTCGAACGGTTTACGTTAAGATTACCGGCTGAGGTGAGGAAGGATGTGATGAACCGGGCTTCGTTGAACCGGACCGGAAGTTGTGCAGCTACATTACCAAGGGAAGGTAGTTCGAGAAGGGGATACAGAACCAGATCGTATAGAAGGATTGAGCGGTCCGATAGAGAAGTTAAATCGGACCGGTGGGTTTTTTTCTCGAGAGGGTTGTCTATGAAGACGCCAAAGGTGGTGGCGGAAAATAGCGAAGGTTCGAGTGGGAATAAAACGCCAGTGAAAATGCCGTCTTTCAAGTGTTTGGAGCCCAAGACGGCTGGGGACGAAAACCGGCCTTTTTCAGGTGACTCGGGACAGTCTCCGGTTTAGACTACTCGGTCCGGTTTTTGACAGTCAATATTGGAGGAGGCTCTAACTAGATTCTAGATGATTTATTTATTTACATTTTGGATATTTGACACGTATTTTTTTTTCTTTTTTGGTTTTCAATATTTTTTTTCTTTTTTCATGTTTAAATAATGTTTTTTATAGTCACATCAATTTTGGCAAATTTGCCTTGTGAAGTAATTCTACTATGTTGCCAAATTAGGTTTGATTAAAATTTTCTATATTTTGTAATGTTGAATGTTCCCTTGTACATTTCTGCATTGTAAATAGAGAAATGAAATCAAGTTTGATTCAAAGCTTACAATGTTAGTTGGGTGACATGATAATGGAAGGCAATTGGATATTTTGTCAAGTCAATGTTAGTTTGTATACTTCATTTGTACTTGATTTAACCGGTTTTATGGATTAATATATAATTAAAAAACTTTGGCTGTTTCTACTAGTGAAATCTCAAAATAGTCATTTGTTTTATAATTTTTTTTTCAAATTATTGTACTTAATTATTGGAGTCAATTGTGTGAACTAGTACATCATAATAATGCAATAAAGAAGAATTAATATATAAATAAATATTATTAAATATAAATATATATCGACATTTGTAAAACTAGTTTCATTTTGTCCATTATATTTATATACATTAATGTTAATAACATAAATATATTATATTTAGACATATATATATATATATGTTAATACTGAAGTTGAGAGTTGAAAACAATGTAAGTTTTGTGAGTTTTTAGAATTGAAAACGTGAAATAAAAGAGGAGAAGTATTAAAAATATTATTTACCTTCAACTTATATAATTTCAAGATTCAACTGAATTTTTTGATCTAGTATCGAGTGGAATGGTTTGATTAGTCAAACCTTCGGATCGCACGTGTTTGACCGAGTTTTACACTCACCCAGATTAATTTAAGGACCGGTTCACAATTTACAGGTTCAATCGGTCGAGTCGGCTTGTATTTCAAAACATTGATTTAAAGCTCTCAAAATTACTATAAGAATTTCTAAAATATATTTCTAAATATTTCTAATGCTATAGAAAATGAAAATAGAAAGGAAAATCATGCGGGTCTCTATTATAAAAAGGAGTCCGAACCCGGATCCATTGACACCCCTAAAATATCAATAAATCAATTAAAGTAAATCTTGTGCATTAATGATATAGCGTTTGGTACACAATGCTAGATTTCTACACACGCTTTTGTATTCGTTGTTTGACGAGGAAATTAAACTGAATTTTCAACCATTTTCCTACCGCCACCAGTCCACCGGCGGAGCAATCCAAACATGGGCCTCTCATGGAGTAAGCGCCACCACCGCCACCACCACACGCATCCACCTCTCCCTCCACCAAACCCTCCTTATCTCAATCCACCGCCACCAATCTATTCATTTGCAGCCAACGCCCCTTATTCTACTGCCCACCCACCACCGCCGCCGCCGCCGCCGCAACATCCTTACCCTCCTCCTCTTCCCCCTTACGGTTACAACTTCCCCAACCCTAATCACTCCAACTACTACCATGTCCCCCAAATCAGCGGCTGGGTCGCGCCTCTTCGGCCGCCGCCTCAGCCGCTACAGATTGTCCCGTACGTGGATCACCAGAGCGCGAAGAAGGTCAAGAATGACGTGAATGTTCATAAGGACACCATTAAGCTTCACTTGGATGGAGATTGCTACTTGGTTTCCTTCGCGTTTGATGCTTTAGTTGATGGAAGGTTAGCTACCCAATCCCCAGCTGCTTTATTTTCTCTATGTTTTTTGATCTAATATTGCTATTTCTCGTTTTGTTTCTGCAATTGATGTTTGAATTAACTCTTGGGTTTGTCTTTGATTTTGATTAGATTGGTTCTATTTTACCTAAACCTAAGAAGATTAAACTCTAATTGATTAATACAATTAGCTGGTACTGGCTATTGGTGAAGGGGTATTAAAGGCAGTAGGCATTCTAGAGGTTGGAAATTGTTAGTTAAACCTACCTAAATATTAGGAATTTATTATCGAGGTCAACTTATGATGTAAATTGTAAAGCTATAAACCCTCACAAATGCTGACTCGAGAACATACTGTGTCCCCTGGATGATCTATGTGTAATGTGTATATGCTGTCTTTTGTGAGGTTGTTTTGCACGAAACACGTTCTATCTAATGATTTGAATTTGTGGCCTGTATTGATTGTGTGTGTATATATATATAAAGTAACCAAAATTATAATTGAGTAATCACAATTTCGTGCAAAACTTGTTCATTTTCTTTCAAATGATGCTATAAGATGTAATTTTCAAAGTAAACAATGAATATACACTTCAATGGTCTGTTCATTTATCAGATGGTCTTGAGGTGTTAGTTGTTACTTATCAAAATGTTTTTCAAGTAATACATGGTTGGTTGGTTTGATATAGGATCGAAATTGTTCTCAAAAATGAAATGAGAAACAAACTCGTCAATTCAATTGGTCAAATGGTGTTGCCTAAGTCGAACTAATATTCATTTTATAGTTTCTTCTCGGAAAAAAAAGAAAAAAAAAACAAATATTTATTTTAGCACGTAAAATATTTATTTTAGCACGTACCCTTTGAGAAATCTTCTGAAAAAATTTACAGAAAATACTTTGACGAAATGAATGCATCCAGACATAGTGCATGTTTTGTTGAATTCTTACATTACCATCAGTTCCTACAAATTCTTACTGAACTACATTAGTTTTCTACACATAAGTTTGAAAACATAAGTTGTGATAGACTTTGACTTGAACAGAGGATTACTTTTAGAGAAAAACAAGATTTTAAATCCCGAAACTTACATATCAGCTTTGATTTTCTGATACTCGCTATAAATCAAGCT
The DNA here is from genome assembly GCA_963669365.1 of Verbascum thapsus. Lineage (NCBI taxonomy): Eukaryota > Viridiplantae > Streptophyta > Magnoliopsida > Lamiales > Scrophulariaceae > Verbascum > Verbascum thapsus. The sequence goes on from OY770106.1 coordinate 4,437,833, forward strand.
GTTCCGATGTTCTCCAACAATATACTTTTTTGCTGTCCTATTGAACTAATTTGTCATTTGAAATGCGATTCTTTTTCTAAAATTCTCATACATGATTGTCTTTACTTGATACCTTTTTGCTGTTCTATTGTAGTATCACTATCTTTTACTTTGCCAAGGAAGGGGACAACTGTAAATTCACTCCAGTATATCCAGAGATTGTCCCCGTAAAAGTTCCATTCCAAAAAGGAGTAGGACAGCAATTTTTCCAGCCTTCAGGGACAGGTGTCGACTTGGGGTTCTTTGACATTGATGACCTGTCAAAGTCTAATCCCGGGGAAGATGTTTACCCACTTGTAATATCAGCGGAATCGAATGTGGGACCCGAAGATACATCTCCTCATGCTCAGATCTCTCAGGCTGTCTTAAAGAAAGATGGCGAGAATTTCCAAGTGAGAGTAATAAAACAGATTCTATGGATCGATGGGGCCCGTTACGAGCTGCGTGATATCTTTGGGATAAGTGATTCAGACGAAGCTGCCATCAGTGACGTGGATTCAGGAAAAGAATGTGTCATTTGTATGACCGAGGTCAAGAATACGGCTGTCTTGCCATGTCGCCATATGGTAATTACCTCAACTTTAACCATTGCCCTTGTCTGAAAATTGAGAAAACATATGATTTATTCATGTTCGGAGTGTAATATGGATGCTGGTAAGCATAACTAAGAGAAATCAAGTTTTTTTCAAAAGAAAAATCTAATAAGTAATTGGATATGGTTTCTAGAAAATGAATTGCTCAAGTACAAATGATTAGGTTTGTCAATTGGCGGGGATTGCCAAAAGTCGGACCCGTTCAATAGAAAACTTACCCGACAAGACCCGACCCGGAGGGTCTGAGACCCGAACCCGACCTGGACCCGATGACACTAGGTAGTTCGGATCCGGGTCCAATTTTTACTCGTGGGCATTTTCCTGACACCGACCCAACCCGAAACGTACCCAGCCCGTTGGGTCTATTGGGTCCGGGTCGGGTCTGGCTAAACTATTTTTTTATGGGTATTTCGTGGGTCAAACCCAGTTTTGGGTATTCCCCGCCCATTGACAGCCCTACAAATGAGTGAAGGGCAAATGCAGAAAGATGACTGTTTAAAGTATGTAAACTGTTCTTGTTTTAGAGTTTCTTGTCTGAAATCTATCTGAATTCGGCATGCCATTCTATGGATAAAAAAGGAAGTTATGGTTACGTTTTTTTATGTCAAATCCTGCTTTGGTGCTGGTTTGCAGTGTATGTGCAGTGATTGTGCAAAAGAGTTGAGGCTCCAGTCGAACAAGTGTCCCGTTTGTAGGCAGCCCATTGAAGAACTTCTCGAGATCAAGCTTGATGACCAAGGTAACTAACAATAACTTATTTTAGTTATTTTCTGCTATCTTCTACTGTTTGTGCCTATATTGGTTATTGATGTATTTGATTTCTTTTGCTTTTGATTAATAGTTGCTACATCTGGGGTTAGAGGGGAAGTATAATATATCCTCCTACAGCTTGTTTGTACATGAATCAATGGCATTCATGCATCATTACAGGATCATGTACAGTGTAATTGTGTTCACTACAGACTTCTAACATTGTGTATGGCTTGTCAAAGGTTGTAAAATTTTTATATTTGATTTGATTTAATAATCGTTTCTCGATTTGATACGCGTTGATTGAATGCACCAAAATATAAAATTATTGCTCTCACATCGAAATCTAAATACTGGTTGCAAGGATTTGTGTTGACTACTGATTGAAAATTCTTATAAAGGAAAATTTCAGACTTCATTTCTCAAATTGATCACAAACATGTATACTATTTCTTCTTCAATTACTTAGCCATGGGTTCTAAATGATCACTACCTACATCCTTATAGACTTCTTATCTCATTAATATAAGCACTTATTTAAATTGTTAGATCCAAATTATTTGTCAATAATCTAAATTAAAATAATAAAACTCAAAGTATTGAGTTTATACTAACTCGGTTCCTTTTTGGGTTGAGTTTGATTTTTTTTTTTTTGGATTAAGGTTCGTTTCACCTTAAACCACGAATAACCCAATTCATTTATATTCAGCTCATTGAAATCAACTCAAACCCAATTCAACCTCCACCCAACCCACTTATTTACTGCCCCTACTTGGGACTATAAAAATTAATTTCGAACATTTGATTAAAGTCAAAATTTTATTTAATATATAATATACAATTTAATCATATCCAAATATTAATAATTATGATATGCACACAATATATATTCATTAAAATATTCCAACAAATCGGACCGCGTGGATTGATAGTTCCAGCGGTCCAATGGGCCAATCCAAATTGGGTTTATTAACATTTCTGAAAACAATAAAATAAAATAAATAAATGAAACTTGAGAAAAATAAAAAAATGAAAAGAAAGTCGAGTTGGAAGCGCGTGAAATCTGAAGGAAACCAGATAGTAAGAATCACTCTTTCACTATTGACTCCCCATTAATGGCAGAAGAATCAATCGATCATCAATCTTCTCCATGATTGAACATCTCACAAGTCATCTTGTCCGTTAATGGCCGCATGGGGGCCTTCCGCTTCTTCTCCATCATCCTATCCATCACTCTAATCCTCATCTTCTTCCTCATCATCCCCCAAAACTACCCCTCCCAATCCCCACTATTCCCTCACAGGTCCCTCCTCATTTCCCCTGAATGCTCGACCTTAACCCCCATCAATGGCGGCGGCCTCCTCAACTACACCTCTTTCCACTCCTGTCTCTTTCACCACAACAAATATCTCTCCGTTCCTTTCCTCACTCTCACTCTTCTCTTACACTTCTACATCCTTGTCAAAACTGCTCAGGATCGGTTCTCCGTCGTCGTCACTAAGCTCTCCACTCATTTAAACCTATCTCCGTCGATGGGAGCGGTTACCCTTTTGGCGCTCGGCAATGGCGCCCCCGATGTGTTCGCCTCCGTCGCGGCTGTTAGGGGAGGACAGGCCAGGACTGGGTTTGGCGCGATTCTGTCGGCTGGTACTTTTGTATCTGCTTTTGTTGTAGGATTTGTTGCCATATATGCTGCGCCGTTCGCGGTCGATGCGGCGCCGTTTGTGAGAGATGTGTTGTTCTATCTGACTGCTGCGTTGTTTCTGTTTTACGTGTACTTGAGCGCTGAGATTTACTTGTGGCAGGCTGTTGGATTTGTTGCTTTCTATGTTTTCTTTGTTGGTATTGTGTTTTGGATGGATTTGGGTCATAGTGGTGGTGGTGGTGGAGAGAAATTGACGAGTTCCGGTGGTGGTGGTGGAGGAGAAGTAGGGTTGGTTGATAGAGGTTTGGTGGAGATTGACTGTGAAAAAGGGGGATTTACAGGCAGATTTAAAGTTAAAACGAAATCGAGCTTGTGGATCTGGAAAAGCCTTGGAAAGGTATGATTGCATATTCAACTTCTCTTTGTTGGCTTTTTTGCATTTTTTGAAAGCTATGCTGTTGGCTTCATTTGATTAAAAGACAAAAAACAGATAATGAAAACATGTCTTATGATTTCTTATAAGCTTAAACCTTGTGCATAAATTATGCTTTCAGCTGAATGTTGTTTTTCAATTGCTTAATCTTGTATATAAGATTTGAATGTTTGGCTGAGTTTTTCGACTGAATGAATGTTGATACCTGATTACATTGTAAATATGTTCATCGGATTGTAGTAACTACTCTTTAGCTGAAAATTGCTACTTTCCTTTAAAAAGTAGAAACAATAATGAAACAATTTGTTTTTCTGAAAATGGTAACATGGTATAGTTGGGAAGATCGTTTTTCTAGATATGATAAGTTTGTTGATATATAGAATGCTTGAATATGTGCATAGAGACCCCTCTTAGTATTGTACAGAAAATGTATAAACCAAAAAGAATTCTGAAAACATTTATCCCGAGAAATCTGAACTTCGATATGTAGAATAAAGTTTGGTAATTTGAGGGTTACCAGGGGTGATTGACTTGTAAAATATGAATTTGGAGAAATCTTAAACTGTACTACTCTTTTCCCAAGTTATCCTTTTAGTTAGTTTTTGCTGTAATTGTTTATGTTTACAGACAATAGTTCGATGTGTTGAAAAATGGGAGATAAAATGTGGTTCATTGACTTATGATGAGTAGAATGATTTAGTTAGTTTGGTAATGATTATGTGATTGAAAAATAGGAAACTTAGAAAGAGAAAACAAACAATAACTGGACTAGCTAATTATTTATAGAGATAGAGTGAAGAGACATACGAAGTTGAAAAAATGTTTTGAATTTTCAGATAACTGTTCTGTGTTCTAGAAAACAGAAAATGGTTTTTCAAAACATAAACAAAAATCCTTTTTTGGCTGTTTGTCCCATTTTCTGATATAAAGCGTGCAAATTATTTGATCTTTCCAAGTCATGAGAATGAATAAGCCAATAAACACGTACATATGATGAAGTAAGATAAATTCATTTCATGTTTATGGCAAACATAACACAAGTCTTACTGGTGATTCATACGAAAGGAACAATACTACACTAAATATAAAAACTATATCGAATTTTCATTAAACCTGATCATAACATTTTGTTTCTTTTCGACAGATATCACTAGCATGGAAAGTCCCCGTCTCGATACTTCTAAATCTCACCGTCCCTCAACCTTCACCATCCAAATGGAGCAGATTTTACCAATCCACGAACATCGCCTTTTGCCCACTCGCCCTTTTATACTCGTGCAAATCATTTATGCCTCTAAATCACCCAATCATTTTTCTCATTCCAAATACCCATTTCCCCCTTTGGTCAATAGTCCTCTTTGGAAGCTCATCATTAGCCATCCTTCATTACATACTCGAAAAAAATCCACCAAAAACCGAGCAAATCCCATCAATAGTAATTGCATTCATGATGAGTGTATTTTGGATTTCAACTGTAGCTGGTGAACTGTTAAACTGTCTTGCAGCCATAGGGGTACTTTTGGAATTACCCGCTTCACTTCTAGGAATGACGGTTCTCGCATGGGGTAACTCGGTCGGGGATCTCGTTGCTGACGTGGCAGTGGCTAAAGCGGGCCAGCCAGCTATGGCTATGGCTGGGTGCTTTGCGGGACCCATGTTTAACATGTTGTTTGGACTTGGGACGGCTTTGGTTATTCAGACAGCTAATGTTTTTCCCGAAGCTTATGAGCTTCGTTTACATACGAGTATTGTGATTGCGTTCGTGTTCTTGATTTTGAGCTTGATGGGGTCTTTGTTAGTTGTTACTTGGTGCAGGTTTAGAGTTCCCAGATTCTGGGGATATTGTCTTGTTGGAGTTTATGTTGTGTTCATGGTTGTAAGTCTTGTTATTGCTAAATTCACAATTTAGTAAAGAGTATAATCTTAAAAAGCAATTCATTCACCTGGTATTTATAGGTTGAATGTTATGTTACTGCATGTAGAACAATGGGAAATATACCAGGGTTTTTTTTTTCTCATTTTGGATTTCTTTTATTTTCTTTTCCACTAAAATTTTAAATTCATAATTTGTGGTTATGAAACATATTGTTAATGTGGAAATTTTGGGTGGATCAGTTAGATATATGTGCAAAACAATATATTTGTATTAATTGAATTTTATGCGTTTATATTTGGAATTTATCGCATATATTTTATTAAAATTTAATTAATTTTTGATTTTCTCAACAATTCAATTTCAATGTGTTAATTGTCTCTTACAGTCTTAGCAAAAAAAAAAATGTGTCTAGTGTTCTGATCCGATGAATTGCATCTTGCAGTCTAATAAGATGAAAACTAATAAATTTTTCTTAGATTTGTCTAAATTTTTTCACAACATAATTTTCTTAGATGAAAACTAATAAAACATAATTTTTCTCACAACAAAGTATATCACATTATACCTAATCATTACATTTTTAAAAAAAAACCCATCCAAACCCACTATAAAAATCACATTTTTACTTTCTTAAATATAAAATCTCTTTATTTTTTCATGGTAAATGAGAAATAAGAAACATACATGTACCCAATTGGGTACATATGCCTCATATAATACGTAAAAATAATAATTTGATTGAATTGAAAATTAATCCATTTTCAAAGATAGGAAAACCAGTTATAATTTTCCAAGGCCCATAAAACACACTAAAACTAGTCCACTTAAATGAAAACACTCACTCACATAAACAACAACATTTCTCCAAAAAGGATTTCAAAACTTGAGCACACGTCGCAACGGTCTGCTTTTGCACTTCTGAGTTTATACACAGCAAATGCAAAAGCAATCCCTTCATTTCTGAGTTATGAATATTTCTTCAAATCCCACTCAATTCTACTTTCCCACCGACTATTTCAATCCCAGTTCTCAATTACGTATCCGAAAACCCATTCTCTGCGCTGCAAACAGGAGAAGGCGATATGGGATCGCAAGATCTAGCAAGCTCATGCTCGATTCAGCTTTGATCATCGCTTCAAAGCTCAAGCTTATACCCGAGCCTTTAGAATTATTGTTGAGAGAATTTGGGGGCGGCAATGGCGGCCGCAACGGGTTTCGATGGGGTAATGGAGGGTTTGATGGTTGGAAAAGGAGTAAGAGAACGAGATTGGGAATTTTGGGGATTTTAGTAATTTGCGGCGTTGGATTGTGGTTTGTTGTGGGTAAAGAATTGGTGTTGGATCATGGTGATGCTGTATTGGGTGGTTTAGCTTTACTTCTTATGGGGCTTACAATAGGGGTATGGAGAAAAGGGGCTAAAGATTGGGTTTTAGGGTTTTGTTGCTGTGCATTCTTGGTTGGTTTGGTTTCGAAGAAAGACGATTTTCGGACCTGGGTTAGGTGTTTTGGGGCATTGAAGATCAATGGAAGAAGAAGAAAAAGAAGAGTATTTTGAGGTTTGTTTAGGGAGATTTTATGGGATTTTTGTTTGATATGCATTGTGTGTTGCAATTTTTGGTTTCACTTTTGTTCTGGTTTTGAGGTTTTTGATTAATGAAATTCTTGAATTTGATCAAGAAAAAATGTTTATTTTTTGTTTATGCATCTATATGTCTATATAAACAAGTCTATAGATTTGTTTTAGTAATATTGGAACATTTAGCAAAAGAAAAAATTATTATATGAAACATTGTTGATTAGTTTACTATTTGGTAAATTGCAGCTGAGGTTTACATGTTATTTCCATTGGTTATTTGGTTCACTTGTGACTTGCTGCAAAACAATAATCCTAAAGAGAACTGCAGAAGAATTAAATTCGATTGGGACTAAATGTGAAATATTTCGGAAGTTATGTGACTAAATGTAAGATATTTCAGAAGTTACGTGGCTAAATGTGAGAAATCTATAAGAATGAGACCAAAATTGAACTAATGTTAGATTATAGAACGAAAAGTGTAATTGCCCATGTTTAAAAAAGTACACAGTGTAAAAGGTATACAAGAGCTTAACCAGTTAGTGACATTCATAGGAATAGTAAATTGCCCTTGTTTAACAACTAATTCAATAAGTGAGCTTATTATTGAAGTCATCAAATGTCTATGTACATAAATATTTGAGATCAAACTCATGTAAGAAACCAAAACAACATAATGCTCCAAATTTTCCCTATGGTATACTGTAAACAAATGTGACTCAAATAAGGCCAAGTAGTGGTAAAAGAAGAGCCCTCAAAAGCAAAGAATGAACAAGTGATGCAAAGAAATGGAAAATATAACCATTACAAGACTATTAATCATCGAATTCCGGCGAGTAGCATCATTGCTTCCAAAAAGTGGCCTTGCTGGCGGCGGTGGTGTCGGTGATGGTGGTGGTGAATCTCTGCTCGTTCTATTGCCGGGGGTGGCTTCGGGATCCAAAACAGAAGGTGGTGGAGCATTAATAGAGGAGGTTCGATTGTTTACAGGTAGAGTGTTTGATGAAATGGCATCATTGCCTGAAATTAGATCAATCTCGTACGTTTAGATATTTGTATGAACTGTAGATGTAAGAATGAATACTCGAAAGAGAAGAAAATAACTTACAGTCAGATTCTGTCCAGCCCAGAACCATCTCGTCACGATCAAACACTATGCGGTAACCAGTCATAAAATTTTCTGGGAAGAAATTATTGTAATGAGAAATTAGCATCCATGTCATTAATATAGAGATAAAGATCTCGACTAAAGTTATAATCGAGATATGGGACGTAATTTTGTTAGAAAGAGAAGATGAGAAAAAGGAACAAGAGATGTGGCAAATTGATAGTAAATATATTAAAAACTGAAGTATTAACTATATTAATTCCTATACGTCACTCGACATTCTAAGTTCTAACTGTCAATTGAATTTTATCAGAAAAACGAAAAAGAGATACAAAAGTGACGAAAATCATCATATTTTAGAGATAATAGAAAAATCATAATGAAGAGTATCCGTTCATATATATAATATATATATATATAGTCTATTTAAACTTGTGAATAGTAAGGTAAATCAGTGACAAGATCCTAAAATTTACTTCAGCTGTTGGCTGCAATTCATGATGCCAAGTGGAAATGACAGAGTAGATGAAATGCAATTCGAGAAAAGCAAGAAACTTAAAAGATAATTTTAATACTCACGTCCAATAATGTTAATATCCTCGCTTTTCACAATAGCCAAACAGTATGCATATCCACCCTGCAATTAATAAATTCCCAGCATGGTCTCAATTCGAATTCGAAGTATATATATATATATAACTATTCATCTGGTAAAAGTATTTTCTCACCCTCCGAGGGATTACAACCGTTGGTGCAGTAATATAAAGTTGGTCTCCACCTCTCATTGTCAAGTTCAAGTTGGGAACTAAATAGTTCTCTTGAGTTGCACTGCAGCACCAAAAACAGAAATAATGAGCCAAAAATGCTTTATGATTTATATGATATATAACTGAAGAGGATTTAACATTGGATACTTCGAAAAACCAATAAAATAACTAGAAACAGAATTATTATACAAATAAATATTTTTGAGTTTTTGAAAGTTAAGCGCATCGAGTGAGAAGTTTAACTTTTAACTGACCTCAGTGCATAGCAGTAGTCAAATATAATTTCGGTCTCAGGTTGATAAGGTTGCTCATTAGTTATTTGCGAATTAAACTGCAAAAAGCAAATACTTGTTAGTTTCACATGTAAAAATATTAAAATACAGATAAGATCTAAGGATAAATCGGTATGACACTATCTAACTTACACTCTCAGCAATAACAGAGTAAGCTGGATCATTCAAGTATGTAAACGAGGTACCAGAGTCAAAGATTGCTGTAAACTCAATATCTGTGACGTTATTCTCCACAGCTACTTGTGTCACAGTGATATTATAAGTTGGACTGTCAAAAAGATCAGAAAAATAATAAACACCCAAAAAATTCAAATACTTGATTTGATCATCAAAAAAAACAATCGACTGCTTACTGTGATTGTTCAATATTAAACGGAGTTGTTCTTTGGTTTGGACTGCCTTTATCACCAAATTCAATTCTACCAAGTCCATCAGGACCAAAACACATGGAGAATGAATTTGCAGCAAGTCCTCTGCTAGCTAAAATGCTGGGAACAGACACATTGTCCATACCAAGCCCAAATAGACCGTTAATAGCAGCACCATCCAAGAAATCACCAGTTTGGATCATTCCACATCTGAAATATTGAAAAAACTTGATGCATTAAGGCTTTGTATTGATGTGTTTTTATTTTATTTTCAATCGCCATCTTCTAAAGTATGGGGAAATGAGTTTTCTAGTTTTTACTTGAAACTTGTAGATATGTTGAGTTATGTTTTTGAAAATGGTTGAAACTAATCATCTGCTGATATGTGAAATGATTGAGTTAGTTACAAGTAATGACGTGAACAGCATTGTAGAAAACATAATAGATAATATTTTAATTGTTAAATATAATCATACGTGGTGAAAGTGATAAAAATTGATCCCAAAAATGGAGCACTAAAAATACTCAAAATGGGTCTTAAAATATGCAAAGAAGCACCCACCCTAGTGTAATCGGGGCCTCGACAGTGTCTTGTGGATTCGAATCGCTACCCAAATGCAAAACGTCATCGACCAATATCCCAGTTGTGGAGGTGTTGCTAGAAAGGTAATTCTCTTGATAAGCACAAGCATTAAGCCTTAACGAACATGCTCTTCTTCGTCCACATGTAGTGCTATTGCATGGAACTGGCACGCCACTTGATGATGTACTAGGGCTGTATATGTTCAGATCTAACGGCTGTTCGAAGAAAAATAATATGTTCAGAGATATAAGAGTTAATGACAGTAGTATACAAGCCAAATTAGAAAGTTTTGGTATTAAATTCAAGGGAAAATTACACCTAAGCCCTTTGAGGTTTGCTCTAAATACATATAAACCTCTCTAATCTTTCATGCCAAAAGCCAAAAACTAGGGGAGGGGGTATGTGTAATTTAAAAGATCAGAGGGGTTTATCTGTATTTAGAGGTAAGCTCATGGGATCTAGGCGTAATTTTCGCTAAATTCAGTTAAAGATCGAAAAACTGGAAATTGGGAGAATTATTTATAATACACTGAATGTTACCAAGTGTTTATCATACCCTTCCTGAGGTGAAGTTCAAACTACGTACGCAGTTGGTACAATCACATGGTAACCAGAATAGGTCACTGCCGGTGTCGAGTGCCACAAGAAATGTTAAAGGAGGAGTACCCACAGAAACTATTGCATAGTGCAAGCTGCAAATATACAGAATAAACGTCATATTTTTAGAAATAAGAGATTCGAAGAGATTTAATAATTGATTAAGCAACATTTATAGGAACAAATTATTTTTGTCTCTTTCAAATTCCTGTTTTGACCCAAAAGGCTACAAAGCTAACCCTCTCAAACTTTTCTGTTTCAAGTATAGTTTACTGATTTAGTATGATGATCCAATCCCCTATGTGTATCTTTTCTGAACTTGAATTGTTATCCAGGTAGATGGATATGAGACAATTACTCCGGTTACTTCACAATTAAAGAAGCAAGTAGAAAAAGACTAGTGCAAACCGTTTGACATGACTGTCTCATGCAATAACACATCAAACATTAAGCAAAATTTGTGGATATTTTAGAATTTTTCGTGTTTTTGGCACAGAGTATTGAAGTATAGATACAACCGATTGGGGATTGTTGCAATTGATTCCGAACCAAGATAGCCTAACAACAAAGAGATGCATTATGCAGCATAGGCGCCTTTTCAGTCTCTTTTAGGCGCTCGAGAAAGAAGGAATTAAGTCGGGCCGTGAGATTTTTTCTTAATTCAACTAAGAACTTCTAATAGAACTGTATACAGTAAGGAGAATTCACATCTGACTAATATGCTATGATAGCAGTACCGGTTCAAATAAACTAGTTACAGTATAAAACAAGGAACACAGTGGAGCTCACTGGTCATTAATGGAAATCCAATACAGGATAACCAAAAATTATGTGGCAATAATATAACCAACAATCAAGTAGAGTAAACAACAAAAAGAAAACCAATTAAAGTAAATAATAGGAAACGAAAAACGTACAATCCGAGAGAGCTGAGACGGAAAGTCTGATTCCCACCTAAGAAAGTGAGGATTGGAGTCGAAGCAGGCGTGGTGGTAAGTCGACGAGCCTTGAAGAGATGATCCCGTTGAGCCATGGCGGTGTAGTAGTCAAGCGTCCCTTTCTCCGGCAACCCATGAGCGCCGTAGAAATCCTTGACAGTATCTGAATACCTGTGGTGAATATCGTACCCAAAAGTACCAAAAGCTATGCTTCTTTGGCAATTGATCAAACACGTGATAGCTATTAGCAAAAACACACAACCCACTACAGAATTCTTTAAGAACAACACCATAATTGATCCAGACAACTGAATAGAATTAAAACAAGAGGAGTAAAGACAAATCGTATCCCAATTCTCCCCCTCTCTTTATATATACTGAAGAACAAAGATATGATAATAAGAAAGAGAAAAAAATACAGAGAGAGAGAGAGAGTAATATATACCTGTCAATTAAACAAAGAAGGAATTGGGCCAAGTCAAATACAGATGAGAGAGAGAGAAAGAGACGCAATCATCTTCAACAATCAATCAATCAATATGAAATCGAAAGCAAAAAAGTCGTCGTGTTGTACTGTATTGTAGTAGCTGAAGCATGATGTCAATTTTCTTTCTTTTTTTCGGAAAAATCTATCCTAATCCTAGCCTAATGCAGCCAGTGGCCTCAACACCACACATTTATGTGCTGGTGGGTGGTTTCTGTTGGGTGGTAGATGTGAAAAAACACCCATCCCTATTGTAAATGTGTGGTGTTGAGGCCACTGACTCCATTGGGCTGAGATTTGGATAGTATTACCCCTTTTTTTCTTACAAAATAGTTGGAAAATACTAAAAAAATAAGTATAATATTTGCATTACATGTCTGTTTGTTTTGAGCACTCAATAATTGTAATTTAACATATTAATTTAACATTTACATATTACGTATATATATATATATATATTTTGTAAATGTAAATACTATATTATTGCATATCTTTTATCATAAAGTGAATATCACACATACTTTTTGATAATAATAATAGAAAGGGTGATTAACCAATAATTTAATATGAGAATATTTAGTAATATAAAATTAATATAGACGTGGTTTATAAAAAAAAAAAAATTTAAAATTGTTAGTAGTAAAGATGTGGGGCTCAACACTTTTTTTACTCTTTCTACGTTACAGGCCCCATTTTGTACTTTATGTCTGAATTTGGTAAAAAATAATCTAAATATTTGACTCACTCTATTCTATTCAGCCGTCGAGACAAGAAAAATATTACTCACAAGTCATAACTCATAAATTCAATATTCTCTGCTTCTTTGTTCATTCCCGTCGGAGACTATTAGTGTGGGCGGTGTATAATTTAACACAATAATTCACACTTTTTATATATACTATATATTTTTTTTTACAGAAAGTAAATATTTTTTTGTTTTTACATATTTTTTACATACAAAGTATATCTTTTACACACATTTTACACACAAGAGACTTACTTTTTACACACAACAAAAAAAACTTTTACATACAAAATATATTTTTTATACATGTTGCAACTTTTATACAGATTATATACGCACATTATATGTTTTTCACATAAGATAAACATTTTTACAGACACTACACTTTTTTAAAGCAAAATGCACATTTTTTACACACAACATCACACTTTTCATATATTTTTAGATACACTGCATACTAAGCACTTTTTATAGAATATACGTATTTTTTACATATACAAAACACATTTTTTAGACAAAATAAAATATATAAATACACACTACATACTTTAAACATAAATTACATATTTTTACGGACAAAACATATATTTTACTTACACTTAACACACTTTTTACAAATAAAAACAAATTTTCGCGCGCACACATCATACTTTTTGCAAAAAATACATATTACAAACTAAAAATAAATTTAATTTACTCGCATCGTCATGTTCTAAACGTGTCACACATGCCCATGTGTAGTATTCGGTAATTGTATTTTTTGAATTGGAATTAAAATCAAGAAAAAAGAAAAACTTTAACACATAGTTATGGTTATGGTTCATCCAACACCACAAATTAATTAAAAATATAACCACTGCCAAGTGTCAACTATTAAATTTGTGACGTTGGATGAATTGAGAATATTAAACTCGATCTATTATAATATTTTTTTTTATTCTCATGGTTTTAGTGGGCCATTTGGCACAATTCATGCTAGTATTCTCGCTTCACGTACATTATTTTATATTTAATTGTTCATAAATTCAGTAGAAAAAACAAATATTAAAAAATTATAAATTCTTCGAAGACTATAATACAGTTTACTTTGTCTTCGTCAATGGATGTTAGTCATTTGGCAGCCTTAAGACTCGCCGAGAATGAATGACATTTAGGCCAACTTATATTCTAGCAAGTCAAATGATATTTTTGTTCTTTGACATTGTACTACAAACAATAATTACAATAATGAATAATCATTATATTGTTATTATCATTAATTTAATTATTTGTCCAGTTATTTTTCACGAACAATTGTGAAACTCAATAGCTAAAATAATACCTAATTAACGGCACAATTATTATAAAAAAAATTATGTGTTAGTTCGAAATTGTTAAATACCCCTATATAAAAAAGATAGGCAAAATAATCTCGTAATATTCATCCAAATCTGTGCAATATACCATATTTAGTTAAACGAATTATTGGCGGAGTGGGTTTATGCACGGTTTAATGAATTACGGGATTTATTGTGTCTATTTATTTAACAAAATGAATATTTAATAATTCCAAGCTAATACATGGAGTGTTTTGTAATAAATCCTATATATATATATATATATATATATATATTGTGTTTCATGTATTATAAATAAAAAGTGTCCAAGTACGTAGTAATACGCGTTTTTAGTGATTCAAACTGGGAAAAACGTGTTGAGTTTCTAATTTATTAAAGTCAATCAAATATTAATTAATGACCAAGACTTGTAAGTTGTAACGTAGTAAACCATTAGCTTCCATATTTTTTTGGTATAGATGATGACTTACGAAGTCTGAGGAGAATTTTACACTTAATATACACTTTTTTTATAAATGACATGTCATCTTATAATTTGTATTTAACAAATGCATATATAATTCATGTTAAGTTTTATATTTAAGAATCTTTTTTATACCTAATATAGATATGACTTGAAATATAAAATATTATATACATCAATTTAAAATTAAAAAAAAAGATTATCATGACTATTTGACTAATTAATTAGACTAAATTCAATACTTGCATGGATAAGGACATGATGTAAGTCTTTCAGTTCTAAAATATAAAACTTGAGTGCTATGTTTAATCGAAAAATATGAAATTGCACTAACTTGGTTTACATGTTTTTTTATTTTTGTTTTTTGCTTTTTTTTTATATTTTAATTTGTTGAAAAAAAAATTGAATAGTGGTTAAGGAGATTTTAACCTTGATCTCAAGATTCAACACTTGATATTTTCTCGATTGTATTATAAACCTTATTTCGAAAGAAAAAATTGATAAATTTTATATTTTTTTTTTTCAACTGTGCATGGATCTTTACTTTCGAAAAATTCTCTTTTAAACTGTCATCTTTACATGTTTTGTTAAAGATTTGATAAACATACTCATGTATATATATATATATATATTGCATATTTCGCAATGATCACTTATGAATAATCAAAATAAAAAAAATACTAAACAATAAAACTATTGTATATATTGCATGTTTGACATGGAAAACACATGCATATCAAACTTATATCATTCATTACATGACATTTTATTATATGGATAGGCCAAAAGTCCAATCCTTTTATTGAGTCTAGTAAATATTATTCGATTAAAACATAACAATCACAACACACTCGATCTCGTTATTTCCCCCTCTTCAAGCATCTTCTTCATCAAACTTTGACATCTCACTCCATTGATCTTTGACTATATCATCCACAGCAGGAACCTACAAATATTTCGCAAAAATCGTTATAGATGATGTATTAATTTCATTTAAGGTATGTTTGGATCAAGTCATTTCAAATCCACTGTAGTTATAGAGAAAATAGCTCAAAGTAAATGCCCAAGAATTTGAAATCCACTATAACTTGGATGCATCCAAACATGTTTAGTGGATTTGTTGACGAATTTGAAATTCAGATTTCAAATCCTTCAATCCAAACACACCCTTAACAGAATTCGGACAACATGGAAAAACTTGCCTGATTATCGTACACTGGATCGGTTTTGCCCTCGTTATAATCCAATCCCGGTTCTTGTTTGGGCACAAGAAAACTCGGGACAATCTGGTCCAAATCTGGAACTTCGAAATTGTCATAAGAAGTATTAATTTGCTCTAGTGAAGTGTATGTGTTAGGTGTAACATATTGTGCATCAAACACAAATTGCCCATCAGATATGAACTCATCATCAACACCTAGAGTATTAAACTCAGATTGCCCCACACTTAGTGTATCCATATTTTCAAACAAGTTTTCACCATTAGAATCAAATGGGATTTGAATTTGGGTACCTTTTGAACTCTCTAGTATATTTTCTCCAACAAAATTATTGCCTATCGCTGAGTAAATATTGTCGTTTTCATTTTCTTCGATGTTCAAATCGAAGTTAGATGTGTTGCCAAGATGAGGCATTAAGCCGAATCTCCTTGGTTTAGTCATTTGATTTTTCTCTTTACGATTGTCGACTTTGGATTGTGCCTCGTTGTGAGGTTTCCATGTACCAGAACGACATTTCTGTCGAATAGTAAAGAAAAAAATTTAGACATAATTTTCACTATTTCTACCTAAAAAGAAAACGAAAATATCGTCAAGAGTATAATAAACGAACCTGAAGATGACTTGCCACCTGCATTCTGGTAAGACCAGGTACGTTCATTAACTCAAGGATCTCTTTCGGATAACATCCTATTCGAAGAAAAAGGACGAAGTTAGCCACATTTGTAGTATTTTTATGAAAGTTTATATGAATATACATGTATAAGAACATAGTATTCATGAGCATAACCAATCATGTAGGCTTGTCAAGTGTCAACTGGGCGGGGATTGCCCAGATCTGGACCCATTCAATAGAAAACGACCCAGACCCAGACCCGTAGAGTACTCGGACCCAACCCGAATATCTGGGTCGGGTCCAGACCAACTTTTACTTGTGGGTATTTTACCTGGAAAATACTCGAATATTACCCGAATTTTACCCTTTGAAAATGACCAGCGGGTCTGTACCCGAACAATGCCCAAAGTTTACTCGTGGGCATTTGTCCGATACGGACCCGACCTGAATCGTTCCCGACCCATCGGGGTTAACTCTTTTTTGGACCCTCGGATATGCGATCGAGTTCGGGTCAGGGTCCGGTCTAGGTAAAATATTTTTTCTGGGTATTAATTTCATGGTCCAATTCGGAAAGTGATTATATATATATATATATAGGACCATATATCTATGCCTAAAAAAAGTTGATAAAAATCACGTACTTCCTTCTCCAAGCTTTTCAATGGCATTCATAAAAATTTCATGAAGCTCTGGAGTCCATTCAGTCCACATCTTCTTGGTCGGCTTAACAAATAGGCTGCTGTTTTTTTCACCATTATCAATCTTCATTTCATAGCCTTTATCATTACATTCTTCCTTAACCCTAATTTGCAAACTGTCTGTAAATTCTTCGTTTTCGTTAAGTCCATGTAATTTCTCCCTAAACACATGCTGCCATAGGTACTTCGTTATCTCCACCGTTAATGGCCTTTTGATACAAAGAAACGCGCCGTTTTCTATTCCCATTATCGTTAAGTTAATATCATTCTCATCTAACAACACTGCAGTAATTAAACAAGTAAACAAAATGCTGTAAATATATATATATATATATATATATAAATTTATACAAACATATATATATATACTTACAGAGTGCTGGTAAATTTCTGTTGGCAGCATCACAGAGAAGTTTAAACCCACATGAATCAGGTGAGTTAATGCTTTCGATTAGAAGATCAAATTTACACTTTCCTCTTGATAGAAGTGCTAAAGCAGTGGATGGAAGTTTAACTGTAGTCACTGGAAGCAAAAAATTCAAGAAAATAAATGAGCATATATAAACAATTATATATCATGAGGAATTAATGGATAAATTTAATATTTTTATAACAATTTTAACATTTATTACATACATTTTACGTAATTTCTTATAAATTGTTCAGATATTACTATCCTTTCTGTAACAACTTTAAGTTGTTCAATATATTCTCTATGTTTTTCAAATTATTTTAATATTCATGTAACATTTTGTTTATATTCAAAGATAACCTTTTATCATTAGATTATAATTTTGACATTTATTTAATATTCTTTATATATTTTGTCAACTTTATAATATTTAGAGAATGATTAAACTATTAATAATATTTTTCATTTTTAGATATTTATTGGTATTATTATAACAACTTTAACATCTAATAATTTTTTTTAAATTTTTATTGTTCTAGAATTAAATACGCCAGCCTACTTACAGAGAGCCGGGAATTAAATGTGGGTATGGCAGTATGGCTAAAGTATCGGCGGTTATTAAATTTTTAAAATTATATATATTAATTTTTTTCATTTTTTGACCGCTTAACCCTAACTCCGCCTCCGTTACTAATTAAAAATGTATTTCAGTAAGATCACATATGTTTTTAACTAAATCTAGCAAAATTGGTGCTGAATGTTAGATAAGAGTAAAACTGAGGGGGGTAAAAGTAATTTTTGAGAACTCGATAGTGAACCCATAATTATGACAAATATCAGATATATAAATGTATTTAATCCATATAATAGATCTTAATTTAAAGAAACAAAAATTATACATTGTTGAAGCAAGTTAGAGAATGCACACAAACATGCAAAAAAGAATATAGGTTCAAAATTAAAATCAAGTATGCTATACAATAATTATGAGCAAAGTTTGAATCATGTTGTTTAAAGATTGGTAGCTTCCAACATCTTTATCCATTATTTTAGATCTAACATAATAAAATAAAGCTTGATTGTAAATCAAATAAAGAGAATGAAGATTTCAATGAAACAAAGAATTTCCCAATATCAAACACATAATAGTTACCCTTTTTGAAGTTTACCATGTGGATAAAAGATATCAAGAAGTAATTTTTAAATTTCTTTTTAGGGATAATGTAACTAAAAATCATACTTCCACAAACATTTGTTTTAAAATTGGAAAATTCATGAATGTTGATTTACAACATTCTAATTCCACCTCATTTTAACTAGATCTACACAAATATATGGAAAAATTCTATAATACACCAGGTCCAACAGATCAGTGTGTTATAGATCACACATTTGCTTGCAGAGAAATAAGTAATGAAAATTACACACTCCACCAATGTATGATATATATTACACCAGATCTGTTGAACCCAATATAGCATAGAATGACCAGTAAGAATGCACATCTTGAAAAACAAGAAAAGCTATTATCTTTCATTTGACATTGTAAAAGAAAAAACGCGAGTTTCATATACCTTTATAAGAATAGCATTCCAATAGACCTCTAGCCAATGCACGGTGGTTATTGTCATGGTCAACAAGTAGCACGTGATACTTATGTTTCACGTTTCGCTCCATCGAAGAAGTTTTATTTTTGAAACTCCGACGACTCATATCTAAATATATGACTGTACTTATTTGCTAAGACGAATGCATGTATATATATACACAATTCGTTCACCTAAAATTCGGTCATTGATTATACAACACGACTATCTTTTTGACTTTTTGAAGGTGAATTCAACTCGTAACTGATATAGCATTAACGCGTGATTTGACTTACAAGGAGTAAGTAATTCTTTTGTTTGACTATTTGAGTAAATATTTACATAAAGTGTAATATTTTTTTTAAAATATACAGGGAATCCGTGTATATATATAATCTGTAATACGATTCGATATTTACTCAACTAGATTTATACAATATAGCTATCAAAAGTCAAATTTTATAAATCAATTGTTCAATATCAATGGACATTTGACTAAATATCAAATTGTAACTAATATAGCATTAATCTCGACTCAACTTTACATTTATTTGTGGTTTCATGAGTTGACTCGAAGTTAATATTTGAGTATTATTTGACTATTTGAGTAAGTAATTGAATGTTCTAGAATGTTAGTAAATCATATGAAATAATAATTACATATATTTCCAAGTTCTAGTTTTTAATCCCAAGTGTGAGGGAGTTAAAAGAGAGAAAGAAAAATAAGAATTTGAACTCATTTATACATAACAAGCCGTGTAAGTATAGTCTCATAGCCAACTTTTAAAAATGTCATTTACCTCTTATTAAACAATATTTAGTGATGTGTGTAATTCAAATTAGGGGTAGCAAATAGGCGGGTTGAATTAGGTTTGGTTGGTTCTCAAATTGGTTGGATTTTACATGGTTTTAAGATGAAACCAAACTTAACCCAAAAGGGAATCAAACTCAACCCATAAGGAACCAAACTCAACCCAACTCAAGATCTTGTATGATTCCCCTTATAATTTAGATTATTGACAAGTACTTTGGATCTAATTTGAAATTTAGTTGGGCTCAATTTAGAACCATAGGGCCCAATTAAAAAACCAAATAAAATTCCTTAGCAACCAATCGAACCCAAATTAATTTAAATAGATTGAAACCATGATTTTGGACCTATGATGCATGGACACGGGACACGGCGCACGATACGACACTAACACGGCGCACGATAAGACACTGACACGGCGCACGATACGATACTGACACGAAATACGGCATTTTAAAAATATTAGGATACGTCACGGCCTCGATACTTTTGATAAAATGTGTGTGTGTATATATATATATAGTATATATATATATATATTAATTTATGTTAAAATATATAAATTAGTCTTTTCATTCTAATTTAAATGACTGGTTAGATAAATAAACTATAAGAATGGCTATTGTAAATTATAAATTTGTATTTGATTTGTAAAGTTATATATGTTTGAAAGAAGAAAAAAAATACTTCAGTTTTCACAATTACAAAAAATAAGTAAAATAGCATCAAATGTCTCAAATAACGCATACATAGTAGACATACCCTCTAACTGCGTCCATTAGGGTGTTCATATTTTATTTTTTTTAATCAGACAAATTTATTTTTATATTGGACACGGTGTCGGACGAGTGTCGTATCTGATCAGGTGTCCGACACAATACGCTGTGATTTTAAGTGTCTGTGCATCACTATTTTAGACTCATTTTGGGTCTTGGACCCATTTTGCAACCCTAGTTTGTATGATTATAGGATTATCTATCGTAACAAATCATAAAATTATATGATCATAGGATTATCTATCATAACAAATCATAAAATTAGTGAGAGAGAATCAGATCAATATGTTGACTTAATGACAATTATACTGTCCATAAAACCTTATGAAAAATTATTAAAAATCCCTTAAAATAATTACATTATAATTTTTGGTTATTAATTATACTATCAGTTATGTAAGTTGTCAAGTGATTCGTATTTACCAACTGATTCTAACTTGTATTGTCAATTATACAAGTTGTCAAGTATACTATAATATTTGTGGTGGGACTTGTTTGTCTTAGAAAGAATATAATTACATTATAATTTTTGGTGATTAATCACACTTAACAAGCATTTGATTTATATCACTCCATATTAAAATAGCTTAACTAACATAAATAATCAAACACAGTACAATAGGCTATACACTGTTTGTCTAATAAGAGAACCTACATTTTCATCATCACTGCTAATCAATGTTTCTTCTTCCCTAATTTCTATCACAGCTTTGCTTGGGGCCAAAACGTGCACGACAAAATTCTCGTGGGACCCACCATCAGCCGTCGTCACTTTCTCTACAGTTGCTTCCATACCCGTTTTCTGCAATTCCATCACAAGATCGTTTAACTCGACCCTGCCAAAATGCAGCATAGGCCTAGCCTTAGAGGGCATAATTTGCTCTTTCCCAAGTGATAGTAACCTATATTTCCCGTGCTCTACCAAAAGCTCGCCCTTCAATCTCGATATATCAATGTCATTTTGTTTCAACGTTGTATATTGCAATTGACGGGCTAATTCTACTTCGATCTCTAATTCCGAATCCTCTTTTGCGTTTGGGATATGGAGTGTTTTGTTTTCGGAGAAATAATCAAATGGAAATGAAGTTTCGAGAGGACTAATGTGTTGCCTAAACTTCTCGGGAAACTGTTCAAACAAACGATGTTTTCAAAGCCACAAAAAGAAGATGAACAAATAGATTATCGGGGAGTGAACAAAAACAATAAGGGTGTGTTTGGATTAAAGGATTTGAAATCTATGGATTTCAAATTCGTCAACAAATCCATGAAGTTCGTTTGGGTGTATCCAAGTTATAATGGATTTAAATCACTCGACATTCACTTTGAGCTGTTTTCTCCATAACTACGGTGGATTTCAAATGACTTCATTTAGGAGTCATTTCAAATCCTTTCTCCAAACCCGCTCCCCAAATCCAAATCACTCAATCCAAACACACCCTAAAGAATATAGCATGAGAAGAATGGGTTACATCTGTGAAGAGAATATTACCAGAACATGTTTAGGTTGTAGTATCTTCAGTAAATGTTGGGATTTTTGCAACCTGAAAAAGCATGAATCATTAACGATTTAATTCATCAAGTAGACATGAATTTAACTTAAAGGACTGTTTGCCCGAAACTTTTCATCTACATCATATTCCAGTACAAAGATCATCATATTTAACGAATTTCAAGCAATTTATTGCCTCGGTTGGAGATTGGCCATGATGCATTTACAGATGATATGTCTTTGTCCCAAATTAATGGTTTAACTAGACAATCCGTATAAAAACATGTTTGAAAGATTTAAAACAAACAAAACATAACTTACTTTATTCCTGAAAGAAAAGAACATTGGAGGACTTTCATTGCCATTGGCTTGAAAGGTAAGAGAGCCAAATTGGCATCCACTCCTTCCTGTATATTATTACACACACGGGCAGTAAATAAAGACGGATAAAATTATTTATGTCGCATTTATTTAAAAAGCTCAATTTTATGCTAATTAAATGGACGATAAAAGATAAAAAATACAGTAGAACAATAGGCACCTCCATGATAAGTAGTGAGTTTTGATCCCTACACCACCGTCGAAGCAAATGAACAACAGGTCCAAGTCTTAGACTCCAGTGAGGACAAAATACAATGCATGGTTCTTGCCAAATTGTTCTATGTACAAAAAACAAACACTTAAATAAGCCACGAAAAAAAATCTGAAGAACGGAAAATTAAATCTGCGCCAAAAAGGTCAAAGGACAAAATTTGAAGTATTCATAATGCATTTTTTCACTAATCATCACGTGCAAGGATAAAGGTATCTTACAATAATTCGAGCGAATGAATAGCAGGAAACAAATAGAGTCTTCCATCTTTTAACATTT
This sequence comes from Verbascum thapsus, assembly GCA_963669365.1. Taxonomy (NCBI): domain Eukaryota; kingdom Viridiplantae; phylum Streptophyta; class Magnoliopsida; order Lamiales; family Scrophulariaceae; genus Verbascum; species Verbascum thapsus. Next base: position 4,460,901 of record OY770106.1, read on the forward strand.
CCTCGTGAGAAAATAATGGTTGACCAGAGTAGAGCTGCAACATTATAAATAAATAAATAAAAAACACTGTATGAACTTGCTTGTATTGTATGTAGGAATCATAAATGCAAATTTGTTTTGATAGTCTTAAATTCGACATACACGATCTTGCCACTGCTCGCACAACCATTCTGGAATGATATTTGTAAAGGCCATCAGCTCTTCTGCAACAGATGAAACGATAAAAATGGGAACCTACATCATGGAAGAGTTGTTGATATATATTGTCAGAGAATGGTGAATTTGAAATAGAAACTTTAACATTTGTATGTGTCAGCATTGTCATAAATGGACCTTTTTTAATAGAATTTAGAATAAAATCATTGCATTTATCCAACAATGCATAAAAAGTTAACTTTTCACCTCTAAGTGCTAGCCTTACAACGGCACTAGATGATATCAATCTATACTTCATATGTGCGCCATTAGTGATTATGAATGATAAACTAAAACTTATATCCTTTTGCATTACTGGAATCTAAGTTGTCATGAGACAAAATTGAGGCTCGACCACCAATTTGTAGATGACAATTATTCAAAAACTTTGAACTTAAGTGAGTCTATTCACAACGCAACTAGGAAAATATTAGTGTTATTATATGCCTCGTCATTTCTTCAAATAGGTGTATATATCGTATCTTGGTATTTACATATAAAGTGAATGTACCTTAACATTTTCAGAAGGTAGGCAAAGTGCAAATCGCTCCAACAATTGCAGAATAATCCCAAAACGTCCAATAGGAATTAGAACCGAGCCCCCAGAATTTATAGAGTCCATGGAATATGAGCATATGTAATCCAACTTTTCCATCTCCTCCAAACTCTCATCAGCATTAAGCAACATTGTCTTTGCTTCTGAATTCATGTCATCATCACTAAGGGTTGATTGTGACACTCAGTTAGTTACCACGTATAAGGATAGAAAGAAGACAAGAATAAACAAGAACGTAATGGTATATTAGAATGAAAGGTTTAGCAAAAGATTTCAAATCCATCATACAAATTCCTTGACCTTGTTTAGGTGATCCCAAATTACAATATATTTCAAATATTGTGACACTCATTTTGAGCTACTGTTAAGATCATTAAGGTGAATTTTAAGTCGATTCAATTAGAAATTCCCCGAGCTTCTAAATGCAAAGTAAAGGATTGCAACTTTAGACTCCCGTTTCAGTTATGTATGTTGTGTGGATGATTAGTCACAAAACACAGCACGAACAATTCTTCAACATATTCTACAACAATTCAAAAGTAGAAGCACCTTAAATTTGAAAAGTTGTTACCAGCAGCTCCAGGGCAATTGTTCTCATCGTCAAATTTGTCTGGAGCATAAGAGCAATCTGAATACACAATCAAGTCACTTCTTTGAAGGGCTTTGTAATCGAAACTCATTGCCATGGCAGATGAAAAAATAGAATTTGAAATATATGAGGTGCTTCCTTTTGGGCTGGTAATTCTCCAATTGCATGTGCCTATTTCTAAACCAGAACTAAATGCTTCCATTATCAATGTGCCATTGTAGCATGCTTCTTCGGCATACTTAAGAGACTCAACCTTGAGCATACAAGCCTTCACATCAGCTGCACTGAGATGAATATCTTTTTATTTAAAACACATGTGATGGAGATATATAAATTGAGTTTGAACAAAAGATAACAGAAGGAATAGTTCTAGAGACAAAAAAAATTCTTGAAACTACTTCATCTTTTTGCTTCCATAGAAAATATGGAGCATTTCATCAATACACTTGTATTTGTTTCTATTTTTCAGTGTATTTGTTTCTCTTTTTTTAAGGTATGAGATAAGCAAGGATTTTCTCATTTTCAAAAAAGGGTCTGTGGTGGTTTTAGGAGGAACTTGTAGGAACTTTGCTATCAAGGGCAAAACAATATCATATCATATGATATTGTTTTGCCCTTGATAGCAAAGTTTTAAGAATGATAAATATTTTTTTAATAACCAATGCATTAATGATTCAAATGCCAGAAAGGTCCCATTTTTCAAAACAATTCATGATCAAGAGTACTATAGCACAAGAAGGGGGGGGGGGATAAAAATAACCTAGTGCCATCATAATACAACATCATGTTTTCAAAAACCTTCAATTCTCAGTAATCATGTTTAAGCCAACACAAGCATGGATAAATCAAGCAATCATAAAACACATGTAAATGGGACTAAGTGCAGAGCAGAGATAAACGAAAAACAAAAAACACGTACGATACCTGTACAATGACAACCAACCACCAAACTCCGTTCCATCTGCACCTAACACAATCTGCCTCATTTCCAACGGAAGTATTTCAAGTTCTTCCCATTTCATCCATTTCCGTGCATCAGAGTCCTCCCCAGGTCCATAAAATTGCCTAAATTCCTTATGCATAGTAACAAGATCGTCCATCATTAGTTGCCCGATTTTAGCTGCAGCTTCAGTTGCATACACCTAAACCACCATACGGTTACACAAAGGTCATCATGTCATAACCACATAGTTAAGGAAAAAATCACATAAGCACAATTGTACACACCTTAGCTAAAAAATCTTTGTTCCTTGTAAGAAAAGGTAAACCCAACATACCCATGGGACTAGATATCAACACTACATCAATAGAAGAAACATTCCATAAAAGCAAGTTCTTCACGGTTTTGTAACAGGGTTCTGCACGAATTAAACAGTCTTTTGCATCGAGGGGTTTGTCGGTTTTCAGGCCCTTGTCTTCATTTGACTCCAAATCCACATACTTATGGCAAGAGCAAGATTCGCTTTCATCGTTACTTACTGAATATACATCATCAATTGGGAGAGGAGAAAAGATTGTTAGAGATGAAAGGTCCATAGGGCAATCAAATAAAACTCGAAAACCGCAGATATCCATAATGTGGCATGGTGGGAAATAATATCCCTTGCCTTCACTCAAGCATGTCTGCAAAACACATATAAAGATACCCAAATTATAGCTAAATTAAATACTCAAAACCCAGAAGATCAAATATAAAGCAAACACAAACACAAAAAAAAAAACAGTAAATCAAGCTAGATGCAATAATACCCAGAATTTGTTTAGCAAAAATGAGGAGACAAACTTACAAATTCCATTGAGAAAAAAAGGCGCGAAAATCTATACTAACAAACGGAAGTAATCCAACCTAAACAAGCATTAGTGATTAGATACTGTTCTACTGTGAAGTAAAAAGTGAAATTGCGTGTTTGTAGCAGAGCATAGCAAAGCGCATATTTGAAAGCATTTGAACAAATTGTGATATATTCTCCTACCTGGATTCCGGCCCAAACCCTGTGGGCTGGGTCCATCTATTCGGATCCACTTTCCTTCTGACCCAATATTTTCTTTTCTTTTTGGTTATATTTTTTTAATTGAATTTAGGGTTTTTTATTTAAAAAATATAAAATCTGATTTTGTCAGAATATTTTGTGTTTAAAAAGTGAACATTCAATTATATTTTGGGTTTAAAAAGAACCGTCCGGTTCAATTGACCCACGACCGATTTTTACGTGTAGCCGGTTCAATTACACAGTCGAACGGTTTTGTGAATTATCTAATTTTCTTTAAATTATTTTCGTAATAGTGATTTTCTTTAGAAATAATTATTGTAACAAGATGGAATTCTTAGCAAAAGTCAGAAGTATTAAATTCATTGGTATATAAACTGCAACAATGACTTGTTACAATCACGATTACCTTAGTGATTCTTTCTGTCCATACTAGCTAGAAAGACTAACATTCAAAAGAAATCCCATATTAAATAGCTAAAGCAAGAATAATAATTTGAATACATTATATAAACACTGCTCAAAACAAGAGACCATTGACTAGGGGTGTACTTAACCCGGTCAACCCGTCCGAACCGCTCAAACCGAATCGATTCGTCCGCGAACAGTCGATTTATCGAACACAAGTACAATAATAAAATGCATTTAGAACTAATTCAATGAAATGGTTTAGTGTATTGATAACACAAAAGCAAAGTTGTTATTTTTTGTATATTACACGTTTTGCATTCCTTTTGATGCCTCTTCAATTGAAATTCATTTAATGAAACAATTTAACTATCATTGAAAAAAATCAACTTCTAAATGTGATGAATTAAATTGCTAGAACTCCATAGCACTTGATTATGGTAGGTTTATTAAGTGTCATCAATTATGAGTTTTGTACTTCAAAAGGTTAAAAACGTTTATAGAATATGGAAGATGACTAGAGAAATTAAATTGTTAGAATTCCATTGTACTTGAAAATATGGAGTGCAAGTTGTTTATTAAGTATAACGATATCTTTAATAAATTGAGATGTTATGGACAAAAAAATGATATAAATTAACTTGGAACTTCATTAAAATGACTTTTCATTAAAAAAATGTATTTTACTTGCGAAATATAAATAAATACAAAAATAAACATTTTCTCAATTCAATATCTGTTATAAAAAATAAACAATTTTTTTTTTATTTTTTGAGTCTCCATCGCAAATAAATAAAATATCTATCAACTCTCATTTATGAGAGCATACTGAATTAAATTAGGAATTTTAATTTTTACAATTTGACCATATACTTCTTTACAAAAGTCTCGATGTTTTGAACATATCCCTACTGTATCAAATTTTTTTATTTAACTTAAAAACATGAATTTTTCGTGTCAACACATTACATAATGTACTTTTAAGTGATTAACCATCGTCAAGATATAATTTATTTGACATTTTATTAATTAAAAGAAATATTTTCAACATTCACACTTTTAATTTACTAGAAAATATCACGTGCGTCGCACGTGGTTCGCACGTGATTCTTTTAATAATTAACTAAACTAAAATAAATTATTATTATTCTATCAAATGATTTCATAGTTATTAATTTATTACTATACTAAAGAAATTCAATTCTTATTAATCATTTAAAACATTAAACTTGTTTTGAATAAACTAACAAAATTAGAATAAAATAAGTCATATTCAAAGATGAGCCAAATCTAATTATTAATTTATATTTTTCTCTCAGTTTTTTTAACACCTTATATTTCAAAAATTATGTACATGTATGTTTGCAAAAATTATTTCTTTTATCACAAGTTTCTCAAAGTTTGAAATATAACATATTTACAATCTAATTCATATTCTTTCATATTTATTATGTTTATGTATAGTTCTTATTAATCAACATAAATTACATCACATTATTCCTCATAATTTCACATATCTCTCATCAACAATTTCATTTATTAAATTATTGTTTTTTCTCTTATTTGATACTTTAAATCACATAATCATCACAAAAATACAAAGCAATAACGTAGACGTCGTTCACAAATATAATTACGATTGATTTGATATATTTCACAAATCCTTGCAATTGAATATACATATATATAACTCACATTTTTCAAATAATTTTCAAAGAAACTATTTGAATTCCTTTTACTAAATGATGTTCTACTATTAATAGATTTTTTTCTTAACCGACCGTTATTATGTTTGTTTTATCTATTTTTAAACAACCTATTATGTTTATTTTATTGTAAAATAAACTTTTGACCAAAAAGTATTAGTATGTTGTATTAACATTATATTAAAATTTATCAGAGACATCATTCTTCTTCCTCATAGAAATCTATTTTTTTCAATAATGTTTAATCTTCATTATCATTTTTCAAGATGACGATCGATATCATCATAATCATCTAAAGGCTTCATCCTTCTCGATGACACTCTCTTACACAATCTCTCTGATTTATCACCTACTCTTGCTGTCCCCCTCAATTTTTCATCCAAAGATGGTATGAGTACCCCTCTCTCCACTGTTGTTAATTCGAATGTCGCGTCTCTCTCATACAAACTCCAACCCTAAACTATATGCTAACTCTAATCCTAATTCCCTCATCCCAGAGTCACCAACATATATTACACATTTGACATCCTGATTCCAATCCTAACTCGTTGCCTAACCTCCCGACCAAGTCGGTGCCTCAAACTAAAACCCTAGCCCTCTCATACTACAAATCCAAACACCAACTTGCTCTTCCTTATCTCGGCGATGTACTACGCACAAAACCCTATTAAGTCAATCCATCTTCGGAATTTCACCTACACACAAATCTTGTTGTCGCTCCACTTCTCCAAACTTTATCTTCTGCCCATCTTTCATGGAAATCCTAACTTGCATGCTATATATTTTACACAACTTCCCACTCATCATTCACATCATTAACTTCTCCGTCTTCCGCCACACTCTCATCATAATCTCTCCTTAATGTCACCAAAATAAACTCAACTCAGACAACTATCTCTTGTGAAAATGTCAATTATACCTAATACTTCGTAACCACAATTTACTTGGCTACGTGGATCGCTCAATTCCATATTCCTCATCTCGCACCCTTAACTCATGTGGAGAATCTTTCCCTAATTTGGCATATAATGCATGGCTATGCATGGATATGTACGAATCAATTTTACTTTCACATTAGTGGTCTTCACACTCTCATACGTTGTGTGATATTTATGTGTCAATTTCTTATCCATTGTCGCTAAATTGCATATAACGTGATGCTAGTGGAATTAGCTAAATGAACTTGACCACTACAAATCAAGACTCCTAATTTTTTCTATACTATGTATGGGTTGCAAGAATTTGATACTTGTAAATATGAGTACAAAAAATTCAATTATTTTCATTATATTAGTCTTCTTAATTTTGTTCTACTATTTATTTATACAATGTCCTATTAATATAATTAATATAATGAAAGTCCTACTACTAAATAATTTGCTACTGTATCTATATATAATGTAATATATAAATATGTCCACAATAATATTATGTTCATCAAATAAGTAAAAGACAACTAAGGCTCCATTTGTTTGACATGGAATGGAATCTAATATGGGAATCAGATTTCTGGTAATTTGATTACCAAAAATCTAATATCTTTAATAGTGTTTGGTTGTCTATAAGAAAATTGGTAAGGAAATAGATTACATCCTTTTTTTTTTTATGTTTGGTTCAAATATATATAATAATGAATGGATACCAAAATTAAAGATTTTGACTTAAATACCCTCATTTTTAACCATGTTATTTATTCACCTTTTTTGTATGTTCCAAATTATATATTTTTCACCGTAGTAGAATATTTATATTATATATTTATACATGTGCGTATATATACATATACATATATATAAATTAGCTAGGTTAAATTATACAAAAATATATATTAATTTGGCTCAACTGCAATCTCATCTATAAAAAAGTATTATAACTGGATTCAACATGTTTACTCTTGGACCTACAATAAGAATGTATTGATAATTATTTTAAGATACAAACACATTATTCTAAATAAATAAAATACGTCAATCGTATATGGACAACAACCATGTCAAATGAACTATAGCCAAAACAACATGAAAATATTTGAATTTTATTCAACGAATAAATATCAAATACAATGTAAATAACTGTCTATTGTAACAATAAAAATATTAAAAATCAATTAAAAATACTCAATTATTTCTCCATATATAATCAAAATGAAAATTAAATAAACTTAAATGAAAAGAATAAAGAAAATAACTATTTTCCTTAATTGTGAAGGCAGTAGAGTCATTTAATCACAATTACCTTGACATGGGAATCATAATACCTTCAATAAGTAAGGGATTGTGATTCCTGATTTTTGGAAGGAAGATTCCCATTTTGGAGGAATAAGATTACTTTCCCAAATAGCAAAATATAATACCAAACAATGCTATTTGATTTTTGGTAATCATATTCCATATTTTGATTCCATTCCTTGACAAACAAACATAGCCTAAATGTTTTGTTTATAGGCAGACATTATGAAAATTTAGGAATATAATTTATTTCTTAAACAGTGTCTATGTCTAACAACAAATATGTTTATTTTCTTATAGAGATCGTTTTTGCTATATAAATGATTTCTCATTAATCATTAGTATTAAAGAAAATTTATATAATAAATTCAACTATTATAATAACGACACCAATATGTCTTTTTCCTTATAAACATTGTTTTGCTATATAAATAATTTCCCATTACTATTAGGTATTTAAGGTAAAGTGATTTTTTAATTAATTAAATAGAGTTATGATACTAATAGGTTTCTAGTTCAAATTACTAAAAGAATTATAAAATTGTTATTCACACATTTATATAGGGGTTAGATTATTATTATTATTATTATTATTATTATTATTATTATTATTATTATAAATTATAGATATAGATTTTAAAGCAAAAATAAATGTTGAATATAAACATGAATGAGTAGTAAGTCATCCAAATCAAACTTAGACACCCAACAACCCATTCAACGTTCAAAACTCCGCCCATCACTCTCAAAAGTCTTGTTATTACCAGCTCGCCATTCGCAGACAAATCATCGCATTTTTTATCAAATTGGGCACCAGCCATGGACGTTAGAGCCAGAGCTCCCGGTAAAATCATACTCGCCGGCGAACATGCGGTTGTTCACGGCACCACCGCCGTCGCTGCCGCTATCGATCTCTACACTTACGTCTCTCTCCGTTTCCCTACTCCTTCTGGTACTTTTCCCCTATTGATAGTATTCCATTTCGTGTTGCATTTGTGATTCAATTGAATATTTGATCGTCCCGATTAGGTTATGCACGTCTTTTGTTTGATTCTGTAATCTGATCTGTCTGATAGGGTGATAGTTTGTTTTTGTTGTTGTGGAAATCAATTCATGTAGGGTTAATTGCTGAATAATAGTTGATATGTCTCCGTGGGTGGTTTTCGAGAATGAATTTGGGATTTTATCGGACAATATGTATTATAGAAATTCGTGCAAAAATTTTAACTTTTTTTGGTGTGTTTGGTTGTGTTTTTTTGTGAAAATGGTCGGAATTTGTGTCGATGCGATGAAGTAAGAAATAAATGAGGGGATGGTTGAATTATGTAATTGATGAAGAGGAGTATTATGTAATGAACTGATTTGTTTGTACAGGGGAATGCGTAATAGAATTTGAAATCGAGGTATTATCTGTAGAATTTGGTGCAGGAGTGAAGTAAAGTAGCATTTAAATGATGATGCCATTGCATGTGTTGTTCCTGTGTTATTCAAATGATGTGTTTTAGTTCTCCTAATTTATGACCCTTTTTGGCTGAAAAGATAACGATGATGCACTAAGACTCCACCTCAAGGATATGTCCTTAGAATTTTCTTGGCCTGTTGGAAGACTTAAAGAAGTTCTGCCTGAATTGGGTAGCCATGCCGCTTCCTCCCCTTCATCATGTTCGTTCGAGAGCATAAAAGCAATTGCATCTCTAGTAGAAGAACAAAATATTCCTGAGGCTCATGGTGGACTTGTTTCGGGTATTTCAGCTTTTCTTTGGATGTATACTTCCATCCATGGGTATGCAATTTGAATTATATTCTTGATTCGTGATTTTCTTTTTAAGCAATAACTTTGCTTCTGCTTATTTAGTTTAACATTTTCCGCCTTATCAGTATTAAGCCAGCTAAAGCTGTTGTGACCTCTGAGCTGCCATTAGGCTCTGGCTTGGGTTCATCTGCTGCCTTCTGTGTTGCGCTCTCTGCGGCCCTCCTGGCTTTATCTGATTCTGTGGAATTGGATTTTGGCCATCAAGGTTGGCAGATGTTTGCTGACAGTGAACTGGACCTGGTGAACAAATGGGCTTTTGAAGGTGAAAAGATAATCCATGGGAAGCCATCCGGGATAGACAATACAGTTAGCACTTATGGTATGTAAAAATTCCCTTTAGCCATAACAACCCTTGGAATAGAAACAAAAAAGGATATATTCAATAGTTCACTTTGCTCTTATGCTGCCTAGAAGCAATAAACTGCTTGATATTCCAGAAATCGTTTGTTAAGATTATAATTCTCACTAAGTAGTTAAACACCATATAGTGTTTTCTGTTGGAATAAAGTACTATTGATTATGCTTTACATAGTTGGACGTGAGAAAGTAATTAAAACTGGGAAGAACAATCTCAGGTTGCGCGATTGAAGGATTGGGAGTTTGGAATTTCAAATCTAAAGTAACAGATCCATTGAGTCTGTTTGAATAAATATTTTGTTTTTTTATTTAATCATCATCTACTGTGGATTGAAATCAACCTAATATAGAATCATTTCAAATTCCTAGCATATTCTTTTTTTGAATCCATAAATGTATAGTGACGAATTCGTTACATCTTGGACTATGTTTGACATGTTATTCCACACTGTTAAATCAGGTCAAACAACTTTCTTTTCTGGCTTACTGATAAGTAAAGCTATGAAAAGTTAACACCTGCTCAGTTAATGAATTTTTATTTACCAGGCAACATGATCAAATTCAGATCTGGTGAGCTCACGCGCATCAAGACGAATATGCCTCTTAAAATGCTCATAACCAACACAAAAGTAGGAAGAAACACGAAAGCACTGGTGGCTAACGTTTCGGAAAGGACAATGAGACATTCTAGTGCTATGGCTTCTGTATTTAATGCTGTTGATTCTATTAGCATTGAGTTGGCTTCGATAATCCAATCACCTGTTTCTGATGATCTTGCCATTACTGAGAAAGAGGAAAAACTGGGAGAGCTTATGGAGATGAATCAGGGCTTACTACAGTGCATGGGGGTCAGCCATGCTTCAATCGAAACTGTGATTCGAGTTACATCAAAATACAAGCTGTCTACTAAATTAACAGGAGCTGGTGGTGGAGGCTGCGTTTTGACGCTACTGCCGAACCGTATCCTTTATGATTTTCTAACTTTAATATTTTGTTAGGATTGTGTTATCTGGCGTACTTTTTGTTGCATGATCATCTGGTTTGTTATTATTCTGCTGTAAAATTGCAATGTAGGTCACATATAGGGCTGTCAATGGGTGGGAAATACCCACGACCCAAACTGCACCCATGAAATACCCACAAAAATATTTTACTCGGACCTGATCGCATACCTGACCGGTCAAAAAAAATTAGACCCGGGCCGGAGACATTTTGGGTCGGTTCCATGTCGGGCAAATGCCCACATGTAAATTTTGGGTATTGTTCGTGTATAGATCCGCAGGTATTTTTAAAATTCGGGTAATGTTTGGGTAAAATACCCGCGGATAAAGATTAGCCCCGGAACCGAACTACCTAGTGTCATCGGGTCCGGGTTGGGTCCATGTCCGGGTAAATCTTCTATTGAACGGGTCGCAATCCCCGCCCATTGACAAGCCTAGTCCGTAGTCACATAGGATGCGGTCTATTGTAATTTCAGCCCATTGTTTCCGAAGTTGCAAAAATAGTGGGCTGCAGATCTGGTTCCACTTTAAAAATTAGACGGGAATTTGGCGCGTCGAATGCACGCCCCTTAAATTTGATCTGGCAGTCAATTTTAACAGTTGGGACTAAAATTGCAAAAACGTACATCAAATGGATTTTTTTGCGAGTTTGTGAACTATGTGACTGAAATTGCAAGCCCATCTTTCGTATAATTACTTCCTTGACTGAATGACTTAGTATTATCAGGAACAGTTGTTGAAAAAGTAATTGCAGAGCTAGAATCATGTGGGTTTCAATGTTTGATTGCTGGAATTGGAGGAAGAGGCTTGGAGATCAGCTGTAACAGTTCTTCTTCATCTTAGTTTACTCCATCAAAGTGTAAGATTTGTACCCATATCTTCAAATAATAAACTGCAGATTTGAACCCTTCATCCCATATTCAATGATGTCTGTATGATTTTTGTTCTTTTCTTTATGTTGTTTCTGTGTTCAGTTATGGGAAAGATACATTCTTGTCAAGATTAGTTGATGATATCGTATTTTTTAATCGTTACTCGAAAATACTGTAGAAGTGCTTTCTAAACAATGATAGTTTTTGAAATATGCATGTTACGGAAACTGGTATGAGAATGATATATGTTTATTTATATATGAAAACTGATAGGATAAATATTTTGGATTGAAAATACTTATATATATTTTCGGATATGAAAGTATGTTTTAGGAATTTTTTTAGTCATATTTTTTAGAAAGTATATTATTCATTATAGTGTAAAACAGTCTTAAGAGTCAAGCTTGGGATATGAAAAATACAGCCTTATTTGGATGCCTGTTATTATTCATTTCTCAATTTCTTAAATATTTATTTCATCAAATATATATATGGTTGGCACTTGGCACATCTTCGAAATATTCCATGATGATTAGGTTCATATTAGCGGCAAATGGATTCAAAATAACAAATATTAAATAAGCCAAAAGAAATTAAGAAAAGACCAACTCATAAGTCATAGCTAAGAAAAGATTGAAAACTATTTAATTACTTAAAGAATTATTAAACTTTTTGTACTTAAAAATAAAAACTATTGGTAAATTTGATTCTCTTTAATCTCCACATTGGCCAATTAATATATATATCTGAACTGACGTGTTTCGCATACAAAACAGCTTTTACTTAATCACTTTTTCATTTGCCTTTCCACTCAAAATCAACACACTTCGGGTCTCTGCTTTACCACATGTTTTGACCTTTTTTACTTTTATTAAGATTTTTTTTTTTTTTTGTGATATATAATTATTTAAAGTCTGATAAATATATAAAAGAATTATTATGATATGGACAGGAAAAAAAATACATTACTATATGGAGAAAAACAAAATTTTCTCTGTGTCTATTTTATTAATTCATTGATATAAAGTGTTCCACAAATTATTTATATTAAACAATATCCATTTTTTGTTGGCATTAAACTTTAAAAATACCTATTCTAGAAAAGCCTTAACTGCTACGTATTATTTAAAAAAAAAAAATGTTCGGGGGCAACCCCTGGTAGAGTTGGTAAGGGCATGTGAATGTTGTGGCCTAGGTCACAGGTTCGAATCCTGATGAGGGAATGCCTATTTGCCTTCTCTACTGTGAGCCTATCAGCTATGGGCAACCTAGGCTGGTTTACCTCTCTTGTGTGGTTTGCAGGCTATTGCTCACAAGAGCTGGGTTTACCCAGTGCGCACCTAATCTACTGTGAGCCTATCAGCTATGGGCAACCTAGGCTGGTTTACCTCTCTTGTGTGGTTTGCAGGCTATTGCTCACAAGAGCTGGGTTTACCCAGTGCGCACCTAACAGTAGCGGCTGCGGGTTCCCTTGTCATCAAAAAAAAAAATGTTCGTCTCTTATTTACTGATGACTTTCTTGTTAAAGCCCGAAATTTGTCAAATACCCATCAAAATTTGATGAAAATCCAAAATTATCTTCAAAAAACTCGAAATTTTCTAAAATTTAAAATAATATTTACCTTAAATTGAATCTGGCGCATTTTATTTCTTTTTCTTTATGGAAAAAAGGTTGATCTTTTTCGCCCGTTGTCTCCGTATCTTCTTTTCTCTTTCTCTATTTGTGGAAGTAAAAAGAGGAAAATGACTCTAAAGATATGCTGATACCCTTTTTAATTTATTGCCTATTTCCTTCATTCTTAAGCTTTCAATTCCCATGTTACTTAATATCCTTGCTAAATTGACACCACTAAGTTTTCTTATTATTCATATATTCGGATAATATTATTTTTAGTTCGTCAACTTTATAATTATAATTATTTTTCTATTTTCAATTGTATTGATTGAGTCTTTCGACGTAATTATTTATTTTAATGTGATGTCTCTAAACAGTATATTTTTTTTAAAACGAGAGACTAAAATGATTTTAAGTATTGATATTTAACCTCATTTAATATATAATTAAATTAGTATGTTACGTAATTAAATAACTCAACATAATTCATTTAGACAAATATTATATACCACTGTTAATTTTTTACTGATTTTTCGTCAGCACCTGATATGGTAGGATATCATTTTATTATAGTAAACATAAATTAGGAGATCATGTTAAATGTATTTATTAAATACAATTAAAATAAAAATTAGTATATAACCTCACTTTAAATTTTATTATCAAACAATAAATTTAATTAATTTGTCTAGTTTAGTCATTTCATCTGTCTAGGACAAATTATTAAAATATCGATCAAAATAAAAATTCACGATTTTTCAATCCAGTCTTATAAGTTATAACTCGACCCTCTACATTTTGACTCATAATAAGTGGCCAATAACACTTAGCCAACATTGTAGAATCATTTCGTAATCCAAAAAAATTCAATAAGAATTACCAAAATTATCATATGAGTATAAGTTATTCACTAATATTAAAATTTGGTCGACATAATAAAAAAATATAAAAAAAATTAAAAGAAAATAGTCTAAATGCAAATTGATGGACTAAAATAAACATTACACATGCTATCAATTCATAGTTGACAAAAACGTGAACACGTATATATATATATATATATATATATATATCTATAATTCTATATATATTGCTATCCTCATCTACAAAGCTTACAAGTTTTTTTCTACAAAATAGAAACAGTAATGGCGGTTGAGAGTTGCGGTGACATATACGCGCTTCCTGAGGATTGCATAGCCAATACTCTTTCACTCACCAGCCCTAAGGACGCTTGCCGGTTATCCTTGGTCGCCTCTACGTTCCGATCCGCGTCCCAATCCGACGCCGTTTGGGCTCGCTTTTTGCCCTTCGATTATCGCGACATCCTATCGCGCTCGATCGACGGTCCTGATTCGTTGCTCGCCAAGTTCGGCTCCAAGAAGGATCTGTATCTACACCTGTGTGATCATCCGATTCTCATCGACGGTGGCCGCAAGGTACGATTCTTAATTTGTTCTTCTATTTTCTGTTGCATCGAAATGGTTATTGATTTTCGTAGATTTCAAATTTAAATATCTTCGTTACACTCGGAAATTTGGTTATTTGACTTGATCAAGTTGTGGAATTGCATATCTTTTCTAGAATTTGAATTATTTTTAATTGACTTTTTTATTCGGCTGGACTTTTGCTTTAAAATCTAATAGAAAGGATAGAAAAAAAAGCATCGTAATTGTCTCATTGTTGCTAAATCATCGTTTCAGTTTTTCATGTTTATGAAAAATTGTTGTTTACTTTGATAAAAAAAAAAGTCAACAGTAACGAGAGAATCGATCGCAATTTTATGGACCTTTGTTTGCCACTTCGAAACTGTATCTCAATTTCTGAAAACAGATCTTACTTTTCCGTTTCAGCTTAAATGCATTTTTTTATCCAAGCATAGATGCATATTCAATTCAATAACCTATGACTAAGAAAAGTGAAGTGGCATTAAATCATGGGTAAACTAAGAGTTGAAAAAAATCTGGGGGCATAATCGTGCGATTTGGAGTAACTTTATCCGAGATGATTCCTTTAACACTGTAAAGAAAGCAAATTTGTTTCATGTATCTTGTACCAAATTTTATTGGTTTATCATTCTTTCAATCTTCATGAATTCATGAAGTATTAACATTGTTTTCTTTCTATCCATCATCTATCATGGTGCGTGATAAGCCTTAAATTGCTTATAAATGCAACATTTGGAACATGCGTGTGTATAGAAGAACTGTAGTTAAGGCTTATAAGTAGTCTTGATTTGGCTCTCTCACACTATTGCTTGTATTTAGCATTTTGAAAAGTACTGGTATGGCAATGGCTTTCCTTGATTTTACATTTTTACTTCAGTACATGAATCTGATTGGCAACTCTATTGTTTAAATAGAGTTTTTCATTGGAAAAATGGAGCGGGAAGAAATGCTACGTCCTGGCTGCAAGAGAGCTTTATATTGTTTGGGGTGACACACCTCAATATTGGCAATGGGTCTCTCATCCAGAGTCCAGGTAATTAACATTACCCGCGCCAATTATAGTAGTTAGGATAATTAAGCTTTGATTGGATGGATTACTCTTTTTTCATTTCCAATGTTTTAGTAGCATTTACCGTAAAATCAATATGGTTGACATGCTCAGAAAAAGAAATCTTTATACGCCTGAGTAGAGGTATTTCTCTGAAGGGTCCTCAAAAATTCTTTGAAAAATAGGTTTATTTGGCATTTTCTTAGATTTTTAATCAGATTTTTACTATTTATTCATGATTAGAAAGCTCGCATCTTCCACTTTGCCTCTCTTTGGTTGCCGAAACGGATGTTTTTATGACTAATTTTTTTACGTAACATTTTCACAAAAATCAAATTTTCTTAGAGAAAATAATATATCACATCACAGTTGATCTTACCTTTCCCCTAAATAACCATCAACACACACTTTTCACATCATTTTTCAGCTCTATTAGAACAATCCATATTGTTTTCTCTGAGAAATTGAAAAAACGAACCATCTAATCATGCCATTACTCACCTTTTCTTTCCAACTATATCCTTAAAATGATCATTTAATTCCAGGTTCTCTGAGGTGGTAGAGCTTCTTGACGTGTGCTGGTTCGAAATTCGTGGCAGGATAAGTATGAACCTGCTATCTCCCAACACAAAGTATGCAGTTTACCTTGTGTTCACATGTAAGTCGAGAATCTATGGATTTGATCACCAACCCGCTGAGGGTTACGTGGGGTCCGTCGGGCACGAAGGCCAAAAACGCACAATTTGTTTGGACCCAGATGGCGCAAAGAGAGAAAGGTATCAGATTGTACCTAGGAGCATTGGGCTGTTGTACCATCGTTTAGTAGCAAACGTACAAAGACAGGAAGATGAAAGTGTAGCTAATGAGAGTAATACTGAATACCCGAAACAGAGAGATGATGGGTGGATGGAAGTTGAATTGGGAGAGTATTTTGTGAAGGGTGAAGAAGAAGGTGAGTTGGAAATGAGTTTGTTGGAGGTGAAAGGTGGTAACTGGAAAAGTGGTATCATTATTCAAGGGATTGAGATTAGACCCAAATCTGAAAATTAATTGATTTGCAATGTTCATGGCCAATATTTGTAGTGTAATTTGGTTGATTTTATTATTTTTTGTTCTGACTTGTTATAATCACTTTATATCTATCTATATGCACTTGTTAAGATATGATAACTTCTGGTCTACCTGGGAAAGAAAGTTGCAGATGTTTTGATGATCTTTCTGGGTTAATGACTCGTGAATTTGATTTGTAATGCACTGTTGATGTAAATAATTATTCGTTTACGAGTTCTATTACTTTTGTCGTACGAGAATGTTGTTCGTTTGTTAGTTTTATTACCTTATCGTATACTTATGTTAGTAGGTTATTGTCTTTCGGTTGCCTATAGTTCTATTTTATAATTGTCCGATTGTCGTTCAATCATTTGTCGTTTAATCGTTCAACTTACCAATTGCATTAATAGAGCAAATTTTATAATTTGATTGAAAAATTTTCATTCTTCTATTAGCATTAGAAACAATTTTATGGCACATTTGGTCAAATATTGAGTCCAATATCATATACCACCAAATTTGGCTTGTTTCACCACCCACACACTCCAAATGTGTGGTTATCATTAAATATGTGGTTAAATAATATACTGAATCCAACGGAATTCAATAAATCCAACGGAATTCAATAGACTCGGTGTGTTATAATATTTTTCAGTATTAAGTTTAAGACAAAAAGTGCCAATAAGTTCCATAAAGTTGACACGCGGTCTTTTGATCAGGGGTGTGTTTATTTCTATTTTGGAAATTGTGTTTTGATGAGATTATTTGGTAAAATAGTTTATCGGGAGTTGTATATTGTGGTGAGAATATGCTCGATATTAATTTTTAAAACAAACTGTTTTTTAATTTTTTTCTCGTGAAAATGTGTTTAGAATTTAGATTTTTAAATAGGTTGGAACCACATTTAAATTGAATTAGGTTGATGAACGTATTTTTAGATTGAGATTGATGATACTTTAAAATTATAGAAAATCAAACCCCTTTAAAAATCAACTAAATTCAACCCAACCCATATATTTTACAGGGCCCAAGCATAATTATTGGCCCAAAAAGTGTTTTGGGCCAACTGTTTTGGGCTTCTCAAGTCTTACTGTAGATAGTGTATGATAGGGTTTGTGCGTAATATAAACCTTAATTCTTTCTTTCTCATCTCACTCCATAGCCAGTGGAACAGGAAGAAGAAAACGAGCCAGAGAGAGACGAAACGAGCTATGGCGACTGCTCAAAGGAACCTATCGACAAAGGAAGCCGACATACAGATGATGTTGGCGGCTGAGGTTCACCTTGGTACTAAAAATTGCGATTTTCAGATGGAACGATACGTCTTTAAGCGCCGAAATGATGGTAAAAACTATTACCTGTTGAAATTGATTTTGCTTTTATGTTTACTTTAGTCATAGGATCTATTTTTGTTCTTTATCATTTGATTAATCTGTTTGATCGTTGAACAGAATCATCTAGATTCATCATGTTGCGTGTATTGTTGTTTGGCTGTGTAATTTGTTTATTTGCGGCAAATTAATATGCTTTAAATTATGTAGCTTTTGTTCATAATAGTTAATTGACTGTTTCTATTCGCAATGGATCGTATTCTCTAATGTATGTGCCAATTTGAATAAATGAAATCCATAGGATTGTTTATTTACTAGCATGTTTACAGTACCTGATTTATAATTTCTTTTCTCAACAGTGTAATTCTGGGCATGTTAATATTTTCTCTGATTATATCTAGCTTGCTGTTTTGGCAAAACACACACAATTTGTGTTGGAGAAATTATCTTTTTTGGGTGGGTGGGTGTGGGTGTTGTTCATTGTGGCTGTTTTTTGCTGGTTAGTTGAAATAGGAGGTAACACTGCAAGTTTGCTAGGACTCATGCCTTCAATATGTTGACCACTATTTCTCGTGAAATACTCTTTCTTCTCTTTTATTGTTTTTCATGTTCTTGATGGAGCTGACTCTTGGAAAAATGCTACTTAGTAAAGTACATATTTTCATTGCATTTTTTCAATATCACAATGAAAGCACAAACATTCGTTTTAGTTGACGGCCTACATTTATGAGCGTGTTCTTCATGTCGGGTTTCTTCTCCATGTAATCATCCAGGAATTTACATCATCAACCTTGGAAAAACATGGGAAAAACTACTGATGGCTGCAAGGGTTATTGTTGCCATTGAGAATCCCCAAGATATCATTGTCCAATCTGCCAGGCCATACGGTCAAAGAGCTGTCTTGAAGTTTGCCCAATATACTGGTGCCAATGCAATTGCAGGACGCCACACTCCAGGAACATTTACCAACCAACTTCAGACATCTTTTAGTGAGCCTAGACTTCTCATTCTTACTGACCCAAGAACTGATCACCAGGTAATGATGACATTTAATAGTTTATTCTTCTCTCTTTGAAATGTTTAATCTGTACTGTGCTTGTTGTCTTTTTTCACATTCTGACACTGCAATATCGTAATGCAGCCTATTAAAGAAGCTGCGCTTGGTAACATCCCAACCATTGCTTTCTGTGACACCGATTCCCCAATGCGCTATGTCGATATTGGTATTCCAGCCAATAACAAGGGGAAGCACAGCATTGGTTGCCTGTTCTGGCTCTTGGGAAGGATGGTGCTGCAAATGCGTGGCCTTGTTGCACCTGGACACAAATGGGACGTAATGGTAAAAAGGCTAAAAATATACTCTCTTGTATTACTTTCTGCTATAAAATTTTGTGCTTCTTTAGGAAGCATCATGATAAAAACATTCTTGTTGCAAAATTATTCTTTGATATGATTTCACTTTCTTGATGTCGCTGGGGTTAACTATAAGATGTTAATGTAATCTTGTGTATGTCTCAATTATGGGCAATATGTTTGTTAAAGTGAAAGAGAAAAGTATAGTATCTGTTATTGCTTCTGTTTTGACTAATTCTTTTGTAACTTTTCAATGCAGGTTGATCTATTTTTCTACAGGGAGCCTGAGGAGTCCAAGGAACAAGAAGAGGAGGAAATTCCTGCTCTCCCAGATTATGCTGATTATTCTGCTGCTGCTGGTGCTGACTGGTCTAGTGCTGCGATCCCCGATGCACAATGGGCCCCTGATATGCCTGGTGCAGCACCGGTTGCTAGTGGTTGGACTGCAGATGCAGGTTCGTAGTGGCTTCTTTCTTAATGAAATTGGGTTATATGTTCTTTTCATTGTTACAACTTGTTTAGTTAATGTACTCTCTATACTAAGTTTCATAAAACCTGTATTTACGTTTTGGACGTTGTGACTTTCAATAGGATTTACTACTTTGTGATAAACTAGTAGTTTTGTTTAGGGGTGGCAATTGGGTTGAATGGGTGGGGGTTTGGGTCGGGTCTTGGACTTAAAGTGGGTTGGGTCCAATTGGGTCCAATGGCAAAAAATATGCATTATAGTTGGACCCAATAAGGACCCAAAGTGGACCCAATAAGGACCCATTGTGAATCAAAGTGGTGTAAAGAGATTATTGTTGAGTGTAAAATGTAGATTATTGACTCAAAGTGGAGAATATGTTGGACCCAATTTAGACCTGAATTGGACCCAAATTGGGTCCAATTTAAAGCCCAATTGGACCCAAATATTATTAAAAGCCAACCCAGTTGGAACTAAATTGCTAAAATGTTAGGACCCAACCCATTTAAAACTTAGTTTGGTTTGGGTCCAAATATATGTATGGACCCGAATTGCCACCCCTAGTTTTGTCATTCAATACTACCCTGTTTAAAACTTGTCATGTTTGAATAGCATGCAGATATTTGCTTCTACAATTTAGGTTTGCTCTCGTGCAAGACAAATTTGAACCTTAGTCCTGTTTGTATTCGTTAATTATACGTTCTGATGTTCCATAACTTATATGTAACCTTTGTGTTGCAGCTGTAGGTGTTGATGGATGGGAAGCTGCTGCACCACCAATGGCAGCTCCTGTTGATGTAGTCCCAAATGTTGTTGCCCCATCTGGTTGGGAATAAGTTAGATTATTTCTGAGTGATCCTGAGTTCTTGAAGTCCTTATACTTCTTGCCTTTGATTTTTTATTTTTGTAAGCATTTGGTAACATCAATTTTTATGATTTAACTTTTTTTGAGTATTTTTTTTTCTTTGGGTTGAAAAAGATTAGGTGCTCTGAGTTACTCGATGAGACATCGTTAGGTAATCTAATAGAGTTAGTTTATTATTCAATATCGTTAGCACATGTTAGATCGCTTGATCACGCCCTTATCTTGTTCGGCTAAACTCCTTTGAAATGACATAAAATGATTTCATATAAACTCGTTTATACAATTATGTCTTATGTATGTAAATTACCTTCTTTTTTTTCTCTTGCAAACATTATAAATAGACCATTAGAGAAGGTATGTTTTATGAATGAAGAGGGTCTTTAGAATTACCTAATAATTGAGGTGCTGTCTGTAATTTTCCCTTACCTAGATGATCAAAGTGCAAACATTTATTTAGTGAGTGTTTGCGAACTCTAAACAAAAACATTTTTAACTTTTAGCTAAAAAAATAAATAATCTTATAATGGTTGAAACTCCTGTTTTTATTTTGGATTCTTCAAAATTAAGCTCTAAAAAGCCAAACTCTCCTAACAAATTTTCACTTGATAATATTTACATCTTCAAGCCATCTTTTACAAAAAAAGCAAAAAAAAAAAATTTGAATTTTTTTAGTCTATATGTACTCTCTACTTCATCATAATTATCATCATTAAAGTAATAATTATACGTAAAATTCTTGGGTGTGAAACCCAGTTACAGACATCAATTCAAATCAAGAACCAATAAAAAATATTTAAAATTGATACTCATTTTTTAAAATTTTTTGTTGCATGTTAGAGATACCCTTAAAAATTCTCCTTGAATTGCCAAAACTAATTATATAACAATAATAATACATTATTACATATTAAAAGGGCTTTAGGGGGTATTTGTTACAATTGCACAATGGGCATTAATATTTTTGGCAGTTGTTATTGTGAAGTCGGTACAATTAAATATGAAGATTTAATTTCAATAATCCACATAACACGTGGCACCTTAATGTGGAGTGCAATGTTAACATCCATCAAGACAACAATTATACTTGTGCTCCACAAGAAAAGCAAACAAGAACAAACAATTAAGTACCCTTTGTTCTATAAATAGTAACCCAATTCATTTTGCAATTTCAACATCTACATATATACATCATAATATAAAATAAAATATATAAAATCAAAGAAATTAACAATGGGAACAGCAACTTTTGTTGATATTATTGTGGCAATTATTTTGCCTCCTCTTGGTGTATTCCTCAAGTTTGGCTGTGAGGTACTACTTTATAATTATCTTTTTTTTTTGTTGGATTAATTTTTTTTATTAAGTGTTCAAAAATATAAGAATTTGAGTATTTGTATCACTTATTGCAGGTTGAATTCTGGATTTGTTTAATATTAACCATTCTTGGTTACCTCCCTGGAATCTTATATGCTATCTATATCCTCACCAAATAGTGTAAAAATCCATTTTAAATTGTACTGTAATACCCCATTTTTCTATATTTGTTAATAAACTAGTCTTAAATTTAAATATATATTTTTTTTGTTTGGCAGGTGAAGAAGATGAAGGGCTATGATTGTTCTCATATTTTTTTATGTCAATTGATTTAATGATTTTGGTGTGTGGTTAATAATTGTCCCTTTTTTGTTTTTGTTGGTGCAATGTATGATGAAGGGATTCGTCTTTGGTTATTAAGTATTGTATTTTTTTTAATACTTTTTTAGTATTGTAAGTATGATGTTCTTAATTTGCTTAGCACATGTTTTGTAAGTATGATTTTTTTTTTTAAAATCAGATTTCAGGATATATTTTTTGTGGCTGAAATTAGTTATGGGACAAAATTGGCAGCTATTATAAACGTGTGGGACTAAATTAGATAATTTAATGTGAACGAGAGCAAAAGAGTACAAAATGGCAGTGCACATTTAAAAGACTGATTTGACATTTTTTGCCTAATTAAAATCGTGAAACTTATAGACTGCAAGATCTTTAATGGGCATTAAATATAAAATGGGTTGGCTATGGCAGCATATAGCCAATTTTGAAATTGGTTTTACTTGTAAGCAATCTATCAATGTGTAATAAATTACCACAAGCTGCAGCATGACAAAGTTCAAATCAAAGCCTTTTCTAGCAAACACATTAACAAACAAACATAAACTAACTCAGTAAGCACTAGATCAAACCTGTAAAGCATATCCATTCATATAAACCTTCTAATAAGAGAAGTGAGTTACAAAATCATCCCAGAAACACGTCTTGTTGAAGCAGGATACACATGAAATGACAACCGACAATTATCACAATAAGAACGATCGAGTATAAGCAAGTAGCATGCACCGGGTTACACCAATTAAACGTAAACAAAGTAAGAAATAAATGGCATATATGTAAGAAAACGAACGTAAATTTCACGAGGGCAATAGTGATCTCCTGCTACTTTTCATGCCTCTCAACTTCAACGGACTCCACACAAAGTGTTTCTTTTGTAACGCAATAACCGTTGGATGCTTAGGCTTCCATGAACCCGCCATTGAAGGAGGACTACCTCTAAACTTACTACTACTTCTATGGACAACAGGCGTTGCTTCAACTGTTGCTGCTATATCCCTCGACTGTGGCAACAATGGAGAAGATATTCTCGACGTTCGCAATACTCTTTGTGGGTCCCACACAAACGACGGTCGCCCAACAACACGGTCATTATTCCTTGACCTGTTTTGAAGTGGGGTTGTCATATTTGAGTTGGGTTCGGGTCGAAAAGTTGCAAAAGAGGCTCGTCTTTTGGGCTGAAAAGACTGATTCATTGCTTGAGGAGGAGGTCTCACAGCAATAGAGCCTCGTCTCGGTTTTAACAGTGCTTTTCCCTTGTTTTCTTTTGGTAAAGTTCTGTATAGATTCTCTTTTTCTTCGTTTACAACTGGCAGAAGTGGCATCCTGTTGTTTTTGTTTGAGGGAACAGGAGATGGATTCGGCATGAAGTTTGAAATTCTTCTAAGTGGCAGCCTTGTTATTGATGGAGCTAAAGGTGGTCTTTTATCTGTTGATGTGGTGGTCTTTTGTGCTTGGTTTGATGATATTGATGAAAAGGATGACTGAGTAGATATTGAGGCTAAAGCTCTGTTTTCCTGCTTTAATCTTGTTTTCCTTTCCTCTGCTAATTGGCTCTCGAGATCCCGTACCTGTTGAAAGTATTTCAAAAATCGCAGGATAAATATCAGAAAGAACTCCCAGTGCTCTTGAAAACTAAACTGTAGGATTTTGGTGTTCCACTTATAATTGTACCTTTTCTTGAAGATTTCTGCATATATGTTCTCTAGCAGCAAGCCTTAATTGCAAAGACTGCAAACTGTCTTGCAATTTTTTTGTTTCCTTCTCGTCCTGTTTTGCCTTTTCTGCCTGTTTAAGCAATAAATAAAGAAAACAAGCACATGATTAACTGGAAGCTTTGTTAATGAATACGCAAGGAAACTTAAACTAGATTGGTTATAGCATCATACCAGCTGCTTGTATTTATAAAGCTCTGCATGATCCGTCTGTTTCCGAGCAGGCCCATGCTCAACTCCTCGGACACGACTTGCAAAGTTCAAAGAGCAAAGAGTTTCTCCCAAATCAGCCATGTTTGGGCTGATTTGAACGAACATCAAAGTCTTACAATCTCCTCCTGCATAGAAGTTGTTCGTTCCACTATATGTTAAGTCTCCATAGAATTATATAAACCATTATATAAACCAATTTGACTGTCTAATGTTTATCTAAGCCATACTATTACATAACTGCTTATTTAAATGACAACCATAAAGTTATACCAAACAAGTTTCAGGGTCAAAAAAAAGAGATTCAAGTAACTCACCTAGAGAGCTTTGGAGCATATGCGTGAGTTTTGAGTTCCTGTTAGATATTAACGAAATTGATTATGGAACAACTTTTAAAATGAATACACTATAGACACAAATGTGGGAAAGAATACCTATAAGGGACATGAGATGTTTTGGAGGCAAGAGCAGAAATAACATCGCCCAGCGCTGATAAGGATTTATTTATGAACTGAGATTCCTTCAACCTTTCGCCTTCAACTTCAATTCTGCCAACGCGCTCACTTCCTGCCAGGTCCACCAACCACAGATGGCTTCTTGTTCTTTGTCCATTTATCACATTTTCTCCCACGACAGTTACCCGCAACAAGCTGCAGTGATGTTCAAAACGAATTAGCCCATTTAAGTAAGGTATTCCTTTAGTAGCTTTAATCAATTCAAATTATAAATCTTAATTGCGATTTAACTATGTACTCATAGTTACTAGTGAATTTAGCCCATTTAAGACTTAATCGATTCAAATTATGTATCTTAGTTATGAATTAGGTAAATAAACCAAGAAAACATAATGCAAATATCAGAAATGTGTTCATTATTACCTGTGAATTAGCCCATTTAAGAAAGAATAAACCTTTGGAAGCTATTATTTGTTCAAATCATATATCTTAGTTGATTTTGGTAAATAAACCGAGAAAAACAATGCAGATATCAGAAATGTACTCGTAATTACCAGTGAGAACGGCTACTGAGCTCATTAGCATTAGTAGATCCAACAGATCTTACTCGACTTCCTGATGTGAGCAAGTCCCATACTTCATTTGTACTATGAACCTGAGCTTCAACAAGTCCAGGGACTTCCTGAGTTCCCTCAGATGATTGTTTTATCTCCAACCTGCATTTGCAGAATATTTAACCGATTCAGCAAAAACAATGTCTACTGCTCAACTAAATCATCATTTCAGTGCCTACAAGTCTCTATTTAGTTATATTCCAGACTTGTACATCACTAACACAGATTCTGCAGACTTAAGATTTATAAAGATCAAATACAGCCATAGCTATCTCGAGAGTCACTTACTTTTGGAAAATTTAAAACAGTTGTGAAGAACTGGTATAGAGAAGGCACTACATTTATAAAAGCTTATACACTGGAAACTTACATGACTTATAATTTTCAGTTCTCAGAACTAATTTTTTTTCTTCACAAGGCGCAACTTCTTTAACTTTTTATCATGAAATGCAGGAAAATATCAGGCATACTCAAAAAGCTCGCTTTATCGTGCCTATTTTCCATGCACAAGGTTTTGCAGGACATAATTTCAATAACTCAAAAAAAAATACGCAAGTAGGCAAAAATTAGATAGAAGCTTACTTCTTCGCAGGTTGATTAGAGTTCTCAACCAGGAGATCCCTTATCTTTTCATTGTAAACCTCCAACATGCTGACAAACAATTCATATCTTGTTACACTGCTTCTCTCGTTAGATATTCTAAATAGCTCCTCCAGAGTCCTGTAGTTTACACCCCTATTTTCTGGTGTTCCTTCCATTGTGTATGTCTTTCCAGTACCAGTTTGTCCGTAGGCAAATATGCACACATTGTAACCGTCCAAGACAGAGGTCACTATAGGCAATGTTTGGCCAAAGACATCATCTAACATAGAAATGGTATTGGATTAATAATGGAAATGGTACAAAAACAATAAATTTCTTCAGAAAATGAACATCAGTATCAAGTCCTGTATTACCTTGGTTGTCCTCGGGTCTGAATACGTGATCAAACTTGAACTGCTTTCTGGAAGAATCAGCGCAAACAATTTGTAGCTCGTTTTCTTGGGACGAGTCAAAGTCCACAACCGAAGCCGAACCGTTTGCAATCTCATCTTGTTTGAGTGGCCTGCATCTACAGAAGACTCTAATGTTTCCTTTGAGTTCAATCACTTCATTATAAAGCTTCTTTCTTTCTGTAAATTCTTGGAGATATTTCTTTTTCAGTAATCCACACTCTTCATGATACTTTGTTTTCAGTAGCTCGTGTTCTGTGCCTAAAATCGAACAAAATACAGCACCAACGTCAATTACAGACCAAACTTCTACAAAAATCACAAGGAGACAGTATGATAATTCAGAATGTATCACGCACTAAGATTCTGAAGAACAGTGAAAGTTTCTGAACCAAGTAAAGAATCAGCAGTGATGCCCTTTACTTCATTACATAGTTGTGTATGTTCCTTCCTTATAACCTAAAAGCACAATAATTAGACTTGAATATCAACAAGGTAAACTGCTAAAGTCAAATACGTCATATATCAAATATCTACCTGTACTTTGTTGCTAATATCTTCGATTTTCTGAAAAATAGGAAGAGTCTGGCCTTCAGAAGAACACAATTCTTGGGTGTCATTGGAGGCACCACTCGTATCCACAAAATCGTTAATTTCTTCAAGTTGTACTGAGCGCAATCCTTGCAACGAAGAAAATCAGTTCTCGAACAATAATAATAATATATCACACAATTCTTCAGTCAAACTCTCTAGTTCAATTATCTCAATTTTTTTTCTCACTAAATGTTTTGAAGATTATTCTACAATTCACTTTTAGGTCATAGTTCTACAGTATTCATTAACCAAAAGGCAAAAAGATGAAATTCTTGTAAAATAACTCACACCAAAAGCCTTAAAGGAAGTAAAATCTGGGGGTGGGGATTAGTTAGGAACACCCGATTATTCTGCAATTTAACTATTAGGTCATCGTCCTGCTGAAGTCATTATCCATAATGCAAAAAGATGATATCATTAAGGCTTTTCAAGCCGAAAGCCTTAAACGAAGTAAAATCTTGATAAACTATACAAGGAGCACGCCAGATTTTGTCACTTTAACAACAAGATTACATTTATTGTATTTCTTATTAACTTTTTTCTGAAATTCTTCGTGAACAGAAAAGAAGGATGAGATGCTGACCAGCTTTTAGATTTGGAGTGTCGAGCAATTTATCTCCATCAACTTTTTCTAGAGAAAAAAAGGAAAACAGAAAAATCGCACTAAAAATTAAATGCAGATTTAAAGTGAAAACGCCTAAAAAAGAAAGGATTAGAAGAAACGAACCAGAATTATGAGGAGACAAATTGACAGCATGATCGAAATTTGTACATAGAGCTTCTAGGGTTTGATCTGTAAAATCAACCGGATAATTCAAAATCACAAAATCGCAAGATGTGTATAAAAATGTGTGTGCGTGTGAGAGAGAGAGAGGAGTATACCATCCATGATTACTGCGAAACAGCCCCTTTGCTTTGCTTGATTGACACAAAAAGATTGAAGCAGAGCTCAATTGAGAGGGAGAGAGGAGAACGAAGGAAATGATTTAACGGTAAGGAAAAGGGGTTTTGAATCGAGTTTGAGTTTGAATTTAGATCAATCTGAGCTGTCCAATTCTAGGCGCTCTCTTGACTCATATAACGGCTACAATTTTCAATACCTGGGCTGGGCTGGAGCGGGTAGACAGTGTAATTGGAGGCCCATCAACTTTTGGGTTAAGTAAAGATCAAGGCCCATCAATATTATGGGGCTAAAAGCCTCCTAACAAATTTATTTTTATGATTTTCAATTTCGCCCTCATCATAAATTCACACTCAACTTTTTTGAAAATTTGGATTTATGTCAAATTGAGAAAGTACAAACATATATTTATAAGAATAAGACGGTACAAACATAATTTGACATATACGGCTTCTATTTGATCGTATTTCTTCATTCGAAATATTGTGAAATAACCAAATTAAAATGAAAGAAATTTAAATTTGTAAATTGCGCCTGCCATCATCTTTTTCTAATTTATAACTGATATTTCTTGAACAATTAATAAATTTATACTATTTTTGAAAGAAAATAAAAAAATTATATTATTCATTTAAATTTTTTAAAAAAAAAAACCTGTTTCGATGTGACATATAAAATATTGTTGGTCTGATAATAATAATTTAATAAAAAAACAATAAGAATAGAATATGAACATCTTTAATGCATTAATTATAGGGTTGAGAATAAGAGGTAGCAATTGCATTCATTTTGCGTTTACACTTAACTCACCACTTGCATTGGTTGGACGGTTTGCAGTCATAAATGTTATCTATTTTGCTTAATATAAATTGAAAATTGAATAAAATTACTTGATATTTGATCTAAATTTGATCGCTAAAAGTTTATTTAAAATTGAGTCAGCAACTTTTTGTATTCGAAAATTTTTAAACCTCGAGTTAATTAGTAAAAAATAATAAATTCATGACAAAATAATTAAATTAATCGAGCTCGATTAATAATGAATTAAATTCAAACACAATTTGCAAAATTTAATTCTAATTCAAATAAATTTAAACAGCTAAAATTACTATACATTTAACTCGAATCATTTACTCAGTAAATATAGTATACCTAAAATTCAGAACTTATGTAACCAACCATATAGTGTAACAGTAGTTTCTTGTTGCTATTTTTATATGCCTACTTAAAATTTGGGCTACTTCAAATTAATTTTTATTCTCACACGAATATTTATAATATATATTAAAAAATCAAAATTTTTAACTAAAAATAAAGACGGAGAATTACCCAAAAAAAAAAAGTGAATTATAAAAGTAAAAAAGAGTTAGTTAAATTTCTGGAAATTACTTTAAAAAAAGAAGAAGATAACTTTGATAAATTAAAAGGAGTGGTTGAAGAATTTGTTCCAAATTAATGAATTCATTCCCTCTTAACAAAACGTGACTTGGCGTTTTTTGAAAGCTAATTATTATTCCTACAGTTACTGGGATAAGCTTTTTGCTTTTTATTTATTTTGGTAAATCAACATGGCCTTTCAAATATTTGAATTACAAAATATTAAATAAAGGTAACATATTAAATTTTCAAAATTCATTATTTTCCAATTTTAGTTTTTCAATTCTCTATAAAACTACCTATCAATTATTTTTATAATATATATGTTATTTTATGCATTCATTAATTAAAATCATTTTATTATACTCATATTTTCTCCTTCACTTTCATATTTTATAATTTATAATTTTTTATTCATATAATATTATATATGTATTAACATAGTTATTATACACACCATCCAGCTACCTATCATTATTTATTGGACATATTTTATCATTTTCAACTCATTTTAAAAGAAAATAAAAAATACATATCGTTTTCACGTGAATTTTCATAATATTTGTTTCTGAAATTTTTTAAAGTTTCTACTAAAAATATGAAATAAATAAATATAACCTTAGTTTTTACTTGGGGCCACCTAATTCAGTTCTTAAGTCCAATATATATTATTGTTAAGCCAAATAATAAGAGAGTTGTTGAACATGTTTTAACTTTTGTTATTGGCATTTTATCTATTCTTTAATTTCATCAAATATATCAAATGTACTTTCCTTATGAAATACAAAATTCTTGAAAACATATATATATATATCTTGTATTAAGTATTTTAAGAAAGTTCGAGTAACAATAACAAATATTCATGCTACTATTGTCACAACTTATTTGTTTTCATGTAAAGATGGTGATATGAAATGAAGAAGAATTTTGGAGAAATTGTATTGAAAATGAGACTATAAAATAGTAATGAAATGTTTGTTTATGTTGGTGAATTCAATTTTCAAATTTTTGTATCAAAATATTCTAAATAAATTCAATATAAACTATTCTCAGTCAAATTCATTTTTTTTCAACTCTTCTTTTTTAATCTTTTATAAAAACTACTTAAGAATTATATATACGTCATTTTACTTATTCACCAATAAGAACCATTTATTATAAATAAATATTTATTTTTATCTTTCATTCTTTATTATTGTAATTAATTTTTTATTTATATAATAATTATATACATATCTATCATTAACACATGAATCTCAAATCTCTGATACACAAATCCCAAAAAATTTCTAAATTTTCAAAGTCAAAATTATAAACAAACATAACGTAAATAATTATTAAATACAAGTTCACACTTCAAACAATAGTATTAAAATCCACTTTCCCACTGTGCTAGAGTAGACCTCTCTCAAAATACAAGTCAACCACGTACACTATATGCTCTATAAATTATACCACTCCATCTTCTTCACTCAAAGCATTGATTCTTATAGTATTTGATAAGTTCCATTAAATCTGCAAACTATTTGAAATTCTCAAAT
Organism: Verbascum thapsus; assembly: GCA_963669365.1. Taxonomy (NCBI): domain Eukaryota; kingdom Viridiplantae; phylum Streptophyta; class Magnoliopsida; order Lamiales; family Scrophulariaceae; genus Verbascum; species Verbascum thapsus. The sequence continues at coordinate 4,491,836 of OY770106.1, forward strand.
TTCAGATCCTCGCCATTAACACTAAAATGGACGATCATAATGATAATCGGAGCAAGAAAGCAAAGCACGATGTGAATCGTAATGCTGTTGCTGAAAACAGTACAATCAAAGGAGTGGTGGTTTTGATGAAGAAAAACTTGCTAGGTTTGAACGATATTGCAGCATCTGTTGTCGATCGAGTCGACGAGATTCGTGGGCGGAAGGTCACTCTGCAACTCATCGGTACCTCAAGTACCGTTGATCAACACTCTGGTATGTATATATATATGTATGTATATATGTATGCATATGTTTTGTGAGTCTGATAATAGAGATCCAAACAACCCCTTAATTTATTACTTTTGTTTTGATGGGTTAATTAATCAATATAACATAATTAAGTAACTAAAGCTAGTAGTAACTGTAGATATGATGAATGGCTATGAGGATGATCAAGTAACTAAGACATCCATGGATTTTTTTCTCTTGTTTTTCATCAACTCTTAAGATGGCTGTTTCTAGGACTTTGAATAGTTCGATTACTACGGGTCAAGTTTGAGGGATGTCGATCCAACGGTTCAGATGCCTTTGAGACCCATAAGAAAGCATGTTATGTTACAGATCAGATTTTTTCTAGTAGAAGGAATCATATTTTTTTGTGGGTTTTTAAGAATTTGTTGGAAATTTCAATTGTGGCTAATGATGGCTAGTAGTTATTTGGAATAACAACATAATACATACATGTTAAAAGTAGAAGAAAAGCCATTCTGTATCTTTTACACTGTTTTCCCAATTCAATTTTCTTTGTTTTAAGAACAACGAAAGCTAGTCGAATCTAAAAGACTCCATTTCTTTTAACAGCAGGTTACAGAGGAAAGCTTGGAAAGAAAGCATACTTGGAAGATTGGATTACAAAAATAACCCCTTTGACAGCAGGGGCCACAACATACAATGTGACTTTCGAGTGGAATAAAGAGATGGGCATTCCAGGGGCATTCACAATATCAAATTTTCACCATAGCGAATTCTACCTCAAGACCCTTACACTCGAACACGTCCCTGGTTATGGCCGTGTCCATTTCATCTGCAATTCTTGGTTTATCCTGCTGAATATTACAAAAAACCCCGCGTTTTTTTCACTAACCAGGTACAAATTTTCATCCTATTGATAAACTAAATGAAAACCAACAAAATGAGATTAATATTGTGTGTCACAGGTATATCTTCCTAGCCAAACACCAGCAGCATTACATGGTTATAGAGAAGAAGAGTTGGAGAATTTGAGAGGAAATGGAACTGGAAAGCTGGAGGAATGGGATAGGGTATATGACTATGATATATATAATGACTTAGGTGATCCAGATAAAGGGACAAAGCACGTTCGCCCGATTCTCGGTGGATCTACTGAATATCCATACCCGCGTAGAGGAAGAACGGGTCGACCCCGAGCTAAATCAGGTACCGGGTTTTATTTTCCAAAAACTATTACAAAATGGGCTCAATTTCATTACAATAAATAAAATCTTCAAATTTAGCATTCTTACAATCAGTAAATTGTGTGTTACGCTTTTGATAGATCCTAAAAGCGAAAGCAGGCTGCCGTTATATGAGAGCTTGAGTATCTATGTCCCGAGGGACGAAAGGTTTAGTCATATGAAGATGTCGGATTTTGTAGCGTATGCACTGAAATCCATATTTCAGTTCCTTGCCCCTGAGTTTGAGGCTCTATTCGACAAAACCCCGGATGAGTTTGATTCGTTCGAGGATGTTTTACAGCTCTATGAAGATGGAATCACTGTATCAAACCATTCTCTTTTGGAGAAAATCAGAGAAAAAATCCCATTTGAAATGATAAAAGAACTACTTAGATCAGATGGTGAAAAACCATTCAAATTCCCACTCCCACAGGTCATTCAAGGTACTGTTACTCAAAACATATTTGTGAATGTATATACATATTTAAGGATAAACATTTTTTATATTCTTATTCGTTTTGTGAAACAGAGGATAAAACAGCTTGGAGATCTGATGAAGAATTCGGTAGAGAAATGCTGGCTGGCATAAATCCTGTTGTTATTCGCCGCCTTCAAGTAAATCATAATTTCCTTTTTCTTTTCGTTCTTTTTCGGTGAATTAGATATGAAACGAGTCAAAAGATAAATAACAGAAACAAATTTATTATCAACGCATAAAGTTTTGCCATTTCATAAGCACCAATTGTTACTACTCACAGGAGTTTCCCCCGGCAAGCAAGCTAAATCCCGAGCTATATGGAAATCAAAACAGCAAAATCTCAGAAGAGCATATAGTAAAAAGCCTAGACGGCATGACCATAACCAAGGTAAAATGGTTTAAAAATACGTAAATTTTGTAGTCGATGTTAGAATTTGAAAAATCATAACTGAAATAACTGTGATAAAACAGGCGATAGAGAACAATAAGCTGTTCATATTGGACCATCACGACAGCTTAATGCCATATCTGAGAAGGATAAACAATACATCAACAAAAACATATGCAACACGAACAATTCTCTT